>CM068305.1:86846918-88046918 GCA_034768735.1 Schistosoma mekongi
AAGACAAAACAGTTAGACCATTTATGGTGCTTAGAGCTCAGGATAGAAATGATGATGATCGCTATTATGTTTAAATCATTGATTTTTGCCTTTGTAATATCAAGACACGCAGATAAGTGAACACCCTAGTAACTGAATAACAATAAAACGTTTCATATTTCAGTCAGTAACAAACATCTACATAAATTACAGATCCATCATCATCATCATTATTATTTTAGTGACTATTATAAGAAGTTATTTATAAATAGTAAGTAAGAAACACTGAACTTATGTTTTGCACTATATGACACTCGTCAGCAATAAAAAACCACTTAGGCTCATATTACATATTACGTTTTAATCATTAGAATTAAATAAATAGTCTAATAGAAAACTTCATAAACATGATAGTGGAATTGAATTAAGGTGGTTTGTGGAGATCGGCATTAAGTGTTAGTCGATTAAATTCGTCACAGATTGATGTTAGAAGGATGCTAGTAAAAACCAGGTAGCAATTGACAGCTGTTTCATTTGGGTATTGAATTCTTCAAAAGAGATACAATTATCACAATGGATGATAGTCGCGCTTTGTCAAAGATTGACAGAAGTGGGAATTCCACCATTTGATATAAGCCCAGTGGTGCGGAGGATTAGTCTCTGGGTGTGATCTATGATGCCTACTGCTAAGAAATCCCATACCAAAGTGAAATGACTATCTAGTGTCCCCTAGTTTCCAATGTTATCGTACCAATATTATACATATTCGATCAAACAAGAACAAGACAGTGATCAATGATCAATCAATCTATTGATTATTATCTTATCATTTTCTAGTTGCTAATGCTGTAATACATAACAATTATTCTACCATGTCTCAATGAGTTATTGATTAATAGTTTACTTTTATAACAAAGAATAACATTATTAAGTGATTACATAATTAGTGCAATAGAAATTGTTGAATGATTTATTAAAGGTTCTTTAGTTATTGATTCATTTCAACTGAATTGAAATTTTATATAGAAATGCTAATTCAAATTAAGTGTTATCCAGTGGTTATTATTCAGTAATAAGTAATAAGTAGTATTTATATACAACTTAAATGAATAAATAGTTTATTTAGGTAAAACATAAAGGAGATTTGAATTGAGATGACTTTTGAAGATTGATGTTAAGTATAGTTAATTGAATTTGTGACAGATTTTTGTTGTCAGGGCATCAATACAAAGCAGTTGACAAATGTTGCGTCCTATTCTAGGACTCCTTAATAGCACTGTGCCAATACGATCTGTGACAATCAATTAAAAATGCCAATCTTCATAAACCATTTAAATTCAATTACAATAATCAGCTCATTACTAACTAACTTTAGGATGTTCTTGAAGCTCTAGTGAGATGTCATAACTGGTGGAGTGCAAATTTGTCTGGAGTGAAACAGTTATCACCAAAGAAAATGGATGGTCGTCGTGTTATATTACAAATTGGTGGAAGTGGGAATTCTACCATTTGGTACCGTCTGGTTTATTGGTTCAGTGGGTTAAGCGTTTTTGCAAATCTTAAATCATTCGAGCTGAATCTAAGGTGTACACTATTGAAGATTTCCATACTAGGATGAGACAACTGTGCTGTTCTATCTAGTTCTTAATGACATCCTGTGAGAATAAAGGATGTACATATACAATATAATCTACTGAATGTGCTCATTAGTAAAAAAAAGAAGAAGGCAATGTGACTTTTGATGTTAAACTTAATCGAATGTAAATCAGTTACATAATAATGACGTTGGATACAACAATGTGATATCGAACTTGACAGTTAACTATCTCTAGAACCCCCCACCCCCTAATTATTATAAATTTATTAAGATTACAGAATTTAACTGTCGATTAGAATCAGAATGATGTTGATTTTACTTCACAGGATGAATATGATTGCCTACTAAAAAAAGAATTTCATATTAGAGTAGAACAATTATCGTTTACTTTCTGATTATTAATAATCAGTTTATGACGTAATACTTTTTGAAAAGTAATATTCATTGCAATACAAAATTAATAAGTGACTTTAATTACTAACGCTTGAATGAATATCAGTTCATCAAGTACCTATACACAATAATAATGTGATCCATTTGATGAGACGTTGGTGGGGGGGGGGTCTTGACTAAAGTCATAACCTATAGGCTTATTGTATGCTTGTTTAAATTTACAAGTTTTAATCACCATGCTACGTCATCATATTATCTGTCTGAATCCACTCATTGTATCACTATGATAAGGTAACAAGACAATAGAGTTAAACAAACGTTTCTTTTTAATTGACTTGTCATCAAGACTATACAGGAGATTAAACAATAAAAGTGTAGTTATAATCTAGTGTTGGCCTTTGTTGCATGATAATGAAATTGATTGCAAGTGTTTAACGGAGTAAATAAATGTTTATTTGATATCACTAATTGGTATAAATTAGACGACCAGCTGTTTCGTGCGAGTTTGGGATGATTCTGTAGTGTGTATCCACGTCCCCTCCAAAAATTGAATCTAGGAGTATTTAGCTCCAAGGCGAACACTCTGCCATTAGACTACTTAGCCAGTTTTCAACATTGGATATTTCTAATTCAGTCAATTCGAGATACATTTGCGTGACTATCAGTGGGTAATGAATTAGTGAATCGATACAAGTGAGTATAAAGATGATGAATTACATAATATCTATTAGTAGAATTAAATAATAAATAATCAAGGTTGAAAGAGAGAATGTAACAATTATGTAAGACTAACTAGGGGCAGAGAGAGATATAAAACTTTTAATATAAAATAAAAGAGAAGAAGAAGGGTTAGAAGACAACTTGTAGCTCTTGTTTGAATTGGATTATGACTGACAAGCTAAACCCAAGACTCGCTTATAGCCTTATTTGGGACTCGTAATCTGGATATAACTGCATACCAGTGTTAATGTTCACACAAAGATTCTAACTCAGTTCATTATGTGCCAAACGCCATCTCGTTCACCACTAAGCTACTGAGTCACATGTTCATGATAAGCGAATGCATATATAGCAACAGAGACTGATCAATTTCAGTTAATGGCAAACCAATGGGAAGATCAGAATACATTCTAATTTGTTGCTCATTTCATTATTGTTTATAAAGTTGGCCATAATAATGAAAGTAATTGTACAAATATCTTTTGGATGTATAACTCAGGTTTGTTGATAGATTCCACTGTATAACGGACGTATGAATGAACCTAGTGGAAACATTAATCGGGACACTATAGATAACTTGGAACGACTAGTTAATGTTTATTCTGTGTCCAGTGTCTACTAGATGACTTAATCGTTTTTAACTGACCCTATTTTTAACTAAGTAACATGGTGTTTGGAAATACAGTAACGAGCATACCTGATTGTGCTCATCATGTAACTTGCTCCATATAAGCAGTTGAATTTATAAATGTACACTGATAAAGCAATTTCAGAATGCCTGTCTTTATTTCTTGTTCTAAATAAGAGACCATTGTAGAAGTGGTAGTGTAACTTAGATAAAGAAAAACTTCATTTTAGAGATGTATTTATTCTTCAAGTTAGTATTTTACTCGTACTAACATTAATGAATTGTTTTCAGAATATTAGTTACTTGGAAATTGTCATAACTTTCGGTTTATAGGATACCCATTCACACTAAGGACGTTGCCGATGTTTATAAGCTCACCTTCGATTGTACCATTCGAATAGATGAAACAGGGAAGATAAGTTTGACTGATTACTAAATTTCTTTTGTATTTAAAGAGTAGAAAACAGTGAAAATGAATAAACTGAATTGTATGGAATTACTTTTCTATGTACATTTCTTCTAACTATTCAGTCTTATCATTTCGTTAAGATCAAACCAACTATGCTCTCTTACTCAATTTTCAGTATCAACTTTGTGTCTACCTTTAAATCTTATTATAGAATGTGGTCACAAATGCATACTTCAACCCTGTTTCTAGTTCTTTCCATGTAAGTGAAGAATAATGGGAATTTGTCCACTTTTATCTATCTACATGTTCAATTTCTTTGGTACTTAGAGACTACTTTAGAAGACAGTTACATGTTGCCAAATCACCCCCCCACACACACAACCCACCCTAACTGGATAGTTCATTAGTACAAAATCTAGGCTATGGAAAATTATCTGAATCTTTACTTTTAGTTCATTTCATTGTATTCCACCTTGTTTCCTAGACTTAAGGATGAACGCTTGTTGGCAACCGTTATTCCTTCCCACGCCGATAGATAACTCTATTATACCCATTACGTATGATTATATTTTTTCGATACTGTTGAATGTCGTCATGTGTACTATGATGAATGCCAGCATCTAAGAAATATAGTTTGTTGTCATTCCCATTGAGGATTATGGAGGTCATTGATCTCGAAGATTTACATGATTACTTGACTACAGTTAGATTACTAAGCATCATTTTACATTCGAATATGAAACCTAATCGGAAAGGCACACCTACAACCTGACAACATATCAAACTCAAAATATTCAGTTATATTCACAGTAAACGCCTAATTTTGATATTACATTGTCAGAATTAGTTACTTTACATTTTTAACTTCAGTTTATTGTCTATATATTGAATAGTCTCATCCGATGTTATGCATTAGTAACTACCTTACATTCAACGTGGTTGAACTTTATGAATAATGTCTACTCGTTTAAACTGTATGTATGTATGTATGCATAATCAACATAGAACCTAGCATATGTGTGTATCGTTTCAAGTTGCCATACCTCTAAGGCACCGCAAAATTAACACCAAATAAGTGGAAGTTACTTCAATAAAAATAGAATAATAATAGTGACAAGGAGTATAAACACATAGAATATGATTCAGGAAGCGTAGAAAGAAAGTTATGAAATAATTTAAAGCTCACGATTTAAGGGAGGACAATGAGTGAATGCATCTTCGTCATTATGACCGATTCTGAGCCATATCACTCAGTGTTTCTAGCCAATGGTTATGGTATTCGCTTGGACCCCATCCAGGTAGTCTGCAGCTACCAACACGACTCAAATCGGCAGTCAGTGACTTCATAGACTGATGCCTTGTTTTAGTTTGGCCGCATTTAACTCTCCAACATTAACACCTAAAATCAATCAGTAGTATGTACATATTTTAATAGAATTCTCTATTCTGTAACATGATCCAAAAATTTAGGCGTAATTAAATCTCACTGATTTGTTATGAACTAAAATGCAAATCCATCCAGTTAACGAGTCACAAATAGAACGAAACACGTGTCCTGGATCCTTCTTACTAGTCACAATTCAACTTAAACAATATCCAAAAATGTTTTCCTTGTTATACTACAAAAACAAATAATAAACAATCTTTCATTATTCATTTGTTATTGTGAATTTTGATAAATGACAACGAGAAACCATCCATATCCACACGCACACACACATACTCACTCACTAACTCGAAACACACACACAGAAACCCGAACCCCTCCCCTTCCCCAGTTTCTCCCCCTCAACAAACATGTCATATAATCATTGATAAGATAAAGTACAGCTAAAAACAACCTGAACTAAACCTGAAACAAAGACAAGAAACCAGTGAAAAATACAACAGTGACACAAACAAGTAGAAGACGGTAACAACAATCACTCGTTACTCTTCAAAATCTATAATATTTCAATGAACAAAAAAATATATAGAAATTTTATTAGCCTCTTGAGAAGAAATAGAAAAGTAGAATAGACTATTCATATTCATAACTTTCATTTTCATGTTAACTCTCTAAGGAATGAATATATTCCATGCATAATATTTCGGAGATAAAAGAACTGGCTGGTTTATTGGTAATGTACTGTAATGTGTGTGTGTGTGTGTGTGTGTGTGTGTATCTGTTGAGGAGGTAGAAAGACAGAGAAGTGAGAAAATGATATGATCTTTGTTAAGTAACATGATTAACTAACTAAATGAAACTAAATGGTAGACAGATGTGAAACTTTAACAAATTACTAATTTTATCTTGTTAATATGAGAAAATAACAAATATGAAATTTTTCAAGTACTTTTCATTCTTATCATTTACATATCAGATGATTATGTAAGAAAAGTGTATTATAATGGATGATTACAAGTCGTATAGAATCTATACAAACTAATTATTGAATATTATTAAACTTACAAATGACTAATTTCAAGATGTTCTTGAAGTTCTAGTGAGTAGTTGTGACAAGTGGAGTTCAGATATGTCTAGACTTACTTACTCACTTAATTATGCGAGTTACTCCTCACTGAGGAGCATAGGACGCTCACCAAGATTCTCCATTTAACTCTGTCCTCAGCAATCCTTTCAGGCTGTTTCCATTTGCTGTTCAACCTTTTAATATCTGCTTCCGATTCTCGACGCAGCGTGTTCTTTGGCCTTCCTCTTTTCCGTTTCCCAGCAGGATTACATGTTAATGCTTGTCTTGTGATGCAGTCTGATGGTTTGCGTAATGTATGTCCTATCCATTTCCACCGTCTTTTCCTAATTTCCTCTTCGGCTGGAAGTTGGTTTGTCCTCTCCCATAGTAAGTTGTTGCTGATGATTTCCGGCCAACGGACATTCAGTATCTTTCGTAGGCAGTTGTTTATAAATACCTGTATCCGTCTGAGGATGTTTGCAGTAATTCTCCAGGTTTCAGCTCCATACAGCAGGACTGTCTTCACGTTCGAATTGAAGAGTCTGACTTTGAGGTTAGTTGATATTTGTTTTGAGTTCCAGATGTTTTTCAACTGCAGGAATGCTGCCCTTGCCTTGCCAACCCTTGTCTTTACATCTGCATCAGACCCTCCTTTTTCATCGATGATGCTCCCCAGATATGTGAAGGTATCCACCTCTTCCAGAGTTTCCCCATCAAGTTGAATTGGGTTGGTGCTCCCTGTGTTGTATTTGAGAATCTTGCTCTTACCCTTATGTATGTTCAACCCTACTGCTGCTGAAGTTGTTGCTACACTGATTGTCTTCGCTTGCATTTGTTGGTGTGTATGTGCTAAAAGAGCTAGATCATCTGCGAAGTCCAAATCATCGAGTTGCATCCTACTTGTCCATTGAATCCCGTACATTCCCTCAGATGTGGAGGTCTTCATGATCCAGTCGACCACTAGGAGGAAGAGAAAAGGTGACAGCAAGCAACCTTGTCTGACTCCGGTCCTCACTGAAAATGCAGTTGTCAGTTGTCCTCCATGCACAATTTTGCACTGTGTTCCATCGTAAGAGTTCCGGATGATGTTGACGAGTTTCTGTGGTACGCCGTAGTGTCGAAGAAGTTTCCATAGTGTTCTCCTATCTACCCTGTCAAACGCCCTTTCATAATCAATGGAGTTGATGTACGGTGACGAGTTCCACTCAATTGATTGTTCAACAATGATTCGTAGTTTTGCGATTTGGTCCGTGCACCACCGATCCTTACGAAAACTAGCTTGTTGATCTCGAAGTTGAGCCTCCAATGAATTTTTTATTCTGTTCAACAATACTCTGTTGAAGACTTTCCCTGTTATCGACAGTAGTGTGATCCCTCTGTAGTTGTCACGTTTGCTCAAATCTCCTTTCTTTGGTATCTTGATAAGATGTCCTTCTTTCCAGTCTGCCGGCACTTGTTCTTCTCCGCCTGTAGCCCTCCTAGGGTTACTGCCGGTCCCAAGCCCGGGTAAAGGAGGAGGGCTGGGCATGGGGCTAGCACCCCCATCCCGTAAAAACCCAAACTTGCTAAAAAAACGCAAACCAGATTAAAAAAAAACGCAGGGAATTTAGCCCAAACGATATCAATCTTGATGATCATGTATTTTGTCTTAGTACATTTCAGCGGTGTACAGCTTGCAAATCACTTCAGAAATCAAACTCAGAGATATTTGGTTTTGTAGAGTTGCTACTACAACAACTTTGTAGCCTGTCTCAACTAAATGTCTGGTTATGGAGGAATATAGTTGCTTGTCATGTACTTCCATCTTGTCAATAGTGGTCATCTGTTAATGAAGCCATTTAAATATAAGAATTGTGGTAGCTTTGTGGAGATTGGTATTAAGTTTACTTGCATGAATTTACCACACATTAATGTTGTTTCGGTACCACTGATAGCTATGGGTCAATGAGACTCCTCAGAAGTGCTCACAACGGAATCTAAACCATGGCATTGAGATCTTAAGACAAACATTCATTGAAATTCATCACTAGACTAGCTTATGCCCAGTAGTAGAATTCGTAATCTTATCAATGACTTTTTGGGAGCGTGACAGTTATCACTAATGTCAGTCTGTAGTCGTCGTTCTGATAAAAGTGCAAATTCTACCATTGAACATTGGCCTACCAAGTATGTAGTTAGTTAAACCTTGATCATAAAACCTAAGAATCTGCGTTAAACTCTCTGTAAGAATCATTTGTACACACTACTAACGATTTCCTCTCTAGGATAAATCACTTGTTCATTAGTACTCAACCAACATCAATTCGTGATGAATACAAACAATCACTTCAACTTCACAATTACTTCACTCTATGCAAATATATTCACACACACACTAATTAAATCTAATAATTAGAATGTAATTGATGCTTCTTGTTGATTTGTTATTCATTGAAATTAATCAGTTGCTGTTGTCATAGATACATTCTGATTGAATTGTCTCAATATGGAGATAGATCATAAGTATTGTTTGAATAAGATGGTAACTGGCTAGTTGAATCCATGACAAGTGTATTCGATTAATTGAGAATCAGTAACCTAGTGATGAACGTGATGGTATTTGACATGAAATTAACTGAGTTTGAGTTCGAATTCAGGTGCATCCAACTAATGAGTCCTAAAAGGGACGATATGTGCATCCTGGATTCGGCTTGCCAGTCACGATCAACTTTACGCCCGTTTCCCCCTCACTGAGGAACATAAGCCGCTCACCAGTATTCTCGATTGCCAAAAAAACCGAAAAAAATTAGTTTCTATTGATTAATAACATCAATAAATTAATTTAATTTAACTGATAAATTGAATATTTAATTCAATGTTCAATTAAGAAGACCTATAAAAGTAACTGTTTTGAATTAAATCTAATAATTAGAATGTAATTGATGCTTCTTGTTGATTTGTTATTCATTGAAATTAATCAGTTGCTGTTGTCATAGATACATTCTGATTGAATTGTCTCAATATGGAGATAGATCATAAGTATTGTTTGAATAAGATGGTAACTGGCTAGTTGAATCCATGACAAGTGTATTCGATTAATTGAGAATCAGTAACCTAGTGATGAACGTGATGGTATTTGACATGAAATTAACTGAGTTTGAGTTCGAATTCAGGTGCATCCAACTAATGAGTCCTAAAAGGGACGATATGTGCATCCTGGATTCGGCTTGCCAGTCACGATCAAATTGAAGTAATACTAGAGAACTTAATAACATTGTTGAACTTATTGTTTTGACATCATGAATTAGTCCAAGTTAAAATAAACCAGGAGGTACTGAACAAATGTTTTGTTTTAATTTAGGACTCTTTTTTAGTGCTTATTTACGACCTCATCAGGGAGTCGAGCTTAACATATTTAAGCTTTTTTGAGGATACTCAACCATTACACCATTTGGCTAGTTTAAAACGGCTTATACTATTAACTCACTCAATTAACGATATGATTGAATGATTGCGTTCACTTCCATTAATGAGTAACTATCTGACACCACATATGGCTAAGCTTCAGCTGGATGTACCCTTTGCCGATATTTATACCGGAAATCGAACTCATTCCATGATAAATCAACGGGAGAATTCAAATTCATTCAAACTATAGAATATTAGTAATGTAATTTGATTTGAAAGAAACAGTCTACCCTCTGCCCTTTCTCCAATATATGTAGTCAAGATGCCTTAGTGATAATTGACAGTTAGAATACCGCCTTTTTTAAAAAAGTCTTCAAGCACTAAATAATGATCACTGTCCTGTTTTGATAAACTTTAATGCTAATCAAATTCTATTAATCAACTTGTAGGTATTTTTTTAGCTGAAGTGACCTGATATTGAATGTACTGTGCTGTTGATGTTAGGTGGTTGAAAATATTAAAGTGTGGGGACCTACTTTCACGAAGTTTTTTACTATTTTACACTTTTCGGCAAAACATACTTCTGACTTTGTATCAATTGACTTAGTAATTTGACATCAACGTACCCAATTACAATCAGTTTCAGCTCACTAGTGATTAACTTTTAGACATAATTTTTGGAGTTCTAGTGAGATGTGACCAATGGAGTTCTATCGCGTCCAGTGTTAAGTAGTTAATCACCAATAGAAATGGTTGAGGTTACTCAGATATATCGCGAACTGACTGAGCTAGAAATATGGACAGTTGGATGCCAGTTAAGCGATCTAATGGTCAGGCGTTCTGTACGAAGGCTGAAGATACTGGGTAGCTCGATTGTTGTCATGTAATATTTAGTAAAATTCATTGAAAAGAAAGGATAGTTCTTGACTCATCAATGCTTAGTAACTGAAGGCGTAAAAGCCTCAAACAATTAACGTTGGACTATGTTTAGGAAAGCTTTAGTATACTACAAAGGTCGTTTTCTCATTCAATTGCCTCTACAAAATGTACATTAAAGTAATAAAATTTATACACTTATCTTAGCTGTAGGTATTTAATATGATGATGTAATACGTTTGCCACCATATTGCTATTGTAAGTTCTTTCAATTAAAGGAACGTATTCGTATGTAAAACCACTTGCTTAATACTTTCATTTATTCTTTTGGTGCATTGAAATAAGTAGTAGTAAGGTCTTGAAAAACATGTTCATTCACAGGAACGTGCAGAAAGGATCAAAATTATGATCATACATTGATATTCATTATATTTTGAATGCATTGTATCCATTGACTTTGGATGATTTAATAAGATAACACTATTAAAACATACTTTTTAATGAGTATAATATTTAGAATTACAGTAAATTTGACTAACTGCTTCATTCTGTTTACTGGATAGTTGATTGGTTGCTATGCGTTATATTGGCACCACACAACATTCCTCCGCACAAACACACACCCCTGTCATATATACATTTATTATGTTATTCATCTTAATTAATCTCTGATCTTCTAGTTTCATACCACTTATTACTTTATAATCAAATGACTTAGATTAAATCTCCTTATGATTAGTCTATTGGTTAATGAATAACCTAGATCCAAGGTTCATAAAACTCTTTCTCTGGTTTAATTTTCTTCTTCTTTTGGCAACTATTTTAATAAAGCTCATTTCATACTGATGTAAGACAATGAAAGTGTTATGATTAAACTGAAAATTTCCAGGAAGCACCAAATTGTTGTTTTATTATAGTTTAGGACTCTTCAACAGTAGGCACCGTTGACTCCACATGAAGAATCTGACCTAGGGCATTGAGATTGGTGAATTCCTAACCTTTAGAAACAATGTAGAAGGATCTTGAGGTAGAATTCTCATTCCTATTAATTTGTTTGTAAAATTTTTACATAGAAAAATGCACTTGACTATGAATTTGTTGCTTGTTGTAATGATGAAATAAGTAATCATCTGTCAATATTATAAAAGTGTTGCAAATATGAGATATTTACATGATATTTATCTACTGAAAACCAAATCCAATTCATAATGTGAAGTTTCAAGGAGTCATCTGTTGTCAGTGTTTGTTTTCCGATAAGTGTTTAAGTATGACTGAGAACAGTACATATATACATCACTTGGATTGACTTTGTCTTGTGGAGATGGGTATTAAATTTATTCATTTACATAAAGTCGTTCACAAAACCAATTCAGTTCGTTCATAACAGCCATTTCACCAGTGAATAACTTCAGGATGCTTCTAAAGTTCTTGTATGAGGTCTTGACGAACTTAGTTCAGATTTATCGGGAGTGATAAATTCATCAGCAGTAACAATGGATGATTGTCGATTTATGATTTATTTACTCCATTTTATCTACTGACGTTGGTAGGTAACTGCCTAACACTTAATATAGGAGATCTCCATCAGTCATATCGTCTCACTAGAATTTAAAAATTTACCTCCAAACGTTTGTTACCCGTCAGTTGACAGTTATTGCAATTAAGTGTTGTTGAAACTAAGTAGTACTAAAATACTGCAGGATTCTCGGTTGTGGATGTGGTGGAATCTTATACAATGAAGTAGCAGCCACTCAATTCTTTCTAATGTTTAATAGCTGTCAAACTTAAGGTATTTAGTGATATTAAGTGCAAATATCCTCAGAATACTCATTTACAATTAATTTCTTCTTATGTTGCATAACACCTCTTTTGTAAATTTTCATGTTAAAAAAATAATGACATCAACATTTTTAAGCTAAAACAAAAGCATATAAACAGTAACTATGACAACGAATATTGACATTTTAAGTAGAATAAAGTATCGTCTTCATTAACATCCTCTTATTCATTTGAAGGTAACTATGTAAACAAATGAAGAGATGTGCAAAAAAGGAAATATCCACAATGACTACTACTACTACTACTAAAAAAGAAATAGAACAAACATTTGAAAAAACTAAATAGGAAGATGTAATTTTTTTGTTTTTTTTCTGTATCTAAGTCAATGAAATTATTGATTATTGTTGATTATAATCAATAGTTGGTTCCTATAGTAGATGAAAAGAAGAAAGTAATTAACCTTTAACACTTATTGTATAATGTAGATTATAGTTAATATAATAATCAATTGAAATTGTTAACATTAGACTAATCACATTAATGATCTCTAAGATGAATACAACGAATCTGTTAGCTCTCTTTCGTTACTTTATAAGTTTTGTCGATTTAGGTAACAATTATGAGGCTTATGTTGATGTACAATTCAAATTGTTTGAAAGCTCTTATCAAGTATTCTGATTGTTATTTCAAATGTATCAACTAGAGTAATGCTGTATCATATACTGATTGTTACTAATGGACTTGTCAGAAATGTGATATTGTTATAGAGTGAATGAAAGAGAGAAGGTTTTGTTTGGTAGACGCGAACACCAATAAGGTGTATGCGCAATTGACTTAAGCCCACTCACTTCTAAGATGACAATAGAAGAACCAGAATCAGGAACAAAGAACTGAAAACTGAGAACCGAGATCGTATTATATTATATTTCAATCATTCCTCTATATATACATAAAATAAGACCACACAGTAAACCAATCACGAATCTAACATTGATACAGAACAAAGGATAGAGTGGCAGTGAATGCGAACAAGTTGTACACAATTTAGTAAACGTAGTTTATAGTAACAAACAATATACCAAGGGGACCAGGCAAAGGGAACGTAACAGTTATAGAAATGAAATGATTACATTGTTCACAGTTATAATAATTGTAATAAATAAATAAGTAACTTTTATTCTCAAGTATCATTGTGTACATGAGAGCATGCCAGTTTACAGGCATGATCAGAATGATATGAGTTTACATTCATAAAAATATTTCGACAGTGTCACTGTCAAGACGTTCATAACATACAAACAGTTGAATTGAAAACCAAACCAACCTCAACAATGTTCACAGTACTAAGACACTAAATATATGTATTGTGACATGTTGCATATATTACAAAGAAACGCGCGCTCCTCGACCAATGCGTTGCAATTCCAAAAGCTGGCTGAGTCAGCAGAATGGATCACATGTGGGATAAGACCAAGAGTACTTGGAATGTCCTAAAGCACAGTTCTTGAGGATAGTCAATCTTCGTTAGGTGCCAGGCATATCAGATATGTCTCATGAATGAAAATGCATGTTCATCACACCAAACCTGTAGTGCAGAATGTAAAGTTTTCTCCATGAGACTTAGAGGCTTTGAATTGAATTCCTAGTCAGAATCAACAATGCTCATTATTAAGAAGTTTTACATTAGTATAACACAACTATCTACTACTCTATGGTTTTCAGTGGTACCCAACTAACATCAATCTGTGATAAACACAGTCACCAAAAAACTACCTTAATTCACTTGTTTAATAAATAATTAGTGTAGAACTGTGAAATCCTCACGATAACATCTTGTTCATGATAAGCATAGGGAAAACTACAGTAATGATAAGTAAGAAGAAGCCCACTTTCACTGATATGTTTCTGTTGATATTGTTGATATCTTTAAAAGCATAGCTAGTTTTGTTTGACTGTTCTGTGTACAATAAAGATGTTCAACAAATAGGCTTCTTATAGATCCACTGATTTCTTTTTGTTAACTATGCTGGATAACTTTCTGAAATTATTTTGGAAAGGGTATACACAGAATATCCGATATAACCAACTCCCTATGAACAACTGAAATGATAAACTCTAGTGGAAATGATATTCGATGTTAGTATCAAATGTTAATGAAAATTATTACAAAATGAGACGTAAATACTGGGGGGAAGGGTTGATTTTATATCTTTAAAGAAAAAGCAACTTGTTCCCTGAATTGTATTTCATTGTCAAAGAAGGTGTATTCATCGAAGTCAACTTCTCAAATATTTGACCCAACCATATAGTCCCTAAAGCAGTAGAGTAATGTCTAGCAGTATAATCATATGATAACCAATGATCAGGATAGGTTCATATAACAATTACTTTCTTTAAAATTCTACAGCCAAACAATCCCCTTTACCTACATTCAACAATATGTATGCGATGAATTCTAACTTTGTCTAATAAATAACAAATTTCCTCTGCATGATGATAAAGTGATCAGAAATACATGACTATATGTGAATATCTCATTTCTTGGGGGGGGGGGGGAGAGTTGGAGGGGTTGGAGGTTAACGAACTTACCTCACTCTCAGCCAAACTATGGCTTCTTCCAGGAGTTGTTGGAGCAGGGAGGGGACTGACAAATGTATCCTGAAATATAATCATTTTTTTTTGTTATTTTTATAAGTAATATAAAATGATTTCATTTAAAGTGATTATTTGTTTTAATCAACTAAAACTTGACAAAATGACATTATTCATTAAACAAAAAAAATACCGCCTTCAATTTAAAATTTAACTTATCCTGTTTTCAATCTGTAATTACTTCGTTGTATAAATGTGTACATGTTTACCCGCGTAAACGAATGAGTACGCGATTTTGTTTACCATTTATTCAAATCACTTACTTCCACTGATTTCATAATTGACAGTTGAATTCTAAGTTTGAGTTAGAAAAAAAAAAAAAGAAGAAATCAAAATAAAGTAGAATCAAAAACAAAGAAAAAAAAATAAATTAAAAAGTGAAATTAGTCTAAATTATCATTTACTACTGATAATAACTTGTATATATTCACAATGAAGTTACAACCTATTTAGGACTTGTTGAGTGATTATGTACCTACATCTGAATGTTGATAATTACACTAGATACATCAACTTTAGAATGTTGATTCATCCAAACGACGAGTTTGAAATGAGATGATACATGCATACCAAGCACAATTCAATTTAAACAAGAAAAATAAATACATTAACAGGAATATCTGCTATGCATTTTCTTTCAAGTACTTTTGAAAAATAAAGATTGTTTAAGTTAACCGAAAAGTTTGAAAACTTAGCCACCTTTTACACATATATGACACTTTATAGTGTTTAAGCGTTAAACATGTAAGAAGATAATTGAATATTAAGCTGGCTGGAGTTATTCAAAATGAAACCGTGAACCAAAGTTTTGTGCTATTTAAGACCCATTCATAGATCGATTGACTATGATAAAAATGGGGAGATTGATAGATTAAACCAGGGTCACCTTGTTTTACAATTAATATAGCTGATACCAGATTATCAATTCCCTCTTCTTAAGTTTGAAGGCGCGTTTTTTTCACGAGTTTTAAATACTACGAAACCATGTTCAAGCTGTGATTTTTGTTAGGTATCTCTAACTACTTAACATAAACAACATAGTGTATACTAAACAAAATTGCTTAGTGTAGTATCCATATTATAGCTTGATCAATATTGTTCGATTATCACTACTGGGAGTTGACAGACATGGCAATGTTCCTTGTTATCATTTTAAATTCGCCTAAAAGAGACTCCTGAAATAAGTAATTGTTTGTACATTCAACCAACTGAAATAATAATATGTCTTTAAAGTATTCCACGTACCGTATTGAAATGTTCCAAGAATCAATTGATTTAAAGAGTTTTAACCTTTGGACTTTTACTTATGTACAATTTTGTGGTGGTTATTCTGATATCTTAACAATATAACATACACTGCATTGGTGGATCCCGGAACAATATCATATCCATCTAGTTCTTTACTGATTATCAGTCAAACGCCATCTAACTAGAAATTTAGTTCAAACAGTGTTTTCTGCTAACTACTCTCCTCCAGTAAAAATAATACATCGTCACATAGATTAATGTCAACTTCATAACTGTATAGCTAGAGTCTGATCATCAATGAACTGGACCAAGAAGACATCATATTGGTCATTCATTGATAAATCAAGATAAAATAACAAGTGTAAACAGTTATTATAATGTAATTTACTACTATTTGTACTGTTCCCTGGGTATTTCAACCAGTTAGGTTGTTTCCATGATGGCTGTTCTCATTGATGAATTCTATGGTGATCGCTATTTGATTTGGAATTTGCACACACGGTTGTAGATAAAGGCGGAAAATCAGTTAACTATGTTGTGGATCCCTTTTGGTTAAAGTATGTTTTACTCATGTCCAACAATCGGTTACCTCTACGTACTATGTTGAATAATTAACGAGTAGACTGACGTATACTACACATGTCTTAATCCAAAACCTGTCATCATTTTATGATGTCACTGACTGTTGACCAAAGGAATATTGATAGGCATAGATAGCTTGGTTTAGATACACACGACTGTCGTGACTATGTTCCATGGATTAGAATTCGACTACACTGATACAAGTGAATTCACTCTCTAGTTTCTCTTAATTTTCTGAGCTTACAGTACTTTATACTCTCTACATTGAATCATTTTTACCTGTAGTACTACAACTTCTTTCGTAATCATACTATACTAAAGTTAAGATGTGGCATATTGAAACAGTGCTTTACGTTGATCATAACTAACTGACTGGTTGCTTTCTTTAAACATTTTCCACTAATTTTTAGTTCATAAGCTGAATCTTACGAAGCACTAATAAGAATGAATAGTATTTGGGAAAAAACTGGGAAAAGAGACTAGGACAGAGTTGGTTGGAGAATCCTGGTCAGTAGCCTATTCTCCAGGAAAGTTAACAAGCATTGACTAATTGAATGACTAATAAGATATAACCTGTACATTTCAACTACATCGACCTTTAAGCAGTTACTCACAAATAAGTTTCAGTGAATCTACTTATTTTATCAGGAGTCAGCTGAAGTTAGAAATGTGAATGATTCATTGATAACAAAGTAATCTAAACGTTAGACTGTCGCAGTGAAACTTCAATGTCTTTAGTCATATGCATTAATATAATCATTAGTGTTAACTGACGAGAAGTTCTATTACTAGGATGAAATAGTTTTCTAATCTTACTTAATTTTTGATCGCTATCTAGCTTAAGTTGATCTATTTACTTATTTACTTACGCTCGTTACCCCTCATAGAAGAACATAGGCCACCCACCAGGATTCTCCATTCACCTCTGTCCTGAGCAATCCTTTCGGGCTGTTTCCATTTGCTATTCAACCTTTTAATATCTGCCTCCGATTCTCGACGCATTATGTTCTTTGATCATCTACTTTTCCGTTCTCCAACAGGGTTGCATGTTAATGTTTATCTCGTGATACAGTCTGATGATTTCCACAATGTATGTCCTATCCATCTCCAATGTCTTTATCTAATTTCCACTTCGGCTGGAAGTTGGTTTGTTTTCTCCCATAGTAAGCTGTTACTGATGGTTTTCGGACAACGGATATTCAGTATCTTGCGTAGGCAGTTGTTTATAAATACTTGTACCCTTCTGATGATGTTTGCAGTAATTCTCCAAGTTTCAGTTCCATACAGCAGAACTGTCTTGACGTTCAAATTGAAGAGTCTGTTTTTGAGGTTGGTTGACAGTTGTTTTGAGTTCCATATATTCATCAACTGTAGGAATGATGATCTATAATGTAAAATAATTGTTGTCATCATGTTACTTCTATTGTTCAACTGTAATCAATTCCTTGAAATCGATTAATTAAAATTATAACTAATTGAAAAAGTAGACTTATTGCTAAGGAATCTCAACAGCAACCGATCATATTCAAGATCGATAGAATAAGCATTTAATCAAGTGCAAATAAAATCTTACAACTAACGTATGTTAGGAGTTTACAATGATAAAATTTCCTAGAATAATAATATCAACATCAATGACTGTTACCCCAAATGGAGCATAGGCAGCCTACTAACATCCTTCTGGCTGTCCTGGGCCCAGCCTGGAGCTCCCTAGAGTTGCTGCCGATTCCAAGCCGGGATAAAAGAGGAGGGTTGGGCATAGGGTTAGCAACCCCATCTCGTAAAACAACAACCTTGATAAAATACGCTAATCAGAATAATAATATGACTTCTTGATTAAACTATCCAGCTTAGGGAATGTAGTACAAAGGCAACAATCACTAAACCTCTATACATTACATTATAAGCGTATTGTCTTAATACGGAAATCCAAATGTTCATAGACGGTCTTTACTATTGTTGACAATGATAATAATCAACACCATTTGACTTTTTTCTGTCTTATATACTTCACTTTTATTTCCTTCTATTAAACTTAAACTTACATATACGCACACGTACACATGCACACACATTCATCTAGCTATTTCATTTCCTTAGGTGTCTAGAAACAATACAACAGAATAATAAGAATAATGAAAAATAGCTTTAAAATAGTACTAGTGTAATGACGCCATCAGGAGTTGAATAGTGGACAATGAATATTTAAGTTGAATTGTGACTAGCAAGCAAAATCTTAATTGGGATTCATTGGCTAGATGTACCTATATCTTAATGTTGATGTTTACACTGGGACAATGAAGTTTTATAATTACAGACTATTGAATTCAGGTAGAATAGTACTTGTTACTACGCATAGTCAATTTGTCATATTATGTAACTATCATCAATTGGTTTCATAACTGTTTAATATATTCAATGTGTCAACTTAATATCACGAATTGATCTGAATTAGACAACTAGCGATTACCAGAAAGTACCAGAGAAGCTTATTCGTTCTACTATGGAACTCTTTATCAATGAGCATCCACGTAAACTTATCATAGATAGATTGAATTCGAAATATCAACCGTTGTAAGCTAATACAGCGGTCTAATGGTAAAGCGTTCGTTGTGCATCCAGAGGATTCTGGGTGTTAGTCCCCGATGAGGTCATGGGTGCGCCCTACTGAAGAGTCCCATGTTAGAATGGAACAGTTGTCCTGTACTTACAGGTGATAAACAGTAGTATAATTGAGACTAATTTGTGATATCAAGCATTCAATAGTCTCCACAACACAATTGCACTGAATATGATTCAACTAGGCTTTGAGTCATATATTAGTCAAAAGTATTGACTCGTAAGTGTTATAAGTTTAGTCCAAGTAAATTCAGGTCACTTGAAAACATGTCATTATAACTTGAATTTGTAAAAACTCGCCATTGGGATAAATGATCGATTTTAGATCTGACGAATTCATAGTTATGATTGATTTTTGTTATTTACATCATAAATTGTCTGTTGCTAGGCACCCATGAAACATCGGATAGTTTTTTCATCCCATTGGAAGATCAAGGGAGAGAGGGTTTATTGTATTTATCCATCTTTTCTGTATGTCATAGTGACGAATTAATAATTGATCGTCAGTCAATCCAGTATGGTTTTGGTAATACTGAGTTCTCTGAGTTGGATCATATATTTGTAGAGCTTTCGTCCCTGCTCAAGTAACAAGGTGTTTGTTTACCAAAGTAACTAAAATGTCATATTTGTAAAGAAGGGTAAGATATAATCTAGCATGGGAAGATTACATTCAGGTTCTATACATGAGCATGTATAACTAAAGAGAATGAAGATATAATAGAGGACATAGTGGACTTTAAGAAGACAGTTAGGTAATACTTGATCACTGCACAAAGATAGGCGATCACTGAAAACCAAGAAGCACTAGGTAGCTGTTTTATCCTAATGCTGAACCCATCTACACAGTGAATCCATGGCCCCACCGCAGAATCGAGAACAGTACCTTCAGGCTTCTCAACGAAGGCTTAACTGTTAAACTACTGAGCTAATCGACATCCAAATTCTAATGCCTTTAATTACAGCTAATTTGTAATATATTTGCGCTACTTCATTCACTACCATTCGTGAGTAACTGTCTCACACCTGATAGGGTTAAACTCCACCATTCACGTCTTCTTACTAGAACTTCATGTAGTCACTCGTTAGATGATACAGATTACAACTGTGTATTATGGGAACTGTTTACTTTTTTAATTTGATACTATCAATTGGTCTTAGTTAAAAAATCACTGGAAACCCGATCGAACTGGACAAGTGTTTCGTCCTTGTGAAATATATAAGAAAGTAGTTAGTGTGAACATTTCTAGTAGATTGTCAGAGGTTAGAAAATTATGAATGTTTCAAGAAATAGTTGAAGTTAGTCTGTTTCATGAAGATAGATTGTTCTGTATTCTCCATGGATAAAAAGAGAATAACCTAAAGTGGTGAATAATTGGGAATATTGAAATTTAAGATAGTATTAATGAATGAAGAAAGATAATGTATTCCATATCTTCTTACAAAGTATTAGATCTAATTTATGGCATCTCATACATTATGAATGTAGTCTTAACTTAGTACATTTAGTTTTGTAGTATAAAGTACAATCACTTTCAATAGTACGTAGTGTATAACGACATCGAAGTGATTGCAGTTTAAGTTTATCCTTGACACTAATACTAAAGATAATGGAAGTGATATATACCAGTAGTGGTTTGTTAATTTTAACATCAGAATCATTATAACATACGTACAGGTATATTCAACATATTTTGTTATCACAATTTATGGTACACGTTGATTTATAAGTGTTTGGTGACTAAATCAATGTTTGTCAAGTTATTTGCTCCTTTTATGAGCCAATCTGTAATTTGGCCTCTAAAGTAGGCGACAAAACAAGTTCAAATAGCCTAGTGGTAACAGTGCTAGACTATGGAACTTGGCAACCGGGTAGGGTAATTTTTTCAAATTTTGTAGGTGCTTCTTAATGTCGAGTACCAAATAGTATGAAACCAAGATAAAAAATTTTCTGTAGACTACATCGAAACAGATTTTACAAGTAATTTTACTAATTCATTGAATCACAGAAACAACAAGATAATTTCTTGTGACATATGGATAAATAATTCTACGAATTCTTTGATAATAATTATAGTTTTATGGGAAAATCTTAAGTTGAGTTGTAGACTATAATAGTAACTCTTTGGTCCATTCAACTACTGGTATCTTGCATCAAGTTGATTCGTCTGTAACCAAATAAATATATATATTAGTTGATATGATATGAATAATAGCCTAACACGATATACGAAGACAGCAAACTTTGTTGACTAGATAAACACGGAGACTGTTGTTGTATGCCACTTGTCTGCCTCGTGAATCATAGCCATCAAGTCAAATAAAACAAAACAAGATAAATGAAATATCAACCTACCGCTCAGTCTATGTTTCACTCACTCGTTTATATACATACAAAAGTTGATCACACAGTGAACCAATAAGCAAATTAGCATCTATGCAAAATAGAGACAACAATGAATTCGTCAAAGAGTGATGTTGGCAACGATATCGCTGAAAATGAGGGAGCACTTAAAAGCTGTTTCGTCCTAGTACTGTAATCCTTTACAGTGTGCAGCCTACATTCCACCTCAGTAACCTTAGATTAGTGAACGCCTAACTCTCTGCACTACTGAGCCACTCACCATCCAATGATAGATTTTCCACTTCAATTAATTTGCAATATAACACAACATTTATTAACTATCACTGATGATAACTGTTTTACTGCCGATAATTTGTGCACTGCACTAGTTTGGGCTTCTCACTATGATAAAATAGTTTTCCCGTGCTGCTTGATTTTCAATGGTACCCTGACAACACAAATCTATGATATATTCAATCAACTAAAACTTAATCCCATTCTTCATAAACCACTTCAATTCAAAGTCAATAATGACTATGAATTCATCGAACATATAGATTGTTAATTGATTATAATTCCTGATTAACAAATGATATGATAACAGTGTATGTATCTTATAGAAGATCAAGGCATTGGTGAAGCATAACAATGATAGAAATAGAAGAATGAATTTACATGTATTCAAAATAAATGAAATAAACCACGAAAAGATAGTTCTAAGCGTTAATTACTCTGTTTAAATCAACCAATATAACATATATATATATATAGGAAGAGAGAGAATGTGAGTGAGTGAGACAGTGAGTGAGTGAGTGAGTGAGTAGGTGAGTAAGTAAGTGAGTGAGTGAGTGAATGAGTGAGAGCGAGAGTAAGTGATTAAGTGAGCCAATAATCAACTGATTGTATTGAATTACTTTAGAATTCTATCAATTAATTACATTTAATTAATAAAATAATAAACATTAATTAGTTTGATATTTTCTAATGAATTGTTGTTATCTCATGGATTGTCGTCTATTCATTCCCAACTTAGGATGATCATAAAAATAATGTTGTTATCAATAGAAGTTCTACTTCTGTCAATATCTATAAGTTAATGAATTTCATTTGTTTAATGACAATATGCAGTTGATGTTGATGTGTATGTATATGGGTGTGTATGGGTATGTTTGACAGTAAGCATCAATTCTACTGATTATCATCTACATATGTATATGTATTACTTATAATATACTACTGAAATAACTTATTACTATGTATCCTAACTTACTGACCGATTACTTTTATATAATCACCATATACATATGTACAGTTATTATTGAATACACAAACAAAGTTGAATAGGAGTTTTATATTTAAGTTGGATTGTGACTAGCAAGTAGAATCCAGGACGCGCATTTCGTCCTCTTTGGGACTTGTCGGCTGAATGTACCTGCATCCGAATGTTAATGTTCACAGTGTGCGACTGCTTGGACAAAGTAGTCTAGTGGTGAACTCGGTGGCGTTTGACACAAAGGTGACTGAGTTCGAATCCCAGTGTGAACAAAGTTAACCTAATTTTCATTGTGTTACGTAATAGATAAACAATATGAGAGAAAACAAAACACAACCAAGAAAGCGAGAAACATTTAATATAATACAAATGACTGTTAGTATTATATAGAATGTACAATAATGAAATGTAATACACTTAACTACAATGTAAACACTGTTTTACCATAGTGAGAAACCCAAACTGGTACAGTCCACAAATTGTCGGCATCATCAATGATAATTGACAACCGTATTGATATACAACGAATTGATAGAAGTGGAAATTCTATCATTTGATGCTGAGTTAGGCGTTCACTAATCTAAGGTTACTGAGGTGGAATGTTTGTCGCGCACTATTAAGTATTGCAATACTAGGATGAAATAGCTGTTCAGTGCTCCCTCATTTTGAGCGATATCGTTGCCAACATCACTCTTTGACGAATTCATTATTGTCTTCATTCTGAATAGATGATATTTTGGTTTTTGTTTTGTTTTGTGTTCAACTTTTGTATGTATATAAACGAGTGAGTGAAACAGAGACTGAGTGGTTGGTTGATAGTTCATGTATTTTGTGTTGTTTTAATTTGACTTGACGGCTATGATTCACGGAGCAGACAAGTGGTATGGAAAAGATGCCTTGCTTTCTGACTTCTGGTGATGTTGGTAGAATATCATTAAAATCTAGAAAACAGTTGACAACTTTCTCGTTTAACTGTTCGAGTAATCATCAGTACACACTTTAGTTTCGTCCCCCCCCATCAGCTTTGGGTTTAATAGATTTGTACATAATCTTTGTGAGCAAACTCAAAACGAATTTCAAACATGTCGCCTAGCAAACTGGTCTAAGCCTCTTCCCAAAATAATGAAAAATCAAAAAACTTGTTGAATGTAAATGTAAATAAAACGTCAAATGTCATTATGAGTGTTCAGTTGTATACAGATTTTAGTAATAACAGCTTCATTCAATAGTGTGTATAATACAATATAAATGTTCAGCATATAGTGTCGCAATAAGTTACTCTGCTTCCATGTGTAGATATCACTTCGTGTTCACGAAAGTACCAACACCACCTCTATACTCTTTCCCGATGATAAAACGATTTTGTCGAAAAGTCTGGAAATCTTTTAACGATACCAAATTGTTATGTAGCCGAGATTCGTGAACTGTGATTAAAATGCACTTACCAAAAATGTGTAGATTAAGAAGAAATTGTAATGTAATTCAATTTCCCGATAAAAGATCTTCTGTTAAGGACTAAGGAGTAGACATCTGGCGATCAACAATCCTTTTAAGATGTTTTGGCAGCCACCGTGATGTCTTCGCTTGGTTCTCACCTTATTACTTACGTTAGGTCGTAGATTTCTTGTATTCGTGCGTCAATACACAATAAGATTGTGGGAAATAATAAAGCAATCACAAGGAAACGAATAAACAGAAAAGTATCATGTTGAGATATTTGGGGAAATCTATCAATCAATGCCTGTTATTCTACGTGGAGCATTAACCGCCGACCAGCATTCGCCATCCAACTTTAATCTGGGCTTTCTTTTATAGTTCTTCCCAAGTGCTCTTCATTCTCTTCATATCTTTCGCCAATTTGCAATGCAGTGTAATCTTGAGTCTTCATCTTTTTCATTGGCCTTTAGAATTTCAAGTAAGTGCTTGTCTTGTGACATAGTTTGATGATTTCCTCGATGTGTGTCCTATCCACCTCCAGCGTCTTTTCTTAAACTCTCCTTTGACTGAAAGTTGGTTTGTTTTCTGCCACAGATCTGAAGTATCTTACTGAGACAGATGTTTACAATCACTTGTATATTTAGTAAGATGCTATTCATAGTTCTCCAAGTTTCTGCTCAATACAATAGAAATGTCTCCACACTTATATGAAAATTGTGACATTAATGTTGGCTGTCAGTTGCTTTGAGTTCTAGATACTTATCACTTGTAGAAATGCTTCCCTTACATTGATAATCTGTGCCTTTACGTAGGCTTCAGACTCTCCTTATTTATCGACTATTCTGTCCAAGTATGTAAAAGTTTCTATACTCTGACTGGAGTGCCTCCCAAATTTCACTCACGCTGCTGTTTGCAGATATTATCTGAATCGTTATAAGTAAACTAATGTTACATATGTTGTAGATGAAATAATTTCTTTAATTTCATTCTCTAACATGATTTTCTATTCATATGTCTTACACGAACTCGCCTCCTCCGTCTTGTGAATCTATTCAGTCTTCTTTAAACAAAAATTTATTTAAAACTACTTTACTATTGTTTACTTTATTCATCTACTATCTTGTCATTTGGTTGAATAGACGAACGTGTTATTTGTTTTAGTCATAGATTGATATTGGTTATATAACAGTGGAAATTATAAGGTAGTAGACAGCTGATTCGTTCTAGTATGGGACTCTACAGTAGTGTTCATAATCGATTCTGACAGAGAAGTTAACCTAAGAACATCAGATCTCACTACACATACTTAACTATCTGCATCACTGGTTTCGTTAATGTCGAATGATACAGTTCCTATGTTAATCATTTTTCAACATACCATTACAGTCAGTCAATAATATCAGTAATAACATGTCTCCACTCTACCAGTCATGATTTCCCACTAAATCATTAAAAACTGGTGAAATGATTATTGTAATCTTACTCAGGTAGTTTTGTGGAGATATACACTAACTTCAGTTAACATTCGTCATACAGTGATCTAGATTAGCTTTATGTGAAAACCAAGAAACACTGAACAACATCACTTATAGCCAAATATATAATTAAGTGTTACTATATTGACCTAACAGAGTGCAAAATTGTGCATTCACAGTGAGGACCGGAGTCTGACAAGTCTGCTTACTATCGGCTTTTCTATTCCCTCTAGTGGTTGACTCGATCATGAAAACCTCCACATCTGAAGAATGCACGGTATTCAATGGTCAAATAGGATGTGACTTGATGATTTGGACTTCGCGGATGATCTAGCTCCTCTATCACATACACATCAACAAATGCAAGCAAACACGATCAACGTAGCAGCAACATATGCATCAGTAGGCCTAAACATATATAAGGGAAGAAGCAAGATTCTCAAATTTAATACAGTGAGCACCAAACCAATTAAAATTGATGGAATAACTCTGAAAGAAGTGGATACTTTCACATATATGGGGAGCATCATCGATGAAAAAGGAGGGTTCATTGCAAATATAAAGGCAAGAATTGGCAAAGTCATGGCGGCATTCCTATATCTGAAGAACATATTGGACTCAAAACAACTGTCAACCAACCTCAAAAACAGACTCTTCATTTCGAACGTGAAGACAGTCCTGCTGGAAGCTGGATAATAACTGCAAACATCATCAGACGGGTACAAGTATTTACAAACAACTGCCTACGCAAGATACTGAATATCCGTTGTCCGGAAACCATCAGCAACAGCTTACTATGGAAGAAAACAAACCAAGTTTCAGCCGAAGTGAAAATTGGGAAAAGACGTTGGAAATGGATAGGACATACATTGTGGAAATCATCAGACTGTATCACGAGGAAAGCACTAGCATGGAATCTTGTTGGAGAACAGAAAAGTGAAAAGTCAAAGAACACACTGCATCGAAAATTGGAAGCAGATATTAAAAAGATAAACAACAACTGAAAACAGCTGTTAATGATTACTGAGAGCAGAGTTGAATGGGGAAACCATAGTGGGCGGCCAATTCTCCTCTGTGAGGACTAATATTGAACAATCTAAAATCATTACTGTTTCATATGTAATTGGCTGTTTTAGAGATAATTAATCTTTTTAATTTAATCCCATGAATTGGTCTAAATTAACCAACCACTAATCACTAAATACCACTAGATAGTCATTTCATCTTAGCATAGAACTCTTCAACAGTGTACTGATGAAATACAACTCAATCTGATCATTTCTACTTTATATTCTTCTTATTAATATGAATTAATTGGTGATTATCATCTAGAATAACCTACATTATAGTTTTAGTTTCAATTAGTTTAATCTATTGATTGAACTCAATTCATAAGCATTACATAACTATTAAAACACTTATATAACATTGAACTTATTCAAAGATTATTTGAAGTGTTTGTAAAAGAAAACAGAAAAGAAAAAAGAAAAGAAGAAAGAAAGAAAAAAAGAAAAAAAAACAACCAGTTGAAAACAATTTCGCTCTCTTTCTGTTAAATTTAAAGTTTATTACAAAAATTTAAAAGAAGAAAAGCCAAATAAACAACAGAATAAAACATAATTCAATGTTAAATATACATTTTAATAGTGATTAATGCTATTACTAATTAACACAATTTATAAGTAGTATATATTAGAACAGGAAATAAAAATTACAATAACATTTCCTGTATTATGTGTATAGGTTAATTAAGTAGTAATTAAAGTGTTATGTAGAGTAATATACAAGAAAACAAGAAAAAAAAGAAAGAAATGAAATGAAATAAGATAAGTAACTATAGTAAAGATTGATATGATATTGAATAGAATGAAGTATAAATCATTCAATTATTGATTATTATAATGGTTATGATATAAACAAAGAAAAGAGGTTATACCATTTTTGTTATGTACACATTATGCCTAGAAACAGTGTCTATACATATCCTGTATAGATGTTGACCTATCATTAGTCGAAGAAATCAACAGGACCATCCAATGAATAAAGGATGTTATGTCAGAAAAGTTAGACATGACACTAGCTAAAGCTATGAAGTTAAATATACAAGTAACAGTAAAGATACTCTACACTCTCTTTACGTAGATTTGAGTGAAAGAACAAGTGCCGACAAATTGGAAAGAAGGAAGCTACATCAAAATATTAAAGAAAGGAGATCTTAGCAAGTATGGGAACTACAAGGGCATCACACTACTTTTACTACCCGAACAATTCTTTAACACAGTGTTATTGAATCAAATGAATGATCTAGTAGACGCTCAAATTCGAGATCAGCAGGTCAAGTTTAATAAAGACCGATCGTGTACCGACTAATTTAAGACTCTATAGATTATTGTTAAACAATCAGTTGTATGAAATTCATCATTTTACATCAACTTCCTTAATTATGAGAAGGCATTTGACAAAAGAAAATTATGGAGTCTTCGTCTACACTAGAAGATATTCAATATTATATGGTAATTTCATGAGAGCCCATACTCCGAAATCGGGCATGGAGGACAGCTTATAGATCCATTCGAAGTAAAGACACGTGTCAAATAAGGCTGTTTACTCTCTCCCTTTTCGCCGTCTTCTAGGGAGGGGGGGGGTTGCTTACATTATGAAAACTTCATTATTTTATGACAAATATGAAATACAATGAATAACTTGTATGTTACTAAACGATTTAGAGTTCCCACGGGCAACAACAAACTCAGATGAAGGCGGTCAGTCTGGTGACAGCCTATGCCAGCAGCAGTGGCCGACATCGATCATAACTGAAACGACTATCGGAAACATACCTAAATATTTATCAATATTTAAAGCTAAAGTGAACGATGTAGTTCAAAAGTGATGGTTTATCATTCCTTATGAGAAAAAAGTCATTGTTTCCTGTCACTAAATAAGTAACATTTCAATTGGATTGAGATTAGTGTTTAAGTTGATTGATCTCGTCACAGATTGATGTTGACAGGATAACACTGAAAACCAGGTAACACAAGATACAGCTGTTTGATCCTAGTATATGACTTCTCTGCAGTGATCATTTTAGATTACCCCTCCCTCTCCCTAGTGGCCCTTATGTTACCAAAAAACTGAAGCTCTATTGAGAAGTCATGACTACTGAAGTTCAGAATTTGTTGGGAGTAAGACAGTGGTCGTCATGCACTACTGAAGTGTTCCATACTAGGACAAGACAACTATTCAATGCTCTGATTTTCATTAGTACCATGTCAACATCAATCTGTAACGTATTCACTCAACTAATGTAACATTTCATTATTATGTAACAAGTAGAATTACTTAAATATGCTTGATGCTATTTACATAAGCTGAAAATTAACATGTAATCAATTGATTAATCAATAATCAAAGTGAAAATTTAAAATTTTTGTCTTTATTGAATAAACTTTCTATGTATGTTGCTATGTAATTGTTGCATGGTAACATGTAAAGTAAAACAAAAAATAAATAAACATTTGCATAAAGTAAAATGTAAAAAAAAAGAAACTTGAAACTCATTTTGAAAAAAAAATAAAAGAATAAACAAATTCTCCTTTTTTTTCTCTACAACTTTTGTTTTGTTTCTATTTAAAGTAACTTGTCCTCAATGTTTATTTATGTAGTTTTGTCTGGAATACATAAATAAATAGTGAAAAGTAGGAGAAATAGGGTGGCGGGAGGGAGGGGTGTTTGAGAGGAGGAGAAAGATGGTGAAAAAGTGGGTGGGTGTTTGGTTGGATGAGAAATCGTATGGAACAAATTTCAAATTCTATAAACATCTATGTTTTAGGAAGAGCACAAGTGTGACTGTCTGTACACAGTAGCCTAGTGGTGAACGCGGTGGCGTTCGACACGAAACGGACTGAGTTCGAATCCCAGTGTGAACATCAACATTGGGATGCAGGTACATCCAGCCGATGAGTCCCAAATAGGGCGAAACGCGCGTCCTGGATTCCACTTACCAGTCACAATCCAAATTATATAAAACATCTATGTTATTTACAACAACATATTGAGAAGAATGTAGAATGAATTAAATAGAGAATATGCTCCAAACGAATTGTATACCATTTTATTTAACAAAATCACTGGTTACTACTCAACAACAGATTAACATGTTCAATCTCATGATATTTACATACTAGCATTGTTAGGTAAATAGAGTGTTGTTTGAGAGTAATCGGGAAAAAAATCCTAGATCTAGATTTTGTGATATTTAGCAGTCGTCAACAAGGTGTGCTTACAATCTTTGAGTGAATACACATTCACACTTTTCATCTATAGTCACCCAGTTTCACATTCTGTGATCATCAACATAGATCTATTCATGTTATAACTGATGGTCTAAGAAGCTGAGATTTATATATTAGTTGATCGTTTTGTATGATAAGTTTAATCAACAATTAATCAAATTCCAGGTCAATAGAACAAGCTGTTAGTCACTTCTGAAGAAAATATTATGTGTTATTGCTATCAGTAATTTTTGATGAATGAGTAGTTCAGGAAAGCTCCTCTCAGAGTATGCATCATATGCAAAACTTAGAAACACCTTCCGGCTAAGTAGAAATCCTTAGCAAAATGAGTGATTGCACAAAAGTCTTTGCTTGTGTCTTATTCTGTATGTAACAGATATATTCTGAAACTATTGAGTAAGTATGATGGAATACTATAGATGTACATTTACATGGTGACCAGTGACGACTAAATGCGTGAAGATATAAGTACTAATTAGTCACCTTTAGTCTTTTTGTCAACTATGAAAAGTGATATTTAAAGATACAGTATAATCAGTAATCTTGTTAAGTGATACTTTCTCTCACCCCCCCTCCGTCAGCACACACACATATACACCATCACCGTTTACTTTAAATGTATTTCGTGCTGAAAATTATATGTAATTGTGTAAAAGCCTGATGAAGAACTAAATGGAAAGCAGTAGTTGCTAACTTATTTTGTATTGCCGATACCTTGATAAGAACAAATATTCAATTGAAAATATTAAACTGAATAGTATGTAATCATGAATCAATCAAAAGATTTAACTTAGATTTTACAAACAATGAAAACCAAGAAGCATGAAACAGCCGTTTTGATCTAGTTTGTGCCTCATTATTAATTTACCCCTATGACATCATTAGTGAATCAAAGTTCAAAGTCTTAGATTTCGTGGTGAATACTTAACTGTTAAACCAATGAGATGGAATAAACGGTTGACAATAATAATGTCAATCAATCTGGGACCTTATTCATCTTCATCAATAAGTAACTGTCTCACTATCAATATGACTGAATTCCACCGATCATGTCTGACTTTATCATCAGAATTATCTCCTGAAACTAGTCTTTAGTGAGATCAAAAAGTTTTGGATAGGATTTGGAATTCACTGGGATAATAAATTATGATTCAGCGTTCTAAGGAGTTATACATCCACTTCAAAGCCTGAAGATTCTGAGATTAATCCCATTATTTAGTCTTCGTTGCGCACTTTAAAGAAATCCCAAAACAGACTTAGAATTTTTTCACATCTAGACGGTTTAATTGTAATCATGAATTATGTAAGTGACTTAACTTTGATTTGTCACCGATTAGTTACTAATGTTATGCTTACTTAATCCATTATCATGCTGATTGAATTGTATCAATATTCAAGTTGGAATGTAGCCACTACTCTAGGTGACTTGATATCAATGGCAGTAGGTTGAGATGGATAATGTTATGCATGGGGTACTACACGGAAAGCCCTGTATCTACGTTTAATTCTAATTAACACATACATACTCCCATTACTGGACTTACAAACACTCGTAAATGCTGGATACAATAATACTATTGGATAAAATTTTAAACTGAAATTATTTTATGTCACAAAATGAAACTAACTGATTATCAATATTAGGATGCGGGAACATCCAGCCGATGAGTCCCAAATAAGAGGAAACGCGCGTCCTGGATTCCGGTTGCCAATCACAATCTAACTTAAATATAACTTGTGCACTATCATTATATCGAGGCAATCTGTGCAGGATGCACATATGCCAACAGAGACTGACCAGTTTCAGTCCATTACAAAATCAACAGGAAAATACAAGTTTATCCTAATTAACTGACCAGTTATTAAGTTTCAGGTAAAACTGGTAAGGCAATTTCAATTTGAATTTCATACTACAAATTGATGTGCATTGGATAAATGTTTCGTTGGAGCGTGAAATTCGTCATAAACTATGGGGTCCATAACTACATTATAGAATTGATTCAATGACTAATGTACCAGCAACGAACAGATAACATTTAAAAATTCATTTAATTTATGATATACTGCATAACTTCATGCACTACTACAGATATGTAACTATATCACATGTAAAATGATTGCCATTAACTTCTCAACTCAACTTACTTAGTAACATCAAATTCAAACTCAACAATCTCTTCAACACTTAGCCAATAGTGATTAACTTTAGATGATGAATTACTAGAGCTCCAGTTTGAGGACATAACTAATATGAGTTCAGTTGGGTCTGATACTTTATGTGTTAAACAAAAGTACTATTTCTTCAAAGTTTATCATCATCATCATCATCATCATCATCATCAATATTGCCTATTACCCCAAGTGGAGCATAGGCTGCTTACCAGCATTCTCCAATCAACCCTGTACTGGGCTTTCTTTTACAACTCTTCCCAAGTGCTATTCATCCTCTTCACATCTCTTTCCAATTCCCAAAGCAATTTGTTCTTGGGTCTTCCTCTTTTTGTTTGGCCTTTTGGATTCCATGTTAGTGCTTGTCTTGTGGCACATTATGATTGTTTCCTCAATGTGTATCCAATCCACCTCTAGCGTCTTTTCCTAATTTACTCCTCTACTGAAAGTTGATTAGTTTTCTACCATAAAAGGTTGTTGTTGATGGTATCTGACGAACGTATCCGAAGTATCTTACGCAGACAGTTGTTTATAAATACTTGTATCTTCTGAAGGATACTTTTCGTAGTTCTCCAAGCTTCAGCTCCATACAACAGAACTAACTGTCTTCACATTTGTATTGGAAATTTTAACTATAATATTTAGTGACAGTTGGTTTGATTTCCAGATGTTTTTCAGTTGTAGAAATTCTGCTATTGCCTTATCAATCTACGCCTTCACCTCCGAATCAGACCCTCCTTTTTTGTCGATGATGCTGCCTAAATATGCAAAGGTTTCAACATCTTCCAGAATTTCTCCGTCAAGTGTAATTGATTTAGTGTTTGTTGTTTTGTATCGAAGGATCTTGCTTTTCCTTTTGTGTATGTTGAGGCTATGAACCCCCTAGGATTACTACCGGTCCCAAGCCCGGACAAAAGAGACGGGTTGGACATGTGGATAGCAATCCCATCACGTTAAACAAAAACCTTGCTGAAAAAGAACGCTAACCAGTAAAAACCTTCAAAGTTCAGTCAATGTCTTATTCTATACTATACTGATATAAAGTTATACAAAGCATAAAATATATTCTTATATGTTTATAGTAGTTAGATATGTATTTAAGTAGACAATTATAGGTAACTATTCATTTAGATCAGACAAACAACATTATACTACTTATAAATAATTAAGTATATACAACATAATAATACAATCGTAGATGTATGAGGATAAGTATCAACTAGATATATATTAAGATTAATTACTTATTTTGAGTATTAAATCAATTCATAGTATATTTACTTGAATTTTTATTCACTTAACACTATTATACAGTAGTAGATAGTAAGTAGTATATTAACAACTAATCGAGTAAAAAGTTTAAACATAGAAGTGTTCAATATTAACGATTATGTAATAACTGAAGTTACATATTATGAATTATAATTTTACTCATTCACTAGTTACAAGATTAAACATGAAAGTTATGTATTTGATTATTAGTGGAACTGTGATACTTCATTTGTGAAGAGTTTCATAGAAGAATAAAACAGCTAATAAACTATCTTCTCAGTTTCATCAAGTGATAACAATTCCATAATATTATGTAAGTTGGATTGTGACTGGTAAGTGGAATTCAGGACACGCGTTTCGTCCTATTTGGGACTCATCGGCTGGATGTACCTACATCCCAATGTTGATGTTCACACTGAGATTCGAACTCAGTCCGCTACGTGCCAAATGCCACCGCGTTCACCACTAAACTACTGAGTCAGGCCAGTCACACTTGTGCAACGGGCACATTGGTATTAGGATGAACTTGTATATTCCCTTTGATTTATTATAGACTGACTGACCAGCTTCAGTCTATAACAAATCAACGGGAATATATAAGTTCATCCTAACTCCATAATATGATTGTTGACAAATAAAATGAATGGAAACTTCTCAAGATGTCCAGCTTCATAGATTGCTATACTATAACCTAAGATTTTACCTTCAGTATACAGATGAAGTAATTTATTATCACTTTATTATGTTGTATGTACACTTACCTAATACATTTTCATTTATTTCTGACAACATTAAAGGAAAGTAGTTGTTTTAACTTCAGAACCATATACTCAGTATTGATTGTTTATGTTGCCTGTCACCATTCAGAATGTCAATTTGATGCATTTACTATCATCTATAAGTTGTGTCCTTATTAATAATTGTAATTCCTGAAGTTCTAGTGGAAAATATAGGCAGTGATGTTTAGACATGTCGACTACGTGACACTTACTTACACCTGATAATTAATTAATGAACTGAGTTAAAAATATTAACCTTTGGATGACAGTTAAGTGGTTTGATTATTAAATGTTCACAGAGATGCCTAATGTTCCTGAGTTCGATTCTCTAGTGTGTACGTAGAAGCATACTACTGAAGAGTCTCACATGAGAGAGAAACAACTGTCTAGTGTTTTCCTGTTTCATGATATGGAAATTCAAATTCACCATTCTCTAAGACAGTCAATTAAGTAATTGTTTCTGTGATGTGTTAATCAATTGATGAAAACACAGTTGTTTGCATTCAATGAATTTGTTATGACGGTAACAACTGATATTGACTATTGTGTAAGAACTGATTTATTTATTGTAGTCATGAGTAATGTAAGCGTTACATTTCTATTATTATTACGTTCCTCTTGCCCCATCCTCCCGTTTAGTATATTTACTGTTATTATATTGTCTCTTACTATGGACTACAGTTAATTCGTTGTGCACAGGTTACCTCCATTCACTTCCACAATCTCTCCTGTTTCGTATTAGTTTAAGATCCCTAAGTGGTTCACTGTGTGGTCTGATTTTGTGTATATATAAAGGCATGATTAAAATACAATACGATTGAATTGCGTTGAATTGGACTGTGCCTGTTTGGCTCATAAATCGTTGTTTTCTCTATTCCGGCTCTGGGGACTAGTAGTCGCGGAGCCAACGTGTCCGTTTACCGATTGGCAATTATCAAGGGCAATGTGTACTTTTTTCAATACATAACAGTTATGAATAGCGGTAACACAAGTGATTTATTGTAGCTCACAAATATTAGGTGATATTCTAACAGTAAACATGCTAAACAGGAGGTTAGGTCACGCGGATAGAAATGAATACTTTACACAATACACAATTAAAACAATTGAAATAATCTTGTGAAACATAGTTTTGAATGTTCGTCACTCTTATTTAGTAGTCCAATATAACACAATTAGATTATATATTTAAGTTGCACTGTGACTGGCAAGCGGAATCCAGGACGAGCGTTTCGTCCTATTTGGGACTCATTGGCTGGATGTACCTGCATCCCAATGTTGATGTTCACACATACATTTTTATATATAGAAATCAATATCAGTAACCGGTGATGAAAGAACTTATTCTAAAATGGAGTATGGAGGTGGAAAGTGGAAAGGATATGAATGATGAATGAAGTGGAATTCTACTTGTTATTAGGCCAAAAAAGAGAGGGTTTTGGGTGGGTGGAACGAACGCCAATGAGAGTGTGCCTGATTGGTAATGCTTGACTGACTCAAGCCCACCCCACCTCCAGACCGACAATAGAAGAACCAGAATAGGGAACAGAAAAACGGAGAACTGAGAACCGAGTTCGTATTATATTTTATTCATGCCTTTATATATACATAAAACCAGACCACACAGTAAACCAATCACGAATCTAACGCTGATACAGAAAAAAGGGAAGAGTGGCAGTGAATGGGTACAGCTTGTACACAATTAAGTAAACGTAATTCATAGTAACAAACAATATACCATGAGTAAATATACTAAACAAGAGAACCAGGTAAGAGGAACGTAACAGTCTTAGAAATGAAATGTTAACACTATCCTTAGTTATCATAATTGAAATAATGTTCTAAAGCCCAATTCTCGTAGATAGTTAATCCTCATTAGGTGCCCGGCATATCACTACTGTTGCTATACATAGATAATACATCTTTATTCCTTAAACACTAAAATAATGGAAGAAACTTATTTGACAAATTCGGTAATGTTCATAAACTAGTTAGTTGTACAATAGAAATTGTAAATAACACTGTCATTTTATTCTTAGACGTTTCGTTGATGCATAGATTAGATGAGATGAGGCATATGTCGAAAACCAAACAATTCAGGTGATTACATAAAAGAAATTTGGTCAGAGAATGAAATCGATAATAAGGTTAAGACGATACATGAACTGTTACGAATGAATATCCCGTGATGTTTCTAGACATGTCTGATGGAAAATTTAAGATATGACTATCAACTATATAGAAGAAGCCTTTGTTCTTTGAAGCTACATTTCATAGGTGACAGTTTGGTTAGGAAATGTAGTCAGATGATGTATCCCTATGTTCTATAGTTAACAATTACTGATATCGCGAAATAACAATAGATAGCTAATGTCCACGACTTTAATGTGTATTTATCAATTCAACTGTTTATATGGAGCCAGTTGTATCCGCCAAACTACTAGATAATCCCATTACTACATTTATGATTTGGTTTATTAATTTTTCTATATCTACTCGATACAGATCGTTAAATAGGCTTAGACACAACATTCATGCACAGCATCTTGAGAAAATTGGAGTCCATAAACATCAACGTTATTAAACCTAATCTATAACATTGGGTGTTGTGGAAATTAAACAATTTCCACAACACCCAATCATACGTCTAAATTAAACAATCACTAGAAACAGGGAAGCACTAAACAGTTGTTTCTTCATAGTAAGGGACATTTCGGTAAGATTTATCCACGACTACACCAAAGAATTTTTCTAGCGCTTTCAATATTGTCAGAGAACCTATAACCATTAAACCGGTGAGCTTGTCGGCTTTCAAGTGTTGCTACTTTTAACTCAACTCATTTGTCATAGATTTGCGCGACTTTATCCATTTTCGTCAGTGGGGACCTGCCTGGTATCTCATTGGAACTTCAGAAATTACCTCCCTAAGTTGGCCACTAGTGAGCTAGTATTATGTTTATTTGAGTGTTTTAGAGATCGTATTCATTAACGCTTAACTCCTACACTTCATTCTAATGCCACAATTATGTAATCATTTCCAATAAATAACAGATTAATTTCATAATTCCTTTTTTATCTAAATTCTTATGTAACAGATGTGAGTAACTAGCCAGTTTCAATGTTCCATTTTACACGTTTTTATTATTGCATAATCATTGGAGACTATTAGTTAATTCTTAAAACGAACATACTTTTACGTCTTTGAAGACTTTACCATTCCTTAATTAGCCTTAGTTGCTAACCGACTTTTTCATTACCTTTCTAAATTTAGTCATTCACTTAATATTTTTTTATCGTGATGTGGTAATGAAGCATATTTGTACTGTAGAAGGTTAAGAGTTCGCTGAAAGATTTGAAGGCTCTGAGTTCGATTCCCTGCTAGAATCAGAAGTGAATACTGTTGACGAATTATATACATATTAATGAATACAAATAACTATACTCAACCGATTCATTCATTTCAAAATCATTATGCTTAGAGATTAATGTGTACTCTTTAACTATTCACTTAATATACGCATAGTTACATAATCATTATATTCTGATTTTATTTCTATATTGTAGTCTACAGTTTTGTATTGGCCAATGCACGTATTGTTGATTATCCAATTGTTTATTGTAATGAAGGTTTCTCTCGATTAACTGGTTATAGTCGAGTAGATATTATGCAAAAAAGTGGAAGTTGTGCATTTTTCTATGGTGAACAAACAACAAAAGAAATGCGTGAACGTTTGTTAAATGCATTAGATACACAAACACCAGATCAAATTGAAATGTTATTTTATAAAAAAAATCGTAAGTTTTTTTTTTGTTTCTATGTTATATACTACTGATGAATATGTATATTAAAGTTAAACTTAGATTGAGTATCTATTAAAAATCTATAATGTATAGTATAAATAGAATTGCGAAGGTTTGTAGTGGTTGTCATTACGTTTTAGTTGATTGATTTTATCATAGATTGATATTGGCAGGGTACCATTGAAAAGCAGAGAGTACTGGTTAGCTGATTGGTACTATGGTATGTAATGTTGGGGACTGTCATACTAGGACGAAGCAGTTGTTCAGTGCTCCCAGGTATCACGTAAGTGTTTCGTTTTGGTCAAAGATTCTTTTTTGTTGTTATGTATTATGACGACTTAAACAAGTAGTAAAAGCACAAGCGTATAACCTTCAGATACATGATATAACATCTAATTAATTGATATCATTTGTATGAATCAAAAAGGATTCAAAGTGATTAAGATTCATTCAATAACTAGAAAGTTTTCATCGCTAATCTCGCCGGCTTCATCAACTGCTAAACTTCTCCTGGAAATCAGTTGCGTGATTTTCTTTACAAGTGATCATCAGATTGTTCTGGCAGACATGAATTTTGATTAGTTGTTACTGGCACTTTCTCTGTTTTATTTTACAAATTCATTTTGATTCCTTTCCCAATCGACTTCATTTATACCGTGGTAGTTGCTTACTTGTTTTCAAATTGTTTAGTGATTTCGACATATTTTAATATGTTTATTGTCAGACTGTCATATTACATAGGGTGAAACCGGCTATTTTATAAAAACTGAGGATCAACTCAAGAATGAAGATACATCAACCAATCAACACAAACTCTATCAATAACCTGGATATGTAGATCATTATTAACAACAAACAAGCATGATAAATCAGCATAGATAACGTAATGAGACAAATATCAAATAAATTCAAACGGTTACACATTATGTAATTAGGATAAGCTTGTATTTTCCCGTTGATTTGTAATGGACTGAAACTGGTCAGTCTCTGTTGCCATAAGTACATCCTGAGTGGATTGCCTCGATATAGCGTTATTACACAAGTTGAGTTCGAATCCCAGCATGAACATCAACATTGGGATGCAGGTACATCCAGTCGATGAGTCCCAAATAGGACGAAACGCTCGTCCTGGATTCCACTTGCCAGTCACAATCCAACTTAAATATTCAACTTGGTTACACATTATTTCGATTCTACGCCAGACCGAAAATACAATAAATATATGTCACATTATGATTAGTTGACTCACTTACACGAACTCACAATTATAACAATTTCAAGATAAATTTCATAGATATTGGAGTATTTAGTAGATTCATCGAACCATTTCATCAATTATTCCACATTCAAATCAACAACAACAATGAATTGATGTGCATCATTTTATGTCACGACTACCTACACACCAATTGAACTAAGCTTGACAGATAACACCATATCTCTTAAATACTTCAGTATTATCAATAATGATATCAGAATTGAGATTCCATTATATAGACTATACATTTGTCTAAAGATTGATCAACAACATCAGTGAAAACACAACCTTCACGTTGAAATGAAGTTGCATAACAAACTATCTAACATGGATGAGTTGATCTGTACAACCAACAAATGAGAAGCGTGGGTAACAATCCATCAACTTACGGGATCACTTGTGTTTAAACTGTACTATGATGTGCAAAATCACACTGTTGTACATCTATTATACGAAGAAATGAAGTAAAATACCTACTGACTGTCATTCACAAAATTAACTTTGCCAAATGTAATAAGCATTACATCTAACAACGTGACTGACCTCCCCATCTCCATCTACATGAGCATTACATAGCCCCACAAAATATCTTCCCTTAGGTTAATGCCTACTGTTAATTATAGAAACACATCTGATTAGGGAAACTTGGTGATCTTGACAAACAAAATACAAATGAAACCAGGGAATTTTCGAACCTTGGCATTCACACTTTTAGGTAATCATTATGCATATTTAAATTGATCCAATCTATCACACTGTTGCCGACGAACTGCCGCTTTTAATGTATGATACAAATACTTTAACTTATATGTTTCTGTTCTGCAAATTATAATATTCACACTGGGACTTGAACTCAGTCCGTTCCAAATTAGGAAGAAACAAGCATACTGGAATCACCATACCAGCCATAATCCAAAATTAAATCATACTAGTGAATTTCAACGGTATCAAGGCAATCCGTTCAGGATACACGTATACCAATAGAGAAAGAGATCAACTTCATCATGTATCAAACCAACAAAAAGATTCTAAAACACATCCAAGTTCTATTCAGTCCAGACTGCTTACTACTTGAGTGACGTACATATGATTTTCTTAATGTGAGATCACGAATTGGTTTGAATTAGACTACTATTGATCGTCTGGAAAGATTGGACAGCTGTGTCATCTTAGTATAGAACTCATCGACAGTGTGTATCCACGACCACATCGGGAACCGAACTCAGGTCCTTCTTTCCATGCAGTGAACACTACGCCATTAGACCACTGAGTCGACCAGTATCCAGTGATTGATATTTTAACTCAGTCTATTCATCATTATCAGCTCACCAGTGACTAACCCATCTAGGTAATTCCTATAGTTCTAGTGAGAAGACGTGACCAGTGAAGCTTAACCATATCGAGTGTGAAACAGTTACACACTGACGATTGAAGTGACGCAAACTTATCACGAATTGACTGAATTTAGAAATATCAACCGTTGAGAACTAACTCATTGGTTTAGTTTTAATGTGGTCAAGTTGTCAGGCAATTGTTCAGTGCCTCCTAGTAACTAACGGTTGTCTAATTCAGATCAATTCATGAAATCAAACTGACAATCAACAATCTTCACAACACTCAATTATGTACATATAATTTATAAAGAATATTTTTTCTTTATAGTAAAGTTGGATTTAGTTATATAATAATATTTTCCATTATAGGTTTACCATTTTGGTTACTTGTATGTGTTGCACCAGTTCGTAATGAATGTGAAGAAGTAGTACTATTCCTGTTGGCATTCAGAGATATCACTGCATTGAAAACACCATTTGATGATGAAGAAACTGTTAAAGGTAAATATTATAATTCATTTATAACATTCAATTGAAATGTTCTAATGAAATGTACAGTCAGCGTGTAAAGATTGTATCGTCTCCAACCCCCCCTCTCCTCAACTATCATAAAAGAACTATTACTCCATATGAGACTTACGTCTGCACTGGTATGTTATTCAGTCTAGAATATAATTGTTGGAGATGCTAAATCTCCAGAATTCATTCGATAAACCTACCTAGTAAAACGACAAATCTTATTAATCCGTTGTTAATTTTACTTCACTATTGGTGACACTTTCAAGAACTTTCTCTTTTTGTGTAAATATACATGAGTTAAGTGCTTGTTATTCGTCCGATGGGCTGCCTGTAAGATTAACCACTTCTTTCTAATATTAGGCTTCATCTTGTAGTTAATTGGGCTGTGGTGTAGAGGAATATCTAGCTCTACCTGTTATTGTATCGATGGTCATACGTTCGTTAGGTAGTATCAAAACGAACCATAGCAATAACCAATATTGTCACAAATCGTAGTAAACATTTCTTACGCTACTTCAGTCAATAAACATTCTCATATTTTATATTGTACCCTTATGTATATTCATATGATTACGTAATTACACTTGATAATTTCAAACATCCTAATCATATCAAAGAAATAGTGCGAAGAATCCATATTGAGACGTACATAATTGAATGTATTTTGTTCCAAAATTTCGAAGTAAATGACATAAAATATCCCTTTTGATCGATATGTTCTACTGGTTAATGCCCAAAATCACAATTTAAAACTACATCATGTTAGCTATTCTAGCACTAATTTATTTCTATCAACTTATAACTATTAAGCAATCTGATCTATGGAAGGTCTATCGTCTCGTATTGAAACCTCTACAAACATATCATATAACAATTTGATTATTATGATTATTTGATCAAAGAGTTATACACTGAATGATAGTGAAAGTGATAGAGAAGATTTATAGTTCAAGTGGATGATGTTAGTGATACAGCCTTCTTTGAGCTGGATGTTTTAGTTGCTTAGCTTTAATCTTCATTCTTGACGATTTCGTTATTGTCAATTGAGATTTTCTAAACAACTAATTAAGAAATTGTTCTGTCGACCTTGAATATGATAGGCTGTTATTGATCAGTTAATAGTTTATGGTTTGTTTCCATGGTCTCCAATATTGTGGATGTGACTTTCTACTTAGTTTTCATGTATGTCAGGATGATCTGCTTGTTGATTTTGATGTTTTCTTTTGTTTGATTGAATATATCACAGATTGGTGTTGGCATGGTACCATTGAAAACCAAAGAGCACTGGATGGCTGTTTCATTCTAGTGCAGAACTCCTCAGCAGTGCGCTCCCCAGATTTTGCACCAAGGGCTTCAGGTTGACACGAACGCCTAATCGTCTGAAACACTGGGTCGGCATCCACTGGTAGAATTCCCACTTCCATTAATTTCTTTTGTGTTTGTTGTATGATTTGTTAAGATAGTTTTTGATGAAGTTGAGTAGATAGCCGTTCGTTTAGAAAACATTCACTAAATAATGATCAGTGCCACTTTTTGTTATAGAGTTTTAATACTAATAGAATTCCACCAATCAAATTGGAGTGTGGTTGCTAGTCCCATCGATTCAAAATCACTGGAAATCAACATATACAAAGGGAAAAGCAAGATTCACTGATACAAAACAACTAGCACCAACCCAACTACACTTAAGTTGACAGAAAAGCTCTGGAATAAATTTCCGCATACCTCAGCAGTGCCATCTGTAAACAAGGAGGAGCTGATGCAGATATGAAGGCACACATTGCAAAGACAACGGTGAAGACAGCATTTCTACAATTGAAGCAGATTGTATGGAACGCAAACCATCCGTCAGCCGACATCAAAATCACAATTCTCAATACAAACGTCAAAATAGTCGGTTATATTGTATAGGGCTAAGACTTGCATGGAGAACTACGAAAACCACCATTCAAATGACTCAAGTATTTATAAACAGCCGATTACACAAAATACTTCAGATCTATTGACCAGATACTATCAACAACAACCTACTGTGACAGAGAACAAATCAACCAAAATGCAGCAGATGAAATTAAAATGAGACTCTGGAGGTTGATATAATGAACATTGAGGAAACCATCAAACTACGTCATAAGACAAGCACTAACATAGAATACTCAAGGCCAAAGAACAATCTGAATACCGAAGAACACATGGTTATGGGAATCGGAGACAGTCATGAAGAAAATGAACAGCATCTGAGGCTTAGTGGAAGGGAGATATGTGAACAGAGTCTGTTGGTAAATGTTAGTCGGTAGCTTATGATTCACGGAGGGTAACAGACATTGATTCATTGAATGAAGTTTTATTCTAAAGTTAGAAACAAAGAAATATTGGAGGCTAAATAATTGACGTTTTGAATTTCTCTAACAACATGTAGAAATGATCCCACAGTCTTCATTTAAAGTATACCCATATCTACATTCGTTTTTCAATTTCACTTCTATAACTTATTAAATGATGAAGACACATTAGTAAAGTTTCATATGATGTTGATTTCTAAATTAATATGACGTTGATCATCATGAAGTATGCAGTTATTTACATTGTAGGTTTTATCACTGATTGACTTAAGATAGTCAAACGATTTCTGAATGTTTTATTGAGATTATGTAAGTAATACAATTCGATTTCTATTCAATATAGATCAGAAAACACTAGTTACATAGTGATATGAATCCATTATATGTATAAATGAGCATCACTTGGTAATCACACTTATTAATAAACCCTAAGCTATTAGTTTGGTAGTTCTAGATACCATTTTTAGCCTATTTATGAACATATAGACTGTAGAAGTTCCATACTATGAATAAACTGTTACTTAATGCCATCCTGATATTCAATTGTATTTATGTAACTGTCAAGTTCACTTAATCATGTCGACTACACATTGAAATGAAAGTATCATCAATAATGATGAATAGATTGAAGGAATAAAAAAGAAATGACAAACTAATTTCAACTTCATCAGATAAACATCTCATGTTTATTATTAAAAGTTAACCTTCATTAAAGTATCATTCAACTTTTTATTATTATTAGTGTTTTGACATAAAGTGAACTCATCAAGTTCAATGTTAATGGTAAAGGAAACATTGTAAGTTTAATTGGTGATATATAATTCTATTAAGATAATGTCAACATAACTGACATTTAAAAGGTTCAATTGAATGAACACTGTATATAGATATACGTGCGTTATGAAAACAGCATTCTATAGTGTATGCATAATCAACATAGAACCTGGCGCATGTGTGCATCGGTTCAAGTTACCATACCACCATGGCACCGAAAGATTAACACCACCACCATCATTAGTAAAAGTTACTTTAATAGGATAAAATAATAATAGTAACAAGGAGGGTGAACACACTGAATATGGTTCAGGAGGCGTAGAAAGAAAGTTATGGAATAATATAAGGCTCATGTTGTAAGGGAGGACAATGAGTGAATACATCTGCGCCATTGTGACCGATTCTGGGCCATGTTGCTCAGTGTTTCTAGTCACTGGTTACGGTAATCGTGAGGACCCTATTCAGGTAGTCTTCAGCTACTGACACGACTTAAATCGGCAGTCAGTGACTTCATAGACTGATGCCATGTTTTAGTTTGGCCGCCTCTAACTCCATTCCATCCTACAGATTTTTAATGAAATATAAGTAGGTTTTTTTGGCATGTACACCAGTCTAGTTGTTTGTAATTGAATTTTGTGAAAATTCTTGAATTACAATTTGATTTTATTCAGTTAGAAATATTAACAGTATAATGGTTAAGAGATCACCGATAAGCCTGATAGTTCTGAACTTGATTCCCTTATCCAGTTGTGTATACGCACTTCTGAAGAATCATATACAATGAAGAAATGGCTGTTTAGTATTTATTGGCTTTGAGAGATTGTTCACCTTAGATCAATTCGTGATATGTACCTCACTTTGGTTGTTCATGTTTATGTGATAATGGTTTGCTCATAACGGCAGCTAATTTGATACCACGAATTGGTCTGAATTAGACAACCGTTGACCACCTGGAAATACTGGACAGCCGTTTGATCTTAATGTAATACTCCATCAGTGTGCATCCACAACTCCATCGGGGATCGAATCCTGGGCTCTCTGGCTCCACTGTGAACACTTATTAGTGACTAATTCCCCGAGGTAATTCCTGAAGTTTAATTGAGAAGACGTGACTAGTGGAGTTCAACCTAATCAGGTGTAAGGCAGTCATCCATTAATGGCAATGAATAAAGCTGCACAAACGTATTAAAAAGTGATTAAATTAGGAATACCAACTGTTTGGAGCCGTCCACTAATCTAATGGTGAAGTGTTCTACGAGGGTCCTGGAGTCGACCTGTGATGGGGTCGTGGATGTTACTTCTAAAGAGTCTTATACTAGGACGTAGCAGCTGTCCAGTACTTCCAGGTAACCAATGGCTGTCTAATTCAAACCACTCCGTGAAATCAGATTAACATTTAATAATCTCCACAACATCTAAACAATAGTTTAAACCAGTTCTGAATTAGAATTTTTTTATTATGACAGTTAGAGATGCATCCAGTACATGATTTTATCGATATTGATAATAAGTAGAGTTTTGTCAGTTAGTGAATTTCAAGTGAAAAGATTCAACTTTGAAAAGTTAGATGAAGTATATGTTGTTTTTATGAAAATATTTGTAATGGGATCATAATGAACTAGTTGAGAAGAGGTCAACACTGAAGGGCGAATCTTAACGTCATTAGTAGTAGTTGAAATAGTTGAAATCACCGATTAAGTAATGATGACGTTACATATCAGGTATTGCGGAAGTGATTGTAGATCAGTTGTTGAAGTTGTGAATCTTTACCTACTGAGTTAACTGAAACATGTGTTACTTACGTTCATCTAAAACATACCTCAAAGCGTAATGCTGACCGGTACTGGAGTAGCATGAAAAACAGTTACGTGCTGCCAAATCAAGACTCGACATTGATCCATTAAGTCACTGAATGTTGGTCAGAGTAATGTTGACAGATTTAAACTTCTTGCTTTGAGTCCCGTTAATAATTGTGATCGATAGCTAGAGACACTGGGCGACACGGTTCAGAATAACTTATTGTTCTCACTTTTGTAGACAGTTCTTCATAACCGTCAACCATATCGATAGTTTACTGGTAGAAAGGTAAATATTTTATAATCTTTATCAATTATTTTAAGAAGAAAACATGGGGCTTCTATACGATACAACGAAGTTAGCCGGGAAATTCAGAAAGCCAAAACGGCCAATCGAGAACAAGGCTGGCAAACCAATCAGTGAAGTGCATGAATAACGAAATAGATGGGTAGAACACTTTAAAGAACTCTTGAATAGACTAGCCTCACTGAACCCACCAGTCATCGAAGCAGCGACCACTGATCCCCCCTATAAACAACGACCCACCAACAGTCGATAAAATCAAAATGGCCATCTGGCAAATCAAGAGTGGTAAGTCAGCAGAACCAGACAACATACTAGAGGAGGTAATTAAGACAAATGTAGAAGCAACTTCAAAGGTACTCCACGTTCTCTACAGGAAGATATGGAAGGAAAAACAAGTGCCAGCAGACTGGAAAGAAGAGTACCTCATCAAAATACCAAATAGAGCAGATTTTTGCAAGTGTGAGAACTACAGAGGCATCACTCTACTTTCAGCACCAGGAAAAGTCTTGACCAGAGTGTTATTAAACTGAATCAAAGAGTAAATTGACGCCCAACTTCCAGATCAATAGACCGGATACCGTCAAAACCGATCATGTACCCACTAAATAGCGACTCTATGGTTCACTATTGAACAATCAATTGAATGGATCTCACCACTTCGCATCAATTTCCTCTACTATGAAAAAGCATTCGACAGCCTGAATAGTGAAATATTATAGAACCTTCTTCGACATTATGGCGTACCTGAAAAGATAGTCAATATCATACGGAATTATTACGACGGATTTCATTGTAAAATCGTTCATGGAGGTCAGCTCACAGATTTATTTGATGTGAAGACCGGTGTCAGACAAGGCTGCCTACTTTCGCCCTTCCTCTTTCTACTGGTAATCGACTGGATCATGAAGACTGCAGCATCTGAAGACACTCTGAATACAATGGACAACATCGATGCAACTAGATGACTTGGAGCTGAAACTTGGAGAACTACGTAAAGTATCCTTCAGAAGATACAAGTATTCATAAACAACTGTCTGCGTAAGATTCGTTAACCAGATACTATCAACAACAACCTTCTATGGCAGAGAACTAATCAACTTCCAGCCGAGGAAAAATTAGGAAAAGACGCTGGAGGTGAATTACACACACAGTAAGGAATTTATCAGACTGTCACAACACAAGCACTAACATGGAATCCTAAAGGCCAATGAGAGGAAAACCGAAGAACACATTGCGTCGGGAATTGGAGACAAACAAGAAGAGAATGAAGAGCACTTGGGAAGAGCTGTAAAGGAAAGCCCACGACAGAGTTGGCTGGAGAATGCTGGTGGGCGGCTTATTCTCTACATGGTGTAACAGGCATTAACTGATTGGTTGATTGATCAGTTCTTTTAATATGTCTCCTATTGTAAATACTAACATAAAGCTTTACAATCAAGAAATACATGAAGTAGCAGTTCTGTTCTTTTTGATTTTCATCGATGATGCAACTTGGATTCATTTCAAGATGTTTTTTCTAATATTGTTAACGTTACATTTAACTTATTTTTCTTATAGGTTTAAGTAAATTTGCTCGATTAGCACGTTCAGTTACAAGAAATCGTTCAGTTCTACAACAATTATCTGCATCACAAACATCAACACAAAATTCTGGACTAAATCTATATCGTAATAATAGATTAACAACATGTAGTGGTGGAGGTGGCGTTGGTACCAGTACTACTAGTGGTATAAACGATGATATTGATGTTACAAATCAAATAGAACATTATGGTTCACCAACTTTATCGAATTTTCAAAATTTAAGCGCTAGTACAAGTTCACGTTTTCATGATTCAACGAAATCGGATCCAGAAAAAGCAGCAATGGTAAGTGGTTAGTAAATAGTAATTATAAATAGTTTTAGTTTATATTCATTACAGAATGATCTCAGCTAGATACTACTAAAAACTAAGGAACATTGAACAGAGGTTTTGTCATAATATGGGACTCTTTAGAAGTGAGGTTTTATGATCTCATAAAGGAACTAGACCCAAAGCTTTTAGGTCTCTTGGTATATGAAGATATGCATTAGGAGAACAATCCACTGTTGTCTAGATATAATGCTATGGAGCCGAGACTAATCTGTTACGTATGCATACCATAAATTACATACCATTCCGTACAATTCACTTCAGTTATAATTACTATTAGTAGTACTGTTGTAAGATTCAAATTCCGAATTTTTCATTTTAAAGTATTTACTTGCTAACGAGGATCTCCTAATTGCAGTCGTTCTTTGATGTTTGAATCAGTGAAACTGTAGTGGTAGGGATAATGTGTAGCTTAGGACGATGGTTTTAGTTAACGAATATTGAAGCATTTAGTGGATTCACGCTATCGTTCTGTCAAATCTTCAACACAATTGTTATAAAGGATTAAGGATATTCAAATTCACAACGACAACTTGCTGGTATCCTACGGTTAAGTTCTTCTTGATTAAACCAAAGTAGGCAGACAACATGATATCCCAATAATCCTAATCTTCCACAACATATAAAACTTTAAAATTAAAGTATGTTGAAACTTATTGTCATGTGCTTGACAACATACTTTCAATTCATTAATAAAATCCACAAATAAACGACGAGAACACCCTTGAAATCATTAATATCTGAACTTAATTCTAAAGAAGTGATTCAGAGATTAGAAACTTAAATATTTACAAAGATCAAAATAAAAATGTAGATCCAATATATCGACACCATATTCATCATTATTAAAGAGAATAAGTTGGAGAATGTTTACAGATCGTTTAGTAACTTCTCTGGCGGCTCAAAATTTGTAAAGAGTCGAATAACAATCTACCATCTTACGGCGCCACAGAGGTATGGCAACTTGAATCGATGCACACATGTGCCAGGTTCTATGTTGATTATACATACATACACACATACATACAGATGAGCTGACTATATGAACAAACAAAAGAGAAATGGGAATCTAAATATATCAGAAATCAACTCAAACACACACACGTACACTTAATCGTCAATTACAGTAGCAACAATCAAACAATTCATGTGATTAACTACATTCAAGCTCTTATGCAAAGTGTGAAATCACACTGTAGTACACCTATGACATGAAGAAATGAAGTGAAATACCTGATGACCGTAATCTATTAGAACTTGTATCTACTCAACCTCATCAAGAAATATCTTACAAGATCACGAACAAATACAAAATCAAACATTATAGCCAACAAACAGATCATCCTACTATACATGAAAGACATATCAACAATTGCAACCAGAATATTGAGGCTGTTAGAAATAATAAAAGAAGACAACCCCAACATTATACGCAAAATTAACTCCACTAAATATGTTAAACATTACATCAGACAAAGTAATTGACCTCCTTATCTCCACCTACATGGACATCACTTGGACGTAGAACGACACAAGTTACCTTCACATGTACAGATGCATACAAACAATTATAAACATATGTGTAACTTGGATGATGTGGTGATTTAGAACAAAGTGAACATGAAGAAGACTAGTGAGTCTTCAAAGTTTGGCATTCAAGTATGCCAGTAATTAATAAGCATATTGAAACTGATCATACTTAAAAACCACTTAGAAAAATCATGGTCAACTACAGTTGTACGAATGAGATGAAATGGGGGGATGTACATCAACATAAACATGGATAAATGACAAGACATGTCAACAATAACCAGTTATATTCGAGGTTAACAGAATAAGCCGGTAGTCACTTATATAGAAAATCTCATGTCTTTCATTATTCCGAATGACGAAATAAGTTTCTTCTGTTAAATCTTCTAGCCCAAAGAACGTAGTATTATAAAAATCAGAGACACTTTGTCCTCTGAGTTGGTTGGGACATTTATTTGTGTGTCCAACAACCACCTACCTAGTCATATGATTTTGACTGGTATACAGGTAGATTGGATGAAAACTAGGTAAGTGGATATATTGAAACATGACTTCAGTCCATTAAGTCATCAAATGTCAGTCTAAGGCTAACTGGTAGGTATAGATTACCTGATTTAGAGACATTAGGGGAAATGGTTTAGAAATGGTCTAAGTCCATCAGTTATTTATATCTGTGTTTCTTTCTTCTTGTTGAAATGTATTTGATATTTTCATGTCACTATGAAATGGCAACTTAAACGCCTGACGATATTCCATTATTGTTTCCCTAACCAAACCTGAAGTACAGGTATTTGCATTTTCTGGTTATATTTTTATGGACTGTAGTTGATCAGTCTCTCTTGCCTTATGTACATCCAAAACGGATTGCACTAATACAACAGTAGAACACAAGTATGAATTAAGTTGGATTGTAGTTAACATACAGAATTCAGGATTCGTGAACTGAATGTACTTTAATCCCAGTATTGGGTTCGAATCTTCGTGTGAACATCAACTGTGAGAAGCAAGTATATCATGCTCATAAGTACTAGTTTCCACTTATCAATCACAATCCAACTTAATTCATACATGTAAACTATCATCACGTTTTCAACCAGCTAACAGAGAATGAATGAATTATGGAAGTGATGAACTGTACACTTGACTTATCACTTTGTACATATCACTTACTGTTACATTACATGTGTCAATAATATTAATAATTCAGTTCGTTATCACGGTGTCGCTCAACCTTACAATCATCATGCTATGCTTAACAAACATACATCATTAAGTACTTCCGGTTACATGTAAACCTTCCGTCGTAGTCATGGTAACCTAACTACTACAATTTATCACTTGTTTTTTTTTTAATTCACATATCTAAGTATACAGTTACTCTGTTTGTGTATATGCATGTGTGTGCACACATTTCTGTCTCCATGATGTCTTGTTTCTATGGCTCTCTCTAGAGCACTCTCTCTTTCTCTCTTGCTTCTTCACTCACTTTCTAATGTATAATTAAAGAAATTACAAACTATTTACTTATAATCATTAATCAAATTGTAAATATGCATTAGAATGTATCAATCATTAATTGATTTAGTTGATTGAATTTGTTATAGATTGATATTAGTAAGGTATCATTAAAAACTAGGAAACACTAAACAACTGTTTCATCCTACAATAGAACTAATCAAAAGTAGCTGGCAAAAAAAATGAACATGAAATCATTTAATTGTACTGTATATGAATAAATGGGTACAACATTCAATTTACTATCATTCTGTATGCACTTGAATACGTTGGGTAATATTAAAACATGAATTCGTTATCTGGTAAGATACATTTGATCAGTTTATAAGATCTTAATGTGTTCATATTTCATTAATGTAATTCACGACTTCTTCAGGGATAAGGTCGAGTCAGAGTAGGTATCAATTACGTGATACCTTTTAACTTCGATCAATACTAGATATTACGTAGTGATCATCTTAATCGATTGGTAGTTGCCATCTAACACCTGCCAGTAAAAATTATCTCTTCTAGTTTATCATTAGTATCTATATGATTCTTGTTAACAAGAATTGGTTTGAATTAGACAACCAATGATTACTAGAAATCAATGAACAGATGTTTTATCCTAATGTGAAGCTCTTCTGCAGTTTGTATCCACGACCTTATTAGGGATCGAATCCAGGACCCTCTGGCTCTGTGAGAAACGCTTTGTCTATATCAGATCAATTCGTTCAATCAAACTGACATTTAACAATCTCTACAACACCCAGTTGCAATCAATATCATCAAACTAGTGGCTAACTTATTGAGGTAATTCCTGGAGTTCTAGTAAAAAGATGTGACTTATAGTGTTTAACAGTTTCATGTTCGAATCACTTACCCACCAATGGCAATTTTTTGAGATAGCGCTAACGTATCACAAATTGACTGAATTAGAAATATCAATCGTTGGATACTGGTCGACTCAATGGTCTAATGATAAAGTGATCAATCGGAAGCTAGAAGGTCTTGCGACCGATAGTATCAACCCAAAACGAAGGTATTACTGATAAAGACCTAAGTAATTAGTGCATGAATATTAGACTCTAGTTCGTCAACTATAATTAATATACTGACAGTATGAAAAGTGAAATAATCCTGAGTATGTTGATATGAATGTAAGATATGAGATGACTAAAGTGGCTGAATATTTATCTTCTGTCTAAGCGTATCAACCGAACTCGTACTATAACTACGACATGAATAGCAGAATGCCGACTGGTTATCACAGACATCCCTAATGGTAGAGAGCAAGAGAGCACCACTACCAAATAGGAGATAGTGCGAAATCGTGTAATGAATAAGAAAAATGGTTTTAGTTATCACATAATGGACCAGTCAGGAGTAGTAAAATACGAAATGTGTTGAAGACTGAATTAGGGGAGGGGATTTGTGTACAGAAACCTGGTTAATAGGATAATAGTAAGGTTATAATAACTCAGGGAGGAAACACATATGACAATCGTTAATGAGTCTATGAAAAGCAACACAAGCATCATAGTCACTAAATGTGTAACGGATACAGTTTAGGAGTTAGGACCCTGATATCACAGGGAATAAACTCCAAAGGTTATGATTGCCAAATTTATGTTCCATTACTACAAAGCTTGTTGGTTCAATACATTGTATGTATGTATGATCAACATAAAACCTGTGTCAGTCCAAGTTATCACACCTCAACAGCACAGCTAGATTAACATTACATTAGCAGAAGTGAAATTTACTTCAACGATAATAATAACGAAAGCAAAAGAGAGTGAACATATACATATTAGGTTTCAAGAAAAACAAATGGTGTATAAAAGGAAAGCCTTGAAATAATTTTAAGCTCTTGCTTTAAGTGAGAACAAAGAGTGGATACATCTGTACCATTGTGATCGAATCTGAGCCATGTCATACAAAGTTTCCAACCACTGATTACGACATTTGCGATGATCTCAACCAAGTAAGTCTACATTTACCGTCTCGACTCAAACCAGCCATCAACACCTTCATGGATTGATGCTATGTGTTGTAATTCATACGTCATAGCTTGACTAGCCACAAACAACTTTAGCGTTTAAACGCCTTGAACCCTCCTAGTCGCAAATTCAGAAGACTAGTAGACAGGAACTTTATTCAAGTAAAATGGAGTGCGAATTATTAAATATTCGTATATTTATAATTTTCTGAAACAACTAAGTCAATATTATAATCCTTCCAATCCGAACTAAGTGTCAATTGATACCTAATCAGAATATTCCACGTCGAGATTCCGGAAAGTCCTATTGATCAGTAATTGAATGAAATGTCACCGGCTCCTTCAAGGGTTCTGAAGGCCTTATTGACGTTTATATGAACCATCCCAACACTATGTGAAATATGAATAGTTACTAATCAAAAATTTTATTCTTTAATTTATATCATTTAAATGAATGAATTATGTTTATTTTACTTATCTTTACCTCACTGTTTCACTCTCTCTCTCTCTCTATCTCTCTCTCCAATAGTCTACATCATCATGGCTTGATTTAATACCACCATATAAACAAGAAGCACCTAAAACTCCACCACATATTATCTTACATTATGTTGCATTTAAAACAACATGGGATTGGTTAATCTTATTTTTAACTGGTTATACAGCTGTTATGGTACCATTTAATGCTGCATTTAAATCAAAAACAATGGATGATGTTAGTTTCTTAGTTGTTGATAGTATTGTTGATGTTATCTTTTTTATTGATATTGTATTAAATTTTCATACAACATTTGTTGGACCAAATGGTGAAGTAATATCTGATGCAACTATAATACGTATTAATTATTTAAAAGGATGGTTTATTGTTGATGTATTATCATGTTTACCATATGATGTATTCAATGCATTTCAACCGGAAGCAACACAAGTAAGTAATTTATTATATTGATGATGTAATAGTTATTACAATGAATATATATTTGATTGAATATATATATTACAGATTGATATTGGCAGGATAGCATTGAAAACCAGGAAGCATTGGATAGCTGAAGAGTTCCATACTAGAACGAAATAGCTGTCCAATGCTTCCTGGTTTTCAATGGTACTCTGCCAAAATCAATCTGTGATATATCTAATCAAATAAAATATAACCATCCTAATTGAATACATATTTGTCTGATTATTGATTCTTTTGTAATAATATTGGAAGTGGATAGGTTATACATTGAGGAAATTATCAAACTATGTCACAAGATAAACACTAAATTGAAATCCTCAAGGCCAAATTAGAAAGTAGAAGACCGAAAACTCATTGGTTTGGGGAATTGAAGGCAGATATGAAGGGAATGGACAACATTTTGGAAGAACTGGAAAGAAAAGCCTAGAATAGAGTTGGTTGGAGAATGCTGGTCGGCAGATTATTCTCTAAATGGAACTGTTATAACGTGAACAAAGGAAGGTTTGGGTGGGTGCAACGAACATCAATGAGGTGTGCCTAGTTGATAATGCGCGAATGATCTAAGCCCATTCACCCCCCTCCCAAGGCCGAGAATAGAAGAACTAGAATTGGGAACCGGAAAATTTGTATTATATTTTAATCATGCCTTTATGTATACATAAAGTCACACCACACGGTAAGCCAAACACGAATCTAACATTGACATAGGACAAATGGAAGAGTGCAGTAAATTGAATGACTGTACTTCGAATGAGTTAGCGATAAGATTTCGGAAGATAACAACTAAATTAAAGCCTTTTACAAAATAAATTTATTCAATGAATGGATCTTTGTTCGACGAATTGATTTTCATAGCTGTACAATCCCATATGTATATGTATAATTGGAAGATATTTGATGTTGACTAAAGGTGATCAGCCTTTGTTGATATATGTGCATTCTAAACGGATTACCTCGATAAAACGATAATCAATCTCATAATTGCAAACGAATATAAAGGAATGTTTAAGTTGGATTGTGACTAATAAGCGGAATCCAGGACAAACTTTTCGTCCTACTTTGAACTCATCATATGAATGTACCTTCCATATCCTAATGATGATGTTCACGCCATGACTCGATCACAATTCGTTTTTTGCCAAACATCATAGATTTCACCGCTAGGCTACTGAATTCAGACTGTTACATTTTCGCAAGTGGTAACTGTATATATTTAGAATGTATTCGGATGTCCCCATTGATTTATTATAGACTGAAATTAGTCAATCTCTATTGCCAAACATACATCTTGATTAGAATAAGTACGATGAAATAAGTGTTCTGGATTTTGCTTACTAGACACAATCCAATTCAAATAATACTTATGGACTGTTGTTATGTCAAGGTAAACCGCTCATTATGCACATATGGTAACAGGGATTGATCAAGTTTAGTCCATGATAAATCAACGTGGCGATTAGAACAGCCAAATCATATATACATGCTTGTTTCATAAGTATGGCTGTCTGGACTCAGTAGCTTAGTGGTGAACAGTTTGGCGTTTGGTGTGAACATCATCACTAGGATATGGAAGGTATATTCGCAAACAGGACAAAACGCCTGTGCTAGATTTCGCCTGTTAGTTATAATCCAACTCATGCAATGTTTTATATTCCTTTACAATTATGAGATTGATTGTCACAGTGAAGAAATAAAATAAATATGACTCAGCAAAGATGTTATAGTACTTAAATGGTATAACACTAAGAAGGATAAAGTACTCAGCCAACACAATACATTTTACACTTATCTGAATGATGATATAATAAAAGCATTCAGTAATCATTGAATTGAAGCTTAATAATCAACCGAAGTGCTTTTTCAAAGTGGAATTCATCACTTGTCTTGAATAAAGCTATTTCATACTGATTTACATGATTGAATGTTGAAATCATGTTCAAATCCCACTGTGAACATCAACATTAGGATGCAGGTACATCCAGTTGATGTGTCCCAAATAAGACAAAACGCTTGTCTTATATTCCATTTGTCAGTTATAATCCAATTTAAGTAATCATGTGTTATCAGTTAAAATTGACAATTGAAATTTTTCTATGTGTTCTTAATAATTAACATGTTCAACAATCTTGATTAATGGAAGTTAAGCTGTACAACTACAGATTAGTACTCCTGGAATTGAGATATCATTCATTAAAGTACATCTAATTTGGAAAACTATCATAAAATTAAATAATACAAATCATTCTAAACTGTATACAACTCATTTCAATAATCACAACTTAAACACATGAAGTCACTTCACTTAGATGTTTACATTGATAAAATTGTTCAGGATGATAATGGATGTTTCACAGTTAAATTATTCAACTGATTAAAAAGTAGTATAACTATACACATGAATATGTATAGGCATAATTCACTTTAAATAACATAACACTAAGTACATTACATAATTGAATGTAAGTTTAATTTCAAAAATTTAAATCGTGGTTAATGTGTAAAATGTAAAATGAAAATTTTGTCCACTTTTAAGACTCATCATTTGAAGGAAGTTGTTACATTTACATATTTTAACGCAATTAATTCAATTCACACTCCATTATATTCTTCACTTATCATTTCAATTTAGCGAAAAGTATAAATAATGAATGTGTAACTATAAACCACTAACCTAATAACAATTGACCTGGAAAATGTGGAAGCTTCTACATATCTAAGTGACAGAATCGTCGATAAACAGAAAGGATCTGATGCAGATGTAAAGGGTACACATTGAAAAAGACAACGATGAAGGCAGCATTTCTACAATTGAAGCAGTTCATCTGGAATGCAAACCAACTATCAGCCAACATCAAAATCATAATTCTCAATACAAACGTATGAATCTGAAACTTGAACGGAAAACTATGAAATTCACCATTCTAAAGATATAAGTATTTATAAATAGCCGATTACACAAAATACTTCACATCCATTGACTAGATACCATCAACACTTACCTACTGTGACAGGAAAAAAATCAAACGAATTTGCAGCAGATGAAAATATTGAAAAACAACTATGGTAGTTGATATGATGAACAATAAGGTAATCACTAAATTGCGTTACAATTCAAACACTCAATTAGAATCTTCAAGACCAACGGAAATGATTAACGCCTAAAAACACATTGGTTTGAGTAATCGATGACAGACACAAAGAAAATGAACATCATCTGGTGTGAAATGGGAATGAAATCCCCTAATAGAATAAGTTAGAGAATAGTGTTAGGCTCGCCTAACCTTTATGTGTAGCAACAAGCATTGATTGATTAATGTTACTAGAAAAATCATTTAACCTTTCCATTCCCCTCCTCTTCTACTTCCCTATTCTCTTTTGCCATTTCTTACTTTCTTTTAATTTCTTTTTTTTTTAGAGTACAATTAGTTCATTATTTGGTGCATTAAAAGTTGTTCGTTTATTACGTATTGGTCGTGTAACACGTAAATTAGATCAATATTTAGAATATATGGCAGCTAGTTTATTATTAATGATATCTGGTTTTGTATTATTAGCACATTGGTTAGCATGTATATGGTATAGTGTTGGTCAAACTGATTTAAAAAATGGTATCTATTATGGTTGGATACCAAGATTATTAAATGATATTGATCAAGGTAAAACTTTATCAACAAATTGGACTAGTGGTGTAAGTTTACTTATATTCTTTATTAGTAGTATTATATATATATATTTCATGTATTTATATTGTCACTTTGGTTGTAAGAGAGGCTATTGACTTTGTGACTTTCAGAGAAACTCGGTTACCACTGTTTGAAATGAAAACATGCCAACTACTATGGTAGAGTTAAAATGGTTTAGACGGATTTTCCTGGTTAACGTTTTTTCTAGAAAGATAGTTTTTATACGGGTTGGGGGGAGGGTTGCTTACTTCATTCCCAACTCTCTTCCTTTGTCTGAACTTGGAACCTGCAGAAGCCTTAAGAGAATTCTAGGTGGTGAAAGACATTAAAAAAAATAAACAACACTTGGGAAGATCTGAAAGGAAAGGCCCAGGAGACAAATGGTTGGTAAAAGCTTGTCCGCTGATTATGCATCATTTAGGGTAACAGGGATTAATTAATTGAATGACTGATTGACTGACTGACTGGATGAATATTACACACTTCAGTGTAATTATGCCTTTTTCTCCTAATTTCAATATCTAAGGAATAGAATATCAGTGGTGACAGGGCAGCTTATATTACTCTGTATCTTGTAATATTATTTTTGGTGCCTAATTCTTCTCTTGAATAAGTAAATTTATAGCACAGACACCACTTTATAAAGTAGCCGTTCTCAGCTGGAAAATCTATGCGCCGCTGGAATTCTTTACGTCCTGCGCATTCAAGTTACCTGCTATTTCATTTGAAATGCTCTGCGTTAACTGAAAAACAAAGAAAATATATATCAGAACTGCTTAGCTTTGTTTCAGCAAGGTTGTTTTTACGGAATGGGGTTGCTAACATCATGTTCAACCCTCTTCCTTTGTCCAACCTTGGGACCGGTAGTAACCCTAGAAAGATTCCAAGAGAAATTTAGGAAATCTGATCCATGGACTATGCTCTAAGAAGAGTAACAGGCATTGATCAATTGATTGATTGATTGACTGATTGATTGATGTCAAAACTAATATCATTTCTTAGTATTCTGTTTGTATTATCATTAAAATGACTGTTTATTCTTCTGTAAATTGGAGTGTAATGATATAAATTCTGAAGCCATATATCTTATGGTAAGTGTTATGTATTGCAAAAAAATACACACTGCCCTTGATAATTACCAATCCGTATACGGACAAGTCGGCCCTACGACTACCTGTCTCCACAGCCAGAATAGAGAAAACAACCATTTATGAGCCAAACAGACACAGTCCAATCCAACGCAATTCAATCGTATTGTATTTCAATCATGCCTTTACATATACACAAAATCAGACCACACAGTGAACCAATTAGGGATCTTAAACTAATACAAAACAGAAGAGATTGTGGTAGTGAATGGGGGCAACCTGTACACAACGAATTAACTGTAGTCTATAGTAAGAGACAATATAATAACAGCAAATATACTAAACGGGAGGATGGAGTAAGAGGAACGTAATAATAATAGAAATGTAATGTTTACATTACTCACGACCAGAATAAATGAATTAGTTCCCTAAAACACAGTTCTGGAAGTTTTTTCACCCTTCTTAAGTGGTCCGACACAACACTAAGCAACACAACATCAACATCCATAAGTTAATGCTCTATTGTATTATCTCCAAGAATGATGCGTTACCTATTAACCATGTTCTAATGTTGCAATCTGACCTGTGTAAGTAAATGTTTTTCATAATCACCTACATACAACAATGCTTAACAAGTATATTTACTAGTCGGATTGTAGATGTTAATTAAAATTCAAGATAAACGTTTGTTTCAGTTCAGGATTCATCAGCTGAATACGCATTTGTCATAGTGTTGTTATTCACCCAAGACTTTAACTTAGTTTGTTTATGTTAAATGAAACAGAGTTCTGTAGTGAGTTAAAACGTTACATTTATGCAAATATATCTCAATATCTATCACTTAAAAACATTTAGATCATTCCCCTTGACGATTATTCTCAAATGGATCAAAACATTCTTTCTTGAATCTACTTGTCAACTATAATTCAACTTTGATAATAATCCATGTTGTAAACATTGTGAACTATGAATCGTACGCCAAAGAAAGTACTTAGTTAGACGAGTATTGATAACTACGAATCAGTCAGCAGCTGTTTTGTCCCAGTATAGAATTTGTATTCTGTGTACATACACATTATTTTTATAGATCTAATCTAAAAACTGTAAGCTTCTTGTAGAGCTTTTACTTACTTACTTACTTACTTACTTACTTATGCCCGTTACTCCTCGCTGAGGAGCATAGGCCGCTCACCAGGGTTCTCCATTTAACTCTGTCCTCAGCAATCCTTTCCAATTGTTTCCAGTTGCTGCTCATCCTTTTAATATCTGCTTCCAATTCTCGACGCAGCGTGTTCTTTGGCCTTCCTCTTTTCCGTTCCCCAGCAGGATTCCATGTTAATGCTTGTCTTGTGATGCAGTCTGATGGTTTGCGTAGTGTATGTTCTATCCATTTCCATCGTCTTTCCCTAATCTCCTCTTCGGCTGGAAGTTGGTTTGTCCTCTCCCATTGTAAGCTATTGCTGATGGTTTCCGGCCAACGGACATTCAATATCTTTCGTAGGCAGTTGTATATAAATACTTGTATCCGTCTGATGATGTTTGCAGTAATTCTCCAAGTTTCAGCTCCATACAGCAGGACTGTCTTCACGTTCGAATTGAAGAGTCTGACTTTGAGGTTAGTTGATATTTGTTTTGAGTTCCAGATGTTTTTCAACTGTAGGAATGCTGCCCTTGCTTTGCCAATCCTTGTCTTTACATCTGCATCGGACCCTCCTTTTTCATCGATGATGCTCCCCAGATATGTGAAAGTATTAACTTCTTCCAGAGCTTCGCCATCAAGTTGAATTGGGTTGGTGCTCCTTGTGTTGTATTTGAGAATCTTGCTCTTACCCTTATGTATGTTCAAGCCTACTGATGCTGAGATTGCTGCTACACTGGTTGTCTTTGCTTGCATCTGTTGGTGTATATGTGATAAGAGAGCTAGATCATCTGCGAAGTCCAAATCATCGAGTTGCATCCTACTTGTCCATTGAATCCCGTACATTCCCTCAAATGTGGAGGTCTTCATGATCCAGTCGACCACTAGGAGGAAGAGAAAAGGTGAGAGCAAGCAACCTTGTCTGACTCCGGTCCTCACTGAAAATGCAGTTGTCACTTGTCCTTCATGCACAATTTTGCACTGTGTCCCGTCGTAAGAGTTTCGGATGATGTTGACGAGTTTCTTGTAGAGCTTGTGCTAACATTCAGTGATTTACATTTCTATGTTGGATCAGTTAGAAATATATTTTACAAGCTTACATTAAAATCTAGTACTAAATGATCATAGCTGAAAAGTTCCATATTAAGAGGAAACAGTTGTTAAGGCTTCTTTGTTTTTAATAGTTATCCAGCTGATATGAAATCTATAATACGTATTACCTTCTGAATATATAACCAACTGTCTATTAATCCTACTTTCATGAGTTCGTGAGATAACTTCATTATCCTACATCGTTTTAATCTCAAACCATGTAACTTCATTTGATGATAACTGATAATGTGGTTTATAGCATATTTTACAAAACTGTAATCATCATCATAATTCATCCAATCCACAAACAGGAGGTTTCATCTATTAACCAATCACAGAACTCCGCCACAATATTTTGGAACATTTTATCGAACGGTGATTGGATGGAATTTATTTGGCTTTTGAAGGCTTCTTTATGGTTTCTAAGTATCATCTTAACATGATGATGGTTACCAAACTGATAACATTTAAAATTTCTATGTATCATTTAATTATATGCAGTAGATGAAGTAAACTTGAAATGGAAATGTATAATAACAGTATCATTCTATGTTCAAATTCCTCTCTATGAATAAATAGCAAGTTGTAGTGAAACAAATGGTTTTTTCTAGTTAGCATGTCTTTGGTAACTCTGTTTTTCAGTGGATAGAGTTAATTACCCATACCCAACCACACCTTCTTCGTCCAGGCTTGCAACCGACAGTAACCCCAGAGGGTTTCCATGAGGATTCGAAGTAAAGACTAGTGTCAGATAGGGTTGATAACTCTCTGCCTTCTTCCACCCTTTCTGATATCGGTTTACTAAATTATGAAAACTGCAACATCTAAAGGCAAACGCGAAATACATAGATACAACTCGATGACTTGAACATCACAGATGACCTAGCGCTTTTATCGTAAATAGCAACAAATACAGGTAAATACGGAAAGTAAAGCAGCAGTCACTAGTAGGCTTCAACATACACAATGTAGAAAGTAAGATCCTTAGATAGAACACCGCGAAACGAGCATCAACCAAATCACCCATGATACAGAAACTCTACAAGATAAGGAATACTTTCATATGACTGGGAAGCACCATCGATTAACAAGGAGGAGCTGATGCAGATGTAAAGGCCCACATTGGAAACATAACGGTGAAGGCAGCATTTCTACAATTGAAGCAGTTCATCTGGAATGTAAACCAACTATCAGCCAACATCAAAATCACAATTCTCAATGCAAACGTATGAAGTTGAAACTTGAACAGAAAACTATGAAATTCACCATTCTAAAGATATAAGTATTTATAAATAGCCAATTACACAGAGTATTTCAGATCCATTGACTAGATACCATCAACAATTACTTACTGTGACAGAAAACAAATCAAACGAATTTGCAGCAGATGAAGGAATTAGGAAGAGACTCTGGTGGTTGATATGATGAACAAAGAGGTAATCACCAAACTGCGTTACAATTAAAACCCTCAATTGGAATCCTCAAGGCCAAGGGAAATGAGTACTACCGAGAAACACATTGATTTGAGTAATCGGTGACAGATATGAAGAAAATGAACATCATTTGAGGAGAAGTGCAAATGAATGCCCATGATAGAGTTGGAGAATGGTGTTTGTCGGCTTACACTTTCTGTGAGACAACGATAGTTAAATGTATATTTGTAAAAGCAGACTATCACTAATTTAATAATTTACTGTTATTATACTCATTTCGAAACATAAATGTCTTGATTTCTAACCCTAATGAGATCATATGTGATCACTTTTAAGAAGTGGTAAACTCGGACAATAAACATTTTTAAATTTGTACACATATAGTTTAGTGATTTGCATTCGTCATAGGTTGATGATAATGGGGTACATCTGAAAACTATGATGCATTGGATAAATGTTTCCTCTTCGTATGGGACTCCTTAATAGTGCGTACCACTTATTCAGTCTGGTTGGCATACACTTAACCTTCTGTACTACTGAGACAGCTATTATCTTGTCATTGAATTCTCACTTCTATCACTTGGTTATAAAGCGTTTGATAACAGTCCTATTTAAGCAATTTTAAGGCGGGATCAAAGATGTTTACTCCTAAGGAGTTCTATATTCTAATGAAATAACTACCTAGTGTTTTCTAATATCAACTTATAGGCAGCCAACTTTTAGGTAGCAATCCTAGAGTTCTACGAAGATATGACTAATGGAGTAAGACAGTTCAGTGCATCTGAGGTATTAGTAAAAACGTTACAACTCGTGCTTGATAGTTTGATTAACAGTTGACAACATCAGCACTCAAATGCCTTGAACTGTTCAAGTTGCCGTTCAGATAACATGTAGGCAGCAATTTTTATCCCAGTAAAAAATAGTGAGTTATGCACAAAATATTCGTTTATTCGTAGCTTTCTGAAATAATAACATCATCATTATAATCCATCCAACTCGAACTAAGAAATTTCAGCGATTACCCAATCAAAACATGTTACATCGATATTCTAGAAATTACCATTGATCACTGATTAGATGGAATGTCACCGACTTATTCAAAGGTTACTGAGGCTTTGTTTAGGTTTCTAAGAGCTATCCCAACATAAAGTTCTCCAAATATATACCACAGGTTAATTGAAGTTAGAAATGTCAATCATTAAATGCTAACTCAATTGTTTACTAGTTAAGTGTTCATCTCAGAAGGAAGAAGACGGTGGATAAGGGGGAAAGTATAAAGAACCTCAATTTCATTACTTGTTAAAATTGTACGTATACACTGCATTGAATACATTTCAAGTTAATTTTACAAACATTAATTCAATGTTACTTAACTTTTAATAGTTGATTTATTCAGGTTAAATAAACGTTTTACTTCATAAATCATTAGCATACAATTGTAACTTACATAAAATCATTTCGGTATATCTCGTGACTGTAATATCACTTTGTTCTATTACAAACGAAGAGATAGTGAATGAAAGTGAGAGAGAGAGAGAGAGTGTGGTTAAGTGAATGAGTAAGTGAGTGAGTGAGTGAGTGAGTGAAGTTTGGAGAGTGAGTGGAATAAAAGATGATTCCATATATCATTGTAACCTTAATGTTAATAAATATTAATAAAACTATGTTAATCACAATGTTGTTCTATGAATGAAAGAAAAAGGAAAAAAAAAGAAATACTCACAGAAAACTTCAATTATTCATGTTTAATTAAGTTAAGCAAATACTTACTTACTTACTTATGCCCGTTACTCCTCGCTGAGGAGCATAGGCCGCTCACCAGGGTTCTCCATTTAACTCTGTCCTGAGCAATCCTTTCCAATTGTTTCCAGTTGCTGTTCATCCTTTTAATATCTGCCTCCAATTCTCGACGAAGTGTGTTCTTTGGCCTTCCACTTTTCCGTTCCCCAACAGGATTCCATGTTAATGCTTGTCTCGTGATGCAGTCTGATGGTTTGCGTAATGTATGTCCAATCCATTCCCAACGTCTTTTCCTAATTTCCTCTTCGGCTGGAAGTTGATTTGTCCTCTCACATAGTAAGCTGTTGCTGATGATTTCCGGCCAACGGACATTCCGTATCTTGCGCAGACAGTTGTTTATAAATACTTGTATCCGTCTGACGATGTTTGCAGTATTTTTCCAAGTTTCATCACTATACAGAATAACTGTCTTGACTTTCAAATTAAAGAGTCTGACTATGAGGTTGACTGACAGTTGTTTTGAGTCCCATATGTTTTTCAACTGTAGGAATACTGCCCTTTCTTTGTCAATCCTTGCCTATTTTATCTATATCGGATCCTCCTTGTTGATTGATGTTGCTTCCTAGGTGCCTACCAGTTAGATTGAATTACTTAGTACTTGGTCATTCAGTACTCTGTCATCTACCCCTATTATATTTTCCCTCTCTAATACCTGCTTCATCTCTTTCAATACTTTTTTCCCAATACTTCTCAGTGACAAATGTAAACGTTTCATGATTTCTAAACATATGGCTCTGCAGTATTAATACCGCTGCACCGCTGAAACTTCGTTTGCATTTACAATTGAAGCTGTTGGCAAAAAGGTTAACTGCATTATCTACAACACAATCAACATGGAGGTTTACCTGTGTATTAATCTAAACTAGCTAAATAAATCGCCTGCTTTTATTGACTTCCTTCGCTATCAAACATTACAACATAAGATAACTTCATCTCGTACGTATATTGATAGTGTTAAAGCCATATACAGTCTGTAGACATAAGTAAACTCTGTACGAAGTGATCCGACAGTTTGCAGATTGGTAATAATAACGTTCTCATAAAACATTCCAGTCAGCCGATCCAAAGTTAGTATTATGAACTAGATTAAGCATACAACCTTCAGACAATTACCTTGATTCTTATTAATCCTCTGAAGTTCACCAGCAAAGTTTAGTTTTGCCAGTATCTTCAGAAGTTAGTCATTGGTAGACAGATGTTGATTATACCTTCATATTTCTGTTGTTACAAGTATAAATAAACTTACACCCTGATAGGAAGACAATACCCAGTAGGCACATTTCATTTCATTTATAAGTTATCAGTTAAATGGAATTCACTTAATTCAAGTTAAAAATTCACCATAGATGCATCTTTGACAGTAAAGACTAATTAATTACAAACTTAAACAACCATCTTCAGTGAGGTACACACATTACGAAAGTCAAACTATTCAAATCCATCTATGTACCTCATATTACATAGAAACAGTTATACAGTACTTCTTGGTTTCTAACAATCATCTAATTGAATTGGTATCGAGTGATTGTTTAATAAATATTTAATCATATGAGAAAAGCAATAGGTATTACCAATGACTAAAGTTGGAACTATCTACTACTCAATGTGAACTTTAGTAGATATTGTTTACTCTGAAGATTGTCTATTGGATCAAGAATAGATACTGTATAGAAGTTTCATAAAAGAATGAAATGCTTATCTGTTTTTATCTGATATTCAATGAATACATAATTGAATCTAGTCTGGTTAGCATTATTTTTAGCATGATTGCCTTTATACGACATGTGGGGAGGGAGGGGTTGTTAACATCATGCTTAAACCTACTACTTTGTCAAGGTTCGAAACCGGAAGTAACCCTAGGAGGAATTTACACTGAGTTGACATTAATCTGTAAATTGCTTAAAAACTAAGGAATTATAAACTATCTAATATAAATAATATTTATTGTTATTATTATTATAGAATCCACCACTTCCACGTACAATGACTTATGTAACATCATTGTACTTTACATTATCATTGATTACAAGTATTGGTTTCGGTAATGTATCTGCGACAACATTCGGTGAAAAATTAGTTGCTGCTGTTTTTATGCTTATTGGTGGTAAGTTTATTACCAATCTAAAATTATATAATATAACTTCATTTATTAATGAAATATAAATCAGAATAACCAAAATAGCTGATTATCAGATTGATGAAGAAGACGACATTTCAATGAAGGAAATTGTCTTCATGATGATGTTATTCACAATGTTAACTGTACAATTATACTTACAGTGATGATTTGCTAAATATAGTAGTTTACTGAAAAGTAAAATAGTGAATTGGATCATGGTATAATTTTGTACAGTTTAATTTCAGAAGATTGATTCAAAGTAGTCGACAGGAAATTCCGAATTTAAGTTATGTGCTATTTAGTATTGTGAACTAGGATGATTTGAAACAGAAACCTTCAGAAATAGTATTTGTTCAATCGAGGTTGCAAAAAACATCATACTGACAGAAGTCAAATAGAAGGGAATTATATTCAAAATTTCTTGCTAGTTGCATACAGACCACTTATTGCCTCAAAATAATGCCTATGATGTCGTGTAACCAGGAATCACTGAACAGCTATCGAGCTCTAGAATGGGACTGTTCAAAAGTGTGTATCCACAAACTCACCATGAATCAAACTCAGGGTCTTCTGGCCACACCCCCCCCCCATCAAACGTTTACCACTGAACTACTGAGCCGACTGGCTGTCAACGGTTTATATTTTTAAATCAGTTGTTTAACGGTATATTTGCGCGATTTCGTCCACTGACATTGATAGGTAACTGTCCTACACCCGATATAGTTGAACTACACTAGTTTAAATTTGTTGTTTTGCATTATTTAAAGTTTGTTCTCATTTGGGCACCATCGTTTATATGTATGTACAACATGGAAACTGCAACACGTGTAGATCTGTTCTAGTTACCATACTTCAAAAGCACAGATAGATGAACATCTGATTAGTAGGAGTAGTAATTACATCAATAATAGTAAGGGAAATGTATAAATAAGTAAAATAGTAAACATGAACTGCAAAGGTTACGATCTGATAGAAGACAATGAATGAATATATTGTCACCATTGTGGCCGACTGTAACATACATCTTCCAGAGACCTCAATCAGTGGTTACAACAAACGCTTGAATGTCATTTGGGAAGTCGGAACCAATCAACAAAGCTCATACTAATTGCCGATAACTTTATTGATCATCAGGTACTACCTCATTCGTTTACTCTACGTCATTGATTTTTTAACAATAAAAAGACATAAATGCATTTCGGTGGTTTTGTAGAAATAGGTTTTAAATTCACTTGTTTACATTTATCAAGTGTTCGCCGACCATAAGGCTCAAGGTCAAATCAAGGATGAGCAGTTCTGATGAATCCTTGGTTTACAACGATACCCAACCGATATCAATCTGTGACGAATATAAACAACTAAAATCTAATGACATGTTAGTTAAAACTAGGTCTTGTTTATAATTTAAAACAATTTGCCCTTGAGAGGTGATTCAAATAGCCTTGTGTTAAAACAATGGCTTAAGTTGGCTGTCAACAGAACATTTTATGTCGCTAAGGTAGTTGTTATTGAAAAGTATAGGGGATTGATTCACAACAAACCTAAATAGAATGTAAACGAATGCATCACATTCCATTGTGTCTATCAATTTACGTGTATGTGTGGATACACATACATAGAGAGAAACAATCGTGTTCTGCATGTAAAGGTGGCTGAACACACTTAAATGACTCCAAACACAAATGGACTCGAAAGGAAAAATAGAAGTACATGATGAACAACCTTCATCGTCTATTGCTAAACACTTAGTTGAGATAGACCATATTATTGATATCAAATCATCATCTGTAATGTTGTATAAAAGTGCTTTAGGACGTGTACTAAAGTTTATTGAAGCCTTAACTATACAGAACATCAACTATCCCCTTCCATTGTGTGTTCAAAAACAATTTATACTTTCACTCAACTTACCTTGATAGAGTGTGATTCACACTGTTCTCTTTATTATCCTTGTTTACTTAGCTTACACTCTAATTTGCCTAGTGACCTTTCATTTTTCAGATTCTAATTGACTTAAAAAGTGTATATGTGATCAGATTGCTTGAAATGTATTGCGCATCATCATCACACATCACATAGCTCTGATAAACTTCATCATCATTATTGCATAATCAAAACTTACTTATATTGACTAACTAACTTAGGTAATACAAAGCATCTGATTTATCTCAGTATAATAATCCTCAAAAGTTGGCTCCCTTTCCCATGTCTCCTCCCAATATTGAACCCAACTCCTTCAGGCTACATAACGAACGGATCAAGTATACACGTGTTGATATTTCAAAACTCAAAACTCAAATCATAAAATACCGGACAAAGTTAAACTTATCAGTCACTGAATAATCGTAGAAATAATCTCTCTATGGGTGATATATATTTGTAAAATTCCAATGAGTAGAAATTAAAATTCCTAATGTTTCATGGCTTAGAGGAAGTCACTTCTTCAGAGAAATGAATAACCGTAATTGAATGAATACAAGATTCAATAATACAATGGAACAAATTGAAGACAAAATAAACTTGTACAATCAAAATGCGAGTTCCATCGTGTTATGATGTCAAGTCATATAGATCAAGGTGGTATGAAATGAGACATGTACATGTACATGTTAGTGTGATGTGTGAGGAAAATATGTGAAAATAAATTGTATGTATGTTTATGTGTATGCAATTCGATGTACTTTAATTGTGGCTAGTTGGATAGAAAGTCCATGTTGGGTGAATAGAAAGGCAGCTTCCCTTTTGTTAAGTGCAGTTGGATTTAACAAAATATGAAGCGCTTCAGCTCTTCGTCCTTCCTTATAATTGGAAAAACCTTTTTGAATGATTCGGATATTTTTAATATCGATTTTATGGTTGTGATAGATAGCATGTGCAGACTGTTATTGCTGATTTAATTTGTAATTTTTCAAGTTCAACAGGATTATTAGGAGATCGTTTAGTGTAGCTTTCATGTTCTTTGGCACGAGTTTTGATTTCTCGTGGAGACTCTCCAATATAAAAAGCATCACAGTCGACACATCCTACCCTGTAGACACAATTCTGTGTAGAGGTGAATAGGGATCTTGTCCTTTATTTTAACCAATGCACTTCAAATAGTGTTGGTAGTTTTGTAGAAAGTTACGATTTCGTGTTGTTTTAGAATTCATTGTAATTCATCAGTTATGTCTTGACGGTAAGGTAGGACGGCTGTACCAATACAAGATGTTTTGACTAATTTAGTATTATTTAGTAATGAGTCGTTTTGTTTTTGCAAATTGTTAATAATATTCATTGGAAAATTATTAAGCTGTAGGATGTCGACTATATTTTTGTATTCGTATTGCTTGTCGTCTTCAGATGTAATGAGTCTACTGGCTTTTCTGAATAAGTTTAGAGCCAGCGATATCTTTGCACTGAATGGATGTGCTGAGTTGAAATCGATATATCGATTTGAATGTGTCGGCTTACGGTAAATTCTCAGATTAAGAGTTACATTTAAATTTCTTTTTACTAAGCAGTCTAAAAATGGTAACTCATTGTATTCATTTTCACTTTCTAAAGTGAATTTGATATTCTGAGATAAGTTGTTGATTCGTTTGGATAACGATCTTAGAAAAGTCTTTTTGATGATGACAAAGGTGTCATCAACATATCTTAGCCAAACCCTTGATCTAATGACATTATTGAAAATGTGAGATTCAATATGGGTCATGAAAAGGTTTGCTACAATTGGTGAAACGGGGGGAGCCCATTGCTACTCCGTTGGTTTGTTTGTAGAGAATCCCTTTGAACGTGAAAAAGGTTGTGTAAATTTTGTTGTAGCGGTTTTAAAATGTTGCTTAGATATCTAGCAATCGCATAAGTTGGAGTGTTGGTAAAATCACCTATTGGTCTCAATGGGACACCAGATTTATGAATTTTTGGTAAACCATAGAAATGAGAAGTTATACATAATTTAGGATATAAAGTAAACCAAAGAGAAGTACTAATGTAAGATTTCAATTCTTTCAGAAGTTGACCCGTCACCAATTTATCAAACTCTCTATGGGTTTCATATTCACAATGAACAACACTATCATTCATTTTTATTTCAATGTTTATCTCACTATAACTACTTTATTGTGTAATACATTCAAGTTTTTCTCTCTCTTCATTGTTTACTTTTATTGACAAAATAAAACAAAACAAAAAATAAAAGCTTTTGGTTATGCAACAATTTTTGGTAATGTTACAACAATCTTTCAAGGTATGTATGCAACACGATCTAGATATCATGATATGATGGCATCTGTAAAAGATTTCATTAAAACACATAGTGTACCAAAAGATTTAGCTGAACGTGTTATTGATTATGTTACATCAACATGGGCTATCACTAAAGGAATTGATACAGCTAAAGTAAGTTTTAATATGATAAATATGATGAATAGATTAGATTCTGTTAATAATAAATTGTTATTGTTTCTATTTTGAATTAATTAAATTGTTAATATACAAAGATGATATTGTAATTAATGATTATATAATATTGATTGATCACACAATGAAGTGACCAATTGAATATTCATTAAGTACTTTATAGTACTGATCAACTTCTATTCTATTCTATATTAATTGATTCGAGATTACTTGTACTGTGTATACATGAGAAAACTTAATAAACATCCAATCGGCCATTTTAAAGTGATCAACCAGTGCATATATCATAGTTCTACAAAGGGACTCGTCACTGCCAGAATAGCTCAGTGGCATTGATGGAAGACTGTAAATCTGGGTTACTTGTAATCGGTTCAACAGTAAAAGTAAAAGTTCCCTTGAAGATAGCAGGAACTCCCTAGGTTCAAGGTTTCCTGTCGACTACCCCTCCCTTCCCACTCAAAATCATTTTACATATTTTAAACGAATTTACTACTACATGGTGTATTCAAGTCTATATCGAAAGTCGGCGAACACTGGATAAATATGGGGGGGAGGGACCCTTCAGCATTCTCCCCCCCCCCCCGGAGCGAAGGTAAACATAGATAAAGAGACTTAAATTAGGACAAAACACATGTTTGATGACCATTAAATTATACACTTAGAATACAAAGTAATTATTAAAGCCATAATGGAATAAACAATGCTTTCAAGATTTATTTTATGGATAATTTGAGTGTTTCTGTTGTTTTAAACAGTTGACAACAAAGACACCTTAGTAACCATTGACAGAAATCTACTGAAATATTCAATAAATTAAGGATTTGATATTACACAATTATAATCAATATCAGCTTATTAGTGAGTTCAGCCATGTCGGATGTGATGAAGTTACCGATCAGTAGCAATGAAGAATGAAGTGACGAATTATCTAAGCTTTATTAATAACTGAATGGTGGTCAGCTAAGTTGCTTAACTGTTTGGTTTTAAACTTGATCTCTTGATGGGTCGTGGTTTCATACTGCTGAAGAGTCACATACCAGGATGAAACAGCAGTCCAGTGTCTCGTGTCTTTCATTGTTGGTCTAAGACTAGTTAGTGATATCAAACCAATGTTAATTGTATAAACTTACCTACAGTTACTATACACATAGATTAGAGAAGTGGTCTTAAATCTCTGTGGTAACCGTAATGGACTACGAATCTGATTGACCTGGAACTGAATTCAACGTGAAGAATCCATTCGTAACACGCTGACATATTAAATAGTACAGAATCGATGTAAAACATTTTCTGTTGATCACTTTGTGAACCGCCTTACGTTACCCAATTGATGTATAACAATAGAAACTATTGACTATACTTAAGTAGTATGAAACAATACACATAATAAGATGAATGAAATTAGATTTTAGAAAACATGATGGATTCAGTGAAGCGGTAATAGATATATGATTTATATTATTGTTAGTATTCATTACAGATTGATCTATGTTTAGAGCTTTTAGAAACTATACAGAACTAGACGTCTGTTCCACCTAAGAATAGAATTCGTCAACAGTGTCAGCCCTCAATCCTCCAAGCCTCATTGCAAGTGCGTAAATATCAGTATCTTAAAACCTACATCCATTGGTAGAATTTTCACATCAATCAGTTTTTGACATGATGTGATAACCATACATCGCCAATGACGACTCTTTATCAGTGACTGCTCAACTCTGTAGATTTCGACTAGAGTTTCTTACATGTAAACATCTGAATCAATATTCTATCATTTGCAATTCTCTCTTCCTAATATTTCACATTGCCATTACTAGTTAACTACCTTGTACCTGACATAGTTGAAAAAATCGTATAATCAACATCTGTTGTCTATTGAATACCTTCAATAAGTAATAAATTCTAACTATAGAAGATAAGAGGTGGTTATTACCAACTGATAGCACTACATGACACCTTATAATTATCCTCCTATTAATTAATGTTAGATCTATCAAACTAGTGAATATGGACCTAAATTATCAAAAATTCCCATTATGCAAATGAAAAAACAACACACATAGGCAAACAATATTGTTTCGTCAATTACATCTTCATCAGGCGCTTTACTGTAATATACAGAAATATTTATACGCGAATATGAAAATGATTAAACCAATGAAAGTAATTTATGCGTGAATGATTAAAATGAAACAGGTTGATTACGTAACTGATTATACTAAGTGTATGCTGTAAATTGGTAGTAGAATGATATATGTACTACTAGTAGTAATGGTAAGCAGGTTAGTAACAACAAAATTACATATTTCAATATACGGTGAATACGAGTAGTGATAAGTTGGATGTAGGTCAAAATGGTGTGAAATTAAACTTGCTAAAACAAGCACTGCTGAGTATTCACATGCTGAGACTAAACATTTGTCCACTACCAGTTCGTTCTCAATGGTGAAGAATTGTGTAAGTTGTTTGTTATGTCTTATAATGCCAAGGGAGGGATAAGCGTACTACACATTACTTACGGACACACATTTTAGTTGTTAACTAGATCTCTTATGGTTTTGACGATATGTTAGAGACGTGATAGAATTCCATCCGGAAACTATGATGATATGCGAAATACCACTCTGAATGCTTTAGTTCTATCCATTACATATCCATTGTATATCAAGTGTGATAGAATAGAACTACGTATGGATTTCACCGATCCCTTTCGAAACTATGATCGTAGATGCTCATTAATCCATTGGTTTAGTTGTCTGATCGTTCGTTCACTACAGCTTTCTCCATTGGAGCAACTGAATTCATAAATACACATAAAATTGGCAAAAGTAGGCATCATATCCCTCCGTTGAGTAGCTACCACTGATCACCTAGTGAATGATAAACATAGATCTACTAAATAAAATATTCTTTTAACAACTCTAGCTAGTCTCTCATTTAATACATCATTGCCTATGTCTAAAGAAGCCAGGTTTCTACTTGACTGTCAATGTTTCCAGTTTGTTGTTAAATGAATAGCCAATTTCTGCCAACATACCAAATATGGTGTTTAGTTCGATCTTTCGAGTAAATCTTTCTAGCTCTAGTTGGTAGACATCTAACTACATTTCTCCTGCAATGCATATAGACTTAGTAATCTAATAAGTTAAACATTTACCGATGTTTTGTGTGTAGGATGGTACGGGTGGGGTAGAGAAGATGAGAAAATCTAAAATTTTCTAATTGAATCCTCAATTTTATTTATATCTTCTTAGGTATTAAATTATTGTCCAAAAGATATGAAAGCTGATTTATGCATTCATTTAAATCGTATGGTATTCAATGAACATCCTGCATTTCGATTAGCTAGTGATGGTTGTTTAAGAGCATTAGCTGTTAATTTTAATACAATACATACAGCACCAGGTGATTTAATATTTCATCAAGGTGAAAGTATTGATCAATTATGTTTTGTTGTATCTGGTTCATTGGAAGTTATTCAAGATGATGAAATAGTTGCATTCTTAGGTAAGTTGTTAATTATTGTTGATTAATTAAATGATAATGTAAATTATGTAACACTAGTTAGTTATTATGTTCTAGTAAAAAATGATTCTTAATTGATGAATACAGATTGAATACAGATTCTTTAAGTCTTGTGATGAATACTTAACCATTCGACACCAGTAGACCGGTAACTAATGATAATATTTGATATATTGTAAGAATAAGTTAACTAACAACCTAGTAGTATTAATGATTCAGTGTTCTATGCAAAACTTGACTGTACTAAGTTCATTTCCTTGGTGAGATAGAGGAGAAACACTGCTGAAGTTCTCCATCTCACGAAGATACTTAGTGATAGGCAAAGACTTATCCACAAATGAGTGTACAGCACAGTAGTTTCAAATATAAACCATTTATCTTTATTTGGTTCTTACTATATATCTTGTTTTGCCTATAGTTTCCATAGGGAAGGCATAATCTAATGTGAGTTATTTTATTAAAGATGCAAGACACTATGTCTTAAATAACAAGACAACTATTCGTAAATACTATCGATTATGTTAATCCAGGTATAACCGTAATTAAAACTTTCAATCATGACTTTCCAACAAAAATCATAAGCTTAAATAATAAACTTGAAATTACATTACGTTTGCCTAAAGTTACTCTTCTCAACATGAGTTCAGTAGTTCTGTGAGACGAAGTAAAACTCAACACAAGACATGGTAATACTCTAGGACGTGTTTCAAAGTTCTGTGTTTTTCATAAGTATTTAACCAAAAACTTATGTAATTTCTTATAATACTTTGGCTTACTAGGTTGATGTTTCAGTTTCACTGTGAATAGAACAGAAGGTTATATTACTTGTATGAGTCCTGATGATAAGAGATTCTCAGCTGATCAAACTTCTACAGAAGGAGTTGTTGAAGTGAACAGTTTCACTTATCGAATATTCTTACTATAAAACTTATTTCTTACCATGAAACTTGACATATAATCATATTTCTAGTACTTTAGGCCTAATTATAACTAGTACGTCTAATTTGTAGTTTATATACTAGTCCTATACATGATGTATTATCTATAGTATGCATCTTTAGTACGAATTCACGTCAGTCAGTCAGGTACAACATAGAACTTGGTACATGTGTACATCAGTTCAAGTTACCATGCCCCAATTAGCAGATAGAGATTAAATTGTCGGATCAAATCCCAGAGTAGGGGAGGTAGTAAGAGAGTTAGTATTAACGGGAAGAAATAGAGATCGGTGATAAGATTTAAGAAAATATGATTCAGTAAAGAGAAAATTATGATAAGTTCAGAAACTTAGAATTTGGAGGAAGTCAAGGAGTGAATACACCTGCGCCATTGTCAACGATTTTGAGCCATATCACCCAAGGTCTCTAACCATGTGTTACGAGCGTCACGCGGACCCGAACCAGGTAGTCTGCACCTATTAACATGGCTCAGCCCAACTGTTAATGACTTTATGGACTGGTGCCATGTTTTGGTTTGGCCGACCCCTACTTCAACACCAAACTACATTGCTCGTCGAGGTAGGCGGTGGTCAGACATACGTAAAATATGTCCTAACCACCTTAGTTGATTAAGATTTACTACTTCATCACGTCAATCTTGACACATAAAACATCTCACAATGATCACATTGAACGATTCAGTGACTACTTGTTTGATTATTACACTTGCTCGTTCCTATGCTGGACTGTACTTTAGATGACATTTTTCATTCAACACGTATATAACCTATTCGCTATGAATGTACAGTAATTTTCTTATTTCATTTATATTAAGGTCGTGGTGATGTATTCGGTGAACCATTCTGGAAGGATCCAAATAGTATGAGTCATTCAGCGGCATCAGTTCGTGCATTAACCTACTGTGATTTACATTGTATTAAAAAAGATTGTTTATTACAAGTATTAAAATTTTATTCAGCATTTGCAAATAGTTTTGCAAGAAATTTAGTATTAACATATGACTTAAAAACACGTGTAAGTAGTATATTATTAGATTATTATAATTATTGTTACTATGATTTTCTATGTATTCTATGTATCATCTATTAGAACATCAAAAGTAACTACTGACAAGATGATATTCTGAAACGAAGTTAAATAACCATAGCTGAGCTTAGCAACTGGCATCGACTGAGATGGGTTGGAATATGTGTTGAATATCCCCGACCACCGACTGCCTTGTCCATCGATATTGATTGCGATAGAAGTGAAATACAAGTAAGGTATGGGCTACTAAACTAAAACATAACATCAATCCATGAAAATATAGACTGTTGGTCTAATCCACTTTGATAGGTGAAAACTACATGAGGTCCACATGAAAATTGTTATGAGTGACTAGTAACACCAGGTGACATGGTTGAGAATCGATAACAGTGGCACAAGTATATTCACTGTTCATCTAATCTCGTATACATAAAGGATGGTCGTGAAAATACCTGCCTAACCATGACTTATTACTTATTTTCTAAAATAACTCCTAGGTATTCAGTCTGTTGCATAATCTTAAGTTGTAAGAATTTATTCTTTCTTCAACATTTTTCTTCACAACAGTATTTTGACCTTAAGAACAACCTTGAAAAAACCTTAACTACGTTAAACCAATCAGAAAACAGTAAACATAAATAAATAATTCATGTTGAATATGTTGATTTCATATGAATAATCAAATATACAATATTGTTTATAGATATTTAAATAGGAAATAAGATTTCAACTGAGATGTTAGGAGACGACTTCATGGTAATATTTATTATAACTAACAAGATGGTTTATTGGAATCCCTAGTTACTGAAATGTAACAATAATTTTAAGTGTTTGCCGATGTTTACTTCATTAACTTCTATTAGCTAACAATCTGTTTTTAAAAATGTCCTATAAAAACTTTAGAGTTCAATTCTTGTTCTAGATTGAATTATTATTAATTGTGTTTCTTAAGTAGTCAGTAAGTAATTAGATAACAATGTTCTATAGTTGAAGATGAATATCCACTCCATCCCAAAAAATACGAAGAATCATGTTAGTTGGTAATGTCAAGCACATGCATACCTGAAGTCATCAAGAGATTGATATCTTTTTTCGTGGAATTCACACATATGCTGCTAAGTTTCACAGTCTGATATTTTAGTATACCTAATTATTTTGGCCTTTTGTAATTGTCTAGTGTGGAGAGAGCTGAGTCTTAAGTTGATATTACTAATCGGTCATCCACTGAAAACCAGAATACAGTGAAATAAGCTATTTTATGCTAATATATAACTCTTCATCAATAAGTACCTATGAGCTCACTAAGGAAACTAAAACACTTATGCATTCCGTAAACATTAGACTACTGAGATAGCTGTCAACTGTTGGTATTTTTAACTCATTCAATTTACGGCTTTGTTTGAACCATCTCATCTATGTCATGTTTAAGATTCAACAATCTCCATAACATCTAATTATAATCAATATTAACTCACAAGTGTTTAACATGCAAAGACAGTTTTTGATGTTGTAATGTAAGAACAACACTAATAAAGTTCATCTATTACTGGTTTGCGAAAGTTATTCACAAATGGTAATACATCAGAACCCAAGACAATATATCCTGAATAAACTGAGTCAAAAATATCAACCATTTAATGATATTTCAGTAGTTTAACGGTTACGTGTTCATTATGAAGTCTAAATTATTTCTTGAATTCTATTTGTTGGCAAGATCATATATACTCACCGATGATGAGTCTCATACTATTAATAACATTTTTCTATGCTTAATTCTTTCTAATCATGTTTAATTATAAATAACAACACTCATTGTTTTATAGTATTATAGTATCTAAGCATATGCGAATAAAATGAATTAAGTAGTATATTGTATTCAATTCAATTAAATTAAATGTTCATCAATTCATTTCTTTTTGTTCTTCTTTTCTTTTATTTATTAATTAGCTTATTTTTCGTAAATTAGCTGATGTTCGACGTGAATATGAATTAGCTGAACATCGTAAAACAGATAATGCATTATCTAGTCTACGTGCTGATCATCCAGTACGACGTATGATACATAAATTTCGTCGTATTGGTACACATAATCAATCAACAACTGATTCACCAATTGGTAGTAGAAGTGGTGGTGGTGGTGGTATTAATGGAATGACTAGTTTAGATAATGATCTAATGCGTATTTCACGTAAATCTATTACATTAGGTGAATATGATGATTATGATAAAGATTATGAATTTAGTATTATCGGTGATGATAGACAAAGAAGTCAAAGTAAATTAGAAAGTCCCAGTACATCAACTATCAATAGTACTACTACTACTACTAATAATAATAATAATAATAACAGTAATACTGTAAGTGTATTAGATGAGATTGCATCAAGATGGGGTAAACGTATAGAATTAAAAAGTAATAAAACAATCATTTCAGAATCTATTCAACAAACTCCTTCAAATAAAGAATCAATTAGTATAAATAATAATACTATTAATAGTATTAATAATACTAATCTTAATTCAAGAACAAATTCACAATCAAAATGGAGTAATCTTATCAAATCATCAATTATTCATGAAGAACATGATTTACAACATAATCAATTAAAATCTTTTTCATCTAGTTCCCATAGTAACAATGATACTAATAATAATAATAATGATAATATAAATATGAATATGAATAATGCAAAACTTGAATCAATTATTGATAATCAATCAAAATTGATTAATGATCATTTTAAAAAATTAGAATTATCAAATGAATCAATTATTGATTATTTAATGAAAATGCAAAATGAATTAAAATATGAATTAAATAATTTAATGCAACGTATGAATCGAATTGATGAACAAGTTGATCAACTTATTAATAAATTAGAATATTCAAATCAATCAAAAAATCAATATGATCAATATTATAAAGATTATCAATCAAAATTATCCTATCATCAATATACTACTAATAATAATCATCATTATCATGATAGTAGTAGTAGTTGTTGTAGTAGTAGTAGTAGTAGTAATAATCATCATAATAACAATAGTAATAGTAGTAATATACAAAAATGTATAAAAACATTATTTACTCCATCAATTAAATCACATGAAACATCTACCTCAATAAAATCACAACGTACTTCCAATTTATCCATATTGAATAAAGTACATCCATTAGAATATTCAATAAATTCAACATTTAATAAAAATTTTCAACAACAACATCGACATCAACAACATCAGTTACAACGTAGTCCACCAAGACAAGGTATTTCACAATATTATAAACAATATTCAGGTGAAACAGATAGTCAATTAGAAAGAATTTCAAATGAAAGTGAAACATCATCTTATCAATCTAATGAATACATTAATATGCATACACTAACATCAATTCAATCTACTAATACTACTACTACGATGATGATGATGATGATGACGACGACGACGACGACGACTTCAACGAATATGATACCGGCAATAACACATCATGAATTAAACAATATAACACCATTAATAGATTATCGTTTCTCGTTACCATTAACAAATACAAATAATTTTCACTATACAACAATTTCATCACAATTAATTAATACTACTAATAATTATAATCCATTTATATCAATAAGTAATATACATCATTCAATTGTAAATCAATCACATTACATTGTATCAAATAGTTTAACTACTCAATCATCATTACATAATTTATTAATGACTACATCAAGACAATCTATGATTTTATCAGATACAGTATTATTTTCAAATAATACCATTGTGCCTAGATCTATGATTACTACTATGACAATGAATACAACAACAAGTAGTAATAATAATACACAACTATTGAATAGTATTAATCCATGGCATTCACATAGTCATTTGCCTACATCAACTACATTCACTACAACACAATTAATATCAAGATCAACTGTATTCACAACAACTACAATGATAACACCAACTTATTCATCATTATCAACTAATACAACATCATCACATTCTAATTTATTGCCTCAATCAATTCATCCTACAATGAATAATGTAAAGTATAATCAATTTAGGCATTTCAATTAGATTAAGAGTTTATTTTATCTTGATGTTTTTGTTTTTCTTTTCTTTTTTCTTTTCTATTTGCTATGAATTGTTTTCTCTCGCTAAATGGTTTGTTTTTGTTTTTTTACAAATAAAAAGAAAAATTAATTCATGAATACAATGTTACCTGGTTATGGTGTTTATCGATTTCTGTATCTTGATTATTGTTATAACGTGAGAAAAGGTTTTGTCGGTTGTGCGCAGACGCCTATTGAAGTGTGCCTAGTTGATAATTCGCGCGTTTACCCTATGCCCACTAAGTCTCAAGCCAAGCCGATAGACCAACTAAGCAGATCGGAATCAGATTCGGAGTCAGATTCAGATTATACTTTACACATTCCCTTATATATATACAAAATAATCGTAGTGATTATTCATCAAATTGAAATTATCAATATTTTTAATAGTACAATTAAATGTTGCCAAATGTGTTCACATACACAAGTGATGAAAGTTTACAAATCATGTTAACAAAAAAATCAATACAACTTGATAAAATGAACAATTGTATTTCTAGGGATTTAGAATCCCTAACAATTATATAAACAAAAAAAAATAACTACTAATCCAATTGTACATTACCTTAGTACTATTCATCTGTACCTTCATCATGTAGTAGATTAATGAAAATAAGGATTAAGCATCAAAGATTTTGAAAGGTCATAACCATAAAGTGAGAATCCTCTTGTATGCACCACTAGTTATATTTGTCAACCTGTCAATAACTCATAGATGTCCATTTTAATATTCTGTTGTATTTTCCAATAACCTATTACAATTGGATTAAAAAGAATTTTTTTGTTGTTGTGAAAAGACAAACAACTTTGAAATACGATCAACGAGATCCATAGTTTGTGATACTAGAATGTGTACTGTTAAACATATTGTTTAGCATTCAGTAAACATGATGTATGTACCCCTTGAACTGTCAGCTCTCTCAGTGATTTATTAATTACTTCTGAAATGATCTTGAAATCTGCCTGGGGGAAAACTAGCCAATGCAACTTGCGTCATGACTATGACCTGATAGACTTGGAAAACGGTGACGGAAAACGGCTAGCACTATGCTTGAGCGACCAAAGCCTCCCCAACCCAAGAGGTAAGGAAAGAGTGCAAAAGCACTGATAAATGAGAGTTAAGACCAAGTCGCTTATTAAGTGAAAACAACGGCCTATATGTATCATATGCTGGAATAAACGGTAATAGGAAATACAAAATACATTAAGAATGAAATTAGGGGAGCCGCGTACAGAAATCAGAAATGATGAGGTCAGAATAATAACTAAAGTTGAAAGCAGATATGATAGTCAATAATGAATCTACGAAAATTTTACAATTTGAGTAATTCAAGTATCATAGTTACTGAATGTTTCACCAGATGCAGCTTAGCCGTAGAGGATTCAATAGCACAAAGAATAGACTACAGGATGTAATTTCGATCTCATGCTCCAATATGACAATTGTCATATTCATTCTCAAGTTTTTATAATTATACGGTGAACCTATTATCCCGTTTTCTGTACACAACTCTTCTAGTTTAGTCTTCATTGTTTTGTAAAATTATGAACGTTTTGGTATAAACAGCTTAAATGACTTTATACTAACTGTCTCTACTAGGGCTCAACTTTCGATTTATTAATTGTCTTTTCTTCAGAAGAAGGTTTTAGTCACTCTGATGTCGTGCCAACCAAATATATGTTGCCTTCACTTACAATAAGAGAGCCGTTAACAACTCAACATTATTGGGCTGGACCAAAAAGATCAAATAAATTACAACTGTGTCAACTGAATCGGAAGACGCTTAGGAATCTATACAGTAAAGCACTGAATAAGACGGGCAAATACTTAAATGTAGACTGCGAAACGATAATTAGCAGTGGTGGGGAATAGAACTAAAAGAGAAGGGAAAGGCAACGGTTATAGGAAAACATTAGACAACTTTCAGACTGGTCTCTTATCACTTAGACTAATTCGGAAATAAACGATAGATATATTTATTTTAAGATAAGTCATTTGGACCAAGAGGTACAATGGCAGCGTTTGGCATTAAAAGGCCTGCCTCAGAAGTGCGTAAACCATTTGAAGGCTCATAACTCGAACACGCTTTGTGATACCGAAGCACAAGAAAGAAAGTCGTCATAAATCACAATCTCAGGTAGTGTCCGTTAAGATTACCCACTATCCCTATTTTTCTTTAATTCCATCCAAAGGCAACAACTAGAAGTAACGCCTTACGAATCTGTATACAAAAATATTTGGAACATGTATCTCCCTCTCTAAATGTAAAATGTTACTTCACGACTAATCTGCGTCGTGTGAAGTAGTCGAGCTGTACGATAGTCTCACTTATTTAGAAGTATGATCAGCCTTGATGCGTTGGTATCTGATAAAATCACACTACAGATTCAAAAATCTCGTTTAGCATTTGCCAACTAATCTTACCAATAGAGTAGGCCAGATGTTTATCTGTCAATCAAAAAACGAGTATACTGAGCAGTAGTCCGCTGTATTACCATATCAATGTGAATTTAAAGGTTTAATAATAAACAACGTTCATGGACGAAGTGCAATTGATTATAGGTACCTTTGAAACAATCCTTATATTGCTTGAGAACATCGAGGAAGCAATCCTGAGGTTATGTATTCATGTTGATGTGCTGCACAGCCCTCATACCTCTAACAGCACAAGAGGTTATCTTGTTCGAGGTCAAATCCCACCCTTAACTCTTATTAACTCCGTTATTCCCACGATTAACCCGTCTAGCCTAACTTTATCACCTCATGGAACGGAGGTATATACCTATAATTGGTAATAAATGCCTGCAAACATTCCCCCCCCGTATTATCGCTGGATTCCCTTAGAATGTTATAAAGAATATCCTAAACGTGATAAAAACTTACCTCATCCACTAAAAGGATTTCCTCAAAACATTTACAACATGTCAATATGTCATAATACTACTACATAAGTTTAAGCATTAAGAAGTAGTAAATCCTTAATGGATCATTTCTGTATTATTGATATCAACCGCCGTTTGGTATTTATTCAAAGTATGAAGTAGAAGTATTCCACACAAGGAGGTCTTAGGTTGCAATGATTACAATATTAATAGTAACAATAATAATAATAATAATCAAAATAAATCAATATGAAGAAAATCTCATTAGAAAAAGGAATTCTTTGAAACGATAAGAGATAGACAATAAAACGGCTTAGTAACTAATAGGGATATATAAATACACTACTGAAATGTAAACAAAGTAAATTGAAATAATTGTCAAAAAACTAAAGTGTTCCACTAAGGACAAAATCAACTTGTTTTGAGTTACCATACAAGATATGTATAGTATGTGCGACTCCATGTCTATGAGTGTGTGTGTGTGTGCATACATATGGAAAACTAATAAGCATAGAAATACACAAATAAATATGCATCAACACATATACTGGCATCTACCTATTCATGATTCTTTGTTCCAGTCATATTTAGATCCTAGGATCAAAGTAACCATTATGTGTTTGAGTGTATACACACACGAATAAAATCGAGGTAAGAAAAAATTATGGAAATAACAAAATCAACAAAAATTATTTGAAGAGAAGAGAGAACAAAAAGAAAAGTAATACAAGCCATTTTATTATTGTTTAATTGGAATCATTATGAAGTTTTCTTTTGTGTAAAAATAGGTAGACAAGGTATTTGATATGTTATCATTCCAAGAAGCGTATACTCATTTTCTGTTCTATGTCTACATTATCAAATGCCTAAAGAAAAGAGAAGAATATAAAAGTAGTATAGGATTTTAGAAATTGGAATTCTTATTGATAAGTCCGCTGCTATTAAGACATAAGATACGATTCCTATCTGCTTTAGACAACCCCAGGTTAAGTTTACACTACGACTTGAACACAGAGAAAAGGCGTGAAACACGAAATGAACGCTGTATTTTAAGGTGATCTTTCTTGTGCAAAAAATGAGGGTATTTATAGAATTATAAACGACCTTGAGTTTCTGGAGTTCAAGAACCCTAATAATTATAGTAGAAGTATGATCAAATATTTAATTAAAACAGTGGCACGTGATTCTGTAATTCCCAGATGTTTCTGAGAAGGTTTTATTCAATGCTGGTTGAATGAAACGTTTCCTGGTGTTTTTGGACCTCTATAGACTTTTCTGAGGGATATATCATGACACCCTAACAATTATAAACATATGAATATCTATGATTGAAACTGATGTGGTCCCAAGTTGAAATTCCTCCCTCACACTTACCACCACTCAGTTTGCGTTTAAGAAATCAGCTAGTATCATAAATCCCTAAAAGCCGAATATATGAATCTATAGACAGAAAATAAATTACATCATCAACTTACAACTGTAGTGCAAAATGATATAATGCATAGATAAACAACTCGGTTCTACACATAATCACTTCGAAGTCAGTTAGGTCAAGTCAACTTAGAAGAAGTGTACGTTAGTACACGTTACTATATCATACTAGTACGATGAGATAATATTAACAAGATGAAAATCAAAGGGATTGAAACAGTTGTAGCATCAATAATAATGTGAATGAATAAATGATGCGAATATGGTGGATGTAATAAGAAGTTATGTATGAAGGAATTCCAAAACTCAAAATTCAGAGAATAATGAAAAATCAATGCATTCGGGTTTCTAGGATCTACTCTGAGCTATATCACCCAACATCTCCAGCTATTAATCGAGGTTAGACGACGGGTGTTAGGCAAATGTGGTAAATCAGTCGACGAAGTTGTGAATCTTCACCCACTGAGGTGGTTAGGACATGTGTTGCGTATGCCCAACTACCGTCTGCCTCGACGCGCAATGCTGGCTGATATAGGAATAGGATGGAAGAGAGTTAGGGGTGGCCAAACTAAAACATGGCGTCAATCCATGAAGTCACTGACTACCGGTTTAAGCCTTGTCGGTAGCTGCAGACTACCTGGATGGGGTCCTCGCGATTACTGTAACCAGTGGCTAGAAACACTGAGTGATATGGCCCAGAATCGGTCACAATGGCGCAGATGTATTCACTCATTGTCCTCCCTTAAATCATGAGCTTTAAATTATTCCATAACTTTCTTTCAACGCCTCCTGAACCATATTCTATATGTTCACATTCCTTGTTACTATTATTATTTTATTTTATAGAAGTGATTTCTACTAATGGTGGTGGTGTTAATCTTGCGGTGCCATGGTGGTATGGCAACTTGAACCGATGCACACATGTGCCAGGTTCTATGTTGATTATACATACATACATATTAGTCGAGGTTATCGCAGGAACCTAGATTCATATGACTCATGTCGATAGTCAACGGCTTCCATAGACTGATATTATATCTTGGTATACAACATGTATTATGGTAGGCGGAAATTGCGTAGTAGCACGACTCGACCAGTAAACATCACGATAATTAATCAAAACCTTCATCGCATGATACACACTAACACTGAATGTGACATTTTGATCAAGAACCGACAACACAATACTAACCTATTAATGAGCAGTCTGAATATAAATCAAAAATTCACACAATGTTTAGTGCAACACGTCACGTTGGTCTAGACTGGTTGACTAGCCACATTTTACCTAGACCGTATTATTCATTTGGTTGACTTTAGCTTGCCCATGTTTACTGAAGCCAATGTACGTTTGTACCATACTCTATAGAACGTCATTTATATGTATTACTAAGATATAATGATAAAAATGCATCCATATAAACGAACTTGTACAAATTCTGCATAGGATATATAACCATCCCCATCAAGATCCGCTTCAGCCATTGTTCGTTCACCAATATTATTGATCTACAAGGCATTAATTGTTAATTAATTCAACAAGAAAAGTAAAACACACAGAGTTAATAAGAAATTTTAACAAATGAGAAATTACTAGCCTGATAAATAGTTGTTACATAACTAGATGCAATAGTTTACATTTTTAACTTCAGTCAATTTGTGTTGTCATATGAATATTAGAAGATTCGTCAATCATGGCAAGTCAGTGTCTGATAAAATCTCAGCACAGACTCACGGTGCTATTTTGGCTTATGCCAACATTTGTAATACGTGCAGTAAGCGAGATGTTTGTCTGCCAACCAAAGAATGAGTATGCTGCACAGCAGTCCACTCTGTATTGGGCAATAGTTGTAAAACATAAGGCAGATTTGTAACCTTAAAAGTCTAAGAAACATAGTTACTGCCTAGACTTACAACTATCTATGCTTCTTTCATTTGTGCTTTATAACCTTGAAAAGGTTATTTGAAAACATTATTAATTGGCGATTACAATCAGTCAGTCATGAATAACGTAGAACCTGATGTATATGAACATAGGTCTAAGTTGCCATACGACATAAGCACGATGAGATTAAGTCTACAAAATTAACACAACAGTATTATTCGACAGGCAGGAATGGAACAAATATATGTATCGAAGAATAATTAAAGATTTAGGAGAAGATAAGCAGTGAATACACTTGTGCAACTGTCACTGATTCTTAGCTGCGTTAACAATTGTCTCTAGCTACCGATTACGATCATCACGGATACCCCAATCGTGTGATTTGGATCTACCAACATGGAATACACCAACAGTCAAATATTTCAGGGACTGAGGTCATGATTTGGGTTACCCCTTCCCTACCTTTCTACCATTCTACTTCTACCCTAGCCGATGCGCGGTGGTCGGATATACGCAATACATATCCCAAACATCACAGTCGATGGAGTTTTACAACATACTCGACTGGTCTGCTATAATTTTCGAGTAATTTGTATCTAACAACAATATTATTTACTCGGATCATTCCATAATATACGGGCGATATTACTAAGATTTCTATGATAAAAGATCTAGAGTCCGCGTATATCCTCTATTTTCATGGTCCATGTTTCACATTCTTAGGTTAAAATAGAACAGAATGGACTGCTGCGTACAACATTCGACTTTTCATCGAGACTTGAAAGCTGCATTTAATTCTGCAGACCGAGAAGTTCTATGGCAATGTTACTCATTGAACGACGTACCCCAGAAGTACATAAATCTTGTTAAGGCTCTTTAATCAAAAACTATTAGTCGTGTCAGAGCTTACGGCGAACTATCATGTGAACACGTAACGCTGCCCACTATCACCATTTTTGCTTAACTTCATAGTCGATTTACTGTTGGAAATTACACTCACATCGTCTTACTTTTCAGGAACTAGTCTCCAAACCAGGAAATCCACTTACTGACTTAGAATATGCTTATGATATAGTCCTGTTTAGCGAAGACGCTGATAAGATGTAAAATCTTTTGACATCAATAAGAAATAATGTAAGCATGTTCGGAATGCGTCTCCTCTCCCCACCCTCTAAATGCAAACTATTGCTAAAGAACTGGTTTTCGTTAACAACTGAACTAAAGATAGGGAGTGGAGTAGTTGAGCACGTCGACCACTTCACTTATCTTGGAAGTCTGATTAGCCCTAATGGGTTGGTCTCTAACGAAATCTCAGTACGAATTCAAAAAGCTCGTTTAGCTTTTGCCAACTTACGTCACCTATGGCGTAGACGAGATATTCGTCTCTCAACGAAAGGGAGAGTGTACTGTGCAACAGTTTGCTCTGTCTTACTGTTTAGGTGTGACATCAAGGGTAGATGACATTCGAAGGTTATTAGTTTTTGACCATCGATGTCTTCGAAACATCGCTCGCGTTAGCTAGGATCACCGAGAAAGTAATAACGAAGTTAGACGACGGGTATTAACCAGAGTTGATAAAGTAGTCGACGACGTTGTGAATCTTCATCGACTGAGGTAGTTTGGACGTGTGTTACGCACGCCCAACCACCGTCTGTCTCGACGAGTGATGTTGGGATGGGAGAGTAAGGGGTGGCCACACTAAAACATAGCATTAATCCATGAAGTCACTGACTACTGATGTGAGTCTTGTCGGTAGCTGTAGACTATGTGGTTGTGGTTCTCGTGAATACCGTAAACCAGTGGTTAGAAACGCTGGGTGACGGCTCAGCATCAGTCACAGTGGCGCAGATGTATCGAATCATTGTCTTGCCATAAATCGTGAGCTTGAAATTATTTTATAACTTTCCATGATCCATCTCTTCCCCCTGAGCCATATTCCATATATTCACTCTTCTTTGTTTTTATTATTATTATCATTGAAGTAACTTCTACTTTTACTGCGTGATGTGAATCTTGCTGTGTTTTAGAGATATGGCAACATGGACCGATGTGCACATTGTGTCAGGTTCTATGTTGATCATACATACATGCATACACCTCACCTAAACCACAAATGGTATAAGTTAGCAAAAGTCAAGCATTACAAGTGCATTCCATTAACAATAAAAAAAAAAGCGTACACTATCATAAAAAATTATGCATCACATTCATTTAACCATACCTGTTCAACAGTGATATTAGCACCGACCATCATTTGTAACATACCCAATAATTCATTACTTGATATTTTACCATCCATATCTAAATCGTACATACCGAATAGAAAACGTAATTTTGCATCACGATTATTAAATTGTGTAGATTGTTGTGGTCGAACTTTACGAAATCTAGCTAATTTACGCACAAATTGACGAAAATTCAATTCTTCTTGACTATATTCATTCATGCATATTTAAATATTTATTAAGTGTATTTGTAATAAAAAAAAAGATAAAGAAAAATCATTGAAAGAGAAAGTGGAAAGAGAGAGATAAAGAGAATATGAAACAGAGAGAAAATAATCAACGATGAAATAAAACATAGAATTCATTCAATATTCAATATTCATTTCACATATTCAAATCATATTTCAAATGTTAATAAATCATTTAAACAGATGTATTGTAATTGATATAAAACAACAACATCATTGAATACACTTGTATTATTTAAATAATGCATTAAAGAAAACTTATTTGCATAAAAATTATACATAAATCTATTGAAAGTTGATAATCAATTACAAAGTATGTATGACGATGATATTATTGAATGCTGTTAGATGTTGGAGAAAGGTTATTACTTCCTGTTGTATAGACTGTGGAAGGGTTTTTTTTTCCTTAAAGTAGTTGGATTAAAAGTGATCTTAACGATCCGATTGTGTGACCGCAGTGCCCAAGAGATAACTGCTTGTCCCTTGGGTACATACAACCTTTCGGCAAGTGATTTTTGGTGATTTAGTTCCGTACTTGTTAAGATCTTATCGCTAGAGACGGAAATCCGTGGAGTTAACCTTTCCTAACTCAACTATTTGTTAGTGAGAAAGCGGCATTGCTGACATGTTGGCTGTTTGAGGAAAACATCTTACTGCAGTCACACCATTGCATAGCTGAACCTTAGATTTACTGCTTTTAGTCTTACCGCTCTTCAACCGACCTGCCTGGCACAGTAGGATATTAAAGAACGGTCGTTCCAGCCAGTATAAACCCGATTGGTTCATCACGATAGGCAAGCTCTCCCATCACTTTAAGGTAGCAACAACGGTTGAGAAGTTACGGAGTAGGAAATATTTTAAACAAGAAAAAAGATAAGTAGGTGGTTCAGTGACTAATGTGTTCAATTTTCAGTCACAAAATAACACAAGACTAAGTTCCAGTTAAATCAATTTGATGTCAATAACCGTTTACAACTAAAGTATACCATATGAATCTGTAGTCGGGTATATGTGATTATTGGATGTCAAAACTGATTAGGCTCAATAGAAAACAAACTACCGGTTTAAAATTTCCTATTGTTGATAGATAATCACTGAAATCGATTACGTCAAATCAATGATTGAGGGATGCAAGTATCTTTAACAAGATCTGTGTCCTAAACTTCACTGCCAGCCACTATTTTAAATATGAAGAATAATATACTTATAAAAACCGACTCGTTGGAAGTCTAGTATACAATGTTGGTCAGTTAAGTACAGTCATGTAGTGAGTGATACGGTTAATAATCGTGTTATGTCCTCAGCACACTATAATTGGAAACATAGATCGCATTGTTCTAGTTGACTTCTCGAAACATGTTTATATGTTTCACTTCAAGCACTTGAATCGTAACAAAAATACTCCAGATATAGGCCGAGTCAGTTGGTCAGTGATGGACAACATTACACCCGGCACAGATGAGAATCAATCCAAGTTGTCGTACCAAATTGGTAAGACAATATCAAATTCACAACATACGTCAATAATAACAAATCGAACAAACGTGTGTATGACAAAACAATGGAACTTAAGATCTAGAAGATGAAGAGTGAATACACTTGTGTCACTGTCACTGATTCCCAGCCATGTCACCTGGTATCTCTCTAGTCACTGATCGGGATTATCACGCGTATCTCAGGCAGAAAGTCAACATCTGCCAACATGCCCCACACTGACAACTAAGAACTATGTGGACTAATGTCATATTCTGATTTGACTTCCCCTACCTTTCTTCCATCCTATTCCTACGCTCACCAAAATCGTGCACTGCAGGAGGTGATTGGGCATATGTAATACGTGTGGCAGCCACCTCAGTTGGTAAAGTTTTACAACCTTGTTCACTGACTTGCTGTTGTTTTCTAGTATTCTGTATCTGACATCAATATTGCTTACTCAGTCGTCTTACAGTACTTCGAAGACTTCTGAGATGAAAACATTGAAACCTACGGATATATTTTATCTTCATACCCCATTTTCCGCATTAATAGGTTAAAACAGAGCAGACTGATGTGTACTACACTCAACCATTTGTTGAGACAAATATCTTGCCTACGCCAAAGGTCGAGCACATAAACCCATTTATGAAGTCATAGATATATCAGCCAATTTCTGCTAACGTTGAAGCTACTTTTATTACAAACCCAGATTAGTTGATGTCTGATAAAATCTAAGTGGATTTCAGCTGCGTCTACTGAACTGATAGATGCTCGGCAACACATCCCGTCAAGTTCTGAATACGATGAGGAGCGAAGGAAACTTAAAGACAAGCTAGTTAAAAGCTTACGGAATGATCGTGAGCAGTGGTGGGTGGTGAAAGCTAAAGAGATGGAAAAGGCAGCGGCAATAGGTAACAGTAGGCAACTGTTCAGACTTATCAAAGAAACAGGTATCAGAAACCCAACGGTAAGTGAAACTATCTCAGAAAAAGATGGGACCATCATTCAATGTCAATGCAGGTTGGACTGATGGGCAGAACACTTTAGGGAACAGTTTAATTGGCCCTCGGCGTCATCCCAGTTGCCTACCGTTCCCAAGCAATCTGAATGGAAAATTAATATTGGTCCCCCAAGTCTTAGTGAGATTGAGAAGGCTATAGGAAACCTAAAGCAAGAGAGAGCAGCAGGACCTGTTGGACTAACCCTTGAGATATTTAAGGATGGTGGTCCAGTTTTAGCAGCGAGATTAACCGGGATCCTGTCTAGAATCTGGGAATTCGGCGTAGTCCCATCTGACTGGTCTCAAACACTAATCGTTCCAACCTATAAGAAAGGAAGGACAGAAATCCTCCTGTGACGATTACCGTGGAATCAGCTTAATGAATATAGTGTCTAAAATATTGGCTTCAATCATACTTCGACGCCTAGCTAAAGCTCGTGAAGAGCAAACTCGAGAAAACCAAGGTGGTTTCAGACCTGGATGTGGTTGTATAGACCATATATTCACACTTCGGCAGGTTCTGGAACATAGACACACTTTTAGACGCCCAACAATAGTTGTATTCCTTGACCTTAAGGCTGCATTTGATTCTATCGATCGTAAGGTTATGTGGCAATGTCTGTCATTAAAAGGCGTACCAGAGAAGTACATTAACCTTAAACAAGCTCTCTACTTGAACACCACATGCCGAGTGAGAGCTTATGGCGGATTGTCATCAGAACTGATTACTTCAAGTGGTGTTCGTCAAGGTTGTCCGCTCTCCCCATTTTTATTTAATTTTATCAATGACATATTTTAGAGTTAACATTGTCATCATTTGATTTCTCCGGGGTTGACCTCCTTCCTGGAGACAAACTTGCTGACTTAGAATATGCAGATGATGTAGTTCTATTGAGTGAAGATGCTAGCAAAATGCATAATCTCTTGACTACCTTAAACATGAATGTAAGCATGTTTTGGATGCGATTCTCCCCATCCAAATGCAAAATGTTACTTCAGGATTGGCTTGGTTCGGCACCGGAGTTAGTGATAGAGAGTGAAGCAGTTGAATGTGTTGACAGCCTCATTTATCTTGGGAGCCTCACCAGTCCTGACGGACTGGTGTCTGCTGAAATCGCTCGTATAAATAAGGCCCGATTGGCTTGAAAATTTGCGTCATTCGTAGCATAGGCGAGACATCCGACTACTGACCAAAGGACGCTTTTATTGGGCAGCAGTTCCATCCGTTTTACTTTTTGGATGTGAAATATGGCCAATAAGGATAGAGGATATTCGTAGGCTCCTAATATTCGATTATAGATGTCTTCGAGGCATTGCTTGCGTTTACTGGGACCATCGAGTAAGTAATACTTGGGTTAGCAACAGAATACTAGTTAAATACGGTAAGTCTATTGATGAAATACTAAATCTTCATCAGCTGAGGTGGTTAGGATATGTGTTATGTATGCCTGACCACCGCCTACGTTGACAAGCAATATTGTGTAGTGTGAAAGTAATCTTGGAGAAAGCTAAAGGTGGCCAAGCGAAAACATGGCACCGGTCCATGAAGTGATTGACAGTTGGACTGAGTCAAGTTAATAGGTGCAGACTACCTGGTTTTGGTCCGCTTGATGATCGTCACAAATGGTTAGAGACTTTAGATAATATAGTTCAAAATCGTTGGCAATGGTGCAGGTGTATTCACTCCTTGTCTTCCTCCAAATTCCAAGTTTCTGAACTTATCATAATTTTCTCTTTCAATCAATCTCTTTACTTAATCATATTTTCTTAAATCTTATCTCCGATCTCTATTTCTTCCCATTAATACTAACTCTCTTACTACCTCCCCTACTCTGGGATTTGATCCGACAATTTAATCTCCATCTGCTAATTGGGGCATGGTAACTTGAACTGATGTACACATGCACCAAGTTCCATGTTGTAACTAACTGAATGACTGAAAAAATCACGGCACTAGTCAGAAAGTTAGTTCGAGTTTTCCCGAATTAGACTACTTAAGGCATATGCAGGATGTCCGTCTGTATACTGTGAATCAGTCAGCTGTTTTACTATACTGATGCTAAACGTAACCTCTAAAAACAGATTATATCTGTAGACTACTCGCCATTGATTACAGGTGTCTTTGAAAAATTACCTATACAGGTTGGGACAATTAAGTTAACAATGCTGAGGATAGACAAAGGAAAGCATGGTGCAATAAATCAATAGATTAGGTTATCGACTGAGGTGGTTGGGACACATATTACATATGCACCAACCCAATTATACTTGACAGAGAAGCTCCGGAAGATATGGAAACTTCTACGTACCTGGGAAACATCACCGACAAACAAGGATCTGATGCTGACATGAAAACGTGGATTGGTAAGGCGAGACAAGAGTAGGTTTTTACAATTGGAGAACATTTGGAACTCAGAACAACTCGCGGCAAATATCAAATTTAGGATTTTCAATACAAGCGTTAAGACATTTCTATCGTATACAGCTGAAACCCCAAGAACTGAGAAAAGCATCGCTCGAATGATACTGGCATTTATGAACAGATACTCTAGATCCGTTGGCCAGGTACCATCGGCAACAATCTAATATGGTAGAGAACAAACCAACTTCAAGCTAAGGAAGAAACGAAGAAAAAACGCTGGAGGCAGATAGGACTCATATCACATAAATCACTAATATGCGTCACAAAGCAAGCCCTAAATCGGAATCTTCAAGCTCAAATAAAGAGAGGCAGATTAAAGAACACAATGCTTCGGGAATTGGAGGAAAACATGTAAAGAATGAAAGGCACTTTGGAAAAGCCGGAAAGTCCAGGACAAAATTGGTTTGAGAATTTCGGCTGGCAGACTATGCTCTAGAAGGATATCAGGCGAGTGAATAAATGAATGAACGAATGTTGCAACACGACTACTAGTTCTTGTTGGGTTATATGTAGTAACATATAGCCATGCATAATCATAGACGTGACGTCAATCCTCTTGCAGAGGTAGACACGAGATATCCTGTACCACAACATAAGACGATGGCTTAGTGGTTAAGGCGCTCGTCTTGCAGCTACCAATTCGCAGGTTCAAAGAACTGCATCAGCTACTTCGATTTTAGAAACAAAGTAGAGTATCACTAGCCTTTAACAATTAAGGCATTGCTTAAAGCCGCAAAACAGTATGTGGTAACAACGTTTATGTGTATAAATTGGAAACATAAATTTACCTGTCTTTAAAAAATTCATTTACAATTCTATCACCAAGTGGATTGATTGCCAATTCGGGAATTAACAGAAAGTCATGACGCCTGAAATATTACGAATGAAAACAAAACAAAAAATACAAGATCAATTATTCTTGACTCGGAATAATTGCCAATCAAACCTTATAAATAATTAAATGTCTAATTTTAGTGTAACCTACTAGCCGACTGACTTTAGCCGCTACTTAGGTTGGTATTTAAATTTGCAAAAAGTGGTGATTCGATCGAGTTACACTAGGCAGAGTATGTTCTTCAGGTCCTACCATTCCAACAATGTTGATTGTAGAGCGGTAAGACAGAAAGTAGATGTGACGGCGAAGTTGTACTGTTAACTGTGCTAGGATGCGACGGCAAGGTGTTTCTTTTTCAGACAATCTGCATTTGCAGGATGCGGTATAAATATAAATTGGCTTAAGTTTCAGTACATCAAGAAAAAAGCTAAGGTATATCAATAGTAGTACCGATGGCGATGAGAATCAAATAGACAATGTGATTCGAAAATGAGGAATGACTACATGAACAAACGGTATGTCCTCATTTAGTTGTTCATAGCCTTTTTTCAATCAATCCTCAGGCCATATATCATTCCATGCAGCAAAAAGCAGTGGCTGGACCTAAGCAACACATATTTCGACCACATTAGTTTATGAACACTTACTGGGACTTTACCAAACTGCCCTACACAAACGTCCATATTACATTATTGGGTACGTACAACCTAATCATGCCTTTCATGTTGATAGGTCACATTTCACAGCCGTAAAGTAGCACATAACAGAGATAGGATCGCCCTTTATAAAAGGACATCTACTAACGCCACGAAAAGCCAAGACATATAGCCCAAATACTCTGTAGCTTATACACAACTTAAGAAAAACAATGGTTTGGGATATTAAAGGGTTCAGAAACTAACAAAAGAGTAGCTATAAGCAGTGCTGCTTGGCAGGCTACCATGTACTTTTAGCACATAACGTACTGTTGCAAAAAAAGGAACAAGCATAAGAATAAACAATTTGCAGTCTCTCTAGCAAGGTTCATATACTTCTTTTGGACGCCTTGCACTGAAAGATCGTGATATATCAGCAGCATCAGTTGTACATCAAGAAATATAACCATGACCAAGTTTGAATATTTCTAAACATCGAATGACGAGTATTTCATTTATAAAATCATTTTCGAATCAGACGCCAACTTTAGTATTTTTTCAAACTGGCTGTTCCCAAACCCCAATAACGCATATCTCCTGGACATATTAATAAATTTCAGTTTTAGTTACAATCTTAATTAGTGCAACTGTTTAAAGAGCAAGCATCGTTTTTAAGGGCTATTGGAGTGAAGTCATTATAACGAAATGTATTTCACCCATTCAAATAAACAATGGCACTCTAACTCCATAATGAGACAAAGGTCCAAAACTGACCGTCCGACAAATCTACTAATGAGCAGCTAGAAGTCAGACAAACCGTTTCCAATGCATCCTGATTTGCACCCCCCCTGTCCCTTGAATTTTAAATTACAACTGAATATTTCATGCTGTACTTTCATGCGAAAACTTCTAGGAGAAGATGTAGGACATATTTGAACACGTTCAACCTGCCCACCATTTGATTCAATTTTTGTATGCAGAAATTGTCTTACAGCTCTTACATATTTTTTTGTTGTCCATTCCTTATTGACAGTACATATCTCAACTTTTGTTAAACACTGATACTACTCTAACGCTTTTTACTCCCTATGATATTTAGCATAGCTTATAAATGGCAGCTTCAAATTCTTATGAATAACAGTAATGGTGTTTGACCAGTGATCTGGCATGACTATGCAGAGCACATTGTAATTTATGCTGTCAATTACCTTGATAAACTTTTGCATTTGTTAGACCGGATGTTTCATTAAAAAACTGACTAACTGTCTAATTTTTCTACTCCTATCGGTGTAAAACATTTTTGAGTTATTATCAGGAAACCTTCGGATGATGAGATACCGTTAACGTTTTGATTGTCCATATCTGGCGAGAAACGATATGAACTGAGATAAGTGTAAAGGTTGAAACTACGGTGTTTGCACGCCCGAATTAAAGAAATTTAGATGTGTACGACTATGACAGCAGTGCTAGAATGAGACCAGTCTGTTGTCGACAGAGATCTTGGTTATAAATGAAACTAAGAAATGAATAGTTTTGAAAAACGAAGTACAGACCGCTTCAGTCATGTGTAAGAACCTATATGATCCTATGAATAACGTTCTTACATGACCATTTTTCTGAACAGGAAGTCATGATAGATGTAGTCGAATTGTAACGAAATACATGAGTTGAAGATTTCAAAATTAAGACGCAAGTGCTAACAATCCAACGCCAAAAACAAGACCACTACTAAATCACTGTGTTTTCCTGCAAACAGGCGTGCCGTTAATTATATACCAACATAATTTTCAGTAGTCATCTACAGTTACCTCACTGTTAAGGCTAATTGATAGACTGAAGATATTATGAACCCCAGATTTAAGCGAATGGAAAAAATCTAATACAGCATAATTAAACTCGACAAGTCGTAGAACCATAGAATAACCCATATGGGTAGTTAATAAGATGTCGTTGAGTCTCCTTTAGCTAAAGCACACGTGAATTTAAAGATACTTTATGAAGCATCACCTAAAAAATACCTTCAAATGGCGAACACACTATCGATACATCCTTCCCAAGTAGCTAGTTTAAAATCAATCGAGTTTATTAAATGGAAAAACGTACACCCTTATCAAAATAATGAAGACAAACGAAAACGATCGAAACTTGCCTCAAATACCCAGCATTCGTCTTATCAAGAGCCAAATATCGATTATATAATCGGTAAATCTGCTTTGGAGAAACTTTTAGAGAGAAATGGAACAAGCAATCCAAACTTACACCCAGTTTCTTCTGAAATTTCCTCGACCTCGGACTGGTCAAGAGTATTAGAAGTATTCGCGCCCATTAACCTTTTTGCAAGGTCATCAGGAAGCGGCGTATTCAAATGACACTAAATATCTGATATTTGGCAGGTTTCTGAGAAGGTGGAATAGATCACACTTCGCTAGACTGAAAGCTACTTAAGGTTTTACATGTGAACAAGTTAAGCTCTGGTTCAGGCTGTTCTTGTTTTGTTTCCTATCTTACCGATTACTATCTGTATCTCATCAAATCTTTCTCCAGACTGGTCATGCAACACTAACCTGCTGACAGCATAGACTAGTTGGTTTTATAAGTAAAGCACAACCATCCCATGCATATTACTATCAAAGGCTTTCTATATGGTAAATCACCGAGTATTTTTCAGGAAGTTGCAATCGTTGGATATTAGTGAGTGTCTGTCAGAATGGCTAAAGGACTACCAAAGTAACGGGTTTGTACAGGCCAGGGTTTGCACCGTTTTATCTAATTGCTGTATAATAGCCAGCAGGGTGCAGCAAAATTTTATCCTTGGATTTCTTATCTTCGCATTGTTTCTAAATGACCGTCCACCGAACCTAGAATCATAAATCCTAGCCAGTCTCAGGTTTCTGCCTAGAACCTTAGATAGTTTGACTCCTGAACTCTTTACCTATGTTTAAAGTACTAATTAACATAATGGGGGGAGTTCAAAATAGAGTTACCAGAAAGGTAGTTAGACTTTAAAAAACAAATCCTAAGCAGCTCGACGTATTGCACTAAAATTGAAACCTGTACAATATAGGAGGGTGAGAGTGATAAGATCTCAATGTAGCATATGGCTCATAACCATGTTTTCACTGGTAAATCACTATAAAAATTCAATCTTAAACAAAAATCTAAGATACCCTTATGAATCAGAATACGAAAGAACTCTAACGAAAATCCGTTTTGTTGCGGTAAATATTCCCCCAAATAAATAGTTGCATGAACTTTTCACAATGATGCTGATCATATTTGTTTCAGCGGACACGACTAGTTGAAGGCGCTTGGTCACGCATCACCACCAGATCACGACATGATACAACATGGAAGCATCTGTCTCTCTAACTTGCTAGCCTAGACGTCGTTATCCTATTGACGCGCTAATTACGATCAAATATAACTTCCCTATCCCTTATTGGCTTCTGACTTATTCTTATTCGTACCAGTAGGTCTAATTGTTAGGGATTACTCTGTTTATACGGCAAACGTTACTTGGTCATATACCGGCTGCACTTCAGTATTAACCTTTCTATGGTTCGGATAGGCAAACTGTGGAACCCCTTACCTTAAGAAGTTAAGTTGACACCTTCCTCTGTATCTTTTTTAAATAATACTCTGTTCACATTTATTCTCTACTAACAATGAAGGATAATACTTCAGGAGGAACATCTTTCTACTCCTGGTTTAAACTCATGGTTTAACCCTTTTCTCCTTAGTCTTAAAAACAATATGACCAGCGCTGTATCGTTCAAAACCAAGAACACTTCTACCATCTTGACTTTAATCTCAAGGAACATAAATTCGGTGGCTGTTACCAAGTGTATTTTAATATATATCAGACATCAAAGCACAAATACATATATAATAAATAACTTTGTGCTACTCGTCGTTGAAACGTATAATTATACAGGGGGCCATCGTCAGCGACTACTTGCAAACTAATGTAAATTGCCCGGCTGTCACAAATCTTTCGAATTCACTGGTTATACATGAATCATTTAGGTATACTGATGACAAAATATTTTTGTGTGCAATGCTTGTACAACCAAAATTTGGACAGTGTATAAAAACAGGTAACCTCTGTTCAAAAAATGCTGAGTTGTTGGAAGGGATTCAGTGTACATCAGCTGGGTTGATTCCTTGGATCATGAGGCTTCCTTAGAAAGCGAGACTGGCTAAACTGAAGTCATCTTATCTACCATACGGAGAAACAATGGTGGATCATGAATTTCACTATGAATTTGTCCAAGTTACGTTTGTTGCATAATGAGGGTTGCTTCAAACAATCAAATTCAAACGTACGAGTAGGAATAAATCAAAAAGCAGAGATGGATGTAGAAGATATATTTGATCATGACTAGTTCAGGCTGACTAACTTGAGAAAGAACAGATTCCTACTTGGCTCTTTGCCGTAATCTGGTGTTGATGCTTGATCATCATCCGGTCAGGTCCACTAAGACTAGCGCAGTCAGCATCGACGATGAGAGACTATGCAGTTATTTATTTTAGGATTTATTTACCGCTACAAACATAACGACAGTCTTCGAAATACCTAATAATAAAGTTTATCACGACATGCTCTCCTTTTCCTTGCCCCTCGGGAAGAAACATTTACAAGGACATTACAAAAAGTTCATAAGCTTCAAACCAGCTAATTCTCAGCCTCCCCGCAGAATAGTCAGCCAACAGAATTCCCACTACGCCAACCTAGAGGCAATGAGTTCGATTTCCCTGCGGTAATTGGAGGTGTTCGATGCCGAAGAGTCCCATACTAAGATAATCATCAAGATAAACAGATGTTTAGTGTTCCCAGGTTTTCAGTGGTACCCTACCAGCGTTAATCTGTGACAAGTAGCGATATTGTCTTGGTTTTTCAGCATAAGACTATTGGGTGGTCAGAAGTAAGGGAAACAGAACATAGAACTATTATGTAGTCACCGCTTTTGAGCTCCTTGTTAACTTGAACTGACATAGTGGTGACATTATTATATTAAACTAGGTTAAGGGTGATGTTGCCCAGCGGGCGTATGGAGGCATCGTGTTCATGTCCAGTTTGCCGCTAAATTCCCTTCTTTGTATGACTGACCACCACCGAAATTCTAACATTTCTCAGGAAAGTTAAAGCTACCTGTGATGACTATCACATCATAATTTAGAAGGCGATCATATACACAATTATTAATAATATGCTTGTCCACAGTAGTCTGTGTGGTAGGGTTCTCTCTGCGGATCCCGAAAGTACACTAAGGCCCTAGGTGTTAACAGATATCCAAGCAGACCCAGATACCTAATTGAGGAAATCGTCATCAATTTTGCTGTACGAAAGCAAACACTGAAATATACGAAACAGCTCCTCTCTCTATTACAGCGGTATATTATGTAGATTCGAGTCATTTGCTGACAAACAAAACTATGTTTGTCCGTTGGGTATAAAAGTTGGCTTACCTAATAGCCTTTTGTTTCATAGGCTCAATATTTTATCAGATGAACTTGCACTGATAACTGAAAAGTTTGAAAATGATGAATACGTTTTGAAGAAGCTGATAAGGTCTTTATCTAGGCCATTCGTATTTATATAACATGGTGTTGGTTTGAAAGGATAACCTGGCTATTTCAATTAGTGTCTAAACAATTCGTAATGAAGGACTGACAGAAAACTTTTGTAGCTCAAATAACTTCTATGAGAGTAGGATATAACACGATGTTCAGAAAAATTCAAGTCCTAGATGGTGATGATTGATTTAGAATATTTAATTCACTTGTTTCGAAGTTAGGAGTAGAATAAAAATTCGTAGCAGGAGTGCGTTAATCCACACAGGCCAATTATGCACTATAGATAATGCACTAATTCTACAACGAAAACAATTGAGGATTTGGTTGTAACGTCAGTAATAACCTAAAAACTACTGCATACCGCATTGAAACAGTAGCAAAAGGGTTTTGACCGTCATGGCCACTTTGCAGAGCACTTAAACGTTTTTATGAAGATATGTCCAAGGTTTCACATCCTGTGTACGTGAGACCTTACCTTGAGTAGTATATCCCTATTTCATTAAGGATGTCATCACAGTTAACCGGGTTCGACGGGTTGTCACTAAGTTAGTAATAACACTTTCTAACTTCTCATACTATAAGGCATTAGAACACCTTAACTTGTGGTGACCACAAACAGTGCACACTACTACATGGATATTCATTGGCAAGAATGAAGTACATATGTACTTATTAACAGTTATATATATTGATGCATACTGATTAAAGTTTGTAATAATTATGCCACTTCACGTGGAAATCTATTAAGTATGTTTCGGTTGTGGTACCCAGATATCTGCCATCACAATAATTATTTAAATAAATTCTGTTTCCCACCAAGTGATGAGACTCTAAAACGTACACCAAAATACAAGAGTTGATGAACCAGCAAAAGTCGGGTATACAATGGTTATAAGTATGCGTTTTGTAGTATTTGACCAGGATTTGTAAGTTGCAAATTACAGCGACTGACGACGAATTAAATGATCCCGTTAATAGCACTGTAATACACAATGATTGCAAATCATCAATAATTTAACAGTTGCGGGAGAATTGAGAACATAATAATACCACAACCACATTATTGGTCAGTAGACTAATGATAAACAACCAAATACAACGACAAATGTGAAATATAGAGAATTATATTATTCTAGTACATATAAACAACGACAAATGAAACTAGTATTATCAACTATGCTAAAAACATAAGTACACACATAATGCTTACTATTAGTTATTAAATTAAAGTGTTAGATTCACTTGACATCACGTCAGATTTACTGGAGTAACGCATCCAAAGCCGGTAGAGTAAAAGACTGTCTTCAGCTTTAGGAATATTTATATATTGTAATAAATATGTGGGTACATTATAGAATTCTGCAACAATTATTATTAATTTACTTGTCACTTCTATTCAAAACAAAAAAGCAAAAATATCAGTTACAGCAAATTGAATCATGTGCACACGACCGTAAAAATGCCAGAACGAAATGGCTGATCTGACAAACAATCTTTCGACCAATAAAAAACAACATCTGAAAAGTTCCGTAGTAGCTAGCCGATAAAATGCAAGCAGTAAAACTATATTATAAACGTAATCATGGGTAGTATTGTAATTACAACTAAATCCAACCCCATGTACCACAAGCCACTACACCTTACCCCACCGCAGAGCACGAAGTGATCTTACATTAAGATTGCATATCCTGAGTAATGATTCATTGTTAACATTGCATACTTATTTACTTTATCGAAGATTAAACATCTCAGAGACCGTCGGAAAAGTTCTGAGAACCAAGCTCAAGGAAAGTGAGGGTGAGATTCCATGGTAATGGGCTGTAACTCTCCATTGGTAAGTTTTTTCAAAGGTAAGTTGGATCTTCAATTAAAAAATACTTTAGTGACTAACATAAGTTACCAAGTCTACTATCCTTATTGCTGAACATTAAAGATTGATCATAAATTCTTACATTTCAACAAATGACGAAAAATGTTTAACATTATAACACAAACGTTTTGAGAAGGGTAGATTATTACCTACCAAGTAAACAAATCCTTATTTTTAGGATACAGGAGGAGTGTCGTAAACTTCAGAGGCAAGTGAATATTTGCATAGAGCTGACCTCTTTAAGCAGATATTGCAGGAACGTAAATGATAGAAAAGTATTTTTTGGCCTCAGATGCATTAATATAACTGCAGTCATACCGTTAAACCAGATATCTAGACAAATAAATGACAACTTGATAACTAACCGATACTCATACATTCCTCTCTACTTTAAACATATTGTCGGTAACCTAGTTACGTTAGTTCACTGAAGAAACTAAATAAGGATTTGATTAAACTATCAAGGCGATTGAAATACATATATTGTAGTTCAATGCATTTAACATAATCGCCTTTGAACGTAGACAGATACTTGGTGCTGACAGCCGATAAGTTATGATGCTGCAATAGTAAATTCAAAAGATAGATGAACAAATATCTGTTACATTGGTTTCTGACAATATGAATATCTATCCCAATGGATGACACCTGATAATCAATTGATCAATCAATGTCTGTTACGCCGCGTGAAGAACAGGTAGCAAGCCGCCATTCTGCAATTAACTCTGTCCTGGATTTTCCCTTCCAGTTCTTCTCAAGTGCTGTTTGTTCTTTTTATATCTGTCTTCCATTCCCGGCGCAACGTGATCTTGGGTCTTCCCCTTTTCCCGTGGCCTTCAGGATTCCAAGTTGGGGCTTGCCTTATGACACAGTTAGATGGTTTCCTCAATGTGTCCAATCCACCTCCTGTCTTCTCCTCATTACTTCCTTGGCTGGAAGTTGATCCTTTCTCTACCGATTCAATGGTGCAAAGAATAGGGCGTTCGCCAACGTGCTGCCCCTTGGGCGGAATCTAGGGTACGCGCTACTGAGAAGTCCCATACTAGAATAAAACCTGATAATTATAATAAAATATAACACAACCTTACCAATTTCTCGTCTGATGTTTAAATAATGTTACAATCTGGGAAAAAAGAATTTGTTTATATGAAGATATCTCCTTTCGGAGATTACATGGCTGTTCAGTCGCATATATATACGCAGTTAACAATCACAATTATGGGCTGTAGATGCTTTTTAATTTGAATTTGATATTTCACGTTCGCCATAATGCCTAAAAGTCCTTGACTCGATTCCTTGTTGAGGTCACGAATTCGCACCGTTGAAGAGTTTCTATACTAGGGCACAACAATGCCCAGTCCTTTTTAGTTTTTAATGGTTGTCTAACTCAGACTAATAATAGCAAATATTAAAACATGGCCCCAATAAACATAAATATAAGTTAAAACGACTAGAACGGAATCCTTATTTTTCATAATTCAATAGGTACTTTCCATTTACTGTTACAGTATCCTCAATAAATATTCGCAAATGTGTTAGTAATGTGTTAGTAATTGTATCATTTTTACATGAAGCAGGTATCATGAGCTTCCATTCCCTATCAACAATTTTTTCGAACTCGAACGAAAAAGTAACCACATAAACGTAGTAAAGACAATAAGTAAGCAAACGTTTTTTTAAGTAAAGTTACTCCTCACTGAGGAGCATAGGCCGCTCACCAGTATTCTCCACTGAACTCTGTCCTCACCAATACTTCCCAGCTGCTTTCAGTTGCTGTTCATTCTTTTAATATCTGCTTCCAATTCTCAACGCAGTGTGTTAATTTGGCCTTCCACTTTTACGTTTCCCAACAGGATTCTATGTTAATGCTTGTCTCGTGATGCAGTCTGATGGTTTCCGCAATGCATGTCCTATTCATTTCCAACATCTTTTCCTAATTTCCTCTTCGGCTGGAAGTTGGTTTGTCCTCTCCCATAGTAAGCTATTGCTGATAGTTTCCGACCAACGGACATTCAGTATCTTGCGTAGACAGTTGTTTATAAATACTTGTACCCGTCTGATGATGTTTGCAGTAATTCTTCAAGTCTCAGCTCCATACAGCAGGACTGTCTTAACGTTCGAATTGAAGAGTCTGATTTTGAGGTTAGTTGATATTTGTTTTGAGTCCCATATGTTTTTCAACTGTAGGAATGCTGCCCTTGCCTTGCCAATCCTTGTCTTTACATTTGCATCGGACCCTCCATTTTCATCGCTGATGTTCCCCAGATATGTGAAAGTATCCACTTCTTCCAGAGTTTCTCCATCAAGTTGAATTGGGTTGGTACTACCTGTGTTAAATCTGATGATTTTGCTCTTTTCCTTATATATGTTCAGGCCTACTGATGCTGAGGTTGCTGCTACGTTGTTTGTCTTCGCTTCTCAATTGATTGTCTAGTAACGTAATAAAATAAATGAACACCGCTTTTCCATTATAGTGCTCATAGTAACATATCCTATATTCGGTTGATCAGTTGTTTTAAATATCTTTTCGCCTCTGGTTAAATCTACATAGTCTAATTCTACTAAGTACACCACATCCACTATTTCTTGAATGTGACAAAACCTATAGTATATTACCTTCTTATTGTAAGTTGTAGTTTCTACCAAGTAAACTGAGTTAGTATAAACTTTCTCCTCTTTGATGTATTAACAATAACTGATAATGTAGGTGAATGTCAAATTTGATTTCAATGTATCTCGTATAAGTATTCTTTACTCTCTATAGACTAATGTTATCACTGATGGTAGACATCAATGATAGTTACATTGAATATGTGATGAATTTAAATAGAGCATTTCAATTGTTATTAAAATTTAAATTACTCATAAAATAATGATAAAGTAACGAATAACTAATAACAAATTTATATTGGATAACTTAATTCCTTAGAATGAAATAGGCTATTTCTATGTGATATATACATGGTTCCTAATTGTCACCATGGTTATGATGATGATCTGGATGGCGATGACTTGGATAGTGATGATGATTGTGATTATGATGATGATGACTTGGATGATGATAATGACGACGACGATGATGATGATGATGTGATTTTTTCTATCTTATCTGATTCAAGCCTAATTTGATAACTATAAACAAACCCGGTTGTTATAAATGTTACTGTGATCTTTCTGATGCACCTTAAATAACCTTAACATGTAAATACCATGGATTATCAGAAAGTAACTTTGAATTATTATCGTGAGATGGGATGCATAGACACATATCAGTGTCCATGATTGTTATATGAGATGAATGCATAAGAAATAAACTTACTCTTTAATGCATAGCACCATCTTCGATTGAACATTTGTTTAGTTTTACATTCGACTTAGATTTATTAAAATAGTTACGTCAAACATTCCAACTAATACATACGTTTACTGAAGGTAACATGACACACATTAGTCATTTTGTCGATATCATGTTTATTTTGATAACAATACTGAAGTCGGAAACAGTTAGTCATTCAAAGCCATCTCTGCCTTTATGTTATTGCTACTGATTAGGATTAACAATTAATTTCAACTTCTATGTATATAATTTAATCAGAGTATACAGTAAAGAATGCTCTATATTATCTTGAATATCTGATTTACAGAATTATCATTAAAATAATGAAGCTGCATTCTGATAGTGTATAACAATACGGTTTCGAGTATATTTCATTTCACTTGGAGATATTTATCTGTCTAACGTGACCATTTAGGTTACATCGATGACATATTACGCTACAATAAGGTGTACCCAAGAATATAGTCAATGTCATACGGAATTCTTACGACGATCTACGCTGCAAAATCGCACACAGAGAGCAACCCAGATCCATTCCGAGTGAAGATCAGTGTCGTACCAGGCTACTTACACTCACCTCTTTCTTAACGTGGTCTACTGTATTATGAAAACCCCAATATTTCAGTGGGATCACAGAATACAGTGGATAGCAAAGATGCAGTTAGACGACTTGGACTTCGCAGACAACCAATCCGGCTATTCTATTCACATAAGTCAACAAATACAGATGAAGACGGACAGTGTGGTGGTCACCTCTACAAGCAGTAATAGGCCTCAACATACACCGACAGAAAAGGAAGAACTTTAGATACAACACTGCACAATGAACCACAACCGAATTACACTTGGCTTGAGAAGTAACTCACGAAAATGTGCAAACTCTTATGCATCTAGACAGCATCATTGATAAACAAAAAGGATGTGATAAAAATGTGAAGACACGAAATTGGTAAGGTAAATGTGAGAGCAGCATTTCGATAATTGAATCAGAATATCTAGAACAGAAAACTACCTATCAGCCAACATCATAATCACAATTTTTAATACAAACCTCAAAAGAGTTAGTTCTATTGTATGGAGCTGAAACCTACACGGAGAACTACGAAAACTACTATTCACATGACACAAGTATTTATAGACAAATGTTTGCTCAAGATATATTAGATCCGTTGGCAGTAAACCATCAACAACAACCTTCTGCGTTAGATAATAAACCAACCAAAACCCAGCCAAGGACAAAATTAGAAAAAGATACTAGAGGTGGATAGGATATACACTAACTAAATCACCAACCTGCATCACAAAGGAAGTACTAACATGGAATCCAGGAGGCCAAAGAAAATGTGGTAGAAGAAAGAATACACTGCAACTTGAATTAGTGGGAGGCATGAAGAGAATTAATGGAATATGAGGATAAGTAGAAAGGGATGTCTGGCACAGAGTTGGTTGAAAAATGTTAGTTAGCAACTTATGCTCCACGAGAGTGGTAATGGGCATTGACTGAATGATTGATACAACCTACTAATATATCTTTATAAGTAGTTTTTTTTAAATTACAAAAAAATTAAAATGAAACTTTTATTTCAAATGCCTGTACACATCAATCATGCTATCAGAGCAATTGACCAATATAGAACCTTAATTAGAAATATAAAAAGTAAAGACCATAACAAAACATCAACAGAAACACAATATGAATGAAATGCATTAAAAATGCTTCCAGAGTATAAAAGAATATTTTCTTATTTTAAAAAATAAAATGAAGAAAGAATCAAGATGATTTCGTCGTCTTCTTCTTCTTCTTCTTCATCATCAGCATCAGTTTGTCCCGATTTTGATGCGTAAATAAAAGAAACTAGCACACACGTACACACACTTATTTATAGTAACTTTTCTTGCTGTTGTTTTTTTTCATCTATCGAATACAAAATAGCCACAACAAAAAAAAACAATATATTGATAGAAACATCTTGGAAACAGAAAATAATTTTCAAGTTACATAATACAGTCTTTAGTTACTATGCTGTCTTGTTATCTGTTGTTGTTAATGTGTTCTCTGTTTTTAGTTTCTATGCCAAAAAAAAACATTTTAAAAAATGCCTTAAATCTTACAGAAAAAAAAATGTATTCAACAAATAAGAAATTTTGAGCATCATATAATATAAAAGAAAAACAGAAGAAAGTTGTTGTTTAACACAGCAAATCAACAACAACAACAATACAATTGTGAATTGAATGAGAACATAGTAAAGATAACAAACGGGAAACATGTAAGTAACTATTCGAATGTCTATAGATAGAATTGAACAGTAACTTAGGATAGTTAATGGTTAAAATTGATTATTGATAAATTAAATGCAAACAACTATCTATTATTTCATACATAAATAACAAAAAACAATGAAAACATTGAAGCAAACAAATAGTGTAACTTTCAAAGTGGAATCAGTGAATCGCTTCTTCTTTGCTGTCCCGGCTTGGCAACCGCCCCCCCCCTCTCCAACCACTTTCCAACCACTATCAGCATGATCATCAAAAAGAAGTTAATAATGCATTTCGTTGCAGTTTAATATAACTAATCACTGTAGTAAACTATTCATTAAGCACATCATTTGTCAGTTATGCTGATATACAATATAAAGGTTATGCAATACCAAAACACAATAGTAGTTAGTAACAAATGAGAGTGTGATTGAAAACTTAACAACTTCTACTCAAAAAAAAAAGACAATAAACAAACACATGACATACATTTCAAAGAGAAATTAACAAAATAGAGAAAAAAAGCATCATAAAACCATTGAAAAATAAGCCAAAACAAAAATATACAGTCCAAAATAAAGTTTTCTAAATAAATAAACATCACTATTTCATATGCCGTCACACCCCTCTCCCCTGCCCTTACCCTTTCCAGCTCATATCTCTTACATCTTCTTTACACCACCCTTGTTTATCAAAATTTTTCTATTTCTTACTTATGAAACATGCATTATTGTAAAGTTCCTTACATCTTATGAAGAATATCTGAATATTTACAATAATAAGTACATCCTTATTATTTAAAAAGAAGTAAACAAAAATGACATTTTGCGTTTAATACTACTAAATACTTTTAGTAAGTAGTAAGAATGCAACCTTAAGATTTTTTCTTCTTTTTTTTTGAAACAGTGGAGAGAATAAAGACAAAGAAATGAAATATGAAAAGAAATGAAATTGGATAAAAGCTAATGTGAATATGCATATCAATGCATGCATATACACACTCATATAAAGTTACATAATACAAAATAAACAATCAAATAGTTACTTATCAATAGAAAATGATTTGATTAAAGTACTTTATTTTATACTTCAAATGCCCTCATCATGTTGATTTTTGTGCAATGCTTGTTTGTCCACACGTACGCTCTACTCCTTTGCTCTCTCTCTCTCTCGCTTGCTTGCTCTGTCTCTCATACTATCTTACTATCTCGATTTCTCTTTGGTTATCTCTTCCTCATAAATGTCTTGATAATTCTCGATTAAGAAGACTGAGAATACGATAAATGCGCCGACTTTTTGTCTAAATAAAATAAGTCAATAACAGTAAATGCATAATATGCTAAAGATGATAGTAGGACAAAAAAAATTATAAATAAACTTATATAAACTAGATATGCTAATTAGTTGGAAGAAGGATGGTTCAATCAAACGTTCCATTTACATGAACTAGGCAGCACCTTAACCTACATGCTTATTGTCCAACATGGTATAAATTGGCAAACGAAATGTTGAATGGATACCCATATGAATTTTTGTAAATCGTTAAAAAGACAATGGTAACAGTATGTACTAGTACCTAGGAAGCTAGTCACTTCAACATTTAGTGGTGATTCAAATAGTCTTTTGTTACAACAAAGGCTTAATTCAATCACCAAATAGACATATTATTCTACCAATATTATTGTAATTAAAAAAGTCCAAGACTATGATTCATAGAATTTAAACGACTGCATCATATCCCATTGTGTTTATTGATTTGCATGAATAATTGAGTACACGTACACAAGAAGAACCTTCCGTGATCTGAGAATAAGGTTAGTTAACTATGTACCTAAATGGCATCAAAAACAAGTAACCTATAGTGAAATGATAGAAGAACATGATGATCAACTATCAAACTTCAATGTCGAACACTTTGGTGAGTTAAGCTACATAGTTGACTCCACTTCAAACTTCCTTTTTAGGTTGGATTATAACTGGTAAGCGGAAGCCAGGAAGCTCGTTTCGTTTTACATGGAACTCTTCGGCTGGATGTTTCTGCGTCCTAATGTCGATTTTCACATTACTAGTGATGTATGCCTGATTCGAGGAAATTCGCTCAGGATGTTCATATATGAACAGAGACTGACCAGCTTCAGTTCATAACAAATCAATCGGATGATACAAATTCTTCCTAATGAAACTTTATGGTTGTGCCATATATCAACACCTCACAATAGTATGCTAAATTTTCATAAAGATTTAGCTATGCAAAAATCCAATTCACTTCATGTGTGTATAAAAACGATATTGTGCCTATACTAAATCTACCCTGGCACTATTAATTTTATATCCATAGTGTAATGTTCTTTTGTATTACCTTCGTCATCTCGTACCTTAATTTGTCTAACTTGATCTTTATTTCTCACCTATAAATATCGTAGTAAATTTATGTGTATGATCGGATTGTATGAAATGTGTATTACACAAACATGTAATACATGCTTCTCTATGATGAACTTTGTCTTTATTCTGTATTATCAATAAAAGTCAGTTGTGCAACTATATTCCATTAAATTATAATCAATATAATGACTCTTAGATTATGCATAAAATTCAGAGTACACTGTGTTGTAACCAGATTGATTGATAATTTCTTAACTAACTGAATGCATATGGGCTTCTCCAGCATTTATTATAATTGAACTGAAGCAAATTTTATGGAGATTAAGTTTAGTAGTTTTTATTCACGATAGATTGATAGTGGGTGGGTACCACTGATAATCAGGGAGCACTGAGTAGTAGTTTCTTCCCGAAATGGGACTGTTCAACAGTGTGTACCATCGATTTTGTCAGGAAAATCAAGTCCAGGACTTTTAGGTTGGTAAACGCTTAACCGTTTGCACCACCGAGGTGGTGTTTAATGATAGAATTTCTACATTGATCAACTTGTAGTATAGCCTGATGATCATCCGTTGTTAGTAGTGATAATTGTCTCACTTTCTACATGTTTAAACTCTCCCAGTTGCATCTACTCACCAAAACTGCAGAAGAATCCTGAAGTTAGTCACTGGTGGGTTGGTTAAGGTTCTATTTCCCTGGTAGAAGTGAGGGTCCCAAAATAAAAAGAAACATATGTTTAGTGCTTCCTGATTCTCAACGGCACCGTACCAACATCAACCTGTGACGAACACAATAGACTAAATTTCTACTAATTACATTTTTCATTTAACACATCAGAGTTCACCACACTAATGTAATCAGATTATTTTAGACTCTTGAAAGGAAAGTTTCAATAAGTAACACATCATTCACTGCATAAATAGGAAAAAGAAATGAATCGAGAGTACTGAATGTAGTACACGTTTGACGAGTAGTATATGAATTTATGTATGCAGGTATGCATGTTTGTCTGTATGTATGTACATCCAATTCTGGTGTCAGTCAATCAATCAATCGACTGTTTTTCTACCTGCGATGCATATGCCCCACCTCTGTATTCTCTAACCAACTCTGTCCTGAGCTTCCATTTTATAGTTCTTTTCAAGTGCTATTCATTCTGCTATTCATATCTGACTCCAATTTCTGAAGTAATGTCTTATTTCGTCTTTTTCCTTCCATTTGGCCATAAAGAATCCAAGCTACTGCTTGTTTTGTGATATAGTTTGGTGATTTCTCTAATATGTGTCCTATCTACCTTCAACGTCTTTTCCTAATCTCGTTCTTGGCTGGATTTCGGTTGGTTTGTTATCTAACGCAGAAGGTTGTTGTTGATGGTTTACTGCCAACGGATCTAATATATCTTGAGCAAACATTTGTCTATAAATACTTGTGTCATGTGAATAGTGGTTTTCGTAGTTCTCCGTGTAGGTTTCAGCTCCATACAATAGAACTAACTCTTTTGAGGTTTGTATTAAAAATTGTGATTATGATGTTGGCTGATAGGTAGTTTTCTGTTCTAGATATTCTGCTTCAATTATCGAAATGCTACTGTCACAGTTCTTCTTATCCTTCTTGTTTATCAATGATGATGACACCTATGTGTGTGAAAGTTTGCAAACGTTCCAGAGTTTCTTACCAAGTTAAGTGTAATTGGTTTGGGATTCATTGTGCACTGTTGTATCCAAGGTTCTTGATTTTCTTTTTGTGTATGTTGAAGCCTACTAATAGTTTAAGAGGTTGCCGCTACACTGTCCTTCTAAACCATAAAATTTTTAATGTTCTATTAACTAATTTAATTTGAACTGGTATAAAACTGTGAAGCACCCTAGAAACTTATTAGGTGTTTGTATACTGTAACTATTAAGCCACTGATGTCATCGAAGCATTCTTCAAGCATAATGACACCATCAAGTTAATAATGTTAAGTTTAAAATTAGGATAATTGATAAATGTGGATACCTTTTTCCAAACGGTGGCGAAAATTATCTATTCATGTGAATACTTTATGAGGTAGATTGTCTAACAACAAACTTTCACCGTCGTTCTAGACGAATTCTAGATAGACACTAATGACTAATAAAGTGTTTCAACTAAGCCATCTAGCATACGTAACACAACACCTCTAGAGGTATATGATATTTTGTCACGAATCAACTTGATGTAGAGTATTATTAAAGAAACTGTGAGATTGTGATCATCTGTTTTGTTGTTGTACGATGATCCTCAACATAAATCTCATTAAGTTCCAAACTATAACCTCTAGAACATATAATCACACCTTAACAATTCGACTATGTATTTCCTATCCAACGATATACATTTTCGAATTCACTTAATTTACAACAAAGTATGACTATCATCTAATAACACTAATGATGATTGTTTCAACTTTAACATATCTGACTGAACCTGAAGTAATCGTCTGTACGCATTTCTATGGATTCCCTTATCAAGAAAAAAAAAAACAACTACTCATCACTTCACTACTTTTAATCATACAACAGTTAGCATCACTTAGTAATAAACATCAATCATATTATGATTCTGTTTCATTTATTGTTTTATATCTAAGATAAAAATAGTAATAAAAATATGCATTACTTCATGCTTACTTTGATAACATACTCTTGTCCAATACATGATCCATTATTGATTTCTAGATTAAATAATCAATAAATCAATGTTGTAATTATTTGATAAACATAAACAAATATATAACACACCCATATTCAATTAATCAATACTTAGAATAGTATGGTATACAGTAAAACAAAATCCACTTAAGTTAATCACATTTAGTCAACTGTATTCAGTCAATTTGGTTAACCTGAGTTATTTAACATGAGATTTGCGTTTAATTTGTAAGAGTGTTGTTGTATTGAAGAGTGCAGTATGCTTTCGGAATATGAGTTGATCGTATGGTAATATGCTTACTCCGCATACCGTTTATATTTGCACTGAATATTCTTTTGATTGATTCGACAGAAGATGCTATGGCAATCTTTTCAGGTAGGGTTTTCCACAGTTTGCTTATCGGGACTACAAAGACGTAAACACTAATTTTATGAAGACTCTTTTTTCCACTGTTCTATGGAGAGATCATAATCAATTAGTTTTCTCTAGGTGAGGTCAAAGGTAAGTAATATGGACATGGATAAAGTGCTCCAGTGTCAAACTGACTGGTTCTATGCATAAACCCAAACACTAGGCATGCTTTATTAGATGAGGCAAGCTATTAGGATGTTATCACCAGTGTCTCGCAGAGAGCTACAAACAGGACTTCCTCCGTGGTGGAAGAAGTATTTCTGTACCCACCAAGTTTGCACGTAGAGAGTTCTAAATATTACGAAATCTAGGTTAAATATAGCTTCATGTTAATTGACTTTAGCAACCTTACATTGAAGTATAGTTCTTATGATATTGAGTTAGTTAGTATAGATATCATATTACAAAATGGTTGACACAATTCAATCAGTATTAGAGACTGGAAAAAGTGACACGGCTTCATTAATGAAAATTAGTAGGATGTTGTTAGTCAAATATGATATTTTTGGTATGATTTTTAAACATCCTTAACTGATGATTTGAAGTACGCCATTGTAATTACTATGAAACATCCAAACTTCAGCATACTCATCTTCACTGAGATCACTTTTACTGAACACCTAAACGACTCAAGTAGTATATCGATATGATATTAAACTGGATGAAAAAGCTTCATATTCAAAATGAAACAATAATTCCCCCTCCCCTTCACTATCCTAGATTCACCTTATTGACATGTACTTCATCGAGTGAAAACTAGGTGCATAGTTCCTAGCCAAAATCCTCCAATCACCTAAGTCCCTTAGAAACTGTTTAAAATTGTCAATTTGAAACATTATGATATAGAAGTCTTAAAAGTACTCATAACGTTTACTTTGAAACTAGTTGACAATGTTTTCTTAATTGCTAACTTGACTGCCTTCATACTTTGATTGGCTTACCTTTTATTGGTCGTTTTACTGGACATTTTGAGTCCATCATTTTAACATTCATTTGTTCATCGGACTGTCGAAATAACTTCCGTGTATGGCGGTCATTACAAGGTGAATCATTTGAATGTTTTCGTTTCATTGATTTAATTCGATCCCAACTAGACAAATCAACTAAATCACTATGTAATGCTACTGGTGATAAAATATCACACCTTTTATTATCTACATCAATGAAACTACTATTAATATTACTGGTAGTAGTAGTAGTAATAGTATTTGTAATAGAATTTGTAGTAACAGATAAAGATCTATAGTGCAATGGTGTAGAGGTCTCAGACCGTGATAGGTAAAGTTGCAATTCATTAAGATGATCTTCTTCAGATGTGATCGATGGTAACGGTGAGTAAAAACTACCGAATCCAGATGAATTTGGACTAATATCAGAAATGCTAAGTTTTGATGAAGACTGTGAAATTGGTTGCACTGTATGATGATGATGATGATGGTGATGATGATGATCATATTCACTTAAATCGTCAATAGTGACAGGAGTTTTATGTAAATGCTTATCTGCATATTCTAATTCAGCAATACGTTGACGCTGTTGATAACGACGTGCATCACGAATAGGACTGGCACAACTAACAACTTCAAACTCAGTGCTACTTAATTCTTTTCTACAAAGAAAAACAGAAAAAGAGATAAGAAACAAATTACTTCACTATCCCAATGATGAAAGTAAATTCTACGAGGTTTAATATAAGATGGAAAGTGAAGGAATTTACACATATTGGTCACTACTAATCAATGCAAACATCTGAATTCCATGTGCGGTTAAATGTCTCAAGAATAACTGATTAGTAACAATTTCAGTCTATCACCTGAGTGATACGGATTCAAATTGAACAAAAGAGAGTGTTAGCTTCTTCAAGAGTGTAGATACTTCTTGCTGACGAGTTTCAAATGATGCAAAAGCTAGATGAAGTACTGCTTGGTTGTTTGTATTAATCATAGATAAATGTTAGTTTGGTACCGATAAGACCAGGGAACACTGAACAGCTGACTCCTCCTAGTATGCAACTCTTCAGCAATGCTTACTATCGATTCTTCCAGGTAATAGAACCCAGGACTTTCAGATCTCACGGTGAACGTTTGTTTATCTGGGCCACTGGGCTGGCAATTGTCAGCTAGTAGGATTCCGAAATTCTATCATTCTACGATATAATGTGACGATCTACTAAGACCTCGTGACTAAAAGGGTTTACATTTGTTTGAACTGAGACAGTTATCACTGATTATAATAGTTAATTGTTACGCCATATCAAAAATTGATAAGATTGTGAGTTTTACCATTGAACCCCGACTGGTGATTGTGGTGGACATGGTTAAGCATTCGCAGTGAGCTTTAAAGGCACTGTGTTCGATTTCCTGGTGGAATCAACAAGGCACACTGCTAAGGAGCATCATACTAACATGAAACAACAGTCAATATTGTTTACAATTAGAAATTTAAGGAAATCCTATATGATCCATGGACTAATAGGATATTTACTACTTAAATCAACAAAGGTAATAACTATTTCCTACTTTAAAATTTACTATATATCTATACTTAAGCTACGATAACACAGATTAATCTCATTTCAATTATAGTAGGAAAATAAGTAGTATAGTAAGAATAGAATCTAACAAAGCATTATCAATAATTTTCACTAACGAATGTTAAACATATTTTCAGTATTACCCTTTTTGTGTTAACAAGCAATAAAGATAATCAAGCTATATTGAATGTGATATTCCAGAAAGGTCGATTGAAGCATAATAGGACTAAAATGCCACAGTTTAGTATATGGAAACGAAATCTTATTTCTGATTGTATTAAGGTATAACGGATGTAAGATATTTCCTGCCAGAGTTACTACCTTCTTACAATGTAACAAGGAGTAAGATATACCTCATGTACGCATAGATTTACAGTCTCTAAGGTAACGCATTTATAAGAACAAATTCAGAATATTATAAGCTTACAATAACATCATATGTGGTTGATCTAAAGGAATAAGTTATTTAGATAGTAACTTACCTCCTGTAGGACTTAAACATATACATCAACCTATGTAATCTCCGAGGATCGAACCCATAATATGAACTTTTCATTGTTTATAATAGACTCTCAAATGCTTCATTTTTTAGTAATTTAATCAACAATAAGTAAGATGATAAATTTAAAAGTGTTGAAATAGATGACTATTTCTATATATGACGAACTGTCATGAAAATTGTCAACTTCAAGTGGTGTTCATCAGGGTTTTCACTTATCTGCTATTCATATAACTTCAAAGAAATTTGTCTTCTTTAGTCACCTGAGTGCTTTGAATGACAATTCAAACATATCCAGGATACAATTCGCTCCCTCTAACCGAAAAAATGTTACTTCGGGATTGGTCAACATCATCGCCTAGATTGATCATAGGGAGTAAAATAATTGTGTGTGTAAACCACTTCACTCAACTAGAGAGTTTGGTCAGACCTGGTAGGTTGATGTCTGACAAAACCCCAGATTGGCTTCTGCCAGCTTGAGTCACTTGTGGAGTAAGAGAGATCCGTCTCTCAAAGAAAGACTAGTTCAGTACGCAGCAGTCTGCTCTGTTTAAACCTAGAGATGTGAAACCTAGCTCATGAAAATAAAAGTTGTGCATACGGTTCAGATCTTTGATCGGGGACATTTTCGAAACATTCTTCATGCATCACGAAATGATCCAATAAGCGATATTTGTGTTAGACACAGAGTTTTTGGAAAATAAAAAAAGTCGGTCGTAGGAGTCATCAGAGTTTTTGGAAAATATAAAAAGTCGGTCGTAGGAGTCATCAGAGTTTTTGGAAAATATAAAAAGTCGGTCGTAGGAGTCATGAACCTTCTTCGAGTGAGATGGTCGAGACATATGTTGTGTATGGCTAACCACTGCCTGTATCGTCGCTCGGTGTTGGCTGGATTAGAAATATGATGGATGAAGGTTAGAGATAACTAAACAAAAATGTGACAGAAGTCCTTTAAGTTTGTGACCATTGATCTGAGCCATGTTTGTGAATAAAGGCTACCTGGTTGGAGTCGGCATGATTAAACACGATGAGTGGCTGGAGACAATGAGTGACATGCCTGAGAATCGGTGACAGTGGCGTAAGTGTATTCAATCTTTATGTTATACAAGATATTAATTTTCATAATTCTTTCGTGTGTACGTTTGCATCATTAATTCCTACTAAACCGTATTGTAGTGTTTATGTTGCGATTTTAATCTCATTGTGATATTTTGGTATGACAACTTGGACTTGTACGTATATGGATTGCGTATATGACTGACTGATTGACGCTCCAATATTATTTTCTTATAACTTTATCTCATTAACTCATACTTCACTGACATTAAATCTACTGTGTAGTGATAAATGCATTTCAGAAATGAGTTTTGTCTAATTGTCAGCTGTTTAGTTGGATATATCTTTCAAAATGATGATAAAGATGTTCACATGCCAATAAACATTAATCACTTAATTGTACCACATATTTATCAACAACATGATTTATACAAATTGTTACGATTTCTATATCTAATCAACAGTGAGGAATAAAGAATACAGATATATTGATTCTGTTGTTATTTGATTGAATACTCTATACATTGATGTTGAAAACCAGAAGATACTAAACAGATGTTTTGTATTAATGCTCGCCCAAGATTCCACCCGCCTTAAGGGATTCAGGATGACGAATGCCTAACCATCTGCACAACTGGACCGATGTCCAATGATAGAATTCCCACTTCCATCAATTAGTGGTATAGCCCGACTATAATCCATTGTCATTGGTGATAACTATCTCATTACAGACATATCTGAACTCCACCAATTACGACTTCTCACTAGAATTGCAGGAACATCCCGAAGTTACTCACTAGTGGACTGATTGTTGCAACTGAATTAAGACGGTTATTTAGTGATGGGCATTAAGTTTACATGATTGGATTCGTCACAGACTGATGTTGATAGGGTACGAATGAAAACGAGGGAGCACACGATAGCTGTTTCATCCAAGTGAGAAATCGTAACTGTTAGAATTCCGACTTATCGAAAGTGAGGAAGTTATCATCGATGATAACAGATGATTGTCGTGTTATATATCACAAAATGATGGAAGCGGTAACTCTATGCCGGCCAAATGATACACAGAGTTAGACATTTACGAACTTAAAGCACCTAGGGTGAAGGCTCTCTACTCGGTCACAATCGGTCGAATCACAGCATATAGAGAATCGTCACGAGAAATTTCATCCTCAAGTGGAGTCCGTCAGGGTTGTCCCTTATCCCCTCTTTTATTTAGTTTCATCATAGATGTGCTCTTAGAAATCTCACTCACTTCTTTAACTCCTCAGGAATTACTTTCCTTCCAGGAGGCCCTCTCGTCGACTTAGAATATGCAGACGATATAATCCTGTTTGGTGAAGACGCCCACAACATTCAGAGTCTCTCGAACACCTTGAGTAACAAATGCAAGCATATTTGGGATGCGCTTCTTCCCTCCCAAATGCAAAATATTACTCCAGGACTGGCCTGCTTCTTCTCCTAAATTAGTTATAGGGAATGAAGTAATTGAATGCGTTGATCGCTTCACTTATCTCGGAAGTCTTATCACCCCTGGTGGGTCGGTGTCTGACGAAATCTCAGCGCGGATTCAGAAAGCTCGATTGGCATTTGCCAATTTACGGCACTTGTGGCGAAGACGAGATATCCATCTTTCAACGAAAGGCCGGGTGTGCTGCGCAGCAATCCGCGCCATCTTAACATATGGCTGCGAAACGTGGGCCATGAAAACTCAAGATATGCGTCGTCTCCAGATATTTGACCATAGGAATCTTCGTAACATCGCTCGTATACCATGGAATAACCGGATTAGTAATAATGAAGTTAGACAAAAGGTTATTGGGAAACACGGTAAATCAGTCAAAGAAGTCATTAACCTTCATCGACTGAGATGGCTGGGACATGTATTGCGCATGCCCGATCACTGTCTACCTCGTCGTGCGATGTTGGCTAGGGTTGAAGTAGGATGGAAGAAGGGTAGGGGCGGCCAAACCAAAACATGGCATCAGTCCATGAAGTCCTTGACTACTGGTCTAAGCTATGTTGGAAGATGTGGATTACCTGGTTGGGATCCGCGTGATAATCGCAATAAATGGCTGGAGACACTAGGTGATATGGCTCAAAATCGATCATAGTAGCTCAAGTGTATTCACTCTTTAATCTCATCTAGATCTTGAATTCTATTATTGTTTGCTACACACCTTTACTTTACTCTTCTCCCTTATATCCTGTTATTACGTTACCTCTGTAATCTCGTAGTGTTAATGTGGTATGGCAACTTGAACCTACGGGCGTGTGCTCGGTTCTACGTTGCTGCTGATGATGATGATGATGACGTAGGGTGAAATCTATTATTATTATTATTATTTGTTAAATATACATTATAAACATTAAATAAAATTATTCAATCTATGCATTACTTACTCATTTTCATCAATTAATGTAACTGTAATATGTACATCTTTTTTACATGTACTTGGACATTTTGAATTAAGAAATGGAAATACTAAATGATAAATATCACAGAAATTATTAAAATCAATATCCATCACTAGATAACCATTATTGATTAATTTATATGTAACATTATTATTATTATTATTACTATTATTATTATTATTATTATTATTATCATTTTGTACTGCTTGTATAAAACATAATTGTTCTTGTTTAGATAACATATTTGGAATTTGTATTGGATCATTGTAACTAAATAAATTATAAAAAAATGGAGGGGGTAGGGAAGAGAGGAGAAGCAGTGGAAGTGGAAAACAGGGGGGGGAGATAAAGGGATGGAGTGGGGAAGGAAAAAAAAAGTAAACATTATTTTTATGAATTTATTTTACAAAAATTTAGAAAAAAATAATAATAACAATATAAAATGAAAATATTTTGTTTTGATCTTAATTGAAGTAAGTTAATGTATTACTGATATAGAATTAAAACAATATGTAACAGTTCGTAATACTTAGTATCTAATTAGAATGAATTAATATCTTCCAGTTGATTGATTATTGATTGAAGCTAGTCAGTCTCTGTTGTTATATATGCATCCTCAGCGGAATGCCTCGAAATATATATCTATTAATCACAAGTGTTGTTGTGAACGCGGTGGTGTTTGGCACAAAATGGACTGGGTTCGAATCCCGGTGTGAAAATTAACATTAGGATGTAGATACACCCAGCCGATGAGACCTAAATAGGACAAAACGTGTGTCCTGGATTTCGTTTACCAGTCACAATGCAACGTAAACAACATTGTATCTAGTTCTAAGCTATCATAAATGTAATTACTAATTAAACATGGAGATCGAACTTGTCTAACATGATGAATTAATTGAGTAATATTGATTGAAACACTAGTCCATTTAGATTCTATCATAACATGCAGGTTGGTTGAAGGGCAGTAAGACGAAAAGCAGCAAATTGAAATTTAGAGAGTAAAGTTGTACTGCCAACTGTTTAGAGGTGTAACACTAGTAAAATGTTTTCCTTAGAAAATCAGGATAACAAAGATATTGCCTTCTCAAGATGAAGTACGATATTGAAGAAAAAAATGTATATACTACCTTACTCCACGGATTAGCCGTTTCCTGAAGTATATCCTTAACAGATACGAAGATGAAATATCAAAATCTATTTCTTAGAAAGTAATTTGTGGCCAACTTCAAAAAGTTGTTCCTTGAGCACTGTGGTAGTACTCTCGGGTTAATAAGATCATCTCTCATCCAGCTTTTTTAAAAGAAGTTCCTTTCCACAATACGAGCAACTGAGACATAATAAACGCTTTCATACTTCTAACATTGCTGGATTTCATTTCGACAAATAAACTAACATTTTATTATTATATTGTAAGAGGCAAAGAACAGAAGCTCCCTCATATAAGTTTCATTCTTATTTGCATCTATCAACAAAAGACGCCCTTTAATATTCAATGATGTAGTGCTCTCATAGCGGTCCGAATGTCATTCATTCATTATCATAATCTGACAGATGACTAATAAACCAATAGCAATACTAATTATATTTAGTAAAATTGATATGTAACTATAAATCGAAATGGCTCAATTCATTTTGTTCACTATAATTTTTTCATAGATATTTCAATATGATCTGTAGAAAGCTTTGATAAATCCTTTAAACTAGTGAACACACACCTTCAACCTCCACTCCACTCATTTATAACACAATTTGATCATCAAACTAAGTAACATGATTAAAGTAGTTACTATTTAATAATTAATCAATATGGAAATAATAAAGTTCTCAGCTTGTAATAATCTGATAAACCGTAAGTTAAATTAATCATTTAGATTATTTGATCTTTGTACATTGCACACTTCTAAGTACGTGTACAACGAAAAAAATCGCTTGTTATTTCTGAATTATACACCATAGATTAACATTTGTAAGAAAACAACTGAATAGTTGAAAGTACTATACAGTTGTTTCATCTTATTATGGGATTCCTCAATAGCATTCAGTTGAACCAAACGCCTAGATACGATTCCCGGAACTACGAGTGAACAATGTTTATCAATGTTTATCAAATATAGTATCGCTGTAAGTTAATCTTCCTTTCCTATTCCATACATTCTTCTGTGTAAACATCTCCCCGAGCTTATGGGCTGCTCTCATATGGAATAGGTCTCGTTTGAACAACTTACTTCTAACACTGGTTAGCAACATACTTTGGTGCATTAGTAGCACTCAGTTCAAAATTAATCCACATAGATTTCACTACCACGAAGGAATATCCCTATATACATGTTTAGTTGGCGCTCTTATCCAAGTTCCAAATGCCTTTTTTCATACACCTTATGTAGATATGCTCTATGATTCATTCTGTTTACTCCTAGCCGTTTCCTGGAATCATAACGCCAGAGACAAAAAGTGTGCGGTTGCTTGTCAGAAGTACACTATTTTACAATACATACTTCTGGCATCATTGTACTGTAAACTTTGGTGTTGTTTTCAATCCATCTCTTTATATGGCATGAGTTTTCTAACGGTAACACTTTACCGAAACCATTTTATATAGACAAACCCATATCATTCTGATCATGTCTGTAAGCTGGTAAGCTCTCATATACAAAATGCTACTTGACAATAACGCTATTATTACTATTATGTAATAATATAAAGCTTACCCAATAGCCGGTGTACATATTCCACCAAAAGTTGTAAATGGTTTAAATCGTAATTTGAATTTTTGATTTTTCAATACATTCATATCATCATTATCATCATCGTTAGCATCAACATCAACATTATCATCATCATGATTGTCGTCCACGACATTATCAACAGTATTAGTTGTCGTAGTGACGGTAGCGGTAACATTATCAACATCTTCTTTATTATCATCATCATTATGATCATTGATTAATGTTGTATGATTAGAAGTATTCGATTTAAAATAATGAAATTTTATTCTTGTATCAATTACTCGTCCACGAATTACAAATAATTTTGGTATACCACATTTAGTTGTAATTATCTAAATGAAATAAATGAAATGATTAATAAATGATTGCAATTGATAAAGCAAATGAAGGATGTGTGTAGTCATACGTCTGCAAAAAAGTCTACGATCTGTTGTGAGTAGTATAATAACATCTAAACGAAGACATCATGGTGGCTCCCAATACGCGCTAACAGGATCAATATTCATCAGATGTTTATACCTGAAATTCTTAGTCTTGGTTACAGACCTTTTGATAGAAAAGTGGACTATCTACAACTTCACCTTAGTCTAAAAATTTATCTAATAACTGTAATCTAATCACAGTTGACGAATCTCGGCTATATGACCTTTATGATAACAATTGGGTATCACTAAAAGATTTGCAGATTTTTTCGTCACGATCATTTTATCGTCGCGGAATAGTGTAGTGGTGTTGCTACTTTCGTGAATATGAACTAGTGTAAATTAAATCGTATGTACATAAAAAAAGAGTAACTCGTTGTGACTCTATATGTTGAAAATTCATATTGTACTTAACATACTATTGAATAAAGCTACTATTGCTACTATTACTTCATCTTATTTGTTTAAATTGGATTATGTCTGGTAGGTGGAATCCTGGACATGCGTTTCGTCAATATCACCATTGGGATTCAGGTACACCAGATGACGAGTCTCAAATAGGACGAGACACACCTCCTTGATTCCACTTCCTAGTTACAACTCAATTTAAATAATACTCGTAAACAATCGCTATATAGAGGCAATCCGCTCAGGATGCACATATAGCAACAGAGACTGACCAGCTTCAGTCCACAATAAATTAACGGGAAAATATAAGTTCATCTTAATTCATCTTATTTGTTATTTATCAATTAGATGTACTTGTCATACATATTCCATTGTTGTTATTCATATATGGATTCAATATCAATACATTTATATTCAATATCATTGTGTGATGGCATTATTCTACTAAGTTGAATTAACCACTTTTGAATAACAAAGATATATTTAATACTGAACAGCTATTTCCTTGTTATATGGAACTCTTTAAAGATTGAACTAAGAAACTTTAAGTATTGTTTTTGTTGGCTTGAGGTTGATAAGTGGAATCCAGGATGAACGTTTCGTCTTATTCGAGACTCATCGGCTAAATGTACCTACATGCCTAACAAATCAACAACAAGATCCAAATACATTCTAATTATAAGAAACTTCAAATTTTGTATTAACCATCAGCACTAATACTAGTAAGATACTTATTTCAATAGATACAATTCAATTTAAATCCTACCTGTGAAATAATACTGCATCAAGACTATATGTTCAGAATGTATACACATCAATAGAAACTAATAAATACAATCGTGTACAATATATCCGTTGAATAAGTGTCACTGTTTATGTTTAGTAGCTTAATGAATAATGCTGGAATTATGGGATCTGACTGAACTGAACTTGAATGTTTGTGCCCCCCCCATCAGTATTAGATTGTAATAAGTTCATCTAGCTGATGAGTCTGAATTCGATGACAAAGTAGTTGTCTTGGTCTAGGATTAATTCATTCTTTTCTTTTGAACAAACGTATCGGCTAGATAATGAACCGTAAAGTATCTGTAATTTCTAGTGATCGATTTTTAGTGTTGCTGGATATATTTGTTTGGTGGTTCGAGTTGAATTGTAACTGGTAGGTGGAATCTAGGATACACGTTTCGTTCTCGTCAGCTGGATATACCTACATCCTAGTGTTGATGTTCACACCGCGATCAGAACCCAGTTCGCTTCGTGTCAAACGACACTGAGTTTACCACTATGTTACTGAGTTAAGACAGCTACACTTGTGCAACGGGTATGAACATATAACTAAAATGTATTCCCGTTGATTTGTCATAGACTGAAGCTGGTCAGTCTCTGTTGCTATATGTGCATCCTGAACGGACTGCCTCGCTATAGAGACAATCCACAAGTATTGTTTAAGTTAGATTGTGACTGGCAAGAGGAATCGAGGAGGCACGTTTCGTTCTATTCGAAACTCGTCGGCTGGATGTACCTACATCCCAATGTTGGTATTCACACTAGGATTCGAAATCACTTCATATCGTAACGAACGCTACTACATTCACCACTGTACTACTAAGTCCAGACAGCCACACTTGTACAATCTGCATGTATTTGTAATTAGAAGATCTGTATATATTTATTTGATAGTATTGATTTCTTTTAAATTAAATAGTCTGATTAAAAAATTTCATTTATTGACAACTATAATTAATAATTTAACTACACAATTTATTGTATTGATTAAATTTAATTAATTAAATAGAAGAAATATTCAATAAATATTGATTAGTTCAATTGGGATGGTTATTTTTGTGGAGATTGGTTATTATATTTGATTGGATATATCACAGATTGATGCTGGCAAGGTACCAATCTCCACAAAAATAACCATCTCAATTGAACTATAATAATAAGCTCATTAGTGACTAACTCCAGGATGTTCCTGAAGCTATAGTGAGAAGTCGTGACTGGTGGAGTTCAAACTTGTCGGGAGTGAGGCAGTTATCACCAATGTCAATGGATGATCGTTGCGTTATATATCACAAATTGATAGAAGTGGGAATTCTACCAATGGATGTCGACCCAGTGGTGCAGATGGTTAGGCGTTCGTGTCAACCTGAAGCTCCTGGTGCGGAATAGTGGGTGCTCACTGCTGAAGAGTTCCCCACTAGAACGAAACAGCTATCCAGTGCTCCCTGGTTTTCAATGGTACCCTGCCAACATCAATCTGTGTTATATCCAGTCAAATAAAATATTGATTAATTGGTTTAAGTGGTTTACAAAAGGTAAGTTCCGCCTAAAAGAAACAAAATATTTACTTTACTTAGTGATAAGAAGAAGTATTTATTTAGTTTGTTTCTAAGTTTTGTATAAACACAAATTGGCTAGAGAGGGGGAAGTGTTGGGTGTACAATCAGGTAACTTAGTCAATAAATGAATCAACATTTACTAATGTAGTTAGGTAAGGGATATATAAAGAGTAGACTTAATTCAATGTTATTTCACTTAGTAGATAGTGTTTATAAAATAGAGAAATTTAAGTCGTTTAAAGTAATCTATTGTATACTATTAAAGCTTCCTGATGGGCTTCGAATTCGAACCAACAACCTTAGTCTATATGTTTAGAAGAAATTTGTAATACCCCTTTTGATTCTTTGAACAAATCTATTCATGAACTTAATACACCACTTCTATTTTATGTTTATTTTATTTCAATTATCTTTTCATCGTTCATTTATTACTTGTATGACTGAAACATGTATTCATATACTTCCTTATTACGTAACTTTGATGCTTCGTTAATCATTATTTCAATAAATTTATTATAATCAGTTTATTCCCTCAAGCTTTAATCTACTTCCTGTATTGAAACGTTTATTCAAGTTAGGATAAGCTTATATTTTCCAGTCGATTTGTAATAGACTGAAATCGATCAGTCTCTATTGCCATATGTGCATCCTGAGTGGATCGCCTCGAAATAGCAGTACTACATAAGTTATATTTAAGTTGGATTGTGACTGGCAAGCGGAATCCAGGACGCACGTTTCGTCTTATTTAGAACCCATCGGATGGATGTATCTGCATTCCAATGTTGATATTCGCGCTGGGATTCGAACTCAGTTTACTTATTGCCAAACGCCACCGAGTTTATTCGAGTTGTTCTTATTATTACTATCATTATTACTACTAGTACACCAGTCTACTTACTATTAATTTGCACTTCCCATTGATTATGATCAACAATTACGCCTACCTCATTATCATGACTGATTGATAAATTACCTTGCTTGGTTTAATATTTTTTCTTACATTTGCATATAAACATTACTATACATATTGAAGAGTACAGCCTGTTGAAGATCTAACTGTCGGAACAATACTGTTAGGGTATGTATATTGTTCAGAATTAGAAATGTATATGATCGAATCCCAATTTTAGTAGTTTAAAAGCATACTGATTGAAATTAAGCCTGTATAATCTAAATTTATGCCAATTATAGTTGTCAGCAGAGGGCTTCCTTGCTACTTGTTATTTAGCCATACTAGTAGTCTCTTACAAACTCATCATTCTTTCTGAGATACTAAATTTGTGTCCAACTCTATGGTCTAAAGGTTTTAGCAATAAGCTATTCAAGTTTTTATTGATTTCCAGTAGGATATTTACATTAAATTGTATCAATGTCTTGGATTCCGCTTACCAGTCACTACCTACCTAGAACAATACTTGTGATTAACAGCTATGTCGAGGCGATTCGCTCAGGATGCACATATAGCAACAGAGAATAATCAATTTTAGTCTACGATAAATCAACAGGAAGATTTTAATATATTCTACTTCAAGAATTAGACTGGTTTGGTCTACTATTCACATGAATCAGGTTGTTATAATCAGCATTGTCTTCAGTTGGCATTCAAGTTTAAATATCATGAAAGTAACGTCTAATTAGAAAATAATGAATATATTGGAACTGAGGTGGTTCAAGGATTAGGCGTTCGCCAACCTGAAGCCTATGAGGGAGAATCTAGAGTATTCACTGATGAGGAGTTTCATACTAAGTCAAAACGGTTGTTCAATGGTTCCTCGTTTTCATTGGTACCCAACTAATATCAACCTGTGACGAATGCATTAACTAAAATAAATATATCTATTGATGCAAGTATACAGTGACTACAAAGATCAATATAACATCATTCTTTGAACAATCAATTACTCAATGCCTATTACCCCATTTGGAGCATACGCCGCCGATCAGTATTCTCCAACCAACTCTGTCCTAGGCTTTCCCTTACAGCTCTTCCCAAGTGTTATTCATTCTCTTCATGTCTGTCCCAGATTTCCAAAGCAACAGAAAAAATTGAAGCTGATAGTATCTGACCAGATGATTCGAAGTATCTTACACAGACAGCTGTTTAAAAACACTTGTATCCTTAGAATGGCAGCTTTCGTAGTTCTCCGTACAACTTTCACTCCATGCAAAAGAACTAGCTGTCTTCATATTTGCATCGAAAATTGTGACTTCAACGTTTGTTGATAGTTGCCTTGAGTTCCAGGTGTTTTTCAGTTGTAGAAATGCTGCTCTTGACTTCTCGATCCGCGCCTTCGCATCTGCATCAAACCCTCCATGTTTATCTTCCAGAATTTCTCCGTCAAGTGTAATTGGGCTAGTGTTCATTGTTTTGTAGCGAAGGATCTTGCTTTTCCCTTTGTGTATGTTGAGGCTTACTGATGGCTTCAAAGTCTTCTGCTACACTATCCATCTTTATCTGCATTTGTTGCTGTGTGTGGGATAGAATAGCTAGGTTATCTGCAAAGTCCATGTCATCTAGTTGCATTCACGTTGTCCACTGTATTCCTAGCTTGCCTTGGGATGTTTCAGTCTTCATGATCCAGTCAACTACCAACAGAGAGAGGAAGGATGAGAGTAAGCAGCCTTGTCTGACACCGGTCTGTACTTCGAATGAGTCTGTCAGCTGACCTCCATGCATGGTTTTATAGTATAGTTCATCGCGAGAATTCCACATGATGTTGACTATCTTTTCGGGTATGCAATAATATCGAAGAAGCCTCCATAATATTTTACGATTAACGCTACCGAATGCTTTCTCGTAGTAAAGAAAATTGATGCGAAGTGGTGAGATGCATTCAATTGATTGTTCAACAGTGAACCATAGAGTCGCGATTTGGTGGGTACATGATCGGTCTTGACGGTATCCGGTCTATTGATCTGGAAGTTGGACGTCAATTGACTCTTTGATTCAGTTTAATAACACTCTGGTCAAGACTTTTCCTGGTAATGAAAGTAGAGTGATGCCTCTGTAGTTCTCACACCTGCAAAAATCTCCTCTTTTTGGTATTTTGATGAGGTACCCTTCTTTCCAGTCTGTTGGAACTTGTTCTTCCTGCCAAATTTTCATGAGGAGAATGTGGAGTATCATTACAGTTGATTCTATATCTGACTTTAGTGCCTCATTTGATATGTTGTCTGTCTCTTCTGATTTGTCGCTCTCACACTCGGATGACCATTTTGATTTCTTCGACTATTGGTGAGTCGGTGATTTTTTGAACAATGGTTTATATAAATTGACCATGCTTCAAATTATATCAGTATTCATCGCTTTAATCGTCAGTGAACTATTCACTAGAATAAATTAAGTCAGAATAATCATCAAATTAATTAAACTTATTTGGAAAAAGATGGCAACAAGTGAATGAATGGATATCTTAAATAAATGCCAGGAAATGACTGTTTTGACACTTACAATCAACATCAGTAAAGATTACCAGCTATCTGTATTTTTTTATTTTACTTCATCGATGACTTTCAACTAGTAATAATGCTTATCTAATTTGGATTTCCATTAACCATTCTTCTAATTAGTAGCTGATTCTGAATATAATCGCATTGGTAAATACAGTGGTAAAACAGTTGTTAATTTAACTGACCAACAGTATTGTCATCGTTCAAACTACGTCTCTATTCATACTCTCTTGATTCACATTGTTGCTTAAGAACTGATTTGTGTTAACGTCTGAACTAAAGCAAACTAGTTTATCATATCAAGCAGTTCACTTATCTTTGAAGGTTTCATAAATCATTGTATAGCTCACACTAACTCATGTCACATATTATGAGAGGAGAGATGAGTGTCTGTTAATCAAAAGAACAAGTATACTGCATAGAAATCTAATATATATTAACATATGGAAGTGAAACATGGCCAATAATTGTAGAAGATATTCCTAGCTTATTAGGATTCGATAGTAGTTGCTTTTGAAATACTGCCGCATTTGTTTGAATAATCAAGTTGAAAGGATAGTAAATCAATTGGTAAAATAATAAGTCCCTACTGAATGGAGCGGTTGTAATGTGTATTTCTCAAATCCAATCAACCCCTACCTTAATGATGATTACCGGCATAGAGATAGAACTGAAAAAAACTAAAAACTTATTGCGCTCAAATATGGCATCAGTTCATGAAGTCGTTGGCAGAGACATATTCGTGGGTGTAGACTGCCTAGAATGGGTAGATATTCAGAATTGTTCTTAATCGTACAAATTGATTCGGTAGCCGTATTCCTTTAGATCTTGAGCTTTGAAACTACTCAGTGGCTTCCTTTCCATGAATTAACTCTTTATTCCAGACGCACATTCTTTTTTTTGTTTATTGACTGATATTACAACTACTTCTGTTATTTTTATATTCATTTTCTCATGTTAATGTGGTGTGGTAATTTAGACCATTGTATTTATGTTCCAGCATGGACAGGAGAACATTATGGAGCCCTCCTCAACATTATGGTGTACTCGAGAAGGCAGTCAATATCATACCGAATTCTTCCGAAAGCCTACACTGCAAAATCGTGAATTGAGGACAACTCATTAATTTATTCAAAGTAAAAAATGGCGTTAGAAAAGAATAGTTATTCTCATTCATTTTTTTCCTTCTCGTAGTTGACTGGATTATAAACTGAAGCATCTCAAAGGGAACATGGAATACAACGGACAACATAAAAGTTAAACAATCTGGACTGTATAGATTACCAACCTTGTCTCTCTATCCCGCACACAACAACAAATGAGGGTGAGGACAGACAGTGTACCAGCGGCATCTAAAGCCACTAGTTGGCTTCAACATACACAAAGAGAAGGGCATAACCCTAATCAACAACACTATAAGACAAGCATTAATCCAATTATGCGTGCATCATAGAACAAGCAGTAAATTGAATTATTTATGGCCAAAGGATAAAAGTAAAACCAAAGAACACACTGCTACAGGAATTAGAGGCAGATATGAACAGTAGAATGAACGGCACTTGGAAGGAATTGAAAAGGAGATTCGAGGACACAGTTGGTTGGATAATGCTAGGCTGAGGCTTATACTCTACGTGGGGTAACAGAAATTGATTAATTGATTGATTGACTTACGTTCTAGGTTTCACACTGTTTATGACTGACCAATATTAATGTAACAGCCTTATATGCTTTCAATAGCTGGTCAATCAATCAATCAATCCCTTTTATCCCATGTGGAGCATAGACCGCCGACTAGCATTCTCTAACCAACTCTGTCTTGGGCTTACCTTTTCACTTCTTCCGATATACTATTCATTCTGATCATGTCTGTCTCCAAATCCCGACTAGCTATGTTCTTCAGTCTTCCTCTTTACCTATGGCCCCTAGCGTTGCTAACGGTCCCAAATTTGGTTAAAAGAAAAAGAGTTGGACATACAGTTAGTAACACCATCCCTTCAAAGTTGTCTTTTGTCAAAAAAAAACAAAAACGTTTACTAGAAACAATCTTCTTTTTCAATAGTTACTAGGCAAAGTTTAAAAACATATAAATTCTTGACTACATAAAATCATTACAAAAGTAATTTAACTTACTTTAGCTATTTTACTATACTTTGAAATATCTTGAATTGTATTATTATCTTGATTAAGTAAAAATTTTAATTCAAGTTTTCTATAAAAAAAAAAATAATAATCAAATAAACAAAATAAAACAAAAATTTAAATAAATAAATAAAATGAAAAATTGATCAATTGATCATTAAAATTATCACATTTTACATTGACACCAAATGATGATTATAAGGAGAAGTTTTGTGTAATCCAGGTACTCATAACAATAAGTATACAAATGAATTGATCAATGTTAAGAATATGTTAAGAATATTGTTAATCAATCAGTTATGGCGTAGATGTAATATTCGTGTCTCAATGAATGGAAGAGTGTACTGTACAACAGTTTGTTCTGTCTTACTGTATGAGTGTGAGACGTGGCCATTAAGGATAGATGACACTTGAAGATTATTAGTTTTTGATCATCGATGTCTACGAAACATCGCTTGCGTTAGCTGGGATCACCGAGGTTAGACGACGGGTGTTAGGCAAATGTGGTAAATCGGTCGATGAGGTTGTGAATCTTCATCGACTGAGGTGACTGGGACATTTGTTGCGTATGCCCAACTACCGTCTGCCTCGACGCGCAATGCTGGCTGATATAGGAATAGGATGGAAGAGAGTAAGAGGTGGCCAAACGAAAACATGGCATCAGTCCATGAAGTCACTGACTGCTGGTTTGAGTCATGCCAGTAGCTGGATACTACCTAGATGCAGTCTTCGTGAATACCGTAACCAGTGGCTAAAAACACTGAGTGACATGGCCCAGAATCGGTCACAATGGCTCAGATTCATTCACTCATTGTCCTCCCTTAAATCATGAGCTTTAAATTATTCCATAACTTTCTTTCTACGCTTCCTGAACTATATTCTATATGTTCACATTCCTTGTTACTATTATTATTTTATTGAAATAACTTCTACTATTGGTAGTGGTGTTAATCCTGCGGTGCCATAGAGGTATAGCAACTCGAACCGATGCATACATGTGCCAGGTTCTATGTAACTAATAAGTTTGTGGGGGTTTTCTATTATCTTGTTTTAACTCCTATTTGTCAGTAGGACAACAATCTTGTAAAAAATCGTCTATATGGATTGTTTATATAACACACGTATTCTAGAATTTCGGTAGGTACATATATAGTTTTTTAGACACCATTAAACTATTTCTAATTAGTTGAATTGATGTGATTTGTGGAGACTAGTTTTAAGTTTTGTTGATAGGATTCGTCATTGAGTGATGTAGATAGGGTAGCATTTGAAATCATGTAGCATTAGACGGTTATCGTGTCCAAATATGATGTTCCTCAGAAGTGCGCGTCACCGATTTCGCCCCAGGATCTTCAGGTTGCCGGATACCTGACCCTCTGCATCCTATGATGGAATTTCCACCTCTATCAATTTATGATATAACTTGATGATTATCCATTGTCATCGGTGATAACTACCTCGCTCATGATATGTCTGAGGTCTGTCAATCACAACTTTTAATTAGAACTTAAGGAACATCCTGAATTTAGTGACTAGTGAGCTGATAATCACTACGCTGTGTCTCAAATTGATGGAAGTGAAATTCTGCCATAAAATGTAGACTCAGTGGTGCCGAGAGTTGGGCGTTCACCAACCTTAAGCTCCTAGGGCGGAATCTAGGGTGCACGCTACTGAGGAGTACCATACTAGGACGAAACGTCTATACCGCGTTCCCTAGTTTTCAGTAGCACCCTGTCAATATCAGTATGTGAGAAATTCAATTAACCATTTCTAATTAGGTCGTAATGTTAAGATAAGCAGAATAAAGTTAAAAGTATATCAAGGTTTTGATTTAGAATGAAGGTGGATTTACACGTTATATAATACACAAATATAGCAAAAGGTATCATTCTGTATGTATAAAGTGTACAAATGATATTTGATGGCCTAATTTACCATCCCAAAGATCGATACTTATACGCTAAAGTGACTATTCATTACAAGCTAATGCTCTGTGTGAGATTAGAACCGTTTCAAATGGTTATAGATAGGCTTCACTGATGAATACCAACTTATAGTAAATGCTTGTAAAGTTTGCTGAAGACTACTTTCAATCATCTATAAGTCATTTAGACTAATGCTTGATTAAAAATCAATTGGAAGAATTCGATCGTCAGTAGAAACGATCTACTATATGATTAATTTGTGCATCAATAGATTCATTCAATGTTAAAATGTGGAATATATGCTTAACAGGCGACCAATTATAGGATTTCGTAAATCGTTTATTTTTACTTGCTGATCATAACATTATTAAATGGTAAAGAATATTTGTAGCTCAGGAGAACGGTTTTGGTTTGAATGAGTTCTCTGACCTTGATTGTTTCATTGAATCGTTTTCATCATCATTCTAGACTTCATCAGAGCAAACTTCTCATAGAAGTAAGCTATATGAATGCCGATTAGCCGTTAAACACCACAACGTATCGTTTCTTATATCATTACATACGGACAATTATGAACATAAGTTTGATTGGGAATATAGTAATTTATTCACTGCAAACACAAATAAACTTGAGAATTTTTACAAGTTTGACACTCATGTCAGTTAGCCATCAGTAAATACATTAAGATGAACGTAATTTATCAACAATTACAAATACTATGGATTAGGCCAAGAGCAAAGAGAGTCAAAATAAAATGTGCAGCAAAATGGCAGAACAAGTGTCAATAATAACCAATCAAATTCAAGGTGAATAGAACATGCAGTTAATCACTTGTAGCTAAAATTACATTGCTCAATTCTATCAGAATTCTGTTCTGATGACGTTTTCTAGAATGACGATGAAATCTTTACAATTAGACCGTCAAGATCAGAGAATTTATTCAAACCTAAATAATTTGAACAATCGTGTTTATTCTATTATGTGACCTTATATCAGTAACCACTTATAATTTCAACTAGAATTGAATCTGAAATATTCACTTGCTACAAGATTTCATGATTATTAGTTCTTAAGAAAAGACTAGATTAGAGAAGAAATTTCTTTTCAATTAGTTTTTCATCAAATCATTCAATCACTGTCTGTAATCCTATATGAATCATTGACCGCCGACCAACATTCTCTAACCAACTCTGTCTTGGGCCTTCCTTTCCCATCATCAAAGTTCTACACTAATACATCTACATATAAGTTTACAATAGGTTTAATATCATTACCAATTAATTGGTGTTGTGTTACATAATAATTTTACAAGTTCAAAGGTGTTTGTAAAATAATTACGACAACTAATTAACAAAGCAATTAAGACATGAAAGTGAAATAAGTTAATTATCTTTCTAAAAGTTTACAAATGACAAGTGAATTAGTTGGCATACTGTTGATTACATAACAGCTATTGAAAAGAAACCGATATAGTAATTATGGGAAATCTCATGGTTACGTAAGAGTTAAGTTACAATTAAATGATGACAAACTTTTTGAAGTTATAACAAGATTTGTATAACGTGGTAACAATAATGAAAATGATAGTAGTAATAATAATGATAATAGTTTAATTCAATTTTGATATCACGAATTGATCTGAATCAGACAACCATTGATCACCTGGAAGCACTGGACAGCTGTTTCGTCCTAGTATGGGACTCGTCAGCAGTGACTAGCTCCTTGATGTAATTCCTGGAGTTCTAGTGTGAAGACGTGACCGGTAGAGTTCAACCGTGTCGGGTGTAAGGCAGTAACTCACCAATGGCATAGAGGAGGTCGCGCAATGTATCACGAATTGGCTGAATTGGAAATATCAACCGTTAGGAGCCGACTCAATGTTCCAATGATAAGGCGCTCGCCGAGGAGCCAAAAGGTCCTGGGTTAGATCCCCGACGGGGTCGTTGGATGCGCACTTCTGAGGAGTCCCATACTAGGACGAAACAGCTGTCCAATGCTTTCAGGTGATCAATGGCTGTCTTATTCAGATCAATTCGTGATATCAAAATTGAAATTAACAGTTAACTATCTCTACAAACTCCCCTAATTGTAATAATGATAATAATAATAATAATCAGAGAATTGAATGTAATGGGTTATTTGTAAAGCTCTATATATCACAAATTGATAGAAATGGCAATTCTACCGTTGGATGCTGACCTAGTAGTGCAGATGATTAGGCGTTCATGTCAACCTGAAGCCCTTGGTGTGGAATCTTGTGTACGCACTGCTGAGGAGTTCCACACTAGAACGTAACAGCCATCCAGTGCTCCCTGGTTTTCAGTGATACTCTGCCAACATCAATCTGTGATATATTCAATCATATTCTTATTTATACATTATATCTAGTAATTTATTAATAAATATTCAATATAAAGCATAAGTTTAGTTGTCATGATTTCTGATTAACAACAAGAGAAAAAATATTACATTTTAAGGTCAGTTCTACACTTCACCTTAATTAACTTGTATTTTAACCCTTTAAATAGTTTAAAATAATGGTAGCCACGTTTTATATTCTTAGTCATTATTGATTCATCTTTCAATTGAATTAGTGATAAAAGTTAGTTTACGTAATACATACATAGATTAACATCATCTGGATAATTGTTTCAATGTAGTACACTATTTCATATGTATGAGAACATATCAGATTCCAGATGCAACAGTTTAAAGTGATTCTTACTTACTTACTTACTTACTCCAGTTACTGCTCACTGAGGAGCATAAGCTGCTCACCAGGATTCTCCATTCAACTCTATCCTAACCAATCCTTTCCAGCTGTTTCCAGTTTCTGTTTATCCTTTTAATATTTGCAGCCGATTTTCAACGGGGTTTGTTCTTTACTTACTTACGTACTTATGCCCGTTACTCCTGGCTGAGGAGCATAGGCCGCTCACCAGGATTCTCCATTCAACTCTGTCCTCACCAGTACTTTCCAGCTGTTTCCAGTTGCTATTCATCCTTTTAATATCTGCCTCCAATTCTCGACGAAGTGTGTTATTTGGCCTTCCACTTTTCCGTTTCCCAACAGGATTCTATGTTAATGCTTGTCTCGTGATGCAGTCTGATGGTTTGCGTAATGTATGTCCTATCCATTTCCAACATCTTTTCCTAATTTCCTCTTTGGATGGAAGTTGGTTTGTTTACTCCCATCATAGGCTGTTGCTGATGGTTTCCGACCAACGGACATTCAGTATCTTGCATAGACAGTTGTTTATAAATACTTGTACACTTATGATGATGTTTACAGTAGTTCTCCACGTTTCAGCTTCATACAACAGAACTGTCATCACGTTTGAATTAAAGAGTCTGACTTTGAGGTTGATCAACAATTGTTTTTAGTCCCATATATTCTTCAACAGTAGAAATAGAAATGCTGCCCTTGCTCTGCCAATATTTACGTTTACATCTGCATTAGACCCTTCTTGTTCATCGATGATGCTTCCTAAATACATGAAAGTATCCACTTCTTTCAGAGTTACTACATCAACTTCAATTGGGTTGGTGCCCCTTTTTTACATTTGAGAATCTTGCTCTTTCACTTATGTATGTTCAGGACTACTGATGCTAAGGTTGCTGCTACACTGGTTGTCTCTTTCTGCATTTGTTAATGTGTATGAGCTTAAAGAGCTAAATCATCCGTGTAGTCCAAATCATCGAGTTGCATCCTACTTGTCCATTGAATTCCGTGCAACTCCTCACATGTAGTGGTCTTCATGAACCAGCCAACCACTAGGAGGAAGAGAAAAGGCGAGAGCAGGCAGAGTTGACTGACTTCGGTCCTGATTGGGAATTCATTTGTCAGTTGTCCTCCATGCACAATTTTTCACTGTGTTCCGTCATAAGAGTTCCGGATGATGTTGACGAGTTTCTCTGGTAAGCCGTAGTGTCGGGGAAGTTTCCATAGTGTTCTCCTGTCTACACATATTGTTATTATTAAATAGATCAATTGTCAACAGTTACTAGACAATATTTTATAAAGTTGAATTAGGGCTAGTAGTTGTATCTAAAGCTTTATCTATTTAATACATATTAGCTAGATGTGTCTTATATTCTAGTGTTCTTGATGTTCATAAAGAAGCACGTAACCGAATACCCAGTGGGTTGAATGTCATAGAGTAATCCACTAAGTTAGAGTGTTCATGAAATTTGTTTAAAGAGTATGAATAATATTACTTATAAATTGTTTTATTTAGTTTAGTAATCTGTCATAGACTACTATTTTTCTTATTTATCACAGATTGATGTTGGTTATGTATTAGTAAAAACCACTGAAGACAAATGACTATTTTGTCCTACTATTGTACTACCCAATAGTATGCACCCGCAACGGTAAATAATCCCTAAAGTGAATAGTTAAATAGACTCTCGACGTTGATGATGACCATGTTTGTTTTAGCGGACATTACTAGTTGAAGGAGCTCAGTCACGCACCACAACCAGATCACGTCACGACGCACGATGGGTAGCATCTCTCTCTTTAGTTTGCTAGCCTAGAAGTTGCTATCCCATTAACGCGCTATTTACGATCAAATAAAACTTCTCTTCCGTCCTTCTTTGCCTTCTGATTTATTCTCATTCGTAAGAGTGAGTTCATTCGTTAGACGTTGCTCTGGTAATACAATAAGAGTAACTTCGTAGTATACCGGGTGCAATTTACACCCATGTTTCTGACAAGAAATAGAACCCAAGGCTTTCATGTCTTACTGAAAACACTTAACTATTTGCACCACTAAACTAGCCACTCTGTAGAGAGTCGAAGTTGTGCAATGCTGAGGAATCCTACACCAAAATAAAACGACTATTTAGTACTTCATGAATTTTAGTAGTGCCTCATAAACAGCAATCTGTGACAAATACAGACAAGTAAACCTAGTACCCATCTTCAAAAAGCTATCACACTTCGTTAAGATGTGTTTGTATTTTCCCGACGATTTGTCATGGTCTGAAACTGGTCAGCCTCTGTAGGTAGCTATATGTACATCCTGAGCGAATTACCTCGATATAGCAATTAATTGCAAATAATCTTTATGTTGGATTGTGACTGGCAAGTGGAATCCATGACGCGCGTTTTGTCCTGTTTCGCACTCATCGAATAGATGTCCCTGCATCCCAGTGTTGACGTTTACACTGGGATTCGAACTCAGTTCTTACACCACTAGGCTACTGAGACAAGACACCAACATACCAACGAGTCCTAAATAGGACGAAACGAGTGTTCTGAATTCCACTTGACAGTCACAATCCAACTTAGACACCTCACTTCAGGTTCATAGAATCCATCTAGTTCATTTCATGTATTATTTCAAACCAACAGTTCTTTGTCATCTTTACCGCTAATTAATCTAATATCTATTAATTTATTTGACAATTTTTTTTCGACGGTGATTTCAGTTACTTGACGAGAAGTCAAACTTTTGTAGTTTAAAGGTTAAGCGCTCAACGAGATTTCTTTAATGGCGTTGCGTTTTGGTATTGTCTTGTTTTAGATTGAAACAATTGTCCATTACCCGCACTAACTGTAGTTTTATAACTACAGTTAGTGCGGCAATAAGCTATTTATGACATCGTAGAAAAATCATCTATATCAGTATGCAGCCAGATTAAATTCAACTGTAGCTACTAAAGTTTTCAAATACTGAGTATCATCACCTTGATGATTTAAGTTAAGACATTTTCATCTAGCTGCATAACTTAAATTAACAATGAATAATTCAACAAAGCGATGTCAGCTCCTATTCTGACTACAATTTACAGCATGCCTCTACTTCAGTCAGTGTTATACATACAAGAGAAACCTGACTTTAAATTGTGATACATCTACCACGACCAATTCTGCAAACGTACTTAAAGAAAGCATTGAGCTCATGAGTAACCGACAGAAAAAGAATATTTCATGTCTGTTTTATGTTGAATACTTTGTATGTGAACTTGATGTCAAATGGGGAGGAAAAAATGTCGATTCTTTTAGTTAATTCTGTTGTTTCATGATGTTAGTTCTTTCAGGAAACTACATCAATAAAGTACTTTCATGAGCATTTGTCAATTAACCAAAAGTGTACACCGTAGAGGAATAAACTAACATTACAATCGCTCTAGTTGATTTATCAATCAATTTACACATCTCATTCCTTTAGAAAATCACTTAAGTCTTTTTCAGCTAAATGGCAACATCTCAAACTGAGGTGGCTTTGAATCTATTAGGGTGTGTAGGTACGCTTTTCTGACAATTGTCAAATAACACAAAATATAGGTTTCCTGTTAAATTATCATCAAGCACTTATATTGACTCTGCGCCCTTTCCTCGCTTTCACCGTACTGCAATACTTTCATAAATGCGTTTCTTAACAAATGAATAATCAATACCTCTCGAGGTAATTCCTATGGTTCTAGTGAGAGGACTTGACCAGTGTTCAAATTTGTCACGTGCGAGGCAGTTACTGATGCAATGGATGGGGTCACGAAAAAGTATCACGAATGGGTTGAATTAGAAATATCAACTATCAGATGTCTAGTCAGTAGTCTAATGGCAAAGTGTACGCAGTGGAGCCAGAAGGTCTTGAACTCGATCCGTAATGGGGTCGTGGATGCGCACTGCTGAGAAATTCAATGCAAGGACGAAATAGCTATTCAGTGCTTGTTGATAGTCAATGGTTGTTTAACTTTGATCAATTCATGATATCAAATTGACATTCAACAATATCCAGAACACCCAGTTACATTAGTTACCATGTTAAATATTGATCACTGATTATTAATTATATGTTGATTATCACTAACCATAGTTATGCAAATAATATTCCATGTATTTTAAACAATTGAAAATTGTTTACACTTCTTGATATATAGTACGTATATAGAAATTCACTTACTTTTAACTGACACTCTACCACTACCACTACCACTACCGGCATACTTAAATATAAACGTTACAAATTGTATTGATTTAAAAAAATAACTGTACATTTTATACAATCTAAACAATTGGTTTTAATTACTTACCCATTCAATGATGCTGAGTTGATTTGTTTCATTTGTTTTCTCTTCTTACTATTATAAGTAGTATTAGTAGTATAAGTATTAACATTATTCTGATTTGATGTACATTCATGAAGATGATTTTTCATAGAACAATTAGTTGTTATGCAATGGTTAATTTGATTATGAATATAATTTTCATTAGAATTGTACAAAGATAATTTTTCATCAGGTATACTTAATTCTTTAAGTATTCCTAACATATGATTAGTTCGATGTATTTCATTTGAATAATTATGTAATGTAGTCAATTGATTATAATGACTTGTATTCATATTAGTTGATGTAGATGATTTAATCAATGATGGTGTTGTATATTGAAATGAATGTGATGTACTAATTTCAATATTGTTTTGTTTTTCATTTTGTTTTATTTCATCACTTTTACTTGTAAATAATGTATCACAGATATTTGTATCATTGTCATTATGATAAATATCTAATAGTAATTCTTTGAAATCTTGAAATGCTTGAATTTTGTTTAAATTGAAAGTTGATTTGGTATAAGATGAAGAGATTGGATTAGTCGATGACTGAAATTCATTTGTTTTATTTCATCACTTTTACTTGTAAATAATGTATCACAGATATTTGTATCATTGTCATTATGATAAATATCTAATAGTAATTCTTTGAAATCTTGAAATGCTTGAATTTTGTTTAAATTGAAAGTTGATTTGGTATAAGATGAAGAGATTGGATTAGTCGATGACTGAAAATAATAAAATCATTTACAGATATATATATATATATATATATATATATATATATAACTCCGTCTGGAATTCCCCTAGGGTTGCTGACGGTTTTAAGCCCGGATAAAGGAAGAGGGTTGGGTAACCCGATCCCGAAAAAAAACAATCTTGATAAAAAACGCTAACCAGAAAAAAACCTTTTTACTCATTTTAACTCCACCCTGAGAGTTAAAGAGTCTTCATTTCGAAGAGTTTTGATGCCTAATGGTGAGAGCCGAGTTTCTTCGGAAGTCACAAGATGTCCCTTCTGACAACCACAGCAACAATTAATATAGATACATGGAATGTTCGCATGATGTGAGAGACAGGGAGAAGCATGCACATAGCTTAAGAAATAAAGAGGTATGACTTAAAAGTACTTGAAATAATGGAAATCCATTGGTTGCAAGCTGGACACCAATGATTATCCTCAGAAGAAGTGCTTTTACACTCCGTCCACAAAGAAGAAAATGTCTCACATACACGAGGAATAGCACTAATGCTGTTCCAAGAAACATGGAAAGTTCTTATAAGATGCTAACCAGATGGACCTAGGATCATCAAAGCAACCTTCAAGACAGAGAAGGAAGGGATTACAACGAATGTCACCCAGTGTTAAGCACCAACCAATGACAGCCACGAAGACGACAAAGACCAGATCTATGCGAGGCTGCAATCAACCGTAGATAAATGTTCAGCCAAGGACCTGACCATTTTGATGAGAGACTTTAACGCCAAAGTCGGGATGGACAACACCGGATGTGAAGACATCATGGGACGACATGGACTAGGAGAAAAGGACGAAAACGGTAAAAGGTATGTAAATTTATGTGCCTTCAACAAAATGATTATAGGTGGCACCATTTTCTCCCACAAATGTATACACAAGGCTATATGGATTTCACCGGACCACATTACGGAGAACCAAATCGACCACATTTGCATCAGTAAGAAGTTTAGAAGGACCATCGAAGATGTAAGAGCACGAAGAGGAGCTGACATAGCTTCCAATCACAATCTGGTTTTGGCTAAAATGAAACTGAAGCTCAAGAAACATCAAACAACTAGAGTAGTAATATTAGAAAAGTTCAACACAGCCCTTCTCCGGGATACTGACAAACGCAACGAATTCAAAATAACTCTCAATAACAAGTTTCAGGCATTTCATGATCTACTAGAAAAAGGTGGAACTAATATGGAAGACAACTGGAAAGAGATTAAAGAAACAATAACTTCGACATGTCAGGAGGTTTTGGGTCCCAAGAAACAACACCAAAAAATGGATTTCTATTGGTACTCTGGACATGACCCAAGAAAGTAGGAACAGAAAGATTGCGATCAGTAACATCCGGACAAGAACGGAGAAAGCCAAGGCACAGACCGAATACACTAAAGTCAACAAGCAAGTGAAGAGGAGCATCAGGTCTGATAAAGGGAAATTTGTTGAGGACCTAGCAATGACAGCGGAAAAAGCTGCAAGAGAAAGAAACAGGAGGCTTTTATACAATACAACGAGGAAGCTAGCCGGGAAATTCAATAAGCCAGAAGTGGCAGTCAAGAACAAGGCTGGCAAATCAATCACTGAAGTGCATGAACAACGGCACAGGGGAGTAGAACACTTCGAATGATTCTTGAATAGACCAGCTCCACTGAACCCACCAGTCATCGAAGCAGCAGCCACGGATATCCCTATAGACACCGATCCACTAATAATCGGAAAAATACAAATGGCCATCCGACAAATCAAGAGTGGTAAGTCAGCAGGGCCAGATAACATACCAGCGGAGGCAATGAGGATAGATAGAGAAGCAACTACAAAGATACTCCACATTCTCTTTAGGAAGATTTGGTAAGAAAAACAAGTGCCAGCAGACTGGAAAGAAGGGTACCTTATCAAAATACCAGGAAAATTCTTGAACAGTGTTATTGAACCGAATGAAAGATCTAATAGGCGCCAAACTTCAAGGTCAATAGACCAGATTCCGTCAAGACCGATCATGTTCCGACTAAATCACTACTCTATGGTTCATTATTGAACAATCAATTGAATAGTATTCATCACTTTGCATTAACTTTCTCGATATACATTCATACTAATCTCCATATTGATTAGAATTAATTCATTACCTATTTACAGCCATCATAGTAACAATTAATTAAGTAACTATAATCATTCAATTTAATGTTCTTGTTTTTTTTTTTATCTTCTGATTAGAAATAATTTTATGAATCAATTGGCGTCAAATGTTTTATTCACTTAAAAAAAAATTTTTTTTTTTAAAAATAACAAACGCTACTTCTTATTTAAATCACTCAAAATGTTAACATTGACAACAATATAGATACCCTTAACTGTAAGAACTAAGCATCAATCGATTATTATTATTATTATTATTATTATTATTATTATTTTATTATATCACTTTATATAACAACAACAATAACAACAACAAGTACAATTTTACAATACCTATTCATTAATCTATACAATTTAGTATTTTTTTCTTTTCTTTTTGTATTTTCATTGTAACATTAAAATGTTCAAGTTTCAATTTAGCTGAATTTATTTACCGCCAAAACTATACTTTCATATTAATATAAATGTGACTAATATGATTAATATCATTATAATAGATAAAAATTACTTTTAATAAATTAAAATAATTCATTTGGGATGGTTATAATGAACTATAATAATGAGCTCATTAATGATTAACACCAGGATGTTCCTGAAGCTCTAGTGAGAAGTCGTGACTGGTGGAGTTCAGACTTATCGGGAGTGAGACAGTTATCACCAATGACAATGGATGATCGTCGCGCTATATATATCACAAATTGATAGAAGTGGGAATTCTACCATTGGATGCCGACCCAGTGGTGCAGATGGTTAGGCGTTCGCGTCAACCTGGAGCCCCTGGTGCGAAATCGTGGGTGCTCACTGCTGAAGAGTTCCCCACTAGAACGAAACAGCTATCCAGTGCTCCCTTGTTGTCAATGGTACCCTGCCAACATCAATCTATGATATATTCAGTCAAATTAAAATAACGTAATAATGATAATAAAAAAAACTAAATCAAATCAATTTAGTTGATTGAATTCGTTATAAATTAATGTTGACAGGGTACCATTGAAAATAAAGGAGCACTAAACAACTATCTCGTCTTAGTATGGAACTCCTAAGTGACGAATACGCTTGACTCTGTTTCAGTGGTATCATTTTGGCGAACGCTTAACCCTCTGCACCACTAGGCTGACATCCATCAGGATATTCTTGAATCTTTAGTGAGAAGTCGTAAATGGTGGAGTTGAAACTTAACTGGAGTGAGAAAGTTATCATCAGTGAAAATGGATGGTCGTTGAGTTATATCATAAATTCACAGAAGTGGAAATTCAACCACTTGATATCGGCTTAGTGGTGCAGAGGAATAGTCAACAGCCGACCTGGACACCCTGAGGAGGATCTAGGGTTTGTAATACCGACGAGTCGCATACTAGGACGAAACATATGTTCAGTCCTTCCTAATTTTCAGTGGTGCCCTCCTAAGATCAATCTGTGACGAATTCAACCAACAAAATTTAATTCCGATTTCTACAAACCGTCCTGATTCAAAAATAAATAAGTTTAAAATCATGAAATTCTTCATTGATAGAGAGTATTTAAATTCCAACTAGGGGTGATGAATCCATAACGTTTAGCATTTACTACACAACAGAATGACTATTAAGTCGGTATTCAATGGCACATAGTTTTTAACTTCAGACGATAAGCGATATTGAATTGAAGTGGTTTTGTGGAGATAGGTACTAAGTTTAGTTGTTTGCATTCGTCACAGATTGATGTCGGTTGTGTACCACAAAAATGTAAGAAGCACTGAACTATGGCCTTGTCGTAAAATAGGACAAATCAGTAGTCCTGATCACTGATTTAGCAAGATAATTGTCACTTAATATCTATTTCCATAAAACCACTCAAACTACGTTAAAATAATCTTCTAACTGGTGGCTAACTTCGGAATGTTCCTAAAGTGCTAGGAAGAAGTCGTGACATGTCGGCAGTGAAACAGTTATCAGCAACGATAGTGATTGGTAATCGAACTAAATCACAAATTGTGGAAATGTGAATTCTAGCTCAAGAAATTGTTCGACTCAGGTATGAAGATAGTCAAGCGTTCGCCATGAGACCTTAAGGATGCATGTTGGATCCTCTTGTGTGACTGAGAATGCCTACTACCAAGGAGTTCCAAACTAGGGCTAAACAGCTGTTTAGTGAACCTTTGTTTTGTTGGCACCAAACAAACATCAATTCGAGACTAACGCAAAACAACTAAACTCCAATATCATTGGTGGGTAATTACCTCACACGGAATAAAGAAGTATGATTTTAGAGCTTAAGTTAAAAGACCTGACTAATTTGAGGCCTAGTACGTTGAATGAGAGGCACTTACCTACCAATAACATTAGTTGGACTTAGATAATATGTTGCGAATTGACTGAAGTTTGAAATTTTTATTATTAAACGCGTATTCACTGGTATAAAGCTTAAGCGTCCTCAACGTAGATTGATGTTCCTGGGTTGGATATGCTATGGGTTGTGCGTCTTGGCTTTCAGTAGTTGTGTGACTAATGTCATTTTGTGTTATGAAAAATTAAACACTCTTCAATAACAACAGAGAAATTATGGCAAATAGCTGCTTCTTCCAAAAATAATATCCCTCCAAATGGGTGCTATATAAGAATAAACATTTAATGTTCATGGAAAATATGTTGATCATATACCAACGAATCGGATCCACCTTACTCGTAGTCATGTGGAAACTAAACCTTCCTTTTATGAAATCAAAACATTGGAAATACAGTTTTATAATCTGAAATGCCATCCATTGACCTCCGAGTAATGATCAGTGTCATATGTGTTTAACCTTTTTAGTTCAGATCAAAATATACCCATTATAACAAACATACGCTACCAAGTTTACTCACGGATGATTTTGCAATAATATTAAGTTTAGGACCGATTAGATGACCTAGATCTTCTATTCCATACAGAAAAACAATTGCAGATGAAGACGGACAGAGTAGCAGCAGCCTCTAAAGCCATCAGTAGATCTCAACATACGCAAAGAGAAAAGCAAGATCCTTAGATACTACAGAGCACAACGAATACCAACCAAATTAAACTTAACTTGAGAAGAAACACTAGAAGATATGTAAACTATCACATACCTAGGTGGGTGTATCATCGATAAATAAGGAGCATCCGTGATGCTAATCTGAACGTATAGATTGACAATGATGAGAGGCAATGATGAGAGCAGCATTTAGACAATTGAAGCAGAATAGACTCAAACCAGCAATCAGCAAACATCAAAGTCACAATTTTCAATACAAATGTGAAAACAGTCAGTTCTGTTGTATGGAGCTAAAACATGTTTTGTGAACTACGAAAACCACAGTTTAAAATATATGAGCGTCTGTAAACAGATTTTTGCTCAAGATACTTTGGACCCATTGGCCAGAGACCGTTAGCAACCATTATCCACCTGAGGAAGAAGTTAGGAAAAGACGCTGAAGGTAGATAGATCACATATTGAAGTAATTGTCAAATTAAGTCACATGACAAGCACTAACTTGGAATCAAGAAAACCAATGTAGAAGAGAAAGACTGAAGAACACATTGTATCGGGAAATGGAGTAAGATATGAAAATAATGGACAGTACTTGGAAAGAATTGGAAAGGTGATATTAAGACTACGTGGAGTAAGAGGCACTCATTGATTGGTTGATTAGAAGTGATTGGTGTGTATTGAATATTACCTCAGTAACTAATTAATCTATATTAGTATTTATTTGAACTCAGTAATATAATGTAACTAATTTATTAATATTTTAATTGATATACATTCATCTGGAACTCGATGTTACTAATAGCAATAACTAAGATACAAGTAAATATAATTGACAAATTCTTAATACAATGAAAAACATAAAATACACTAATCAACTTACTGAAAATTCTGACATTAAATAATTATCATTTTCAATTTTTGAAATTGTTGATGTTATCATATCAACAACATTTGGTGTGTTTGTTGTTACTGGGTTAAAGTAATCACCTCTTTGTAAATGTTGATTATTATTATTATTATTATATGCATTATTTAAAGGTAAACAAATATCATTATGTGATTGATGTTGTTGTTGTTGCTGTTGTTGCTGCTGTTGTTGCTGTTGCACTTGATGACGTTGTTGTTGTTGTTGTTGTTGTTGTTGTTGTTGTGAATAACGTAGATGATTATTCTCATCTTGATGTTGTTCACTTTGTAATACATTATAATTATTAATAAATTCACTTGGTGATAAATCATAATCTATTAAATTTGAAATGCATGGTGTTTGTAAATCAAATTGTATTTGATGATAATCTATTGTGTTAACATGAGTTTTTTGTTTTATAGATGAATTAATTTTATGCATATCTACATAAATAATATCTCTAAGCGTAAATGTATAAATATAATTAATTTATTTAAATGACAGTATTAAAATTATTGTTGTTATTTGTTGTTGTTGGTGGTGACTGTTTTTCACTTTATCTAATCAATAATTTGTTGCTAAGTAATTTTCTATTTAGTGAAAATTAAAATTTTTCTTCTTCTTCTTCTTATTATTATTGTAAATGCATAATGTAATATTTTATTTTAATGTAAAATATAAAAAAATTTGTTGCTAAGTAGTTTTCGTTTTTTTTTTGTTGCCAATTTTGTATTGTTGATAATACTCTGATAGAAAGACACAAAGAGGGAGTGGAGTGGGGTGATAGAGAGGGGGTTACAATGAGGGGAGAAAATGCAATTGGCTTTTAAACATATAAAATTGATTAGATTACAATTTAGAAATTTTTCATTGATGTGATATAATACATCTGAAAAGTAAAAAGAAGTAAAAGTAATTAATGAGTAACTTAGGAAGTAAATAAATAAATAAGTGGCAGGGATAAGATAACAACATCAATAACAACAAGAACCACTGTTGTTCTGAGTTGCAGTAAGAGTGGCAAGTAGAATCCAGAATAAGTGTTTGATCCTATTTTGCGAGGTATCGCTATATCAAGACAATCCGCTCAGAATGCACATATGACAACAGAGATTGATTAGTTGCACTCCACGATAAATCAACGAGAAGCTTCACCAAATACATTCTAAGTATACCAACAACAACAATATTTTTTCCATAGTTTCATTGAAGACTGAACTAGAACTAATCATTGTGAAATAAAGATAATCGGTAAGATAATTGTTTCAGTGCAAGATATAAATGTTAACATGTTTCCATACACTAATCAACATGACATTGAAATTAGATCCATCAGTATTCGTAATTAAAATGTGCTTCACTAAAAATGTATGAATATACAATCTGATTGCTAGTACTGACTAGTCTCAAATTGAACAACATTAAATAAACAGAAAATGAAACAATTACCATCCACAATGCTATATATTCAATGAATAATTTGAAGGTATTTATAACCTTCTAATGATTTGTTATGGATTGAAAATGATTAATCACTGTTGTCATATAGGCATTTTCAGCGAATTGTCTCTATACAGAAATAGTTTACAAGTAGCTACAATCCAACTTAATTTATACCTGTAAAGTATGGCTGTATTGAGGCAGTTTACTCAGGATGCACACATAGCAACAGAAACTTACTAATTGCTGTCAGACGGGAAGATATAAATACTTAAAAATTAAATAGATATATCCGTTTCATAAGTATGGTTACTAAGAAATAGTAGCCTAGAAGTGAACATGGTGGCGTTTGACATGGTGCAAACTAAATTTGAGCCCCACGTTGAATAGCAACACTGAAATGTTGATACATCAAATTGATGAGTCCTAAATAAGATGAAACGAACTTCCTAGGTCCCACTTGTTAACCACAATCCAAATTAATTCATATGATATCTGATGGTTATAAGAACATTCGAACGATGATCTTTGTCAAAATTTGGTTACAGAGAATCATTTATGATAAGCCAAATGTATCGCACAACGATTCAGAAACATACAATCACAGTCACACAATGAAAAACGTTTGCAAGAAATAACTAGCGTGCAAATTTTAAAATCATACTTAAACAATTGAATCAGATAGATCGTTTCAATGAAATCAAGCAAACGAAATGAAAACTATTCTAAAGGTTGTTGTTGTTGTTATTGTCGTTGCAGATATTACTATTGTGTTTTTAGTTGAAAAGAAAGTTGGGGGGGGGATGGGAAATGATGATTATACGATGTAGAAGGCATGAAATAGTTTATAATATGATGGAATACACTTATACATTACATTTTCAACTTTATGATCGTAGAGGTGATTTTGTGGAGATGCATTTAGTATTGTGTTTACGTCACACATTGATGCTGGTTGGATACTACTGAACAGATGTTTTGTCCTAAAATAGGGTTTCGCAGTAGTACCCATCATCAATTCCAATAGGTAATCGAATTTAAAGCCTTGGAATCTCATGGCGAACGCTTGACTATCTTTGATAATGGGCCAGGACCCAATGACATGATTCCTACTTCAATCTGATTGTCATATACCGAGAAGATCGGTCACTGGTAATGTCTAACTCACATGTCTATTATAGCTATTACCAGTGGCAATGACTGGTGGTCTCTCTATATCACAAATTGATGGAAATGAGAATCTCACCATTGAACATTAGCAAGTTTAGTGACATTGATAGTTAAGCGTTCGTTGTAAAATCTAGAGACTACGGATCCGATACCTTTAAAGAGTTGACGGTGCACACTACTAAACAATCGTAGATCATAACCAAATAAGTGTCCACTACTTCCTGGTTTCTAATAGTACCTAACTGACATAACACTGTGATGGATATAAATAACTAAATTTCTCAATATAATTTAGTTTAGCTTATATTGTGTTTATCACATACGCATATTTTTAAGATGATACAAAGAGTGAACTTTTATGGTATGTTCATGATTTCAAGTAGTTTCTATGAATATAAATAGAAAACCTTTAGTTGTTGTTATATCATATACCATGTATCGATTGAACTCAAGGTTAAAATTATCACCAGTTATATAAGTTACATTTATACATGATAGATATTGTAATTGTCATGTCAATGTATACAACATAACATTATCAAATGATCTAGTTAGAAATAACTATAAGAAAAGTAATAATAAATTATTATCTTAATATACAACTCTTGTAATTATGTGTATAGTAATATTTAAGTTGGGTTGTGACTAGCAAGCGGAATCTAAGACATGTGTTTCGTTCTAGTTTGAACTCATCAGCTAGTTATGCCTGCATCCTAATACTGATGTTCACACCGGGATTCGAATTCAGTACGTTTCGTGCCAAACGCCACCATGTTCACCACTAGGTTACTCAAACTACAGAAAACCTACAAACATTCTATGTATTTCAGTCAGTTAATACTTCACTCATTAGTTACATCCATAGGCATAATTGATTAGTACAGATACTGCAAGAAAGGCATTAATATAATTCTCCCATTGTTATAGTCAGATGAGGCCTAAACTACTCAGTGATATTATCCACGGAACTGAATGTTTCAACCCCACACTACTTCCCATGTGATTATAAGCATAACTTTCTGATAAGTGATAAATAACACGAAAACTAAGTCCGAGGTTCTCTGACCACCATCACCCAACAACAATCCACTTTAATTGTTTCAAGTATCTGCTCAATTTACATAATAATGGGTGTGGAAAGGAGGTAAATTTCAGCCTTGGTCAATGTTTCTACTTAACCTACAAAACTGAGCTCGCAAACAACAACAATTCCTATTTCTTTGAAAGAGTTCAAAGTCTGCTGATTTCATATTTTAGTATGCCAAGTAATCATAATAATGCTACTACTAATTATCATCGCCATTTTTCTCTTATTTAAATTTACATACATGAAGTGATGACATCCTTCAATGAAATCAAAGATTATGTACTTGAAAAGTGTTGATAGCTACAGACTACCTAGTAAAGACTCACGTGATTAACAAAAGCAGTGTTTGTAAATAGTATGTGACATGGATCAGAAAAAGTTGAAATGATGCAGACACATTTACTTTTGATTTCCCTTTAGAACCCAAGTTACTATATATATATAACTTCAGGAACCATTTTTTACTCTTTGATGATATTCCCTGTGAATAATGTTTTCTGTTACCGCTCATCCTGTCACAACGACAACAACAACAACAACTACTACTACTAGTGTTTTCACCTACTTTTAGTCCAACGTTAAATATTTCATGTTAATGTGGTGATGTAATACATCCTTTGAAACAGATATACATGGATGACAGCGTCTACAGTGCTTACGAGTCACGTTAATTAATGTTACTGTCTTCATTATCGATTAATTCGATTAACGACACCGATTTAAATTCTTTTAAGAACTGTTTAGTAAGAATGGATACCCTTTGAATTTGTTTCATGAAATTACCAACTGTACATAAGAAGCCTTTTTTTTGAAGCTACAATCAAAGGGTGATATAGTTGGTTAGATTTTGACACGTAATATGGAGAACATTTCATGCTGCATTAGTGATTTTTCTCTCTTTTAGCCGATCAATCTTTAACTCACAAAGGAAAGATAGACTGTTAATATCTGCCACTTTAATGTGTATTTATTAGTTCAGCTGCCTATATGGAATCAATTATATCGGCTGTATTACGTAACAGTTCTATAATCATACCTCTTGATATCAGCTACCTTGGCTTACTAAATGACACAGAAAGACAATGAAAATTTGAATTCCCTCATCAGATAGACATCAAAACAGCCTTTAATATCATAAACAATGTCTCAATTAATCTCTCTTTTCCTATTAAATATCGACTTCTGCGAACAACAAATGCTATAAGCATTCATTTCATAAAACAGATTTTTGTATTCAGAAACTGTTTCTGCAGTCTCTCCCTCTGTGTGTGTATATATGATTTATCCACGTAATTGAGTTCCCTATGCTTAGCCTTAATTTTAATTCCAATATAGTAATCACTTATTAGTATAGATTTGATGTACAAATATAAGAATTAGTTGTTTATCTTAGTGTGGAATTCCTCAGAAGTACACATCGTAATTCAAACACGGAGTAGAACACAGACTTCAGGTTTCACGGCTAACGCATATCCTCTGCACCACTAATCCGGCGAATTTTCAATGAAAGGACTCTCATGCATCTTCCAACCTAATGGTTCTGAGTTAAATTCTTTTGAAGTATTAAGAGTGTGTACTTCTAAAGAGTTTCATACTAGAACAAAATAACTGTCCAGCACTTCTCAGTTTACAATGTTACCCTGCTGAAATCACTGTATGATGAATTCAATAAACTATACTTAATAACAATCTCCATATAATAATTAGCTCAATTCAAATATAAAACTATGTACATTAATGTTGAGCTTTATTGAAGAACTAATTGAAAATAGGTTTATTTCCTTGTGTTCATTTTCATATTCTTAATCACTTTTATTTATGGCGCATTTTCATTTTGATCATAATCGGTGATTGAATTTGTATTGATCAACTCAATTATGTCATTTTTCAGATCACCTTAATTAATTGTATTATTATTATTATCATTAAGGCTCTTTACTTAAACACTATTAGTCGCGTCAGTGCATATGGTGAACTGTCATCTGAACTTGTAACATCAAGTGGTGTCCGTCAAGACTGCCCAATTTCCCCATTTTTTTTAAATTTCATAGTTAACATACTGTTGGAAATTACACTTTCATCGTCTGATTATCTAGAATTGATCTCCTACCAAGAAAATTCACTTACTAACTTACAATATGCTGACGATATAGTCCTGTTTGGCGAAGACGCGGATAAGATGCAGAAACTTTTAGCAGCAATAAGCTCCAATGCAATCATTTTCGGAATGCGTTTCTCCCCCCCCCCTCTAACTGAAAACTGTTGCTCCAGGACTGGTCTTCGTCAACACCTGAACTAAAGATAGGGAGTGAAGTAGTTGAGCACGTCGACCACTTCACTTATATTGGAAGTCTTAATAGTCTTAATAGTTTGAACTCAAGTTTTCACCCCTAAGGATTCAGGTTGCCGAACATCTAATCACTTACACCAATGAACTGATATTTAATGATAGAATTTCTACCTCCGTCACTTTGTGAGTTATAGCTCAGTTATTATCGATTGTCATTGGTGATAAATGTCTCCAATGCGACAAATTTAACCTCTACTAGTCACAACTGGTGAATAGAAATTCATATGTCATATCAGATGACTTTGAGTACCTTTAAAGGAACAATAATTTTCATAACAACATAACATATAAATATAGTTTCATTAGAAAATATTTGAAATATAGGTTTGTGCGTGAAAAACTCTTTACCTATGTAAGTTAGCATAAACAAACAAACAAATAAACAACACCTAATTCAGTAATCGATTGAATATTTATTAATCAATATTATTTTCTTGTATGTAATCCACTTAATGTATTGATGATATTGATTAAAGGGAAAGAGGTGGGACGGGGGGGAGATAGGGAGAGAAATAATTAACTGTAATAAGAATAGAAATGAGGTGGTTTTGTGGAGATTGGCATAAGGTTTAGTTGATTGAACTTGTCAAAGATTGATGTTAGTATAGTACCAATGAGAACGAGGGAGTACTGGGTGGTGGTTTTGTTGAAGTACGATACTTTCTAGCAGTGCACACTTTTTATTCCGCCAGGGAAATAGATCCTAGGGTCTTCAGAATGTTCCTGAAGTTCAAGTGGGAAGTCATGACCGAAGGAGTTTAGATATGTCAGGAGTAAAACAGTTATTACTAATTGCAACAGATGATCATTGCTCTATTCCACAAATTACTGTTTCCAAATCAGTCAATTGTCATAGGTAGGTAAGTACCTCACACCCGACATGGTTGAATTTCACTAGTCACGTCTTACTGGGACTCCGGCAATTATCTCGAGAAATAAGTCACTAGTTATCTGATATTGACTGTAATTGAGTGTCGTGTAGATTGTTGTATGCTAATTTGATATTATGAATTAGTTTGAATTAGACAGCCATTGATCACCATTAAGCATTGGACAGCTGTTCCGTCCTGGTATAAAACCCAGTTTGGGAGCTGACTCATTGGTCTAATGAAAAAGAGTTCGCACAGTAACTACAGGGTTGTGGATACGCACTGCTAAAGAATTCCATACTAGGACAAAGCGGTTGTCCAGTGTCTCTTGGATATCAATGGTTTCTAATTCAGATTAATTGGTAAAGTCAAATTAATATTCAACAATCTCTATAAGGCTTAATTACAACTGTATTGAATAACTCTGTGGATTAAAGTTGAAATCGTTTATATTCAAGGACCTTTCTAAATATTTTCGCGTTAGAGCCCGGTAAAATAATGAAATAAGATTGACTGACTAACAACGTTCCCACTAATATGATTGATTAGAGTGAATCACTGTTAATACGGGGTATGCTTCTTGAAACAGTTAAGAGTAAAATGAATACCAGTGAATAAAGTCTCTTATTTAGGCATAAAATCATCAGCCATATACCCGGATAAAATCAACTTTAATTACCAGTGAACTGAGTAGCAAAAAGGTGAAGAAGCCAATAAGAAAATAATCAAATCAAGCTGAGAATGCTGGATTTTTCACTGATATATGGTAGTCGTTATTATTAAATTGTTTGATTTTGACTATAGCATTACATTTGTTGATCAATGCATTTTTAGGGTTGATCAAACTCCTTAGATCAAGTTTGTAGTTTGACATCAGGGATTATCTGTTCTGTTAATTTGCAGGCACATTTCACTAGTAAATTCTATCACGAAACTTATGTAGAGTTAAGTTCTCTGTAGACTATCTTCAACCACTTGACTGTTAACTCACTTATGCTAATGACTTCATTATGACTGATCTACAAGATTTAATCATAACTAAAATGACTAGACAAATATGACATTGGTTGTTACTTAATGATCACTCAAATTAAATATCTCAGTTCTACAGAACATTAGTCATTATTTCATTGTTTGAATTGTAGTAATTGTGGACTGTCAAACTTTATGATTCTAGTTTCAATCAACCAGGAAGTATCAGACTCCGTAAGTTCATCTTGCTGATGATCATCTAACGAAATCTTATTTCACGAAATAAACTGTATTGGAGAAATCGATGTAAACCGTTGCCTATCAACTAAAGATTTTGTCGTTTCTTTTGCTTTAAACACCGTATGTCTCTTAGTGAATATTTCAATTCTAACTTGATTATTTTCAAAAGTTACCGTCTGTTAAATGTATCTTCTTATCAATAGAGAAGTGTAGTCGTCAGTAATCCGCTCTTTTATTCTGAATTATTCATAAATAAAAGCAGCTCATGAAGATAGAATATATTCTTTAGTTATACTTTCTTAACAAAGATTCTTTTCAAAAGCAAGAAAGAAATATACAATTTCATCAACTATTGTGCTTATAGCATGTACTTTATTTACTCAATAATCGTTTATCTTAACTTTAAAAATTAGTTGCTATAGGAATTAGTTGAATGCAACCAAGAGAAATCAGTTTACTCCACTAAGGTCTTATACAACTGAGCATAGATCAATAAATGCAAGCACTAATAAAAACAACTTGAACAAGAGTAAACATGAATATATTTAATAAGTGAAATATAATTAACCATATCAATATTTTAACTAATTAAATATATATGATATAGAGCGATGACCATTCATTGTGATTAGTGATAATTGTGTTGCACCCGACAAGTTTAAACTCCACCAGTTATGACTTGTTACTAGAGCTTCAGGAACATCTTGAAGTTAATCACTAGTATGCTGATTAATGTAATTGATTTGAAGTGGCTTTGCAGAGATTCACATTAAGTTTACCTGTTTAAAATCGTTACAGATTGATGTTGGTAGCGTACAATTGTAAAACAGGGCTCAATAGACAGCTGTTTTGTACCAGTATGGGAATTTTATCAGAGGTTGCCATTCCAGTGGTTTATTTAGCTAAGCGAAATAGGTGGGGGGGGTGCTTGCTGTTAAGGAGTCCCGTACTAGGACGAAACAGTTGTCTAGTGCTCCCTGATTTCAAATTGGTGCCCCACCAACATCAATCTTTAACAAATTTCATCAACGAAAACTCAATACCAGTTCCTACAAACCATCATAAATCTATTAACTGAATATCGAAAATGTCAAGATTTATTATTTAAATCTGATCCCTTCTATAACAAATAAGCATGAGTTGTTTAAATAGATATCACATTGTTAATCTGATGGAAAATTCATTAGCTCACCGTCTTTGTTCTCATAGATCTAAACTATTCATCCAATATGATTATTACATTTTAATGAAGGATGAAAATATCAATTCATATGTTCCTATTTTGACAAATTGAACTATACCTAGATTTGGCAACATCTGAATAAGAACATTTAACATTATTTACATTTTGACAATCGTATTGTGATATGATGCTACAAGCTTAATTGTTCAACTAAAGCCAGTGTATACAGTGAAGATTATTTGATTGAATATATCACAGATTGATGTTGGCATGGTACCATTCAACACCATGGAGCACAAGGCAATCAAATAAAACTACCAATCTCCACAAAAATAACTATCTGAATTCATTTACAGTAATCAATTGACCAAACATTAACTTCAGAATGTTCCTGAAGCCCTAGTAACAAGTCATGACTGGTGGAGTTCAGACATGTCAGGAGTGAGGCAGTTATCACCAATCACAATGAATAATCGTCATACTATATATCACAAATCGACCAGTGTCGGAATTCTACTATTGGTTGCCGGCCTGGTTAATAATGCAGAGGGTTAGGTGTTCACCAACCTGAAGCCTATGGGGTGGAATCCAGGGTGCACTCTAATGGAGAGTTCTACACTAGAATGAAACTTCTGTCCATTGCTCTCTGATTCTCAACAGTACCCTCCTAATATCAATCTATGTTATATTTAATCAAATAAAAATACCAATCTCTGCAAAAAATAACTACCTCAAATAATCGATTGTTAGTATAAACTACATTGATAATATAGATTCTCTGTTTCGTATTCTTACAGTCTTCGTGACCAGTAAAAAAAGTCAAATTAATTGGTACAAGTCTACAAATTCCCCCTCCCCCGTCCATGTATTATGGTTTCCTATGACAGTCAATACAGTTATCTTTTTATCTCACTCCATCTTTCATAAATATACTTTCAGTTAGTAGTCTCTCTTAACATCATTGATGTTGCTATTATTGTGGCTTAGTTCAATCAGCCACAATGAGAATAAAACCTACCATATACTGCATAGATTCATGTTTCTACTTCACATCGCAGTGTGATGAAGTTTCGTTCTAGCATATTGTATTTCAGCTTGGAGTACAATATTTTTCACTAGAAAACTATCTCAGAACCCTCCGGCTTCTAGGAGAACGTTTAGCAATTAGATTACAGAACCTCCAAAAGATTAGACAAAGAATATACTTCAACAAGGAAGAAATAATTTGTGAATTGAAAGATATAATACATTGCTCTTTTAATTCAGGATTTAAAGGAGGATAAAGAATGAGTCTATTTGCATCATTGTGACCGACTCTGAGTTATGTCACTCAGTGTTTGGAATCACTAGTCATAGTAATTACGTCGACCCTAACGAGGTAGTCTGAACTTAATAACATATCTATAGCAATCAGTCACTAATTTCATGACACCCCCCTAGGTTTCCTCCAACGTACTTCCATGCCCACCAATAATACATGATGAAATAAGCGGTGGTTGAGGATAATTTTGCTGCTTTTTCCATAGGTTTCTATTTAATGTGACCACATGGTCCGGTTACTAGGATCTATCCACTTTTGTTCCTTATCCTATATTGATCATATCAGATTGACTAGGATAAACTAGTTACAATTTATGATAAGGTTAAACTGTACATCACATGTTGACCTAGCTTAGACAACCATTGAAAACTAAAATGCATTAGACAGCTGTTTCATCCGCTTCCACGAAACTCTCTAACAGTGCTCATCTACAACGCCGCAGCACTTTGAAACCAGAACCTCCAGATCTCGTAATGAGCATCTAACCCCCCCAAACAAGTAACAATTTGTATTTCTAACTATAATCAATCCATGATATAATGAGCGACTTCATCCAATCTTAGTGGTGATCAACTGTTGCACATTCTACATCGACATGAATAACCTTAACCAGTAATGATGATGATTACTATAAAGTAATCTCTTAACGAAAAAGGGGAAATGAGAACATTGTGTCAAGTTGATAAAGGTGTACAACTAGTTAAAAAGTTTACTGAATCATATTGTTTTGAACAACAGTTAGTGTATACATTTCTAGATCATATTTATCTAATCAGTTTGTTTATTTTTGTATTTTAAATTTCTAAAAAAGTGATATTTCACACCATTCTCATAAAATAAGCATTAATTTGATTGTTTGTGCTTGTTACAGATTAATGTCGGTTAGGTATCACTGAAAACGAGGAAGCATTGCTAAGCTGTTACATCCTACTATAGAACCCTTTTAGTAGTATGCATCGTTAATCCCACTAGGAAATAAAATGTATTTTTATCATAGACTGAGGTTAGATGGAAACTAGCGTACATCGAAGAGATGTATATGTCAAGTTTAGAACTTATGACTGTGAATTCATCATGAGTATCGAATCAAGAAGAAATAACTGTCCTCTAGTCACTGATTTTCACTTAGCACATTAATGAAATACAATGCATGATGAAATAACCTGCATGACTAAAGCATGTTATTATCATTGAAATTAACTACAGTTGAACTTCTACAAATAAATACATTTTAGTAGTTGACACTTTCTAGATCAATCAATGCACATGTGTTAGATTCTACTTAACACATAAACTGTATAACTGACCTTAATCGACCTATGATAATAATGATTAATTTCTGTCCTACTTTAACCATTTATACCAACTGTGTGAGATTAACATCTGACGAAATATCGTGAATACAGCTAGAGTTAATTATAGGAACCAACAAACTCAATAAGTAAACTACTATGTAATGTTGCCTAGGTAACTGAAGATTGGAACTTATCTGAACACATAATACATTTTATTAAAAAGCTTATCTGTTGTTTGAAAGAATACATGATTCTACCTTACCGACAAAATGTAAGATTGTTTGCATAGAATTCTGGAATTTGACTGTGACAGGTGAATGAAGGTAGAAATGTTCGAAACGAAAAGAGTTGATAATAATTATAGACGTCACTACTGCTAACATACTAAATCTATTAAAACATATTTATTTTTCATGGCTTTAAGCTCATTTTAAAACAAATCATGTTGCTACAGGTGTACAGATTTTTAGACCATTTGGTTTCCAGTTCATCTGCTATAATGGACGATAGTAAATTGACTACCATTCAGTAATGCAGCTACTGTCGTGGTATACTTAAAGATATATTGGTGAGTTCGAGACTCGTTTGGTGAAGTTAGTGCAGTTGTTACAATAGTTGAATGTTTGACAATAAAACTCAAATATAACATGGGAAGAAGTGTTAGGGAAGAATGGATAAGTATTAGTGCATACTAGGTCTTTTTGTTACAGGTTTTTAGAGTATTGAAGAATACTACCTGTGAAGGTCTTATTCAGAAGGTAACAGATCCAGCAAAACAAACATCAATACCAATAATGAATAAACTAGTTTTAATAGGTATGGCAATATATATAAATGATTAGAGGTAAGCATACAAACACGTTTTATTTTTAGGTTACAAACATCGAGTAGAGCACAAGAAAAACTTAGTAGATATAGTGATTGAGGTTTGCACTAATAACATAAAGTCACTGTAGAGGGGGGAGAGCTCTTAGAAAGATACTTGAGTCTATACAATGCCTTCAAAGGTCAGAACGAATATTTTTATCCTAAATCCTTCGGTTTAAGAGAAGTAATAACAATGCAAAACTATGGGATATTTAATTACTGTGTAGAGTCTTTGTATCCTCTGTAATGTAATCGTTGGAATTCCTGATAAACTATCTGGTCATTAATACTGTCTTCCACTTAGCTAAAGTGGTAAATGAATTTAGACAACGATCAGGTCACTCACAATCGGAGCGCAAGCAATTTACTTAGCCCGTTTTCTCATGTATTTTAGTCGTAGAGCTATTAAAAAGCCTACTCATTATTCAGTAACTGTGTTGTATCGAGCTGTTAGCTCATATTTCTCACTGAATAGTGGTAGGTGATCTTCATACAACAATTCGTTTCAAGAACTTTCATTATATTTATTTAATACGTCACAGATTAATATTGTCAGGGTATCACTGAAAATAAGTGAGCACTAGACTACCGTTTCGTTATGGTGTGGAACTCTTTAATAATTCACAACCCAGATTTCGCCCTCACCCCCCCCCTAGGGGTTTCAGGTTGGCTTCCAATATTAGAATTCCCACTTTCATTAATTCGTGATACATAGCGCGACAATCATCGATTGTTATCGAAGATAACTCACTACCAAGAAATCTGAACTCCACCAGTCAGGACTTTTCATTAGGAAGAAATAGCTCTCCAGTGATTTTAGTTTTACCCTATCAACATCAATCGTCGAAGAGTTGAATTCAGTAAACTTATTACCAATCTCCACAAAAGCAACCACCTGAATTCAATTACAATAATCAACTAACCAATCATTAACTTCAGCATGTTCCTGAAGCCCTAGTAACAAGTCGTGACTCATGGAGTTCAAACATGTCAGGAGTAAGGCAGTTATCACCAATCACAATAAATGATCGTCAAATTATATATTACAATTTGATCACTGTGGGAATTCTACCATTGGATGCCAGCCTGGCTAGTGATGAAGAGGGTTAGGTGTTCACCAACCTGAAGCCTATGGGGTGGAATCTCGGGTGCACACTACTGAGGAGTTCTACCCTAGGATGAAACAATTGTTCTGTGCTCCCTTGTTTTCAATGGTATCCTGAAAACACCAATTAGTGATGTATTAACTCAATAAAATATACCGGTCTTCACAAAGATAACTATCTCAACCCTTTTATTATAGTTATATTTCTCATTCGACAAATCAACCATAAACGACAACTTCTGTATCGTTCTAATTGTGATGTTCAGAACTACAATTGATTAATCTGTAATGATATCCAGTTAATAAGCAATGGTTTTAAAGAAATATACCTTCATAGGTTTCAGTAGTCAACTAACTTTAATAGAATATGTTACATAGTGCCTTGTCGTGGTATTCATATCAAGATTCACATATGAAAGTAATAAATGATCATTTGTAATTGTAAATAGCATAAACCGAAAAAAAATGAGAACATTTTATAAATTACCTATTTAGTACTAACTATTACATAAGTTTAGTTATTTAGATTCAATAGCTCTGTAGATTATACAGTGCTATTAAAATTGAATGAATTGAATTAAAGTATACATGTGAATATCGATATTGTTCAATGCCAGATATATTCATCTGATGGGTTACGTACAGAATGTGATACACTTCATTTATTAGCCATATTCCAAGTAAAATCTTATCTTTACCTAATTTAAACACATAGGCATAACTTGTTTAAATTGGATTATGACTAACCAGCAAAATCTAAGATTTATATTTCGTTCTATTTGGAATTCATCAGTTGGATAAACTATATACATAACTAAATAAGTTGGATTGTGACTGGCAAGTGGAATCCAGAACGCGCGTTTCGTCCTATTTCGGACTCATCGGCTGGATGTACCTGCATCCCAATGTTGATGTTCATACTGGGAATCGAACTCAGTCCGTTTCGTGTCGAACGCCACCGCGTTCACCACTAGACTACTGAGTCCAAGCAGTCATGCTTGTGCAACGTGCACATTGGTATTAGTATGAACTTGTATATTCCCGTTGATTTGTTATAGACTGAAGCTGGTCAGTCATTGTTGCTATACTTGCATCCTAAGCGGATTACCTCGATATAGCGAATTTTTCACAAGTATTATATATCGAGGCAATCCGCTCAGGATTCACGTTTAGCAACAATGACTGACCAGCTTCAGTCTATAATAAATCAACGGAAATATACAATTTTATCCTATATACATAACTTCTGTAAGGTTCTATTCTAAAGTAAATCATATTCTTGATACTTCATTCTGTTGATTATCATATAAAATACATTTCAATAACATCATTAAAATACATTCTTGTACATTTTATTAATGAATAAATGACATCAGAATTAACTTACCATTGTTTTTCTTTATTATTATTATCTATTTCCAATTTTCTTCTTGATTGAAACAATTTCCAAATGTGTTAAATACAGTGTTTCTTTTTTTATCTGTCTTTACTAATATAACAACACTCTACTGTTTACCACTACTATTACTGCTGTTGCTGCTACTCCTACCACTAGTAGTAGTAGTAGTAGGAGGAGGAGGAGGAGGAGAACTACAACAACTAATGCCACTTTCAATGTAATGCACGTATGTATGTATGTATGTATGTATGTGTGGAGTGAGTGTGTGTATGCGTGTGTGTGTGTGTATATGTACAAGTGTATGAACAAAGTAATTTTGATTGGTGAGTTGTTTTTTTAGAAAAAAAATGTTGATTACACTCAAAAAAAAACTGTTTGTTGTTATGTTCTATTGGAGTCCTTGATAAACAGTTTCCTTTTTTTGGTGTACTTTAATTAGTTACCCACTTAAATTGATATTGTAATAACAGTAACTGGTTAATAACTATTAATAAAGAAATAAAGAAAAAAAAATAAGAAAGAAAACATTTTTCTTTTATTAGTTAATTATTTATTCCATTGAATTTATTGTTACTGAAGGAAATATGAATTAGTGATTGTTTCGTTGATTGATTGATTGATTGATTGATTGATTGATCGATTGAGCAATTCCAATACTCTAAATTCTTAGTATAATTCACTATTAACTGAAATACCTTCTCTAATTTTTTTTTTTTAGTTAACATACAAACATGTCTGTGTGTTTATCTGTATATCTGTAAAGTTCTATTATTGGTGAATAGAGTATTGTGTATACTTTCTATGTATAACTATTTATGTTACTACTAATTGCACAATCTTGTTTATATCTTCACTGTCTATGCTTAAATCGACTTATTACTTGTCACTTATTTGTCTATTTATCGATCAATTGAATTTTTACAGTTAACTATAATACATAGAAGTGGTGTAGTGTATGTGTGTGTGTGTGTGTGCATGGAATGTTTACGTGCATACGTGTGTGCATATGTATAAATGTGTGTGTGTATGTGTTAGATACTTAATCATGCATATTTAACAAACACTTAGTAATTATTTTTAATGACTTGTATAATAAGTTTTCTATTGTATTGCCAATTGTATCAGTTACCTGGTAATAATAATAATAATAATAATAATAATAATAATAATAATAATAATAATAATAATAATAATAATAATAATAATAATAATAATAATCAATACATTTCATCGAAAAAACACAACCATTCAGAAACCAATGATCAATAAACATGTACGAAATGATAGTCATAATAATAATAATAATAATAATAATTATTATTATTATTATTATTATTATTATTATTAGTTTACACTTTATTACTGATAAATATCAGTAGTAAATTAAGTTATTACATTAACATAAATATAATATCAATTAATTAATATCAATGTATACATGTATATTTATGACAGTATAAATAATAGTTATTGTGTATGCATATTATATAACGGTTATAGTGTACGTGTATTATTATTGTTCAATTACAATTGAATATTGATATAGTAACTATTAAATATGATGTTTTATCTTGTTTAATCTTGTTTGCCTTTTTTTTTTTAGCAAGTTTGGGTTTTACCGGATGGGGTTGCTAGCCCCATGCCCAACCCTCCTCCTTTACCCGGGCTTGGGACAGGCAGTAACCCTGGGAGAGCTACAGGCGGATGAATAGCAATTGGAAACAATTGGAAAGGATTACTCAGGACAGAGTTAAATGGAGAATCCTAATGAGCGGCCTATGCTCCTCAGAGAGGAGTAACGGGCAAAGTAAGTAAGTAAGTAAGTATGATGCTAAACACAGATTTAATCGAAAACTAGAAAGTATTGCATGGTTGTTATCTTTTTTTCTTTTTTTATGACATCATCAGGGAATCGAAATCGTTAATTTTTAATGATTAATCCTCAACAATTAATCATGATTAATGTGTGTGTGTGTGTGTGTGTGTGTGTGTGTGTGTGTGTGTGTGTGTGTGTGTGTGTGTGTGTGTGTGTGTGTGTGCATGGAATGTTTACGTGCATACGTGTGTGCATATGTATAAATGTGTGTGTGTGTGTGTGTGTGTGTGTGTGTGTGTGTGTGTGTGTGTGTGTGTGTGTGTGTGTGTGTGTGTGTGTGTGTGTGTGTGTGTGTGTGTGTGTGTGTGTGTGTGTGTGTGTGTGTGTGTGTGTGTGTGTGTGTGTGTGTGTGTGTGTGTGTGTGTGTGTGTGTGTGTGTGTGTGTGTGTGTGTGTGTGTGTGTGTGTGTGTGTGTGTGTGTGTGTGTGTGTGTGTGTGTGTGTGTGTGTGTGTGTGTGTGTGTGTGTGTGTGTGTGTGTGTGTGTGTGTGTGTGTGTGTGTGTGTGTGTGTGTGTGTGTGTGTGTGTGTGTGTGTGTGTGTGTGTGTGTGTGTGTGTGTGTGTGTGTGTGTGTGTGTGTGTGTGTGTGTGTGTGTGTGTGTGTGTGTGTGTGTGTGTGTGTGTGTGTGTGTGTGTGTGTGTGTGTGTGTGTGTGTGTGTGTGTGTGTGTGTGTGTGTGTGTGTGTGTGTGTGTGTGTGTGTGTGTGTGTGTGTGTGTGTGTGTGTGTGTGTGTGTGTGTGTGTGTGTGTGTGTGTGTGTGTGTGTGTGTGTGTGTGTGTGTGTGTGTGTGTGTGTGTGTGTGTGTGTGCATGGAATGTTTACGTGCATACGTGTGTGCATATGTATAAATGTGTGTGTGTGTGTGTGTGTGTGTGTGTGTGTGTGTGTGTGTGTGTGTGTGTGTGTGTGTGTGTGTGTGTGTGTGTGTGTGTGTGTGTGTGTGTGTGTGTGTGTGTGTGTGTGTGTGTGTGTGTGTGTGTGTGTGTGTGTGTGTGTGTGTGTGTGTGTGTGTGTGTGTGTGTGTGTGTGTGTGTGTGTGTGTGTGTGTGTGTGTGTGTGTGTGTGTGTGTGTGTGTGTGTGTGTGTGTGTGTGTGTGTGTGTGTGTGTGTGTGTGTGTGTGTGTGTGTGTGTGTGTGCATGGAATGTTTACGTGCATACGTGTGTGCATATGTATAAATGTGTGTGTGTGTGTGTGTGTGTGTGTGTGTGTGTGTGTGTGTGTGTGTGTGTGTGTGTGTGTGTGTGTGTGTGTGTGTGTGTGTGTGTGTGTGTGTGTGTGTGTGTGTGTGTGTGTGTGTGTGTGTGTGTGTGTGTGTGTGTGTGTGTGTGTGTGTGTGTGTGTGTGTGTGTGTGTGTGTGTGTGTGTGTGTGTGTGTGTGTGTGTGTGTGTGTGTGTGTGTGTGTGTGTGTGTGTGTGTGTGTGTGTGTGTGTGTGTGTGTGTGTGTGTGTGTGTGTGTGTGTGTGTGTGTGTGTGTGTGTGTGTGTGTGTGTGTGTGTGTGTGTGTGTGTGTGTGTGTGTGTGTGTGTGTGTGTGTGTGTGTGCATGGAATGTTTACGTGCATACGTGTGTGCATATGTATAAATGTGTCCACATACTAGTGACTAAATTGAAATAAGACGATGGAGTTCAACCATGTCACAAGTGATATATATATATATATACATATATATATATATACAGACTGTTCCTTCAGGACTAGTCTTCGTCAACATCTGAACTAAACATAGGGAGTAAAGTAGGCAAACATTTCGACGACTTCACTTATCTTGGAAATCTAATCAGCTATGATGGGTCGGTGCTTTATGAAATCGATGTACGAATTCAAATAGCTGGTATAGTGTAAGTAAGGTATTCATCGCCGAACGAAACAACGAGTATATTGCGCAGCAGCTTGATCTATCTTACTGAAACATGTCCACTTATAGGTTATTGGTATTCGATCATTATTAATGACTTCCAAACATAACTAGGGTTAGATGGGATCACCGAGTAAGCAATAACGAGGTTAAATGCCTTGTATTAGGCAAAGATAATAAATCGATCGATAAGGTTGTAAATCTTTATCAATTGAGGTGGTTGGAACATATGTTACGTATGCCCAACCACAGTGTGCCTCAACATGTGATGTTGGCTGATATAGGAGCAGGATGGAATGAGTTAGGGGTGACCAAACCAAAATATACCACTAATCCATGAAGTCACCGACTGCTGGTTTGAATCATATCGGTAGATACAGACTTACCTAGTTGTATTCTGCGCGAATGCCATAACCAATGGGTGGAAATTTTTGGTGACATGACTCCGAATTGGTCACAGTGGCTCAGGTGTATCCACTCTCCGTCCTTCCTTACATCGAGGGCTGAAAATTATTTCATAGCTTTCTTTCCAAGCATCAATTGTTTTTTCCGTAAATTATACGTATATATATATATATATATATATATATATATATATATATATATATCACGAATTGACTTCAGCTATTGGATTCTGCCTTAGTGGTATGACGTCTAAACGGTAACCCTGAAACCTAAAAGTCCTGTTGTCAATTGGTTGATGTGGTCATGGATGAACAATGTTGAAAAGTGTCATATAAATATAAAATAGCTATCCAGGGATTGCTGAATTTTACTGGCTTCCTAATGTAGGTCAATTGATGATATTAAAATCATCTGAATGCCTAATCTATATTGTATAATACACGAATCTATATCAAAGTTATTGAATACCTGTTTCGATGTTAAGTTGAAAATGAATTAAGCACCATGAATAGACCTAAATTACATAGCCATTGAAAACCAAGAATTACCAATTCCTAATTCACATCCATTTGTAACATCTAGTTCATAATCCATTTAATCTGTACAACTAATATTATTCACATTAATAGTTGCTTTATATTAGTAGTTTTTTTCGATTGATAAATATGAATAAAGAAACAATATCAATTCACAGTAGGAGAATAAGATGAATCCATTGAATTTCATGGATTCTTTATAGCTACAACTTATCAGCACTACAAACAGTCATAGTCATTAGTAAGTAATAAAGTGAGCATATTTAAGTTGGATTGTGACTGGCAATCGGAATCCAGGACACGCGTTTCGTCCTATTTGGGACTCATCGGCTGGATGTTGATGTTCACACTGGGATTCGAACTCAGTCCGTTTCGTGTCGAACGCCACCGCGTTCACCACTAGGCTACTGTGTCCAGACTTAAATATATAACTTATGTAATAAAGCTATATCGAGGCAATCCGCTCAGGATGCACATATGGCAACAGATACTGACCAGTTTCAGTCCATTACAAATCAACGGAAAGATACAAGCTTATCCTAATTAAATAAAGTGAGTAGTTTGTATAATGCATTTCATGTAAATTTTGAGCAAATGTTGCCGACCAGTATTACCTAAGTGACCCGATCCTAGGATCTCCTTTCCACTTCTTCACAAATGCTGTTCATTATTTTCATGTCTGATTCAGGTTCCTAAAGCAATGCGTTTTTTAGGTCTTTCTTTTCTTCGTTGGTTTTCTAGATTCCAAGTTAGTGCTGGTCTTCTGAAGTAGTTTGATGATTTCCTCAATATGTGCTCTATCTACCTCCAGTATCTTTTCCTAATTTATTCCTAAGCTGGATTATGATTGGTCTGTTTTTCGACAGAGAAGGTTGTTGTTGATGGTTTCTAGCCAATTGATCTAAAGTACCTTGAGCAAATATCTGTTTATAAATACTTATATATTTTAAATGCTGCTTTTCGTAGTTCACGAAACATGTTTCAGCTCCATGCAATAGAACTGACTGTTTTCACATTTGTGTTGAAAATTGTACCTTTGATATTGGCTGATTGCTGGCTTGATTTTCAGTTATTCTGCTTCAATTGTCTAAATGCTGCTCTCATCATTGCCTTGACAATCTAAGCATTCATATTTACATCAGATGATCCTTGTTTATCAATGATACTGCCTTCCAGGTATGTTAAATTTTACTACATATTTCAGAGATTTTTTTCCATCAGGTCATGTATAATGTAAATAGTGCTCATTGTTTTATATCTAAGGCTGTTGCTTTTTCCTTTATGTTTGTTGAAGTCTACTACCGCAGAGGTTGTTACTACATTGTTCGTCACCACCTACAGTTTTTGTTGGATGTAGCATAGAAGAGCTATGTTAAAACATTTTACAGGTAGCTACTATTTTATTTATATTCTAAATATACATTTCATAGAAACAGTTGTTACTAAGTCACTTAAACTATATTTGTGTCACTAACAGAATACTGTTCACAATCGTGTACTGTTTTCGTGATTTCATTTCAAGATCTTACTACGTGATTATTTTCTTTTATTATTATTACTATTATTACGTTCAATGACCTTAATAACTTTAAAAATTTGTTTTCTAAAGTAAACATTCATTCACTTAATCAATTTTACTTCTTAAGTATTACGTAATCTATGAATGCATTCTTTTGTTTCGAAAAATGAGTAAAAGTATTCTCTTTTAGATGATTCTAGAAAATTTATATATTTCTGTTGTGACGTGTGGTTCAGGTCTTTTATCGACCGCAAGATCTCCGTCGTAAATTGTTATCTGTCTCGGTTGACCCCACGCTTCGTCTCCTAAGCTATGATACGACCCCCAGGCTGAAACTACTCGTCAACAGGAACACAAGAGAGAAGACAGGAAACACTGCAAAAACACTTTAATGCAAGAGTTCGATCATGTACAGAAAACTAGGATATATATATTATCATAAGTGTCCTTCAGGCTTCTAGAGAATTCCGTAACCACCTAAACACAGTAGTGCTAAGACAATTGACCAATCACAGACATAGCACGTGATTTCTCTCTCTCTAGAAGTTTCTGGTAAAAAGCTATCTCCGCTCTGATTGGACACAATATATCCTATTGATTTCTATGCCAGGTTGAGCTTGTCTCGAGGGCTTTTCTCAGCCTACCCAACAATTTCAGCAAGGAATAAATCAATGTCTAAACAGTTTTTAATTCTTTCATAGTTTAATTAATACGTCACTTATTGGTATTGTGTGGGTGCCACTGAAAACAAGAGAGCATTGAACAGCCGTTTCATTCTAGTGTGAAACTCCTCAGTAGTGTGTACCCTAGATTCCACCCCATAGTCTTCAGGTTGGTAAACACCTAAACCTCCGCGTCACTGGCTAGGCCAACATCCAATGGTGGAATTTTCACACTGGTCAATTTGTGATATATAGTGTGAAGATCATTCATTGTGATTGGTGATAAGTGCCTCACTCCTGACATGTTAGAACTCCAGTAGTCATGATTTGTTATTTGGGCTTCAGGAACATGCTGAAGTTAGTGATTAGCCAGCTGATTACTGTAATTGAGTCGAGATGGGGCGGAATCTGGGGTGAACACTACTTAGGAATTCTGCACTTGAGTGAAACGGCTGTCCAGTGTTTCCTGGTTTTAAATGGTATCCTATAAACATCAAGCTGTGACTCATTCAACCAACAGAAAATACCACTCTCCACAAAAATAACCATTTCAATTCTTGCATAATTATTATGTTTCATCAATATTTAACGTCTCGACAACCTTAGTGATAATGATATGGGTACGAATCTGTTAGAAAGAATAAATTCCTTCGATATTGTAGATATGCAATGATGACAAATGTCAAGTAAAATGAATCTTAGGTAGGGCAGGGTTTTGTGACGACTACATTTGAATCATTTACTTAAAAATGGAGTCCGTGATGTCAAGTCACTAAGAGCAAGTGGCTACATTGCAACATGATTAATAAAATCAGAGTTTCACCAAGTCATTTTAAGTATCCGAGTACACCTTACTGATGAGTAACAAATGACATAAAACCAAGTGAAGCAAGTTAGTTATGAAGCAGTCGTCAACAACATGGAACTTGACACGTTTGTGTCCTTCCTAAAAGATTCGTTCCCATATCATTACTACTAAGGTCCAAGTTTCCATTAGCATGACAAAATCAAATTTGCAACATTAACACGACAACATAACTTAATTGGATGAAATAAAGCAAACTTTTGCACAAAAGAACGATAGAACTTAATATTCAGAATAACATAAAGTGTAAATACTTGAAATGCACCCGATATATGACCAAGTTACGCTTGAGGTATTACCACGGCAACTTCTGACGATTGAACCCACTCTTACGAATCACAATAAATCAGAAGGCACGAAGGATGGAAGAGAAGTTATATTTGGTAGTGAATATAGCGGCAATCGAAAAGCAACGTCTAGGCTGGCAAACTAGAGAGAGAGATGCTTTCCATGGTGCGGCGTGATGTGATCTGCTGATGATGTGTGACTGAGCGCCTTCAACTAGTAGTGTCCACTAAAACAAACATGGTCAACATCAATGTCGAGGACCTATGTAACTATTTATTTTGGGGATTATTTATCGCTACATACTCTTGCACCACTGTCACTAATTACAAGCCATGTTTCCCAGTATCTCTAGCCACTGGTCACGACTATCAAGCCGACCCCAACAAACCTTCGTTTACTAACATGGTTTAGGCCAACAGTCTGGGACCTTGTGAACCTTCTTCCATCTTATTCCCACCCCAGCCAACATCTTTGGACGAGGCAGGCTCTGGTTAGACATACGTAACACATATTCTAATCCTCTCAGTCGATGAAAGTTTACGACCTCTGTAACTGATCTTTCGTGTTTTCCTAGTACTTTATATCTAATATGAATATTCTTTATTGGGCCGTTCTATAATATACGGTCAATGTTCAAAAGATTTCTATCGTCAGAGACTTTGAGCTAATGCATATCTTTTATTCTTATGATCTATAGTTTGCATCCATATGTTAAGGCAGAGGGAACTGCTATGGAACACACTCGGCCTTTCGTCAAGAGATGTATATCACACCGAGTTAGCTTACAGAATCAATGCGGAGATTCCATCAGACTCCTACCTACTAGGATTGATATGACTTTCTAGATAAGTGAAACTATTTATACACTCAACTTTACCAATTCTACATTAAAATTATAATGTACCAGATTGTGAGTCACTTTGACGAGTAGACTTATGTTTCGTTATGATCGATAGATTTCGATCGGCAGTATGTAGAAACCAGAGAAACATGAAATTAATCACTACCTAATGATTAATTAATCTTCTTAATTTATTTGAAAATTGATTCGTGCCTAAACAAACAAATAAGTCATCGAAATGAGATGATTTTGTGGTTATTTGATTGAATATGTCACAGATTGATATTGGAAATGTACCATTGACGTCCAGGGAACACTTCATAGATGTGTCGTCCTAGTATGAGACGACTCAGCGGTTCGCCAAAGGGGCTTCAAGTTGGTGAACACCTAACCCTCTGCATCAATAGCCAGGCCGGCGTCTGATTATAGAACTCCTACATTGATCAATTTGTGATATATAGTGCGACGATCATATATTGTCATCGGTGATAACTGTCTCATTCCCGATTAGTCTGGACTTCACTAGTCACAATTTCTCACTAGAGATTTAGAAACATCCTGTTGGATACTGGCCCAGTGGTTCTTGGGATTAGGTGTCAGCCAACCTGAATCCTCTGGGGGGGAGCAGAATTTAGAGTGCCCCCTTCTTACAAGTCCAGTACTAAGACGAAACAGCTGTCCAGTGCATCATGGTTTACAATGGTACACTCTTAACATCAATCTATACATTATTCAGTCAAATAAATAAGGTTTACTTATCTATTTACTGATTTATTGATTATTTGGTAAACTTACTTCAATCAGTCTATATGAAGCCTATTTTTACGATTGTTTGCAAGTAGTTCTAAGTGATGAATAGATAAGTATGATGGTGAATGAATGTTTACACATTGGAATTTAACAACAAATATAACCGTTATAAATGTCTATTTTAAGTATTTCATTCACAAGTGTATGCTCATATATGAATGGTATTCAGTCATTAGATCATCTAATAGTATGGTATATAACAATATTAGTGTATTTTAGGATAAACTTGTATATTCCCGTTCATTTGTTATAGACTGAAGCTGGTCAGTCATTGTTGCTATATGTGCATCCTGAGCGGATTGCCTCGATATAGAGAATTTTTCACAAGTATTATATAAGTTGGATTGTGACTGACAAGTGGAATATAGGACGTGCGTTCCGTCTGGACTCAGTAGTCTAGTGGTGAACGCGGTGGCGTTCGACATGAAACGGACTGAGTTCGAATCCCACTGTGAACATTAACATTTGGATGCAGGTACATCCAGCCGATGAGTCCCGAATAGGACGAAACGCGCGTCGTGGATTCCACTTGCCAGTCACAATCCAACTTATATAACACTAGTGTATTTTGCTTTTAATGCCAATTACTACTAAACAAATATAAGTAATTTACATGTGTGATATGTCGGGCACTTTATAAAGATTGAGTATCCTCGTGAACTGTGTTTTAGAACATTATTTCAATTATTATAACTGAGGATAATGTGAACATTTCATTCCTATGACTGTTACATTCCCCTTACTTGATCCTCCAGTTTAGTATATTTATTTTTAGTATATTGTTTATTACTATGAACTACAGTTACTTAGTTGTGTACAAGTTGTCCCCATTCACTGCCACTTTTTCCTTTGTTATACATAAATTTTAGATTGTTGATTGGTTAACTGTGTGGTCTGATTCTGTGTATATATAAAGGCATGGTTGAAATACAATACGGTTCCCAAACCTGTTTTCCCATTCTGATTCTGTTTCTGTCTTGTTGGTTCTTCTATTTTCGGATTGGGAATGAGTGGGCATTCATCAACTAGGCACATCTCATAGGCATCCGCAACAACCAACCAAATTTTCTTTGCCTCATAACAATCTTACACAACGTTTGATGAGAATATTGAGGTTTAATGACAATCTTTAATAGTTGTAATAGTAAGTTTATGCAACGAATAGACTTCTACAAGATTCTGTATTCACCAGCTTGAATCTACTTCATTACTTATTCCATCACAAATTGATGGAATTGGGAATTTTATCAGTGGACGCCGACCCAGTGGTGCAGATGGTTAGGTGTTCGCCGTTAACATAAAGCCCCTAGTGAGGAAATTTGGAATGCGCACTTCTGAGGAGTTCCACACTAGAACGAAACAACTGTTCAGTGCTCCTTGCTTTTCAGTAGTATCCTGCTAACATCAATCTATGACATATTCAATCGAATAAAATATAAATTTCTTCAAAATGACTCAAAAATAAATGAAAACCACTCTCTAAATAATACAGTTTACTATTAGCTAGAGTTCAGTCTATGCATACAATACCTCCAACTCAATGGAAGTAGTATTTAATGTTATGCAGTATAACAATGAATGACAATTAGCTATTATTATATGTATATGCGTACTGATAATGATAATGATATTCTGTTTATTACTGATTAGAATGTCTATTACTAACTAACTTATACAGAAGGAATTTCATTTTAATTGAAAATAGTATGCTCTTTTGTAATGTTTGCATTACTCTTAACCAAATTTTTTGGGGTCATTTATAGAATTGTAAACAATTCAGAGGTGATTTCTAATATATAATAACATATCACAAATCATGTGATATGACTAAATTCGTCATAGTTACTATTATTGATTACTGAATACTTCTAAATGGCCTCATTAATTTTAATGTAATGAGATAATATTCTGAATTTACTATCATCTAAATAATATTTTAAAGTAATTAAATATAACATTGTCAACATTATCCAAAACTCTTACTACGGAATACAGTGCAAAATTGTATTTGGAGGACATTTGACAAATGTATTTCCGGTAGGGACCGGAGTTAGATAAGGTTGTCTACTCTCACCGTTTGTTTTCCTTCTAGTGATTGACTGGATCATTAAGACCTCCACATCTGAGGAAAAACACGGAATTCATTGGAAAAGTAAGATGCAACTCGATGATTTGGACTTCACAGATGATCTAGCTCGCTTAGCACATACACACCAACAAATGCAAGTGAAGATAACCAATGTAGCAGCAACCTCAGCACCAGTAGGCTTGAACATACACAACAGAAAGAGCAAGATTCTCAAATATAACACAAAGAGCACAAACCCAATTCAATTTGATGGAGTAACTCTGGAAGAAGTGGATACTTGCACGTACCTGGGGAACATCAGCGATGAACAAGGAGGGTCCGATGAAGATGTAAAGGCAAGGATTGACAAAGCCAGGACAGCATTCCTACAGTTGAAAAACATATGGGACTCAAAACAAATATCAACTAACCTCAAAATCAGATTCTTCAATTCGAACGTGAAGACAGTCCTGCTGTATGGAGCTGAGACATGGAGAATTACTGCAAACATCAGACGGGTACAAGTATTTATAAACAACTGCCAACGAAAGATACTGAATGTCCGTTGGTCGGAAACTATCAGCAACGGCTTATTATGGGAGAGGACAAATCAACTTCCAGCCGAAGAGGAAATTAGGAAAAGATGTTGGAAATGGATAGGACATACATTACGCAAACCATCAGACTGCATCACGAGACAAGCATTAATATGGAATCCTGTTGGGAAACGGAAAAGTGGAAGGCCAAATAACACAGTTCGTCGAGAATTGGAAGCAGTTATTAAAAGGATGAACATCAACTGGAAACAATTGGAAAGGATTGCTCAGGACAGAGTTGAGTGGAGAATCCTGGTGAGCAGCATATTCTCCTTAATGAGGAGTAACTGGTGTAAGTATGTAAGTAAGTAAAGAACAAACCACGTTGAAAATCGGCTGCAGATATTAAAAGGATAAACAGAAACTGGAAACAGCTGAAAAGGATTGGTATCACTTACACTTGTATTCAATCGGCTAACTAATATGTCACTTCATTAATTGTCTAATATGAATCTTACTCTATACTACTTAATTATGAAATAAAGTAGTTTAAGAACTATTCAACAATTTCTTCAACTATTAATATGATCAGGTTTTCAATACATGGACGTATAAAATTCATCGACTCAACGCTTAGTTGAATGGATAGATTCATCTAGATATTTGTATAGCTTCCTGATTACATAAGGACCCCAAAGTGATTGGGATGTTCTTCAGTTCCACTGATCTTTGTTCATTATTTAGGCCTTGGGAACAGTTGTATTTTTATGAAGTGTTCAAAAATAGATCAAGTGGAACTTTCGATGGAAATATCCTAATGTTCATTAGTGCTTTATTCCTCTAGATTGGACTTAAATAGTAATCCACTTTCAAAATGACTGTTGATATTTGAATTTAATTACTATGGAAATTAGCCTAACCAACAAATCCGTAGCTATTTAAAGAGCACTGAGAAAAATGAAAGATGTAATTGTCTGTTGGTTTATACAATGGAACTACTAGGTCGATAAAGCCACTACAAATACCATTGCATCCCTGGTCAATCAACGAAAGTATCTGTCCTTCTTATGAGCAACCGAAGAATAGCGAAATTTCACAAATCTCAAATGGCAGACAATATTATGCTGTTCACCATCAAATCATATCTTAATTCAAAATACTTTTCATTTGTAGCAGTAAATAATCCCCATTAGCTCTCGACGTTGATGCTGGCTGTGTTTGTTTTAGCAAACACAACTGGCTGAAGCCGCTCGGTCATACCTTACCACCATATGACGTCACGAACCACCGTGGGTAGCATCTCTCTCTAATTTGTCAGCCCAGACGTTGCTATCCGATTGACGCCCCAATTAACATCAAATAAAACTTATACTCCATCCCTCATTGTCTTCTGATTTATTCTCATTCGTAAGAGTAGGTTCAATCGCTAGGAGTTGCTCTAGTTATAAGACAAACGTAACTTGGTCATATACCGGGTGCACTTCACATTTATTTCCAACTTGAAATGTAATCCACTGCCCTTGAACTCTACTAGGTATATTACTAGTGTTAACGGTTTGTGTTCACGAAATACTATAACAGGTCTAATGAAATCCAGACCCTTTTGAACTATACGCTGCGACTGTTGAAATCCAAACCCTATTAAAATGAGGCATCGTGGTTATGAGGTAAGACTACTGAATCTAGTTCCATCAACATACGATGTGTCACACACATACAGGTATACGATGATAGTGAGTTAATAACTTGAAGTTACGCAGTGAGTATCCATAGGAATCAACGAATATGATTACCCATGACAGCTTCTATGTTCATCATAACTGACTGATCTATTAAATAAATTGCACTTTCAAATCTACGCCATTTATATGCGATTCTATAGTCAATTCACTCGAATTGTCATTAGCAAAATTCATTAAATCAAATAAAACTTATACTCCATCCCTCATTGTCTTCTGATTTATTCTCATTCGTAAGAGTAGGTTCAATCGCTAGGAGTTGCTCTAGTTATAAGACAAACGTAACTTGGTCATATACCGGGTGCACTTCACATTTATTTCCAACTTGAAATGTAATCCACTGCCCTTGAACTCTACTAGGTATATTACTAGTGTTAACGGTTTGTGTTCACGAAATACTATAACAGGTCTAATGAAATCCAGACCCTTTTGAACTATACGCTGCGACTGTTGAAATCCAAACCCTATTAAAATGAGGCATCGTGGTTATGAGGTAAGACTACTGAATCTAGTTCCATCAACATACGATGTGTCACACACATACAGGTATACGATGATAGTGAGTTAATAACTTGAAGTTACGCAGTGAGTATCCATAGGAATCAACGAATATGATTACCCATGACAGCTTCTATGTTCATCATAACTGACTGATCTATTAAATAAATTGCACTTTCAAATCTACGCCATTTATATGCGATTCTATAGTCAATTCACTCGAATTGTCATTAGCAAAATTCATTAAATTCACATAAATAGATAATCAAACACGTCAACATTAACATATCCATTATAACAATGAAAGAGTAAACGAACTCAAAGAATACAATAACATCATCAATATCAACTATAGTTAATGTTAATGTTCATACACATCATTCCACACTTTCAACAACCACATCGAATGATACACTTCACCACCTATTTACATCTACACTCACCAATGATAATCATACCTACAAAATGATCAACCATTCATCAGTTCACAATTCATGTTATATACGAATCATCACTATCTACTACATACACCAGATTCACACTGAATCAATCACTAACTAACTCACTCAATTTCTCATTGATAAATTCAATCATTAATACACACAGATACACTCACTCTCATTCACAATCCTATACTCATCATTCACTCTCATTTCACTCTCATCCCTACTAACAATCCATGCAATCTCTACACTATTTACAATTCACAATAACATCACACATCATTATGTCGATGTACATTATCAACACCGATCTCATTTCATCACATTGACTATCGACATTGAAAGGATACTTAATCGCCTCATTACGTCATCACATTCACCATCAACATCATCATCATCATCACCACAACTACAACCACCATATTCATTATGATCAATGTAAACTACCGACATCAATACCCATCAAAACATACAGGTTGTTCCATTGTATACTCATTCACCAACTTATTCAATTATTACCTCTCTCTATCGATCAACCTCTCTCCAAAACACACCCTCACATTATCAACTACATCTAATAGAATCAATCTGATTGAGTGAATGAACTCATCTAAGGAGGGAAGGAGTGTGGGGAGGGGGTCAGCACAATTACATCATACTCATCTCTATTCCACACCATTCATTCATTCATTCATTCATTCTGACCTGTGTCATTCAATTCAATTCAATTCAATTCACTAATAAACTCACAACCAAGCAAAATTGACTCCTCTTCAATGCAAATGTATAGTAAATGTATTGTATCAAGCCAAATATCACCATTCCCACTACTATCCATCGTCCATTGTACTTCATTTTATATATTCGCCTTATTCAATTGATAACATTCAGTTATATTTAGTTTGACTCACTACAAGTAATCATCAAACAAACATCAATTCGCATTCTTATTTAATTGTTACATAATGAATGCAATGACTCCCAAACGAAGCACATTTGTAGGTAGTTGTTGATGAATTGTTGTTTGTGTTATTGTGATAGATTGCGAGCCATGTAACTCAGTATCTTTCTCCAACCACTGATCACAGTTATTTTGTGGAGTGTCATGTTGTAGACTGATCGAGCACACTAGTCAGTGAGTACATAGACTAATTTGATACTCATCTTAACCCGTTGAATATTTTTTCTCATCAACTGTAGCCTTATTGATGATGGTTGATTGAATTATAAGGTGAATGGTTGTATGCAATACATGTGCTGACCACTTTATTTGATGAAGCACAATCACATCAGTTCATTTAATATCGCCTAGTGAGCTGTATCTAACTGTATCACTACTCACTCAGTAATTATAAGACGGGCGAGATACGCTTTGTAAACACCTATTATAAAAGTACAACGGATTAGCATGTATTCTACATTCACGAGTGTATTTTGCAGCCATACGTTAGCACAAAAAGAAATACTGAACACTCCTCGTTCTGTGATTAACAGATGAATTATTTTCCTGTTCCATAAGTGGTAAGAGTTTGGCGAAAACCAAAGCAGTTCTCTGAATATTTGCCGAATGTTCGTCAGACATTAGCCTATCATGACTGAGGAGGTTTTCATGATTGTCAACGTACTTAACAACTCCATTTAGTGTAATCAATCAGGATGATAATGTATACCTGTTCTGGAGCAAAATTTTACATTCAGTAAGAGAAAAATACTGCCTAAATTTGTTTTCTTAAGCATTTAGGTGACTGTGGGCAATATCTTCATCTTTAGCAAAGGGGACTACTTAGTTTGCGCATTTAGGGTCGAAAAGTCTGCCTCCTATTATGAAACCAATCTTTGGTGAATAAAAATGAAAAGAGTGTAGTTTCGAGAAATATATGTATGCTGAAAGAATGGATAGTCTTCTTGACGTGAAATGTGTATATAACAGATATTACTTACTTACTTAAGCCCGTTACTCCTCACTGAGGAGTATAGGCCGCTCATCAGGATTCTCCACTGAACTCTGTCTTAACCAATCCTTTCCAGCTGTTTCCAGTTGCTATTTATCTTTTTAATATCTGCTTCCAGTTCTCGACGAAGTGTGTTATTTTGCCTTCTACTTTTCCGTTTCCCAACAGGATTCCATGTTAATTCTTGTCTCGTGATTCAACATGTAATATAATAAACCCAACAAAGATATTCTCAATTCAGTAAATTTGAATAACTTAGTAACCAAAATCATGCATTTATAATTATTAATTTGAAAGTGAATCGAGGGTGTACAGTGATTAGAAGTACCATACTGTGACGAAATAGCTGACTAGTCAGTCAATCTACCAATGTATGTTGCCCCCGAGTGAAGCATCGGTCGCCTACCAGCATTCTCTAACAATTCCTATCCTTAAATTTACTTTATACTTCTTCCCAAGTGTTATTCACTCTTTTCATGTTTGGCCAATATTCTCAAAGCAATGTGTTCTTTGGTCTTTCTCTCTTCATTTAGCCCTAAGAATGCAGGTGATTTTCTCAATGTGTCCAATCCAACTCCAGCGTTCTTTCCTAATTTCTTCCTCAGCTACATTTTAGTTGGTTTATTCTCTGCTACAGTAAGTTGTTACTGATGGTGTCTGGTCAACAGATGTGGAGTATCTTACGTATAAAACTGTTTATAAATTCCTGTACAATGCTACCTGGAAATCAGTGGTACCCAACCATTACCAATTAGGGACGAATTTAAGCAACTAAACTTAATATCCATCTCCAAAACACCATCTCAATTTAATTGCAGTGATCAACTCACTAGTGACTAACTTCAGGTAGTTCATAAAGTTCCAGTGAGAAGTCGTGACTGACAGAGTCCAGGCTTGTTAATAGAGAAATAGTTGTCAACAAATCTAATATAAAGAAATAAAACCGTAATATTCCTACTTTGTAGAATACATACTCCTAGAGCATGAGTTAAACGATAAGTAGGTCACTTGTTTGTCAACTAGCCTACCTTCCTTGTCTATATCTATGTTGGGAAACATAGAAACATGTATATATTGATTAATATTCGGTTTGCATTTAAAATGTCTACGCAGTGCTTCGGAGTTGATAAGGAAGCATACCAAATTGCATTTTAACGGATACCCTAAAAGGCTTCGTCATCGTCATCATCATGATCATTAATTGTGGATGCTTAAAAAGTTTAACTGATTTTCATAATTGAAACTGATTATAATTCGAATATGTTTGGATCTTCCCGTTGATTTATCATGAACTGAAACTGATCAATTTCTCTAGCTATATGTGCACCCTAAGTAAATTGCCTGGATAACAACGAGTCCCATATAGGACGAAACGTGCATCCTGGATTTCGCTTTCCAATCACCATCAAACACAAACAATAATCGAAACTGTATGTTTCTTCTGCATTTTAACATCAGTTGATACCATTTTCGAATGTCAGTCACTTATTTATTCGCCTCATTAAAGGAGGTGAAATAAATGGGTACAAACTTCACCATCACCACCACCACCACTACATAGACACTTAGATTCATAAAAATGTCATTACAACACACATACACACGCACATGAACACATACATCGTAACTAGCCTTATTGACTCATTTACACTTAGATGATGACAACTCACCAATTCATCAATAAATAATTTGATTTATTGATTTGCCTAAAATGTAAACATGTTCATATTCGTATGTTTTCTTCATTTTTTAAATTTATCAGTGGTGGTGATGAGGAAGAGCTGTTTAATTTAGTAGGTAGGGTTAAGCATCACATAGTAATTAGACATTAAATTATGCATAATTTAAATATCTTTTATTCGATTTTCGCGTGTTATGATCAGATTTCAGTTGAAGACTAATCACAATTTATCATACTATAATAATAATAATAATAATAATAATAATAATAATAATAATAATAATAATAATAATAATAATAATAATTTGCATGCGTACAAAACTGATGAGTGAGAATAGTAATCATTTGTTTACATGGTTAATTGTGAAGTTAACTCAGTTAAATTTATGATAAGAAATCAAATTTTGAGTTATGATCCACACATGGGATCAGGCCTAGATACTAATAATAATAATAATAATAATAATAATAATAATAATAATAATAATAAACTATATTCGGAAAAATATTGATTGACATTTTTGTTCACTAATCATTTTCATAAGTAGACTCTTTAAGATTTTCAATTTTGATATCACGAATTGATGTGAATCAGACAACTATGGATCACCTGGAAGCACTGGACAGCTGTTTCATCCTAGTATGGGACTCCTCAACAATGCGCATCCACGACTCCATCGGGGATTGAACGCAGGACCCTCTGGCTCTGCAGCGAACGCTTTACGATTTGTTGTAACTGGCAATGCCTGATTGGCGTAATGAACGAATTCTGAGTAAATTGTTTCAATTAAGTGATTGTTCTGTATAAATCAAGAAGTTAGTTTAATTCTGTGTGATATAAAGAAGATGGTGTAACGGTAAATAATCCTCAAAATAAGTAGTTACATAAGTCCTCGACATTGATGCTGACCATGTTTGTTTTAGTGGACACTACTAGTTGAAGGCGCTCAGTCACACATCATCACCAGATCACGTTACGCCGCACCGTGGGAAGCATCTCTCTATCTAGTTTGCCAGCCTAGACGTTGCTTTTCGATTGCCGCTATATTCACTACCAAATATAACTTCTCTTCCATCCTTCATTGCCTTCTGATTTACTGTGATTCGCAGGAGTGGGTTCAATCGTTAGGAGTTGTTCTGGCTATATGACAAACGTAACTTGGTCATATACCGGGTGCACTTCAATGGAAATCACATACAAACCTGTGTTAATGTTTATATTCATAGTCAAACTCACTTTAAACATCATTCAATAAGCAACTTAGTTCCCATTGTGAACATTCGTACTGAGATGCATGTATATTGGGTACCGAAATCAAATGGAATAATTCGTTTAGATGATTTCGATACTAATTTTAAGCTAATGATAACCTTCTAGTCATGAGTGAATATTACTTTACATAGTACTGGACAATTGTTCCACCCTTAATAATGAATCCAATGTGCATAGAATACAAAACCTTTAGATTGAAGGATAAGGCATGTGTTTATTTAAATCATAAAGTTGAAATCCTATAATTTTTACATTATTAATTAGTTCATGAGATAATGTGACAGAACTTGTTAAAGTTGAAACTTTGGTGCATTCGTTTAGAATCATACGTCAGTAAATATGTTACTGTTACTAAAAATCGTGGGAGTATTAGACAATTGTTTCACTGTCAGTATAAGCATTCCATGGTAGTATAGAAAACAACAACCTATAAAATGATAGAACACCGGATCTTCTTATAGTATGAGGTTAATATTAGACATGTGAGTGACTCAAGTGTTATATATTTGTGTAATTACCATAGATCTTAATTGAGCTTTGTGGTGATTGTTGAATTTTAATTTGATATTACGGATTGATCTGAACTAGATAACCACTGATCAACAAGAAACACTAGACACCCGTTTCGTCCTAGTATGGAACTCTTCAGCAGTGAGCACCAACGACTCTATCAAGAGTCGAACCCAGAACCTTCTGGCACCTCTGAGGACACTTTAACATTTAACCACTGAGTCGGCTCCAAACGGTTCATATTTGTATTTCAATCAATTCGTGATATGTTTAAGAGACTTCATCCATCGTCATCGATGAGTAACTACCCCACACTCGACATGGAAGAATTCTACTGGTCACTTCTTTTCACTAGGACTCCAGGAATTAACCCGAGAATAAAGTCACTAGTGGGTCTAATTCAGAGCAATTTATGATATCAAATTACTATATATCTGTAATGTAAATAACAGAATAGGATCATCCACATAATTTTCATATTACAGTATGTGTACACTCTGTCACCAGCAACATTCTTGTCATTCATTTAAGGCTGTGGAGGGACTGGGTGTGTTGCTGTGATTGTTGGCTTTGGTTATTCAGCTTTGTCAGCTATCAAAATATAATTAGAATATAATTAGAATTCAGACACTTTTGATTCAGTACATTTGAGCATTGTAGCAATAAACTGGGTGACCAGAGGACTAAAGGTGATTGCAACATATGTATCCCACACAGTATATGAGTATCCTAGAACTTACATTTACTTGGCATGGTGATTAAATGACACTGAAGTGTGGTATGCAGATACTTCCAGCTAATAAATGCGAAATAACAAAGGCTTTAACATCAGTTTTTTCTGCTGACTACCTTCAACAAATTAATATCAATAACGCAGTGTACTCTATATCCTGTCAAGTGGTTACATAGCATCTTGATTAAAAGAATTTAATTAACACTAATCAAGTGTAGACCAACATCGTATCACCTATCATTTAATGTGTATATGAATCGTATCATAATTTCAAAGAGAATTTAACTGTGATATGCAAGTCTTGTCGCAAAATTCGTCCATTAGAATTTATAGAAGTTAACATTTTGAGACAGCTGATTCTTCCTATAATGAGACTCCTTATCAGTGCACACCCATGTCCATACTAAATTTCATGGTTAGGAACTCCAGTCTTCATGATGAACATAACTGTTAGACCACTGAGCGGGGCATACAGTAGTTGATATTTCTAATTTCAATCAAACTACAACATATTCATTGATTGTTATCAACTAGTAACTGCCGTTTACTTCATATAGTTGTACTTCACTGTTTATGTTTTCACACTTGTATTTTGAAATTACCTCTTGTTAATTGTAAATGAGTACTGTGGAAATTGTTAGTTGATAAGAAACTCCAAACTTATGTTTCGTTCTAATTAGCAATCGTCAGATTTTGAAACCATATGACTCTGACTAGAGTCGTTCAACAACGATTACCAGTTTCCTCAATATTGTATGTAAGTAGGTCTAGGCGATGAATAGTAACTAGAATAAAATTCAAGACTTCCTACTCAACTACTTCTAACCACCTGGCATCTAGAATATTGTATATGCGACTTCAAGTCGTTTAAACCTAAAAGCATATCATAAATTCGATTGATCTGAATTCAATTAGTATTCCATAGTATCAGAAGACATTGATCATCACTCAATGATCCAAATCTATTCTAATCTAAACGGGTCAACATTCATTAGATGGAGTAAATAGATGTTTATTGATTAAGATATTCTACTATGACCTATACCAGCTAATTTAACCACTTTAGACGCTTACTCCTATTCACTTTCTCTCTCTCTCTCTCTCTCGCACACACATACACACACACACAAGAATAACTTAAATGATGGTTAATTGTATTTGAACAATCAATCGGTTCTCAATCAGTCGATTAATCAATCAATCAACAGTTCAATGAAACTTTTATAATGAGCATATTTCATGTTTACCCTATACAAAATGATTGTATTACACATAACTATTCACAGTTTCATAACTTGTCTATCAATACAAATGAAGATCATCACTATCATCGACGTGATTTAAGCATACTTTTACATAACAGAAAGTAATAACATATGAATAAGAGTAAGAGACAAAGAGAGAGAGAGAGAGACAGAGAAAAAAACGTGATAATTTGGGACTAATTAAACTTGACCGTGTTTTGTTTCTAAATGTAAATGTGCATGTATGAATTTCTCATAATATGAATATTTTCATTTCTTGTTATCATTAAATAACATTAATTGATAGTGATGACATAATACTTGTATTCATTGTAATAGATAGCTAAAAGTAATCAAGTAGATTTAGTGTTATATAGATGTTTTGTTACTAGAGTCATTGAGGTGCTGATATGATCTTCTGTGAGATTTGAATTATATTCATACAGTTTTACAGTTTGTTAACGAGATAACTATAAATGACTTCTTGTTGGATTTAGATGATTACGTAATACCATATTGATAGAATTGAATGAACATAAATAAATGTAGTGCAAGAGATTACTAGTTATTCAGACCAACATAAAAAACTGAACTTAATGCCTGTCTAAATTAAAATCATCTAAATTCAATTACAATAATCTGCTTACAAATGGCTAACTTTAGGGTATTCCTAGAGATCTAGTAGGAAGTCGTGACTGTTGGAGTTCAAACTTGTCGAGATTATGACAGTTATCATCATTGAAAATGACCGATCGTTGCGTTATATCATAAATTGATGGAAGTGGGAACTTCACGTATGGACGTTGTCCGACTGAGTGGTGTTATTAGTTGAAATTTCACCGTAAGAACTGATGGTCCTAGGTTAAATTCTTTGGCGGATCAAGGGTGGACACTGCCGCGGAGTCGTATACAAGGAGGAAACAGATGTTCAGTGTCTCGTTGTTTTCAGTGGTATCAAACCAACATCAATCTGTGACGAACACAAACAACTAAATCAGTCAAATATGTTTCACTGTGAGATTTCTGTTTATTGAAAGTTAACCTTGTAGACACACTGGGACTAGTTCGATAGATTTCAGTAACAACCGAACAAATATATAATACCAATCACTACTTAGATATCAATAAATGTTTATACCTCACTCTCATAGGACGTCAGCCCTAGTCTCAGTATCTCAAAAGTAAGCATTTAAGTGTGTTGTGGTTAGAATCATACAGTAGAAAGTTTTGTCAGCACTAGTGTCAACTAGCACATAACATACGTGAAGCAGAACTTCCTGATGATTGTCACCAACATCGAAATATACTTATCAGATGAATGATTATGGCAAAGTTACCTTCAATTAGTAAGATAATTTAAACTGTATCATAGTTAGGTGATGTCTTGTGACAGAATAATATAAGCTTTATAATCAAATGACCCTATTCTCTGAAGGTAACTTCATGTAAACCTATTTGGATCCAACTGTGATAAATCTAGTTTGACATTATAACATCACTTTTTGAGCCAAAGGTTATTGTCAACTTCGAATCTGAGGATCATTTGTGTATTAATGTATTTCATATAGTATTACTGATTGGGTCTTGTGAAGAGAAATTTTCTTAGATGACAAAATTCTTCCTAGATTACTCTCAATTGACTTAAGAGTCGATGATGAAGGAGCGCTAGATATCAGTTTCACAAGATTGATGGACTACTCATCAATATGCCCCTATATCTCTTCCCCTCGCTACCAAGTATTGAATCCAGAAATTCTAGACTTCGTTTTGAACGCCTAGGTAGTGAATATCATCCAACACTATATGTTCACAATTTCAATCAATTCATAATACTTTGTATCTATAATGTAATACTACTGTTGACTGCCGGTTCACTGGCAGTTACATTTAATTCTTGGTGTAGTTATAAATTTGTAATCATGATTTCTATACGAGGATGAAACTGTGGTACAATGCTCCCTAGCTGTTAAAGTCAGTCTATGTCGAATGACACATTCATTAGTCTCAACTATAAATGTTAAGTTGAAATTATTCATTTCAACGACGGTGCTGATACCTTACCTGATTCTCGTAGTAAACATACTCTTAAGACATTAAAACATTATAATAAGTAATCAGTATTAATTATCAACTGACTTCTGCATTACTGTCTGTTATTATTATTATAACCAAAATGTGGAGCTGGATAAAATGAATGGTCTATGCGCTCACTTCATATTCTTAATGTCTTTACAGGAATATTTAATGAATTATGCAAATAAGGTGGTTTTGTGGGGATGAGTATTAAGTTTTATTGATTGGATTCGTCATAGAGTGGTATTAGTAGGGTACCATCAAATACCGGGTATCACTGGATATATGTTTTGCTTTTGTACGGCACTCCTCAGAAGTGAGCACCCTATCAACAAAACATAACAACCATCTCCACACAGCCGCCTTACTTCAGTTATAAAAATCAGTTGATTAGTGACTAACTCCAAGATGGTCCTAAAGTTCTAGTGAGTTGTGAGTAGCGTAAGTCAAACTTGTCAGAAGTCAGACACTTACCACCGATGAAGGTGGATGTTCGTTGCACAATATCACAAATTGATGGAAATGAGAATTCTACCATTGAATATCGGCCCTGTAGTGTATAGGATCGGGCGTCTACTAACCTGGATCTCCTGAAGAGGAATCTAGGACGCTTACTGCTGCGAAGTCCTAAACAAGAACGAGGTATCTGCCAAGTGCTACCTGGTTTTCAATGGTACCAAACTAACATTAGCTTATGAGGAATCCAATCAAAAAAATTATTTAATTGTTAATAAATCTTGGAATGTATATATCTGATGGAAAAGTATATATTCTCATATCTGTTATATAGACCTCCATATCTGAGGGGATGCACGGAATTCAATGGACAAGTAAGATGCAACTCGATGATTCGCACTTCACAGATGATCTAGCTCGCTTAGCACATACACACCAACAAATGCAAGTGAAGATAACCAACGTAGCAGCAACCTCAGCATCAGTACATAAGGGGAAGTGCAAGATCCTCAAATATAATACAGAGAGCACAAACCTATTGAACTTGATGGAGAAACTCTGGAAGAGGTGGATACTTTCACATACCTGAGGAGCATCATCGATGAACAAGGAGGGTCCGATGCAGATGTAAAGGCAAGGATTGGCAAAGCCAGGGCAGCATTCCTACATCTGAAGAACATATGGGACTCAAAACAAATATCAACTAACCTCAAAATCAGATTCTTCAATTCGAACATGAAGACAGTCCTACTGTATGGAACTGAAACTTGGAGAATTACTGCAAACATCATCAGACGGGTACAAGTATTTATAAATGACTGTCTACGCAAGATACTGAATGTCCGTTGGTCGGAAACTATCAGCAACGGCTTATTATGGGAGAGGATAAATCAACTTCCAGCCGAAGAGGAAATTAGGAAAAGATGTTGGAAATGGATAGGACATACATCGTAGAAATCATTAGACTGCATCACGAGACAAGAATTAACATGGAATCCTGTTGGGAAACGGAAAAGTAGAAGGCAAAATAACACACTTCGTCGAGAACTGGAAGCAGATATTAAAAAGATAAATAGCAACTGGAAACAGCTGGAAAGGATTGGTTAGGACAGAGTTCAGTGGAGAATCCTGATGAGCGGCCTATACTCCTCAGTGAGGAGTAACGGGCTTAAGTAAGTAAGTAATATCTGTTATATACACATTTCACGTCAAGAAGACTATCCATTCTTTCAGCATACATATATTTCTCGAAACTACACTCTTTTCATTTTATTCACCAAAGATTGGTTTCATAATAGGAGGCAGACTTTTCGACCCTAAATGCGCAAACTAAGTAGTCCCCTTTGCTAAAGATGAAGATATTGCCCACAGTCACCTAAATGCTTAAGAAAACAAATTTAGGCAGTATTTTTCTCTTACTGAATGTAAAATTTTGCTCCAGAACAGGTATACATTATCATCCTGATTGATTACACTAAATGGAGTTGTTAAGTACGTTGACAATCATGAAAACCTCCTCAGTCATGATAGGCTAATGTCTGACGAACATTCGGCAAATATTCAGAGAACTGCTTTGGTTTTCGCCAAACTCTTACCACTTATGGAACAGGAAAATAATTCATCTGTTAATCACAGAACGAGGAGTGTTCAGTATTTCTTTTTGTGCTAACGTATGGCTGCAAAATACACTCGTGAATGTAGAATACATGCTAATCCGTTGTACTTTTATAATAGGTGTTTACAAAGCGTATCTCGCCCGTCTTATAATTACTGAGTGAGTAGTGATACAGTTAGATACAGCTCACTAGGCGATATTAAATGAACTGATGTGATTGTGCTTCATCAAATAAAGTGGTCAGCACATGTATTGCATACAACCATTCACCTTATAATTCAATCAACCATCATCAATAAGGCTACAGTTGATGAGAAAAAATATTCAACGGGTTAAGATGAGTATCAAATTAGTCTATGTACTCACTGACTAGTGTGTTCGATCAGTCTACAACATGACACTCCACAAAATAACTGTGATCAGTGGTTGGAGAAAGATACTGAGTTACATGGCTCGCAATCTATCACAATAACACAAACAACAATTCATCAACAACTACCTACAAATGTGCTTCGTTTGGGAGTCATTGCATTCATTATGTAACAATTAAATAAGAATGCGAATTGATGTTTGTTTGATGCTTACTTCTAGTGAGTCAAACTAAATATAACTGAGTGTTATCAATTGAATAAGGCTAATATATAAAATGAAGTACGATGGACGATGGATAGTAGTGGGAATGGTGATATTTGTCTTGATACAATACATTTACTATACATTTGCATTGAAGAGGAGTCAATTTTGCTTGGTTGTGGGTTTATTAGTGAATTGAATTGAATTGAATCGAATTGTATGACACAGGTCAGAATGTATGAATGAATGAATGAATGGTGTGGAATAGAGATGAGTATGATGTAATTGTGCTGACCCCCTCCCCACACTCCTTCCCTCCTTAGATGAGTTCATTCACTCAATCAGATTGATTCTATTAGATGTAGTTGATAATGTGAGGGTGTGTTTTGGAGAGAGGTTGATCGATAGAGAGAGGTAATAATTGAATAAGTTGGTGAATGAGTATACAATGGAACAACCTGTATGTTTTGATGGGTATTGATGTCGGTAGTTTACATTGATCATAATGAATATGGTGGTTGTAGTTGTGGTGATGATGATGATGATGTTGATGGTGAATGTGATGACGTAATGAGGCGATTAAGTATCCTTTCAATGTCGATAGTCAATGTGATGAAATGAAATCGGTGTTGATAATGTACATCGACATAATGATGTGTGATGTTATTGTGAATTGTAAATAGTGTAGAGATTGCATGGATTGTTAGTAGGGATGAGAGTGAAATGAGAGTGAATGGTGAGTATAGGATTGTGAATGAGAGTGAGTGTATCTGTGTGTATTAATGATTGAATTTATCAATGAGAAATTGAGTGAGTTAGTTAGTGATTGATTCAGTGTGAATCTGGTGTATGTAGTAGATAGTGATGATTCGTATATAACATGAATTGTGAACTGATGAATGGTTGATCATTTTGTAGGTATGATTATCATTGGTGAGTGTAGATGTAAATAGGTGGTGAAGTGTATCATTCGATGTGGTTGTTGAAAGTGTGGAATGATGTGTATGAAGATTAACATTAACTATAGTTGATATTGATGATGTTATTGTATTCTTTGAGTTCGTTTACTCTTTCATTGTTATAATGGATATGTTAATGTTGACGTGTTTGATTATCTATTGATGTGAATTTAATGAAATTGATAATGACAATTCGAGTGAATTGACTATAGAATCGCATTTAAGTCGATGAATGTTGAATTGTGTAGATTTGTTTGAGGTTATGAACATAATAATATCAGAGGTTGTCAGGATTTCTGAGTGTGTGGAATCGATTTTGAGATGTAAGGTTCACAGATATTATGTCGCTTGAAACTTGATGTTAATTTCTCCTACATGTAATCCGAATCGAAGCAACATTATCACTGATGGTAGGCGTTGAAAACGTCTAAGACAGAAAATCTAATATTAAGGTAGAAGTAGTAGAATAAAAAAAAGTAAAGACTGAATGTCGTCGTAAATAAATTAGTATCAAAAACTATAGGAGTAATCCAAATAGTTCTTACTTCCAAACTCTCCATAACGTTATGAAATAGTTCATCTTCATATATCTGAAAACGAAACTGTGATCTTATCGACGTAGGTGGACGAATATGCATTGAAAATTACAATTACCTGAGACCTATTTAACACAGTTTTGAATTGGAACATAGTGGAATATTTAATCACCATTTTCAACACTTTTCATATAGTACCGGATAATCATGGAAAATTTTGAAGCAAAAATTTAGCGCTGACCCATACAAACCACCTATACATTACATCATTGTTAAATAATATGATTAAATTTGATTGTTGTCTCAGAGATACACTACACTAACTTTGTAACTCTGTGAAACTGACTGTTCAATGTCACTGTAGGAATTTGTGTTTTCTCTTTACATTCCTACCATTCTTCAACCGATGAATGTGGTGTATTAGGATATCAAGAGATAAGTGCTTTAATCAAATACAGCTAGATTGGTTCGTTGTAACATACAACTCCAACCACAACGTTAATGTACCAACTAAAGTCCACTTAAAGTAGAAGTGAATGATTCTATTTCTATAATAATTATATAACGATAAATTGGATAGTTGAAATTATATGCATGTTGACATAAGATATGGGTTCAGATAGATTTCACTAAATCAACCAATAAATAATGCCTTTCTTATTCAATTCGAAGTAACCAATGAAAACTTCTTGATATTGGATTCAATTTGATGATTGATACAATGAATTTCTCGAAAGGTCTTTGCTTCGATTCCCTGTTAGAATCGACACTCAGCACTGTTGAATAATCATACACTTAGACGAAATAACTGTCCAGTATTCTCTCTGCTTTTCACTGGTACCCAACTAAAATCAATCTTCGACGAATGCACACAATGAACATTTAAGTTATTTTTTGATATTGATTGACCTGTTGAATGATTGATCATTGGGTAAAAATATCTTTAACATTTTGCTTAGTTATTTGTGCTGATTGATTTTTTCTTATGATGGTCAGCATCAAAAGGATGTTTAGAGTTCTCTTTCTTCCTGAATGTTAGAAAATGCTGTACGAAATGTCTATACAAACATTTACATGTCTTTGAGTGCATAGATTAACGTACGTGATGATTAGTAAGAGAGAGGGTGTGTAGGTGGTTGATGGATTGACCGAAGTCGATAACATTTTGATGCATACTGTATGTATGTGTGTACAGCAAGGAACCTGGCATATATGTGCCTCGATCTAAATTACCACATTTCGACAACATAATAAAATAAATATGAAATTAGTAGAAATATTAGTTACTTTAATGATAATGAGGGAAAGTGTAGTTTTGGTTTGATTGTGATTACTGAGCTGGGTGGAAGCTTTCATGGTCATTGTAGACGACGGTGCAAAACTTCTGACAGAAGTCCTCCTGAGTTACAATTCTTCTCTACCATCTTATGAAGTGTAGTCACATAGAATATGACTTATATAAGAAATATATGAAATAATTTTAATCTGGATATGTCGGGTAAAACAAGCAGTTTTCGTACTTACACCATTATGACCAATGATTCACATTACTTTAGTATCTATCAGTTATACTCCGATTTTATTATTATTATTATTATTACTAATTTCTAAGTGTGTATGAAATAAGGGATTCCTTTGGCATGAACTTAGTTTTATAGTCAAGTATACTTTATCTTACAGTAAAATTAAGTACATACTGCTTCATTTGGATTACAGTGATAATCATAATCATTGGTTCAAGGCATCTGGTAACATCTCCTAGAGACAGTCATATTAACATATAGGTTAATCACTTCCTAATTTCCTCTCAATTTTGAATTTCAGAATTCCATCAAACACAACATTTCATTCTGTATTCTTGAAACATATTCGCAGTGTTTTTGAAATTCCCGCCCCCTTTCATTAAAAATATATTACATTTATTTGAGTTGAATTGTGACTGGTAAGTGGAACCCAGGACTCGCGATTCGTCCTATTCGGGACTCCTCAGGTGGATGTACCTACATCCTAGCGTTGGTGTTCACACCCTAACTCAGACCCAGTTCGTTTCGTGTTGAACATTACCTCGGTGACCACTAGGTTACTGAGTAAGACAGTCACATTTGTATATAAATACCCGATGAATAAGTGTGTGGACTCATTAGCCTCGTGGTAAACTCGATCACGTCCAGCACAAAACAAACTGAGTACGAGTCCCGATGTGAACTTAAACACTGGGATGCAGGTACATCCATCTGACGGGTCACAATCTAACTCAAACAATACTTGTGAACTATCGTTATATCTAAACAATCCGCTCAGGATGCACATATGGTAAGAGTGAATGATCAATAGTCCATGATAAATCAACGGGAAGATCCAAATATATTTTAATTATATATTAAATTGAGGTGGTCTTTGAAGATTGGTGCACACCCTGGATTACGCTCAAGGATCCTTAGCTTAACGAACGCCTGACCGTTGGCACCACTGGGTTAGCATTCAGTGGTAGGATCTCCACTGCCATCACTTTGTGATATGGCGTAACGACCATCCAATGTGATAATTATGTCACTTTCGACAAGTCTGAACTCCACCACTTAATCACTATTGAGGTAAATTTAGGGTGCGTACTGCTGAGGAGTCTCATGATACGACAAAACGATATGCAGTGCTCCTTGATGTTCAGTAGTATTATAACAACATCAATCTGTAACGAATTTAATCAACAAAACTACATTACAGATTGATGTTGGCAGGGTATCATTGAAAATCAAGGAGCACTGGACAGCTGTTTCGTTCTAGTGTGGAACTCCTCAGCAGTGTGCACCTCAGATTCCGCATCTGTGATATATTCATTCAAATATAATAACCAATCTCCACGAAAATAACCGTCCCAATAAAACTACAATAATTTAACTTTTGTATTATTATCAAATGGTACTGATATAGTGTACTTAATTAAACTGTGAGACATTTATTCTAAGCACTATGTTGGTCATGTTTGAATGAAAATATGCAGCTTTGTGAATCACTGTGCAATTCACAGGAGAGACTAATCAGTATCATGTTCACATTTATTTACTAGGCAATGTAATAATATGGCTTGATGTCATGATGAATATTAAATTTGATACCACAAATCTATCAGAGTTAAAGAACCACTGAAAATCAGGAAGGATTGGAAATCTTTTTCTTATTGTAATACTCTTCATCACTATGTACCCATATCTACATCAAGGATTGAATCCAAGAATCTTTAGCTTCTCTACGAAAGCTTAATTCATATACTACTGAGCCGATGCTATCGATTTACATTTCTAACCTTAATCATTTCATAGCCAATCGGGTTATTCTGTCACATGTCGTTGGTTGGTATCTTTCATTAGTTTATCTTACTTCACACCAACACAACTACACAATATGGCCTCAGCTTAATAGGTGAATCACATGACTTTAAGTCAATAGGTCTCATAAATGTACCCTGATCTAACTAATTTATTCCAGGTGGACGGTTAGTTTGACTAATCTTTCAAACTCGACAATATATGACCCAAACCAGAATGAATCTCCTCATAACATTCTAATTACATATAATAAAATCAAGAAGGAAATAAATAAATTGAGGCTAGAAGAAAGAAAGGGAAGTAATAAAATCAGTAGTATGAAAAGGCTGTAGATATAATGAATGCAGTTGAATGAAAAAAAAGTAAGCAATAACATTTTTGAAGTTATTTTACAACACGAAAGGACTAAGACAATAAATAAATTAGTACTGTGCTTACCAATCTACAGCCTGTATGTTGCAGTCAATCAATGAATAGTATCAATTATACTGTATAAACCTAATTGATGCTTCGTAGTTCAATAATCGACGAGCTAATTGATTATTACTGCGATACTTTAGTATGGTTCACATTATCGTTGTCTAATCTTACCGTTTACTAATCAGTATAACATGAGGTGGCTAGGTGGTTGATGAGGTAATCTGCAATCGAAGGTCGAACTTATCATATCTTTCCTATATCAATCATATTCTATGTGACTACACTTCATAAGATAGTAGAGAAGAATTGTAACTCAGGAGGACTTCTGTCAGAAGTTTTGCACCGTCGTCTACAATGACCATGAAAGCTTCCACCCAGCTCAGTAATCACAATCAAACCAAAACTACACTTTCCCTCATTATCATTAAAGTAACTAATATTTCTACTAATTTCATATTTATTTTATTATGTTGTCGAAATGTGGTAATTTAGATCGAGGCACATATATGCCAGGTTCCTTGCTGTACACACATACATACAGTATGCATCAAAATGTTATCGACTTCGGTCAATCCATCAACCACCTACACACCCTCTCTCTTACTAATCATCACGTACGTTAATCTATGCACTCAAAGACATGTAAATGTTTGTATAGACATTTCGTACAGCATTTTCTAACATTCAGGAAGAAAGAGAACTCTAAACATCCTTTTGATGCTGACCATCATAAGAAAAAATCAATCAGCACAAATAACTAAGCAAAATGTTAAAGATATTTTTACCCAATGATCAATCATTCAACAGGTCAATCAATATCAAAAAATAACTTAAATGTTCATTGTGTGCATTCGTCGAAGATTGATTTTAGTTGGGTACCAGTGAAAAGCAGAGAGAATACTGGACAGTTATTTCGTCTAAGTGTATGATTATTCAACAGTGCTGAGTGTCGATTCTAACAGGGAATCGAAGCAAAGACCTTTCGAGAAATTCATTGTATCAATCATCAAATTGAATCCAATATCAAGAAGTTTTCATTGGTTACTTCGAATTGAATAAGAAAGGCATTATTTATTGGTTGATTTAGTGAAATCTATCTGAACCCATATCTTATGTCAACATGCATATAATTTCAACTATCCAATTTATCGTTATATAATTATTATAGAAATAGAATCATTCACTTCTACTTTAAGTGGACTTTAGTTGGTACATTAACGTTGTGGTTGGAGTTGTATGTTACAACGAACCAATCTAGCTGTATTTGATTAAAGCACTTATCTCTTGATATCCTAATACACCACATTCATCGGTTGAAGAATGGTAGGAATGTAAAGAGAAAACACAAATTCCTACAGTGACATTGAACAGTCAGTTTCACAGAGTTACAAAGTTAGTGTAGTGTATCTCTGAGACAACAATCAAATTTAATCATATTATTTAACAATGATGTAATGTATAGGTTTAAGATGGTCAGCCGCTTCAAAGTAAACGGTACCCCTTTATTTATTTCTTTATGAACAAACAAAACTCAGGCGTCAGTAGAGCATATGATATGTTTCTGGTTAGCTGTCTCCGCATTTGAGTTTACTCTCATGGCAGAATTTACTATAGTACTGTGAATTTGGCTATTTGCCACTTTGCATTATAAATTAGTTGATGGTTTATTTCAGCTTGATGCTACGTAAAACTGTTATTCTGGCTATTCGACTTGAAATTACTAGTTACTATTTCTCTTAGTGTGCATTTGTAGGAGGCCATAAACTGTATAAGAACTAATAATTATATCTTATTACTTGGACCAAAATAGATGGCATCTGAAAGTCGAATCCTTCAACCTATCAGTTACAACCTCTGAAATATCTGAATCATGAAATGAACCAATCCCTTGTCATCTACAGTAGTATATTTAGAGATGTAAGTGTTAACCAATATATCTAACCTACAAAGTACAGATTGATGCAATAAACTTTAAGACATGATCTAAGTTTGAGTGCTAATGATATTGACCACCTGCCTATATTAAAGTAGGCTGAGTGGGACTCGAATCTATGTCCTAGTGGTTATAATCAGAATGCCTTATAACTGAGTTCCCACTTCACTTCGAGTAAGTAATCAGCATTCAAACAACCCTATTGAATATGCATATACAAAAGCTGTAACTGTATCTATCTGCATCGGTTACTGAGCACAAGAAGTATTACGAGTGATCAGAGTATGAATGATCATATTTTTCTAGGAGTGACTCAGTTTACCTAAAATTGGTACAAATGTGATAATCTAGCACTTCAACTGTCACTCTAAAAGTGCTACCATTGAACTTTTAAACTGGTTAATGAGGATTCTAATCCTTCAGGATTGAAGATGGACTTTGATGAATAGTGTTAATAGTATAAAATTTTATACTCAAGTAATTCTTTGCGATTGCTTACAATTAATTGACATCGAAGACGTAGTTCACTTATTGGACAATTAGGATGGTTATTTTTGTGGAGATTGGTTATTTTATTTGATTGAATATATCACAGAAAACCAGGGAGCACTGGATAGCTGTTTCGTTCTAGTGTGGAACTCCTCAGAAGTGCGCGCCCCAGATTCCGCACCAGGGGCTTCAGGTTGACGCGAACGCCTGACCATCTGCACCACTGGGTCGGCATCCAATAGTAGAATTCCCACTTCCATCAATTTGTGATATGTAGCACGACGATTATCCATTGTCATTGGTGACAACTGTCTCACTCCCGACAAATCTGGGGTGCGCACTACTGAGGAGTTCCACACTAGAACGAAACAGCTGTCCAGTGCTCCTTGATTTTCAATGGTACCCTGCCAACATCAGTCTGTGATATATTCAATCAAATAAAAAAAGTTTACTTATTGTCAAACCGCCAAAATTCGTGATGAAATCATAAATTGATAGTTTAAAATTGATCCGTCCTAAAGGATAATATAAAAATGACATCGAGTATTACTCAGTAATCGAATATACAGGAGATCAGTCGCGGCCAGATTGTCTCAAATAATAACGGCAACAGACTGTGAATCGGACTAAAATCCCACAGTGGAAAACTACAGTTCCCTTAATATTTCAGGTATTTTTTGATGATTAGTACCTACTAGCATTTAACTTAAGTGAAGAAGAGTCGCCTCCCAACTTACTTGCTCTACCTAACATTCAGACATAACATACATAATATTAAGTAATTTGAACTAGTCACTACGTTACACCCTGATCCATATTAAAAGCAATCAATCATAAAGACTGGATATACATAACGCTGGTTACTATTCGGCATTCACATAGTGTATGATTACAAGACATTATTTAACGTATTGAAGTGATTTTCAATGGTCGAAAAATAGAGTATCAGTTAACCAGTCGACTGATGACTACATTAGGGCATGCTGTTTTTATGATGATCGTTCAGAAGAATTAAACTCGTGCTTAAATTGTATCAGTTGAAGTCTATTAAATTGACCATACTTCTGAAGTTCACTATTTGCGATCTTTCTTGATCCATACGACCGTAAACTCCTAGTACCGGGTAATTATTTAATAAAATTGTGCATATTCAACTAGTGAGATGGCCAGAATATGCAATATGTCTGCTGAGCCAGGTGTGATGTTAACTGGCACAAGAGTTGGATGGAATAAAAATACGGTTTGTCAAACCAAAGCATCAGTTCGTGAAATAAATAACAGTAGCAGACTATCTGTTGGGAGCTTGCGAGATAATAGTAAACAGTGATGAGACGTTGGATGATGTTGTTGAGACTTGGTCAAAATGGTACAGACGGGTTAACAAGTCTTTCCTCCAAAAATTATTTATGAAATTCGATACATAGACTAGTTACTTCTTCCAAAATCATATTCTCTGTCTATTCTTCCCAACAGTCACTGATGCTACTACAATATATTTTCTGTACTTTCGATTGTACGGTAAGTTTAATAGTCAACAACATTATCTTATTTTTACAGTACTAATTAAAAGCCAGATTTTTAAAAGTTAGCATTTTCATTGTACTTTGATGAGGGTAACATTGTGTTGATATGTAATAGAAACGAAGCATAGTGTTAACATGATCTCATTATAAAACATTACATTATCTACGGAATTGAATCAGTAACTGGTAGTAGTTATATGGTTAAAGTGCCTGACCTACAACTGTTACATGATCATTTCGCACTAAACATAGGGAAAGATAATTTGACTAAAAATGAAACCCTGAGTTAAGCATGTACCCAGTGTAGTAGACAAAGGTTGCGGATTTTATGAGCATCATGTACATTATTGTTCACAATCCTCTTCACTCTAACGGATGACTAGTAAAACTCTGTTAGAGGCAGAATTCACTATTATACTAAATCTGAGAGATCACCATTTTGTAAAGAAATCTGTATCGATTTCTGTAAGTAGCAGCACCACCTGATATACAATCAAATGCACGGTACTGAAGGAGACCATTAAAGATGATACTCACCCCCCTACTTTTAATTAGTATTTCTACCTTTCAGAAATACAGCAAGAACTATACCTTCATAACCTCGGACACTATCTCGCTAACCAGACAAAGTTCCCAGGGAACAAACAGTTGTTTGTTTTTGCCAGAAAATACATAGATATGAGCTTATGTAGTAATGTAACCAAATTGAGAAGTAAACCATGATTATAATCTATTTAAAAATGCCCGACTTACGTTGGCTTGTTACGATAACAAGAGAAACAAAGACATCTCAAAAGTTCGATGATCGTAACCATGTTGGGTAGAATTAAAAGTTGACAGTTAAACATCGACGAAAGCATACCTATGTTTGAATACATATATTAGAACTTTGCATAATCCAAAACCGCTTAAATTTACTAACCGTGGCATCATATTAGATGCAAAACAATAATATTAATGGTATTTAAATGAGACCTTTTGGTGCATCTAGTAAAAGGATAAACGAGTAACTAGAACCGATGAGTTTCAGCTGACTCTACACAGTTAAAGTTCCAAAATAAATGTGTTGGGTAAACTAACTAATCTTTTCGAAAATGTGATTCCGGGACTATAGTTAGACAAAAGCCAACACCTTAATGGGTAGATATTATGGAGACAATTAAGCAAAAATACGTTAGAATCCGAATTCTCTGCAATATTCTATGTATTTCGAAAAAGGCTTTATGATAGCATGCAATAGAAACAAATGCAAGTCAATTTATGCGAAGTTAGCAAATAAATTACGAAGTCTCGAGACCCTGGATTTTGTAAAACCTCTATCCTACTGATATTTACATTGGGAAGATTAATAGGTATCAATACAATCCTCAACAATATATTGACGTCTAGACTATGTGGTTTAAATGATAGGGCTTAGAAATGAATTTCAATAAGGTGTAGTAATAGGTATTGGTCATGACAGCTACTGATTGTCCCATTAGAGTAATACTATTGAACATTTCGGAAAATAAGACCAATAATATTTAAAAAAAGATAACTAAGCTTTCAAAGAAACAACCCAATGATCGAATGCATTACTGTGTGAATCTACTTGTACAGTATTTCTTTATAATGTAAAATTACTACGAGTAGGATCAGTAACGCGTAGATAATGCATAAACACACCACTAATTATCCTTAAAAGGTTTCCGTCACTATATGCGATTACAATAAATAATACCCTTTCTACGCGAGTACTTTGTAATACAAATTACTGAAATCTTTTACCAGAATAATCAGTAAATACATCTTCAGCTGATATATTGAAAGTGACTTTAGACCTCCATAGTATCTCAAATCACGACGATTAACGTAACTTTATGTCCTCATCCCCTAAAGAATGTGAATCAAAAATGTCGTAAATGTGACCAACTATAAGATCCCCATTTACATGGATGGAAACATTGGATACGAACCCCATTTGTAATGCAAGTAAGCACCCAAGACATCAAATACATAATATAGATTGTAATTAATTGAGCAAATAATGGTTCGATGAGCAATAGTAAAACTAAAAAATTAAGAAATAGACTAGATGGGTAGTATCAAAATGCTAAATATTCATACATATACGTAGAATTACGACACATGCAATCAGTGCAATATGAAAAATTCAAGTCATCTATAAAGATTGCTATCAAAAAAGAATAAATAGAAAGCTCTGTGTAATATACATAGAAGAATAGCCAATACCAATTCACCTACAATTTCCGGAAAATTCAGTCATTGGGGGATATGAGATAGTAGAGTTTAAAGTCTGATTTGAACATACTATGGGAGAAAAAGCTGGTATAGGACATTCGCTTGGGAATTCACAAGAGGCAGTAGATTGTGAGGTATTTTGGCAGGAAGATATATAATTCTCATTAAATACACGAACCTTGTAGTTTGGATCAAATGGTATGCCACGTAATAAACAGACTTCCCTTTTCAGAGCTAATATTTGTGTTTGAAGTACTAAATTTGATTTCTCGAGATAACTAGCACGTAATGCTATTGTGTCTTCACGACGTTTGCGGTTGTCTCTGGAACGTTTGGCTGCCAAGTTGTTTTTTAGTCTACGTTGAATATAGCGATCATCTTTATCTAACACTTTCATTTTGTCAGAAGACTTGGTTACGGTGCTACAATCGGAATTACAGTCTGACGAGCTTATTTGTGAATCTTTCGTACTCAATGACACTGGTTTGTCATCAAAAACCGATGAATTACTAGTGACATTTAATGTCGCACTTCTTCCTCGAGAACGCCTCTTTGTATTATGTGCATTTACATGGTCCTGCATATCTGTTGAGGTAGATGGTGAGACGGAGTTAGAAAATCCTTGAGAGTAAGGATGCGAACAAACACCAGGCGAGTACGTAATAGGCGCAGTACTCATGGTACTGGAGACTGAGTGCTGAAGACCAAAGTTATTTAGTGTGAGGGAGGGAAGCATCTGTCTTTGAAGTTCTGCATCATAGTTGTACTCTTTTTTGAAAACATCGCTATTTACTGAATTGATTGTTCGTTCGAGAGCCGGATACATTGAAGGGGGGAAGGAAGGATGAGTAGTCTGAAAACTCCCAGGTTGTGTATTAAGTTGGCAAGCTTCTCGAATTTGAAAATTCCCATGTAATTCAAGCGAGGTACTATCAAACGGCACCTGCATCATATCAGCTGACAGCTGTTTTTCGAAGTAGACAAAATCCCGCGTTTATATTAGTCTAGGATTCACGATGCGTACAAACACTAGTCCAAAAAGGTTGAACATACTTTCAAAATTAGTTTTCAGAGTGATGGTGGATGGCTCCAAAGCCTTTGTCAGTGAGTTAATGGGTTAGATATTGTTTTATTTTTTAAAACGAAAGGTGAGCTGAATGGGCACTGTACTTCCCTGAGATCCAGATAGTCCATTCTCTTACGTTTCTAACAATGCCTATTCGTCTGTTGTACAATTTAAGTCATGTAGACAATTTAGTTCCCATTTAACACTTTATATGAGTTGACAACCATCTAAAAACCTTAATGTTAAGTGCACCATGATTACTTTTTGAATGAAGTAAAGTATGCAACAACCCAACCTCCAACAGAGCTCATCACATGGTGGCTTGTGAATCACCAGAAGTACTTAGCTAATGGTCACTTAATTTTTACGTTCACTTATTTACTGGATAGAAACAGTAGCACTTTTTCTTGCCGATCAAAATTCGTTCTTTGTTGGTATTTTAGATTCAAGAAGCATTTTGCTCCATATGAAGTTATTTTTTGATGAAGTACCTCTAAAGTAAAATTATCATCATCCAGTTTTCTTGTACACTCGGGAGTGCACGTCATATATATATATCCTCTGGGTTGGTTCGTTCCTTAAAATAAATGTTAGGATTTTTTCTGAAATTGTCTAGGTCCATCAGTGCTTCTAATCCTCCGATTCTCCCGCATAGATGTTTCAAGTGTATTGTTCATCTTGGCTTTACTCTTTTCAAAGCTATACTTTGTTCTCGTTGATATCAGATTGTCGATTATTAGTTTGGTGTTTAGAAATAGCCTATATTACAATTTTCAATAACCGTCATAGGTGAAATTTATGTAGTCTGTCACTGAAGTGTGTACACTAAATCAACTCACTGCTCACTGTGATCCAATACTACTACCAAGATAATGCTAGATGATGATTTAGAGTCTTTTTTTATTAACGACTAGTACTTATGCTTGTGTCCGTATCCTCGCCAGATCACAAATCTGGATTAGTATCCGACTTTAGGCATCCACTCGTTGTTCATGAGCTACGTAGCATCACAACTAAATGAACCGGCTAAAGGTCCGGCGGAAATGCCTCTAGATTAGATCGTGTTCTCGCTAAACAATAAATCGAAGTCTTAAACCTGGAAATTTTAAGCCCGTTAGGTATTAGCCACCATGCCTTTCTACTGTTTCTGTTGTCCCTCTTCTCTGTCACTAAGAGACTCAGTATGTAGGTATTATCACATTTCAATCTACAAAGGAATTATTACAGACCTGGAAAAGGATCATAGCCTCTTAGACGTTGACAAAACATGCTATAATAATAATAATACTCTTCCTCAATCCATTTATTGTCATTCCTTTCTTCGCGGGCCTCGTAATAAACTTTAATTCAACTCTATACCAAAGTCCGGCGCCTGCAAAATCACCGAGGAGGGTAAGCACATGGCCTGGAACCCATGGTGACTATCCAGCGACCTGATCGACTGGATATTGTGCAGAGGCATACACAACAAATGCATTCTCAAGATCAAGGAAGAATGAAAATGCTATCAGACCACCCTCATGTGGTTTATAGAAGGAAACATTAAGCTGCTGTCGAGCCACATAAAAGGAAGGATAATCTAAAGCTTAGCATGTCGAGTGAGAACTCAATGATGGTTTTTAAGTCATACCCTGAGGTCGCTGATCCACCGGCAAAAGAATTCCTATCCAACTTCTATATGACTGATATCCCGACACCAATTGTCAACCACGCTCTGATCTCATTTTTCAGACCCAAGTTATGTGAAATTCGAGCCTCTTGTGATTAAAGCAACACTGAGCCGTCTGAATCCATATTAGTCCCCTGGATTCTATGAAATTCACCCAAATGACCTTTTGGAATATTCGGATCCTCTCAATTTCTCTCCTTACTGTCCATCTCAACTGCTTGCTACCTGCTGGAAAAGTGCCGCCTGAGTGGAGAAAAGATGTGACCATATCTGTATATGTAGGGGAGGGTAACAAAGTAAAGTCCTCTGACTAACGTTTAACTTCTTTGCTCTACACAGTGGCGGTCATGAAAAGAATCATCAGTAATTGTCTACGAAACTTTCTAGACAATACTCCACACTGTATCTTAGACAAACTTCCTTCTAAGTGAATACTCCAGCGCCAACCTTCCGACTTCATAAAATAATTGGACTTTATCAATAGAATACAACTATTCCGTGCACACTGCCATCCCAGATTTCTCTAAGTCTATCGATAGAGTTAATCATCTAATCCTCTGAAGAAAATTTTAATTAATAGACAATAATGGCTGTCTACTGGGACGTTATGTGACCACTTAAAAAACAGGTCACTAATGGTTAAAGCTTTGTTTAATCTAACTGGTCTACAATGACTAACAGAGTGCCTCAAAGTTTCATCCCTGGACCACTTCACCTCCTAGTGTTTATAAATGACCATTCTTCCAATGTAAATTAACGAGCACTTTTATACGCAAATGATCCTAAGATCTTAAGGTAGTTCAGGACACTTCCAATTTCAAAATTTTTCAAGAAAACTCAGTAAAAATGCATCTTTGGTCATCCAGCAACTGATTCCTCTTAATAATGATAAATTTGAAATGCTATCGATTAACAATGCGGGTATATTCTTCACGTACGTACCTGGTGATTCCAGTAAAACTCTTCTTGATCAGAAAATGACCTGGGTGTGACCCTCTGCAATTCTCTAGGGGTATATTATGATTGACATCCTGCAACCCATGAAATCTGCTCAGATTTGGGGCTTTTATCTGGAACTTTAGGTGGTTTGACTTCTTTAATCCTCACTAATATCTAGTGTTTATTACTGTTTTGGAATGAGTCCAAAAATGCCGACCAAAGGGGTGGTGAGATTGAAAAACGAGTCTTATGAATTAAAACTTACTTCTTCATATCACATGGCGGTCACGTGGGGGGAGGAATATGAACTTGATTATTTTGACCCAACGTGGGCTCTTTAAAAACAGCGTACTGTCATGGCGTGTTTTAATGTTTCCCAAGTTTGTGCTTTGACAAAACAATAGCACCGTTTTAGCCCAAAAAGTTCCATTTTGAACTGACGTTTAATGGTTTTGATGCGGAATTTGTTTCAAAGGAAAGCACAGCTAGCTGAAGTTCTACTTCAACTTTTTACTATTGTCATCGTTTTACATTAAGATTTTCGTTTTGTAAACGGAAATCTTTTCGTATTTTTTGTGCCAGGACCTTTAACTCGTTTTGTTTATAACTGATGCTGCTAGTTTTAGTTTCACTATCTAACACTTTTACCCTATTTTGTTACACTCTTAACTCTAATAACAGTCTTGTTTGTTAACTTTACTCGATATTCTAATTAGATTAAATTTCCACTTCTACGGTCACTTGTCTTAGCAATTATGCCAAAAATCAGGATGTAGATTTCCAGACACTTGTGGCATGTAGTGTGATCATTGCAAAGGGTAGTACTTTCACTGATCTAATTGCAGGTACCTACGACAAGCTCTGTGTTTTCTCATCGCCTAAGGGTTTGTGAATTGTGCAATACTAGTTTTGACAGCTAGCTGAGAAATATTATCAATCTATTAACTGGAATAAGGCTAAGTATAGATGCTACTCAGCCGACAAGTCACCAAGCGGTGAAACTGTTAAAGTAATGGGACAAGGACACTCTTGAAAACAATTCTGATCCTGAATGAAAATTGTTTCAAGTAAACATCACTCCGGAAATACTTCGGCTTGGTTCCGCCATTGTATCAACTATCATGGACTTATTCAGTATTCTTGATAGCATGACTAGCAGCGGACAACTTTAGCACTCGAACACCGCGAATCCTCCTGGTCGAAAATTCGGAAGGCAGAAGACGAGTAGTCAGGAAGCTTTATTCCAGCGAAAGAGAGAGCGAGTTTTGTACGAAATAATCGCATATTTGTAGTCTTCTGAAGCAACAAAATTAGCACTACAATACACCCAATCCAAACTAAGAAGTTTCATCTATTACTCAATTAGAATGCGACACCTCAAGATTCTCATAGGCTCTGTCAATCACTTGTTGGATGAAGTGAATCAGGCTCTCGTAATGGTTCTGGAGGCTTCGCCTGAAGTTTCTGAGGGCCGTCTCAACGTTTTCCAAGTACACCTCCTGACGCTACAGGCATACGATGGGAGTTGAGTGAACAAACCATAGAGACTTCCGCACGCGACACATGAAGTTAGGAAAGTTAGTGCCACAATCACTCAACAATTCGGTTCCCAAGCCTCATAAAGTTTTGCTAGACAATTACTCAACCCCTATAGCTGATGTAATTGCTACTAGAACGACTGAGAGTAACTCAATAAGATGGAAAAAGCTCAGTCAGTCACCATTTAACAGAAATCACAGTGGATCCTCATAAACGGCCATCAAGATGGTTCGAAGCTTGGAGTAATGATTTGCTTGGAAGGCATACAAACGTTATAATAACGTTATAATTGTAAACCTCAAGTACTACCCGGATCCGCCTCTAAGTCTTCAAAATAAACAAGATGGATAGCTACGAAAGAAGATCAGTCAGAAACTAGGGAGTTAGAAATCAAACCGTTGACAATAATGACATTTACCCATAACAAGGACTCCACTCACTCCAACCAACCACGACTCCTTAAAGCCATATTTTCCAGGGCTGAGTAAGCGAGAGGACATCCTACCGACAGGGCTCGTGCTGAAACCCGGATATTATTGGATATCTCGCATTCACGACGCATCGTAATAAGGAACACTTCCAAAGCAACTCGTGGATCATTATACAGTGAAAGAAGCGTGATTGTTCAATTAGTACCTGAAAACTCGTGCCCAGAGGCCAAGCCATACGATATTATCTAATGGAAGTTTCTGAAACTGTCGTTAAGGCTGGAAAGCGTCTTAGCGCAGTGGACTGCTTGGCGGCTCAAAAATAATAAAGATTATAGGTCTCGGCTACTAAAGAATATTTATCCTTCGTTGCAATTAGCATAAGTTACCCTCGACACACTTCAATTAAATAGATGCAAGGTTACAACTAGGGTCAAACTACATCCGGAAAGATATCATGACAACAAAATACAGTACCAACAAGACTCAGTGGAACCAGTCATCACACTATCGGGTTGTGTGGGGGGGGGCAAAAGACTTGCGGGAACAGCTCACCTAGAAATTTTCGTTCAAGTAGGTCTCTTGTCCTACCCTGTCGGACCCTTTTCCATCAGGATTACACAGAAATTCATGCTTTTTGGATAGAAAGCATCAACTACCTATGTGAAGATGCATCAAGTATGTTACAAAATATGGACGGAGTACATGATATAAGGAAAGCAACTGATGTATACAACGAAAGGTGGGGATTTTTTCAAATCATGGACCACAAGACAGAAATAGCCAAAATGTCACTGTTCCTTAACAACCGAAACATCGATATGGATGGTGGAGCTACATTATACATGAATTCCTGGTTAGTGGCACATCCAGTCAAAATTATTAAATTCCCCATTCCCGAAAAATCTGTCTGGCTTTCTGTGAAATTGTCGAGTTCCACAAAATGTCTAGTAGGAGTTACTTATAGGAAGCTTGCTGCTGATAACCAGTATGCCAACCGAATGTCAGAAGCAGTATGTTGATCTTTCAACTTAGGATGATTTCTATCTCCCAAAAATCAACATTGCTGACTATGCATATTATGGGGCGGATAGTTAGATCGACAGTGGATTCCCCCAACTTATTGAGAAAGCAGGGTTATTTAAACACATGGACTCAGAAACTTGTTGGTGGGGTTGTCAGGTACCATTTTAACGCCTAGGTATATCCCGATTTAGTGACACAAGAATCCAGAGTATTATGGGAATAGGTCTTTATTCAATAGCGTGGGCAGAAGACAGTGGAGCGCGGTTCTAGTGGTTCAAACACACACATAATTCTCAACGTTCAATATAAGCTAATAGGAAATATAATCCCTATGCAAAATAAGGAAGTAAATGAATACTGGAGCCTAATTGTTTTGGCGTATGCTTAAGTTTTGAAGTGAACTTTTAACTAGTCAAGCTATGTTGCTACACCATCACACATGGATTATGTCTTTACCAGCGATAAGCATTATGTGGACAAACTTTTGACTCTAGTTTTTTTAAGGAAAAGTGACCAATTCGCCCTGCTTTTCAACTTTATCTACAGAACGGAATCAAAATGCCTTGTTGATGATGTACAGCCAAATTACCATTGATTGAACTTAGTTACGTTAACGGATGTTTTCAAAAGGACAGATTGGAAAAGTAGCCCAAACTCTGATGTCAGTACACACTGGCAGTACCTGCTAGACATTATTCTGAGAGCTACGAAATAGTTTGTACATTAGTCGGTACCAAAAATTTTCAAGTAGCCTCAAACTACTAACGCCAAAAAGGCATCACTAGACGGAGTACAAAAGGTTCAAAAGTGATATCTCCTACAAGTATTTAAACAGGCTAGAACCACCTTCACAAAATCTTTACGAGAAGATAAACATCAATATTGAAGTGAGCCTATCAATACGTTCGTCTTCAATACGAATGGCATGTACCGACACGCTGCCTGTCTCCGTCCGAATAAAGTCGGAGACTCCCTGTTGTTAGGTGTAGATGGACCTACTGAGAGTAGTGTTGATTCTGAGTTTTTGGCCACTCAATACGGCCTAACGCTCCCACACGCAACAGCTCTCACTCAAGAGCTACAGAATCCATGAAGTTAACAATTAGGAAGAGCTTTTCAAAAACGGAAGCATTTAAACGAACACACCTCCTCTGGGCCAGACAAGACTCACTCATGTGTTCAATTGTCTGAGGTTCCTGTTATTTACAGACATCATGTCTGTAAATTTTGAGTTGATAGTTGGTTTGCAAAAGTATGAGTGAAGTCACAGACAAGGATCTTTGGGATGTTTGAGTTGATTAGTCCTTCACTTCGTTCTCTTTATCAGATACTACCAGTTTCAAACGGATTTTAAGTCACCTTACAGCTCTGAAATCCCGCCAGAGGTTCTATTATGATATTTATGGAACATGATAAATAAAAAGCAAATTTCAATATTCAATACTTGGGCATAAATGAATATATATTAATACAGCATAAGAGAGTTCATATCAAGTTAGTTAACGTAGACAACTGCAAACAATGGCCATTAGTGTACGTGCCGCTAAGACATCACACAGATTTCCGAGCTAGTGTACAGTGTCCAAAGAAAGTTTGGGGTCACGTAAGTTATAACCAGGAATGTACAGCTCGATAGACACAATCATCAGTAAAGAGTATATTAACAATGCCTAGTGGACTGTATCTAGAAATAATTATAGATTCTCATTATTATCAAAATCAACTGTAAATGAGGACATGGAATGGAAGAGTAGCCGTATTTTATCAACCATTAGAGAATAAAACCAGCGGATTATACAATACGGATGAATCAAGGTAGCATGTACAAAGTTGTAATTATTGCATCTATATAAAAGTTGCTGACTCATGTGTGGACAAGCATATTGATAAACGATATGTACACATGTAACGTTAAACTTTTAATAAAAAATAGCGTTTTGTGTCACTTCGTACACAAGTCAACAGCAAAATGATTCTTGGTTATCATCCTGTGGTCTTCCTGAGTCAACGTGCTATTATATAAGTAACGAATCTTTTTGGTACACACTCTTCAGTCTATTCCACAAAAATCGACATCTACACTTGAGAGGCAGGCTACGCAAACGTCATCGAGCAAAGCCAATGTTACTGCGGTTAGAGTTATGTAACACAAAACAGAGAATTGCAGCGCCTGTAGAGTGTGAATAGATGGGTATTTATGAACGTTACTGTTATGAGAAGGCTGTAATCCGAGTACTTCATTCCAGGAACTGTATACATCGCTATTTCATTGATTAACATTGACAAAGCACAAACAACAGTCGATGTATGTTGGAAGTTACAATAAAGAGTGCTTACTTACTTACTTATGCCCGTTACTCCTCACTGAGGAGCAAAGGTCGCTCACCAGGACTCTCCATTCAACTCTGTCCTGAGCAATCCATTCCAATTGTTTCCAGTTGATGTTCATCCTTTTAATATCTGCTTCCAATTCTCGACGAACTGTGTTATTTGGCCTTCTACTTTTCCGTTTCCCAACAGGATTCCATATTAATGCTTGTCTGGTGATGCAGTCTGATGGTTTGCGTAATGTATGTCCTATCCATTTCCAACATCTTTTCCTAATTTCCTCTTCGGCTGGAAGTTGGTTTGTCCTCTCCCATAGAAAGCTGTTGCTGATGGTTTCCAGCCAACGGACATTCAGTATCTTTCGTAGGCAGTTATTTATAAATACTTGTACCCGTCTGATGATATTTGCAGTGATTCTCCAAGTTTCAGATCCATACAGCAGGACTGTCTTCACGTTCGAATTGAAGAGTCTGACTTTGAGGTTAGTTGATATTTGTTTTGAGTCCCATATGTTTTTCAACTGTAGGAATGCTGCCCTTGCCTTGCCAATCCTTGCCTTTACATCTTCATCGGACCCTCCTTGTTCATCGATGATGCTCCCCAAGTATGTGGAAGTATCCACTTCTTCCAGAATTACTCCATCAAGTTGAATTGGGTTGGTGCTCCCTGTGTTGTATTTAAGAATCTTGCTCTTACCCTCATGTATGTTCAAGCCTACTGTTGCTGGCTGAAGTTGCTGCTACACTGGTTGCATCTGTTGGTGTGTATGTGCTAAGAGAGCTAGATCATCTGTGAAGTCCAAATCATCGAGTTGCATCCTACTTGTCCATTCAATTCCATGCATCCCATTTTAGATGTGGAGGCCTTCATGATCCAGTCAACCACTAGGAGGAAGAGAAAAGTTGAGAGCAGGCAACCTTGTCTGACTCCGGTCCTCACTGGGAATGCATCTGTCAGTTGTCCTCCATGCACAATTTTGCACTGTGTTCTGTCGTAAGAGTTCCGGACGATGCTGATGAGTTTCTCTGGTACGCCCTAGTGTCGGATAAGTTTCCATAGTGTTCTCCTATCTACACTGTCAAACGCCTTCTCATAATCAATGAAGTTGATGTACAGTGGCGAGTTCCATTCAATTGATTGTTCAACGATGATCCGTTGTGTTGCGATTTGGTCTGTGCACGACCGATCCTTACGAATACCAGCCTGTTGATCTCAAAGTTGAGCCGCCACTGAATCTTTCATTCTGTTCAACAATACTCTGTTAAAGACTTTCCCTGGTATCGACAGTAGTGTGATCCCTCTGTAGTTGTTACATTCGCTCAAATCTCCTTTCTTTGGTATCTTGATAAGATGTCCTTCCTTCCAGTCTGCCGGCACTTGTTCTTCCTCCTAGACCTTTTTGAACAAAACGTGGAGTATCCTTGCTGTTAGGTCGATATCTGACTTGAGTGCTTCAGCTGATATATTGTCGAGTCCTGCTGCTTACCTACTTTTGATTTATCTGATGGCCATCTTGATTTCTTCCATTGTTGGTGGAGTGACATCTATCGGGAGATCTGTAGGTGCTGCTTCGATGTCCGGTGGGTGAGTTCAGTGGAGCTGGCCTATTTAGAAGTTCCTCAAAGTGCAACACCCACCTATCCTTTTGTTCTTCAATCTCAGTGAGTGTCTTGCCTTCTTCGTTCTTCACCGGTCGCTCTGGTTTACCATGTTTATCTGCCAGTTTCTTCGTTGTGTCGTATAGCTGTTTCATATTTCCCACACTTGCAGCCTTCTCCGCTGTCGTTGCAAGGCCTTCGATGTATTTCCGTTTGTCAGCTATAATGCTCTTCTTTACTTGCTTATTTGCTTCTGAGTATTCAGCTTGAGCCTTTATTTTCTCTGCTCTTGTTCGACTGTTGTTGATTTCTATCTTCTTGTTCCTCCTTTGTTGAATTTTGCTCAGTGTCTCAGTGGAGATCCATTCCTTATAATGATGCTTCTTGAGGCCTAGAACCTCCTGACACGTTGACGTTAGTGCTTCTTTGATTTCTTTCCAGTTATCCTCCATAGTGGTTTCTTCTTCTTTCGGTAGATCTTGTAAGGCTTGGAACCTGTTGTTGAGAGCTATTTTGAATTCCTTGAGTTTGTCAATATCTCGGAGAAAGCCTGTATTGAACCGTTGTACTGCTGACACTCCAGTTGTCCACGGCTTCTTTAGCTTCAGTTTCATTTTAGAAACCACCAGGTCGTGGTCTAAAGCTATGTCAGCTCCTCTCCTGGTTCTTACATCTTCCATTGATCTTCTACATTTTTTATTGATACATATATGATCGATTTGATTCTCTGTCCCACATTGTTCGAACATTCCATGTACCTATAAAAATATTTGCTCTGGTTGTTAGAAGGGAGGGCATCAACCTTATGACTTCCAAAGAATTTCGGCTTTCATCATGAGGCGTCATATATTCTTCTACTCCCAGGGCAGAGTTTAAATGGTTTATCTTGTTTAATCTGGTTTGCGTTTTTTAGTAAGCTTGGGTTTTACGGGATGGGGGTGCTAGCCCCATGTCCAACCCTTTTCCTTTACCCGGGCTTGGGACCGGAAGTACCTCTAAGAGGGCTACAGGCGGAGTTAGGACAAAGAGTAGGTGGATTATTTGTTAATGTAACAACTATGGAAGTCAAAAAATGTTACAAGTGAAATCAAGGTATTTAATGTATATAAACGCAGCAACAAGACAGTGACTAATGTTCCAATAACAGCTTAATGCATGTACACAGAAGATAATTAACCTAACATTTGTTAATTTCACACGATAAGTAAGCATGCTAAAGCTGATACTACATGTAGCCCAAAAAGAGGAAAAACCACACCCGACTAACGAAGTATCTACAGACACAAAAAGACTACAATGTACTAGACAGGTTTGAAGAGGACTGTTGAATCGAAGGTGCAAATCGCATCGAAAATATAGAAAACTCACAAATAAGCAGAGACTGAAAGTGGTTGAAGTTGATGCGAAACATTTTTATTTTAAATAAACTCAACTAAATTGTATTCAAAGAATGAGAACAGACAAAAATTAATCAAAAGTATTTACTTGAAAGTGCTTTAGGTAAAATAGTTGCATTCAAATCTAAATTCAGTTCCGAAGCAAGCATAGCAGTGAAAACTATGAATTTTCATAAACTAGGAAAAATATCATTCACGTTTACGAAGAGCGGTATCCTCTGTCACTTCTCCTAATATTAACTTGTCATTTTGACCTTCACCTTCAAATGGAAAGCGACATCTACTATGTTCCCCTAAAAGACGAAAGACATTTTTACAGCTTTGATCATAATCAATACTTGGTCCGAGAACTTTCTAGAGACTAACTAGGATTGATTTGTATCTTCCTGTTACCTCTACATATCGAGGAAATCCGCTTAGAACGCACATATAGCAACAGAGACTGACCAGTTTTAGTCCCTGACAAATCATCGAGAAAATACAAATCTACCCCAATTATACATATACCGGTTAAACAAGTATGACTGTCTGGACTCAGTTATATAGTAGTGAACGAGGTGCTGTTTCATCCGGAACGAACTGAATTTGAGTCTTAGTGTGAACTCAAACACTGGAATGCAGGTAACTTCAGCTTACGAGTCCAATATAGGACAAAAGACGCATCCTGGAATCACTTGACAATCATAATCAGACTTAAACAATGAGACGTTTGAGGTTTGAAACCGGTATGTTTGAAATATGACCAAGAAGTTAAAGAATGAGGTCGTCGACTTTCTTAAATCTATTAGGTAATGCACTTGCGTTTAGGCTAATTTTGATAGCCTAAAATGTGATCCGAAGATCGTCTTGGAGCAGGATAACGAATTTTCATCAGTCGTTAGTAACTTGGTGTCAGAACTAGGAAAAGCTCATAATGTTCCATCAAATGTCTATGCTCTGACAGGTTACCCGTTTGTTGTCGTCATTTAGTAAATTTCAGACGAGTACGACTACACCAATTTTGTGAATAACCTGGAAAAATTCTTGAAATCTTATGGTAAGTTTAGATTTTTTTACAGTAGAATTAATTACTTGTAATCGTATGATTAAAATACAGAGGGGATCAAAAAATTAAACATATAATAGACGCATGTAAAAAGGGTACTTTTAATGATTGGATTCGTTCGTCTTAAGATCACCACTTTGAGAGGTTGTTATTGTATGTTTCCTAAATTGTCCGAATGAATTTGACGTGTCTGCGAAACCCTGGAAGACAGGACAGTGCTGTCAGCTCACTATAGTTAAGTGGGCTCTTAGTTTTCAGTCTTCCCATCGGTTAAGGAGGTTTACATTCTAACTTGTAAAATGGCTAGTGCGAGTTTCGTCCTGTATTTAACAAACAGAATCTAAACCATTTAGTCCACTTCCTCAGTACGGGACTATCTACCCCATTTTTCACCTTTCCGTGGACGTAGTAATTAGTAACACTACCTGTCTACACAGACAAGTAAGTGAGACGTGATTTGGTCAAATACCGGATGCGTCTTTAAGGCACCACAATATTACTTGGATATTAAGAAACAAGAAAGCAGTAGTTTGCCACTAATACCGAATATTAATATCGGTAATGTAAATCACTATTAATCTTGATGCTTGTTTTGCGGATAGATCTATCATATTAATCTTGCTTATTTTCTAATCTCTTGTTATTGGGCTACTCACTTTCCTAGTGTACGTCTGATTTTACTTTCTACTAGAGATTTAAGTAATTAGAGTGGTACGATATCATATTCTCATTCCTTAAAAATTGCTCGTCCTTTTGTTTTATGTGAACTCCAAAATTGTAGACGAATCGTCGAAGTAATTAGCTTAGTATACTCCACTTTATTTAACAGTTTTGATATGTATTGCATATACCGGACCACCATCTGCCTCGTCTCGAAGTGTTGGCTGGATTAGGACGGAAAGAAGTTAAGGCTAGCCAAATCGAAACATGGCATCAGCCCATGGGACCTTTGACTGTTGATCTAAGCCATCTTGGTAGAAACAGATTACCTGGTTGGAGTCCGCGTAATAATCTTGATACGGCGGGCGACACTGGGTGACATGACTCAAAATCGGTCACAGTGGTGCAAGTATATTCACTCCTTATCTTCTAGATTCTAAGTTCCATTATTCTTTCGTCAGACGTTTGCTTAATTACTTTCCGTAGTGCTGATATTGTAAATTTACTCTCATCCTGCTAGTGTGGTACGACAACCTGGGCGTATTCATACACGCATCGAGTTCTACGTTTTTTTTATGACTGACTGATTGAACTAATGTACCAACTTGAGATAATGCACATTTGTGCCAGACTACACTGATTATGATTGAGTTGTAAACCAAGTTGGGGAAACAGAAGTAGGTAGAACAGATTTCAAACTCAGTACTCGCCCATTAATAACCGAATTGTTTAGTCAGTTAGTCACAGTTAGTATTTCACTTATTAGATAATCTTCTTATGGAATGCCATGTTTAGCAATGTAAAATTTCTTCCTTAAAGTTCTTTTTATTCCACAGGTTGTCCATACCCATTACTAACGGAAGGACCTGTGTCTGATCGTTTTTCTACCGTTAGTAACCGTAGTTTGCTTTTACGTGAGTTTGACACCTTTTATAACTGTATTTTTCTTCATGTATACAGCTTTCATTGTTCCACAGTCGATTGTAAAATTGCTGGCAATAGACATTTGACTGACGAATGATTGTTTGGTTTACCATTTAGTTCCAACAAAGGGATTCCAAGTAGTGTCAGAAGACAGTTATCACCTTTCAGTCCCCTGTGCCGTAGAAGAATTCTTTATGAGGTATCTGAAAAGGAAATAATTAGGGGTAGTCTAAAAGACCTGGGGGTGTGACCATAAAGTTTATGGTATACGTACTTGAGATCTGTCACTCATAACCTTTTCGTGAGTAATTTGGAATATTTTAGCTCATTGTTCTAAAAGATCTTATAGGCAGCGACAGTGATTTGTAAGACATGCTTTTTACTCTGAGATTTCCAAAATAGGAGGGGGGAGTGGAATGAGCCTTTATATATATATATATATATATATATATATATATATATATATCAGATTATTTATTGTTTTTATGGTTTGTCGAAGTAATTATCGTTGTATTGTCTATCACCAAACAAAATAAGCATAAAAAACCTTATTCTTTTGTCGAGTACACTAATTAAATTTTGCCAGACTTTACAAATAAATGTTTTACTTAACCATTCATTTCTTGTTGTCGTCAAGTTACTCATTCCTTTTCATATGTACAATAGGTACTAATACTACTAATTCATAGCTACTAAGTATCATAATGTATTTTGCTAGGATTCGAATTCCCCAACTTTTAATATTAAGGAATTCATTTAGTTACTTTCTATCGACATCTATACATCCTTAGCTGATTGTAGTCTTCACTAGGAAAATTCAAACTCTTGTAAACATATGACGTTATACCCGTTGAAAAAGTTAATAGGTATCCGGATTCAATGTCTCAGTGGATAGCGCGATGACGTCTGGAGCGAGTGGAAAACTACTTCACTCAGTTATATGTAGCACAAGGTCTGGCACAAATGTATATTGTCCCAAGTTTGTGCACTACATCAGCATTTGTAAATATAGGAGGTTTAGTAATCGTTGTACCGATTTTTGTCAAGGACTAAACATGAAAAGGTATTTGAAAAAATCGAATAAATCCAAGCGGATGAAGTGAAACCTATTACTTGTAACTGACTGGCTACATAACCTTCCATTCATCTTTTATATGCCATGTTTACTGCATTTACAGACGTGACAACAACTACTAATGAAGAGTACTGTTGTTTATAGACGTACTAGAATCTATCTAAATGGTTCCAATTCAGGTTTACCTGATCAATTGTATGATGTTGAAAATAGCTGTTTACAGTGTCATAAATATTTGTTTGATAATGGCGTTTCCTTGTGTTTGATTTCTTCCATTATTTCAAACATTTTCATTATTTATATTCTTTCTCTCAGAATATCTTTGTTCAGAGATAATGGCTGTTAGGCAGTTGTCTACAATAAATTCAGTTAACAAACAAACTAATGGACGACATCATTCTATGGATGTCGATGGTTCGGAAGATGATGCAGAAGTTCTATCCGACATACATAGGACATTTACGGCCCTTGGTTTAAAAATACCTCCTAATGATTCTGGACCTAATGTAGTATACTCCAGTCTTCAGAAAGGTGTAAGTATTTGCAAGCAAGTTACTATTCGTTTAAACAACTTTTGGTGTTATTAGGCATGAAAGTGATACCACACAAACAGCGATAACATAGTGAATAATTAAAGAAAATGTAATCCAAAGGAAAAATAACAAAATACAAACTCATAAATGAATAAGATGGTAAAGGATATAGTTTAGTTTGAAATACACGTCGAAAAGATATCATTCGGTTAAAAATTCCTCTTATTTTATGAATAACGTGGAAAAAAACCACAACAGAGTCGCCTCTAACTTCTATTCTGAACCATATCTGGCAACATGTCAAGCGAATGAATTGTATCATCTGTAGGACCAGTCGTGATCAACTACAAGATGCCACTGCTATGCAATCATCTTTCATACCACAGTATTTTTTCGTAAACTGACCACTTCCCTTTTTCCACTCAGTCCCAAAATCTGCAGAGCACGATATGAAAGCTACTAAAATGGCATTCTCAAGATATATTCATCCTATTGGATCTGGTGTTTCAAGTTTACTATATTGTTGTCACTGTGCCTCAACTACAAACTGTCGGACCTCAGCATTAATTATAACTAACGTAGTTGTTCTTTCTACATTTACTTCCTCCAATTCTAAAGTTCATTTTAAGAAGCTCTATTAATGACTACCGTACAACTCTACGTCTTGATAATTTCTGTAATGAAACCAAATTATTTTTTATTTCATTTGATTGTAAAGAAGCTATGTTTATAGTAGTGTTTAGAACTTAATTTAATACCTACTTAGGGCCTGCAAACAGAAAAGGCATGTATTGATCGAATCTTTACTCCGGGTTAATTTTGTGTAGCACACACGTATATACCAACTCCTGACTTTGATCATATTCCTCAACCTGAAATCACGATTCATCTCCGTCAGTAGGTCTGTATTATGCATTTACAGTCCATTTAGTCAATAGTTGGAAAGACTGAATTGTGTCGCTCAAAACCAGTTTTATTGATCTAAACGTATTCGTTTCTTATCTCCATTTGTTGCAATGCTACAAATTTACTGAGATATAAGCAATTGGATGTATAATTATAGGTCTAAAGGTCACTTACTAGTTGCAAGATCTGAAAGTTATTGGCCCAAGGTCTGGTAAAGTTGTGAGCGTTGCTGAGGAACCTTATGCTAGGATGACACATGCCCACTAGGCCTTTCGGTTTCCACTAACTAGAGTAAATTACTATCGACTATCTTCAAATTAAATGTTCCCTAAAAGCATGCTATTATAAAGTGTTTGTCCGCATTTTTGTCCTTCTACTAGATATCTGAGAGTCTCTCAAGATGCCCACCCAATTATATGGGTAAAGCAATTATCCCATTGACTGGTATTAGTGATCGTCAGTGGTCACAAATAAGTCGTATCGCCGCCTTACTACAACAACAGTATGCTAGTCGTCAAGCCACTCTTTTAAAACGTTTAGATGTGACCGTGCAAAGTTTTAAATGGTCAGATAAAGCAAAGGTAAGTTAGAGTTTTGAAAGTATTAGTTAACTAAATGAAACCTAAATTCAACAATCTTCATAATACCCAATAGTCCATATGTGCTCATCAGTGACAATCCAGAAAGGAATTTCGAAGAGCTAGTGAAAAGACGTGACTACTAGAGCTCAACCAAGTTGCATGTGAGTCTAGATGCTATCATACAGTATCGTGAATTGACTGAATGGAGAGATATAGATAAATCCATGCCTGCTCATTGGTCCAAAAGTTCAGCGTTCTCTGCGCAACTTGGGTGTGTGGCTGTGTAGTGATCTCCAATAATCAGTTCGAGTAAACCTAGACAATTATTTGACGCAAGTGTACGTTAAACCATGATGTTCCTATAAACATGTTACTACGTTTTGTAATTAGTGTACCCCTTCTTATGTGTGAGTTGTGTGTACATGCCGGCTCACTTTCTTTATCACACTGCCTTGCTGTTGTGTGCTAATCTGCCCTTCATATCTCCACTCCTTTTGTTTACCTATATTTATGACAATGGTATTTCGATATACGATGATACGGTACATATTCCTGGTCAGATTGCTTACCAGTTTGTTTGTGCTTCTATGATTAAGGTATGCAATACAATACTATTACTATTACTACCACTGCTGCTAAGTTCTTACTGTGTTACTTCGTGACTGTGATTTGGAATATTGAGTGCTACTACTAATAATAGTAATAATAACAATAATAATAACAATGGTAATAATAATAATAATAATACAACTGGCTTCATAAACAAGATCCATAGTAGGATCTGTTATATATTGAAAAAAACGCAGTGCCCTTGATACGCACATGTCTTCCCCGCGACTACCAGTCCCCCAAGCCGGAATAGAGAAAACAACAATTTATTAGCCAAATAGATACAGCCCAATCCAACCCAATCCCAGTCGTATTGTATTTCAATCATGCCTTTATTATACACAAATTCAGACCGCTCATCGAACCAATTAGGGATTTTATACTAATACGAAACAGAAGAGATTGTGGCAGTGAATGGGGGTAACCTGTAGTCCATAGTAAGAGACAATATAATAGCAGCAAATATACCAAACGGGAGGATAAAGTAAGAGGAACGTAACAATAAAAATACAACGTTTACACTACATACCATCAGAATAAATGAATTAGCCCTCTAAAACAGTTTCGGAAGTTTTTTCACTCTTCTTTAATGGTCCGACATAACAGGATCATTATTAAGTTCTAGGAACACAATATTCCAATAATAATATTATATGTTGGGTTGTAGATTACCACTGCCATTTAGGAGTCTAATATTTTCAATAGTCCCTGCTTTTCAGTGGTTATCTAACTATGGACAATCTGTGATGTAAAGTTGTGATTTCACCAAAATTAAATAAATATAATCTCATTGTAGTAATATTTACCTGACGAAATTAGTATTTTACAATAACTGCTTAGGGATATAATTTAAGTGAGAAGGTTCATTTTTGTGTGTGGGATGAACGTAGTGTAAACATGTCGCGGGATCACCTAATTCTATAGTGAAACTTGTCTGATAACATCTCATGCCATTTAGTTGCATTAACTTTACGGCTTAATCGGGAGCGATTTAACAAACTAATGGGTGATAATTCAACACGTATCGTCTAAAGTCTTACCACGTCAACATCCATTCCGAAATAAAATAATAAATTAATCTGCGACAATATATCCAACCATATCTGCTTAGAAATCCCAGTTGCTAACACAAATTTATTAATTTACATCAGTTACTCAACACTTGAAAGATTACGAGTAAAACTGGTGAGTTTGTTTTCCACTACTCATCTCAGAAGTTTTGTTACCTACTGAATCAGTGACTGACACAATTTCCAAAATGATTTCACCGATTGCTTAGCATTTACTGACTCGCACCGCCTATAGTTCAGCGTAAATGTCGGTATGTTGACCAAAATAACGAGAATACTGTAAATTAGTTAACTTTCTATAACTTGATTGTTATTTAACATGAGTTCGGAAACTAACATAGGTGCCTATATTGCTACCGTCCATTTACGTGTTTCCTTAAATCATTACTGTCATAATGGAACCATGAAGTGAGTAATGCTGAAGGCTAGGTAAAGGTTACAAAACGTGGTTGGTGGACCTGTTAATTAGGCTGTAAAGTCTTATAAACTGAGGAGGCTTAGCATGCACAAAATATCGTCACATTAGTCCATAAACTCGAGACTATCAGTTGGTTTCTAGCTATCAAACATCCAAAAGCGTCCTGAGTGGAAGATCGACTCAGATTCCCCTACCTTTGCTGAAGTTGACTGAAGTTCCCGAACCCTCAGCTAGGATCGAAAGACTAATCTGAAGAGTGGATTACTATCAGGACATGATAGGTCAGCTCCAAATATCCGTAACATGGTTGTCCACTTTTGGTAGCTACGTTGGTTGATATTTAAACGGAACTCTGGAAGCCAGATGTAATCCCATCGTACTGGTCTCGTCACTAATCGTTTATGAGGACAGAAATTCTCTTGTGATAATCATAAAAGAGGAGTTAGTTTGACTACCATAGTGTATAAAATATTAGCCTTCATAATCATTCCACGCTTATCTGAAGATAAGGGAACGGCCAACTCAGGAAATCTAGGTTGGTTTCATATTTACCACTCATCAAACTGTAGAATGTACTCACCGGTGTCCGATATTAATGGTATTTCTTAACTTGAGAGTAGCACTCAGCCGCGTAGATTGAGAAGTTCTGTGACGATGCTCGTTGTTAAAAGGCTTATCTCAGAAGTGAATAGACTTTGTGAGGGCTCTTTACTTGAACACAATTTGTAGAAACAGAACTTATGGAGAATTGTTACATGGACTTATACCTTTTAGTGGTATCCGTGTAGGCTGTTTACTATCCCCATATTATATAATCTTATTGTCGACTTATTGCCATAAATAACGCTTTCCTCGATGTCCTACCATGAGTTCCACATATCGACGTAGAATATACAAATGACAGTCATGTTTTGTGCAGATGTTGACAATATACAGAGTCTTCTCAACGCCTTGAGTAACAATTAAAGCATCTTTAGGATGAGTATTTCTACCTCAAAATGGGAAACATTACTTTCAAACTGGTCTGAATTATACACTAGATTGATCATAGGGAGTGAAATAATTGAGTGCGTTGACCACTTCACTTGTCTTCGAATTCTGATCGACTCTGAAGGGTTGGTGTTTAATGATATCTTGGAAGGGATTCTGTAGGTTCATTTGACTTTTTCCAGCTTACGTAAAGTGTAACATAAGCGAAATATCCATCTGTTAATCTAAGGACGAGTATATTGCACAACAGTCTGATGTGTTATTCTATACATATTTGGAACGTGACCTTTAAAAGTAAATTATCTGCGTTGGTTGTTGGTATTTGATCACTGTTGTCCTTAAAGCGTTGTTCATGTTTATTGGGACCATTGAGTAAGTAATATTGAGGTTATTTGTACGGTACTTCGTAAAGACAGCAAATCAATTGGTCAGGTTATGGATATTCACTTACTTAAGTGGTTGGGGTAGATATTATATACACCTAAAGACTACTTACTTTGACAGGCGATGATGACCAACAGAAGAGTAAACGTAAGAATGGTATGTTCATTTTAAATAAAATGTAACACCAGGCTTCAAAGTCGCCAACTGTCGATCTGAGCTGTGTTGCTAGATGAAGACTACCTCAGGTCTGCGGGACTGTCTCAACCGGTGGTTGTAGACTGTAAGTAACATGGTTCACGATCAGTCTCACTAACGCAGGCACATTCACTCGTTATATTCTCTTAAGTCTTAAGTTTGAAATTATTTTATGCTTTTCCACGAATTCCAACCCTCCTTTCTAATCGATAATGCTTCTACATCTCGTCCCAGAGTTGTTCGGAGAATGCTGATCGGCGGCCTATGCTCCACGTGGGGTAACAAGCATTGGTTGATTTCCATGAATTATCTCTCACTTTTCAGAATCTTATTCTATATGTTTAATCTTTTTTTACTGCAACTACTATTTTGATATTCATCTTGCTGTACTGTTTGTGATTGTAGCATTTCAGACCTATACATACATTTCCTAGGTTTCTACGTTGTTTATTCCTAACTGACTGGTTCTATTCTTGTCGCAATATACACATTTACAATATGGATTAGGCGTTGCAATCCTAACTTATATTCAAAAGTCTTATTTGAACTATAGCAACTTCGTCCGATCGGCATTTGCACCGGGTCACTTGCACTAATATTGATTATGATATTTGCCAATATTTTGCGTTTAAAGTACTACTTTTATCTCGATGAATAAATTTTCACTAAATGCTGTGTCTTAATCTACAGTCTAGTTTAGATAAAATCACTACTGTATATAATCCAATTCGCGAGCGAATGGGTCAGATTCCATATCCTGGTGTTCCCAATGTCTTAGCTGTACGTGATAATATGATACTACAAATTGAGAAAACAAGTGGCAAGAATGCACGTCGTTATACATCATGTGATTTGAATAAGATTCTAATTGGAAAAGTAAGTATGGTTGATTGTGTATAAATGAATATGTATATGTGTTTTCTACTACTATTGATTACTTTTGTGTTATTTATGCGCCTAACTGTCGTATCCATTTACTGTGCATAGTATTACCAATTTTGTCTATGTACTTCTTTTATAAGTAGCATTTATAGCATCGTCTACCGTGTACTGATCAGATTTTCACTCTCTTCCAAGTATTAGAATACTGTCACACTGTGTTGATGGTGAATAATTCTTATGCTTCTTGACAGCAGGGCCATCAGATAGAACAGTGATCTGGAATTATCTTCTGAAAAGAGCTTCTGAGAAGTTCACTAACTTCTTAAATTCTCTGTACACAAACACCTCATTCAGAGTGAGGGTATACAACCACCTTTTTTCCATTTTTTTTAGTCCAACAGTAGTGGGATTAGGTAAGGTTGTTCAACCTCATCATTCCTCTACAACTTTCCCACCGACGACATTCTGTAGGTAATGTGTATTAATAGTGTAGATTATTTTCACCTGTAGAAAGACCTTGATTATGCTGGTGATATTGTCTAACTCTACAACATATTCAAATCGCATTTAATTAGTTTGTTGTTCATATTCGTAAGTACGACATGTACTTTGTACCTTTCAAATGCAAAGCACCTTTTCAAGACTGGCGAAGTGTATACTTGTTCTCACTCTTCGTGGTGAACAGCTAGAGGTAGTCGAAAAGTTCATGTATCTGGGTAGTTGTATGAATGCTGGTGGTAGTGTGTTAGATGAGACCAATCATCGCATAATCAAAGCAAAATCAGTTTATACTGAACTGGGCTATCTTTAACGCCATTTTGATGTGAGTCCGGCTATGAACGGTCGGGTTTACAACTCATCGGTGAGAGCGGTTCTGCCATATACTTGCGAAACTTGGTATCTCCGGCGTCTCTCTGTATTCGACCACCATTGTCTCCAAAGAATTACTGACATCCAGTGGCAACATCATGTTAGTAATGCTAAGGTAGGTTCAGATACATGTGTTTAACAGTGTGGTGACTTTCCTTAGTAGGAATAAAACCTTATTGTTTGTATCTTTATCCCAGTTGTATCTATTATCTTGTAATTCTCTTGCTGTCTTACTACATTTTACCTTTTATTTTTCTGTGATCGCCTTCCGTCTTTATTTTCTCCTTAATACTATTTTTGTGCTTGTGTAGTGCATATTTTTGTTATTGCCTGTTTATATCAAATTTTGTGTTTAAATAAATTTCTTCTTAATGAACAAACATCCAACACCACCCTCAACAGGAAGATTCTCAACTCATTAAGGTGAACATTTGTAGTCAAATTTCTGCAGTGATGATGAATGGCATCACAGTAATCTGCCCGAATATTCAACTGTTCTGAACCGTAATCCGACCACTATGCTAAGCCATCCTCGGTACTCACTAAATGTCATAGACACTCGCAATTAATTTTTTTTTTGTAAATACAAAACCGTCATGAGAAAGGAGGGGATGGAACAATATTGAGACGACAGTGTGTAATGAGTGAGACATCTTAATAATCTGACTTCTGAAGAGTTTCAATGAAATGTTTGACATAGATGGAATAAGTGTGCTGTGCCACCAGTAAGGAGTACTTGAAACGGGATAATACTGATGAGCTCTAAATGTTAGATCAAACATTTCAACTTCTGTTACTACAGCTACTTACACACTTTTTACGATCATCTAATAGTTATATTACTATTATATACTTTCTTTTATTACTTATGTGTATTCCTGTAGGTCCCTGATCGAGGTGGTAGGGCATGGGAATTAGAACCTCCTCCACCTGAAATGCCTGCATTTAAACAACGTCAACCAGACAGAGGGGGTGGTCATCGTGGTGGTAGTTTTGGAGATCGTGGTAGAGGTCATAGTGATGGGAGTGGTGCTGGTGGTAAGTGTTCAGATTATTTAGTCACAGTTATCCGCGAAGTTTTCAATGTTACACACTGCGTGTGTTGTACCCAGAACTCGTAGCTAGCACATTCCCCATTTGATGGGTAAATGCTACACTCAAAAATGTAATTCCCACTAGTGATTTCATTTCAAGCTATAACTTATATTATATTTGTATTTCTTCTCATTCGTAATGTCGTTCGGCGCCTTATTAGATTTGTCTAGATTGGTGAGTTCTAGATAACTCTAGGAACTTGAACTGTAATTTTTAATGGAAATTACACGTTCAATCGCTATATGAATGGAAAGTAATCAAAAATTCTGAGTACAAAACCTAATAACCATTAGGATAACCTCAACCAATTTATTTATTTATTAACTCATGTATGCTTATTTTGTTCCGGCATTATAAACCAGGAATCATTAGACAGTTGTCCCATCCTGGTTTGGCACTCCTCATTAGTATGCATCTGTGACTTCTTTATGAATCGAGCCCAAGTACTTTAGACCTTGCGGCCAGAGAAATGCAAATTAAATTCCACTGTGTTTGATTCTAATCCGTTTCACCTAACTTTCAGAACTACTGATCGTAGTTATTGCGTAAATCGTAACAAGATAGCTTCCACCTGTCAACATTAACTGACTTCTTAAATTGATGCTATATCTTGATTTTGTCACCACTCTTTCCCAAAATAATCATTTTCTAGGTAACATTGTACCCTGTGATAAACATACGTAACACATGTTTGAAATAACTTAGTCGATAATTATTTATGACCTTATCAACCGACTTGCCATCTTCGTTTACAAATCTGCGTTCAACCTTATAATTGCTCACTTAGTGGTCCCAACATCCCCTAGAAGTGCTTCAAAGACATGATCAGACTCTCTTGTAGCTTATGAATTTCCCCTCACTTTAAAAGTTGATATATTACAAATATAAAGCAAACCAGAGCTTACTGCTACTCACTATGGAGTGTATAGGTAATACACTGATCTACAATCTCCAAAAATCCTGGAGATCCCGTGCTTACCTCTATAGAGTCTCACTGTATTTGGATAAACTGTCTATTGCCTTATTGTTATTAATAGTACTCTAGGTAATATCAATCCCTGTCGAGCATCATTCACAAATTGCACTAATCTCTACTCACTTACCAAACAAATTAAATTGTCACTTTTATTCAAAACAATTAAAGACAAGATTTGTTGAATAGATGAAATGAATTGAACTAGTATCTCATGTCCTTTTCATTTTTAACTACAAACACAAACATTTGAAGGATATTAGAGATTGTTGCAATTGAACGTGGATTAATCGTCTCGTGATTAGTCAGTCATATGTAATATAGGTTTGCCATAAGGAATAAAAGTCTCATCCATCTCAATCGGTGAGAATTCACGACTTCATCGACCTATTTGCCATTTTCGCCTAGTACTCTGTGCCTAACTTCATCATTGCTTGCTCGTTGCAGGATCAGTACTTATTACTACTAATGGAGCATCGACAATTCTTTTGAAGATATCTAGTATCACAGGACTCCAGCCTACCCTTATCTTCTATTTTAGTAGCTGACGTTGTTCCTTAATTAACAGACGGATATCTTGCCTATGATATACTTTGTATAAGTTGCAAAAGTCAAATGAGCCTACAGAATCCCTTCCAATATATCATTAAACACCAACCCTTCGGAGTCGATCAGAATTCGAAGACAAGTGAAGTGGTCAACGCACTCAATTATTTCACTCCCTATGATCAATCTAGTGTATAATTCAGACCAGTTTGAAAGTAATGTTTTCCATTTTGAGGTAGAAATACTCATCCTAAAGATGCTTTAATTGTTACTCAAGGCGTTGAGAAGACTCTGTATATTGTCAACATCTGCACAAAACATGACTGTCATTTGTATATTCTACGTCGATATATGGGACTAATCGTAGGACATCGATCCTTGGAAATATTACCTCGGTTAACGGCTAACTACGAACAACTATTAGTGTCATGGGAAGAAGCAATTTTTATCCTCAGAGTCCTGATCCAGTCAATTAATTGGAGAATTTCAACTTGAGTACGAGGATATAATTGTCTAACAACACAAATCATGTATATGTATGTCAGGAAAACTAAAGTGATTATTAAAGAAATTATCAATTGTGTATACACCACAAAATCGACATGAATGCTTATTGCGTAAAAATACATTGAATTGCTACGATTAACTACAAGTAAAGTGATCACATCGGATTAAATTAATTGTAATGAAAATGAATGGAAAATTAACACAAAGTTTATTACTTGATTTTCTGAATGAACGATTGTATTGGGAATCTGTCATTCCCAACAATTTCCCATTCATGATGTTATGGATTGTTGGGTAGCTAGAGACCAGTTGAACAGCTTTGAGTTCATGGACTAGTGTGACAACTTCCTGTATATGCTTATTCACCTAATTGTTCGGTTCATGGACAGTACGCGTTGATAAGATCTTGATTGTGTGAGACGGTCTTTGTCATCCGTTTGTTGGGATGGGACGCTAACAGACCAAATTATGTGTGTCTTAACCGACCGACGTGGACGTTAAGATTCGGTGCTGCTAGAGATATAAGTCCTAGTCTAACTTTCTTAAGGAGGTCATCAAACTTTCCATAAGACTCCTGTGTCACTCCATGGGAGCTGTAGTCAATAGAGTCGGCATAGTCAAGAACGATAGGCATGTGCCCCTATCTTTCCGAGTTCTTACTGAACCATTTAGTCGGACGGCACATACGCGACTGTCGACAGGAATCCATTCGAGAAGTGCCTGTTTTGCCCTCATACTTAACGCAATATCTACACCAGCTAATCCATGAGTAGTTGCTGTTGAGTCGCCAGATAAACGGAGGGTATATCGTGTAGATGCTTCATACTGGCTAGGTGAGGTCAAGTAAATGACCACGTTAGGATCCTGTATGCGTGTTTCGGAGACACAACATACATCTATGGCGCGGGGTTCCAATGTCCTAGCTAAGGAGGCTTGCTGCCCTACTTGATATAGGGTTCGTACGTTGAATGTACCGATGCGAAGTTTGGAGAGTGGTCTTAGTAGGCTTGGGACTTCATTTCGTGGGCTAGAATTGTCGGCACTGATAATAGAGAGGGAAGTTGAAGGTAGGGATTTAGGCTTGAAGGTAGGGGCAGGAGGTGGGGGTTTGAATAAAATGGCAGTGATCTAGTGTGTTGTTAGATGTATGAGGGCGCTTATCTCCCCTCAGTTACCCACACTTCGGAAGGGTTCTTCTTGATGTGCCTGAAAAGCGAAATGGTTTAGGGTTGGTCTGAAAGACCACGGAGCGCCACTGCAGTGCCCAAGGAATAACTGCCTGAGGCCGGTCACGTACGGCCTTTTTGAAGAAACTTTTCGTTGTATCTCCGTACTTTTTGGGGCCTTACTGCCGGAGACGGAAATCCGTGGAGTAAGGTGAGATATGCGCTTTCAGGGTTGACCTTTTCTAATCCCACCTTTGACTTGTGGGAAGGTAGCATCAATATTATGCTATTTGTCTGAGGAAAACACCTTACTGTCGTCACACCTTTGTACAGCCAGCAGTGCGACTTCGTCCTCGGACCTTATATTTGCTGCCTTTAGTCTCATTGCTCTGCAACCGACCTGCCTGCATGATAGGGCCTTGGGGAACGATTGTTTCATTCAGTATGGCCCGATTGGGTCATCGCGATAGGCGAGCCCGACCACCACGTCGAGAGTAGCATGGTCAGGAGTTTTGCCTACTTGAAAGCATGACTTCAGTGCTCAAGGGTAAACTGCTTGAGGCCAATCACACCGGCTTTTTCACGAGTAGTTTCAGATTTGCTAGCCGAAGATGGAAACCCATAGGGTAAAGTGAAGCCTGCGTTTTAGAGCCGATCTTTTCTAAGGCTGTCCCTTATATTGAGAACGCGATCTAATGTTTATCGCCTTACCGCTCCAACTAACGCGATTATATTTAAGGAGATGAGTGTTCCAGCCGACGTAACTCAACTGCGTTACCATGATAAGCAATCCCGATCGCCATTTTGAGGTATTGGATACAGTTGGATCTAATGGTTAGGGTTTTTGACTTTCTGCTGATAGGTGCACCATGCTTTACTTCAGTATTTAACAAACGGGCTGTATCTCTAACCTATCGTACAATTAAAGTATGACTTATAGCTTATTACAATATGCATCTTTGGTTAGTATACGAGTGAATCAAGTTAATTTTTTTGAAAAGGAATTTAGTAAATTTATGGTCCTAAAAAAACCAAGACGAAACAACATGGGATTATCGAGTGGATATATATTCAGGGAACGTAGGTCGATTATCCTCTTTGCGATAATAGCCCAGGCTTTCCACACATGAAACCATCCACCTTAGAGGATACAATGCCATTAGAAGTGTCACGTGTTTGTCATGGTAATCGAATCAATATGCATTTAAGGAAGTAGTGGAATAGACTTAGTACACATCATCTCACTTGTTAAACAATTATACATACACAGATATAAAAAAATGTATGCTGATACATGCATTTGTTATTATTGCAACTGTTACAAGTTCCTACTTTTGCTTCCTTCTTATTGCAAAGGTTATAGTTGTGGTGGATATCCTAACCAAACAAGAAGTGATATTGGCAGGGAGGGAGGAGGAATAGGTGTTGGCCGTGGTAGTTTTTCCCAGTTTCATAGTCAGCCAATGCCACCATGTATTGGTAGTGGGGGTGTTGGTGGTGGGGGTTATATGACCGACTCGTATCAAATGGCTTCAATCAGCCAACAAATGAGTGGGATGATGTTATTTGAACCTGGATTATCTGCTGGTCCACAACAGGGTTTTGTCTTTCAAGTAAGGGGTCGTACGATATTTGTTATTATATCTCTCGAGTCCTTATTCAACGACAATATGGTATTGCCTTATTAATTTGAGTAGCTGTTGAGTTAGTAAAGTAGTAGTAAACTTTCAACTGAAGAGGTGTAACATGTTCAAATCGCGCCTGGTCTACTTTAGTTCTAGTTAGTCATAATTAATGTAGAATCTGGCACAAATGTTCGTTAGTTCAAGTTTCCACATCAATATAGATAAATGGAAATAGAAATACCAGGGAAGTTGAGATAACAAGAGTCATGGTGAAAAAGACTAAATGTCCCCAATATGATTCGATAAGATGAAGTAAAATGAAAGTGCGTGAAAGAATACTGGAACTGAAAATAAGAAATGATGAAGCGTCAATGCATGTGCATCACTCTGACCATTTTTGAGCCATGCCACCCAAGGTCTCTAACTACTGGTCATGGCTATTTCGCCAGATAATGTGTACTTGCTATCATTGATCCTCACACAAATATTACACCGTCTAAATCAAATAAATGTAGATAATCGCACACGAATCAGATCAACAATCCATGACTTCATAGACTAATTCTGCAGTTTATTTTCCTCACCCTTATTTTTCTTTCACCTAACATATAAACCAGCCAAAACTCATGGGTCGAGATAGGCGGTAGTTTGGCATAAGTAATAGATATCCCATCCATCTCAGTCGATGACGATTCACAACTTCACCAACTGATTTTTCACTTTTGCCTAATACTTTGTGCCCAAACCCTATCATCACTTACTCGTTCGTTGCAAGATATGTTAACAAGGCCTCAGAACATACAATTTACTATGAACACATTTCTAACACTTCTTCTATTTGAAGTGATAATCGCAGGATATTTTCATTCTGTCGTTGTCATTAATAGTTTAGAGAATAAGTGCAAAAACCACTAAAATCCAAAGATTTTATACATTTATGATAGTTGCTAGATTTCCATGAAATTCCTAAATGTACCAGTCATTTAGTTCTAAAAACAGCTTACAATCCTTGATGTCAGTTCAACTCGTAATACTTCACATCAAGACAGTGAAACAAAATTGTCAAAATAAATCAGTTATTGATAATAATAGTAGTGTGAATGATAATAGAAAAGAAGACTAAACACGAATAATATGATTCGAAACAAAAAAAGAAACAATTAAATGTATTAAAGGACAATTTAAACTCCAGTGATTAGCAAAAACAAAATATCTATCAATACTGCAACCGATTTTAAGTTATGTAATACAATCATCAGCGAGCCTTAAAGTTTGTAAATCTCATAATACGGCTCAAATGAGTATCGTAGATTGGTTTAGGTGGTAACTAGCGATTAGTATTACCTATTCTTTTAATATCTAGTAGATACACATTTGGTTGAATCGGGTTACACATATCATTTCCAAATACAGATCAATGATCCGCTGAAATTTCCTTTCCAATATCATACACTACTAGTTTTGTTGAAATTTTGTAGTAGTTGCATTCAGTATCACACACAGTGACCTATTTCTAAGATCATCCAAATGTACAAAAAAGACTATTATTGTTTTACATCTGCAAAGTATCAAACGCAAGTTTATAATCCAATGTCCGCTTCATGCATGATAACAGTAAATAAAGATCAGTTAATCTTTTCATTGTTGAATTTCGCGTTAAGAATACTAATAAAGGGTGTTGATTGTGCATCATTCCTTCTAACTTATTGTTTATGTATGTATTCTACTATACATAAATATATTGCATTTCATCTACATCATCCATTTAAGCCATTCCGACCATACTCACTTAAGGACACTTTCAAGAGATAAACAAGAATGCTTCGTCGAAGTAATGAATAACACTGAATAATGTGTTTGAAATATTCCTTATTACAGCTAGAGTTTAATTCATGACAAAGTGAGCCTTAATTTACGACAATTTAAAGCTCAGTCTTATCACTATTAAAGTGAGATAGATCGATAGTTAATGATAGTGAGTGATGTAATTACAAAAAGGGTAGTTACATCAGCATTTTTGTTTTCAGTTCTTTCCTCAGAAACTGAGCTCCGTTAATTTTATATATCATTCTTCTTACAGTGTCACTTGACTGTGATGTAACAGTATGTAGTAGTTTAGATAATAGCAGTTTCATGAATATATCATTTTATCGTGTCTACAATCCGCAAGTGTCGTTTAGACGTACTGGTTGTTCTAGCTGGGTATGTTGTTAATTGTTAATGAGTTTATTTGCTCATCGTTTTAAATCGTCTTAAATAATGTTTTGTTTTTGAAATTTCTTAATCTTAGCCTACAAAGGGACACGTCGCTGGTGATCAAAATTATGGGAGAGGTCAACGAGGCGGTGGACGTGGAGGTCGCGGAGGAAGACCTTATTAATGATACTTTTGTTATCTGGTTAATCAATATGAGTATTAATCTTACTTATCGCAATGAATTGTATCCCGGCTGATTTTAGCGTTTGTTTCCTTCCATTTTTACGTATTTATTGTTTTATTTGGCTTTAACTAGACTCACAACGAGAATTGATACCTCATAGACAGAAGAAAGGCAGTTATATGTGCCATTAATCGTTATTAGTTATTGCTGTTGTTTTTTACGAACCAGCACAAGTTTGAATAACATGTGATAGCTTATCCTTACTGACAAATCGTATTACGTTATCTCATTGAATCATACCTTTTTACTTGATGGTAAAGGATAGTTCTGTTTACTTTTTTTGTAATGAGTTGCATGGAGTAACTCATGCTTACTAAGAGGTTACTGATTATTGAAAATAAAACAGTGGTTTAATGGTTAAATTTTTGGATATTTAATTATTAGGTTATATATATTTAGGAGCTCATTCTATTTACTTCAGCTTCGGCCACTGTATGATCGTCATATAACCTGACACATGCGTGCATCGGTCCAAGTTGCCATACCTCAAAAGCACATCAAGATTACCACCATAGTAGTAGAAGTGGAAGTTACTTCAATGGTAATAATAACAAAAACAGAGTGAACATATAGAATCAACCATTGGTTACAGAATTCCCGCGGACCCCCAACCAGGTAGTCTACATCTACCGCCACGAGTCAAACCAGCAGTCAGTAACTGATGCCATGTTTTAGTTTGGCTGCCACCGTATAGTGTCTCTATCCAGGCCTACAGAACATATTCACTAATGTTTACTTGGTTTGTCGATACTAATTGGCAAGATTCTTCGACATTTGTATTGTTAGGGTTTTTCGATGAGATGCTTGAATATGAAATCAAATTAAGCTAATACGTGATGTTTGTTTATTTATAAAATAAAATCATATCAATGCCTGTTGACTACTTAGTACCCATAATGATACCTTGTTTATAATCCTTGTTTTTCATTAAATATGCTGCTAAATATTCAATTGGCTTTTGTGGTCTATAAAAAAAAGTAATAACCGTAAAAGTTTACTTTAAAACTACCTTTCTTTACATAGTTGTGTAAGTCCATGAATAAGTACTGGTACAACTAATCTTTCCAAATAAATACGTGTTGGTAAAGATTGAAGTTCAGCTGTTGAAGCTTCTAACTGGATATCAGATTTCACATAGTTAATTGTATTACTGAGACTTCGAATGAAATGATCAATATGAATTTGTTCGTTATTCAACATTTTTGTTGAATGTCAATGAAATTTTAAATTTCGATTACTGATACCCTGGTATACTTATAGAAAAAAAAAGAACGTTGTTTAAAGGAAAATATATTTCTTTTTAAGAAATATCAAATCAATCCTTGTGGCTGGATAATCATTTCCGAAGTTCATTGTCAAATTTACTACCCACTGTAGTCGTAACTTTAAGTGATTTATATTATAGAGATAGCTAAATAAGATGCTTCCAATGACAAATATAACGTTTCTCCGTTTTCTTTTTAAAGATCCGTTACGTAGTAAGAATAAACCACCGTATAAGTTTTGAGGTGTAGCATCAAGTATTCAGTTTTGTTTATAACGTCAAAAATTTAAAAGTCTATCATTTGGTTTGTCAGCCGTATCAACCATTTTAGAAGAACTTTCGACCCTTCCCTTACCTCACTAATAGAAAATGAGTAAACAGTGCATCCTTATTTTATAGAGATGCTAATATATCCCAATCTCCTTAAATAATGACAAGCATATCTAGGCTACGTTTACCTCCGAATGCAAAATGTTGCTTCAAACATCGACCGTATTATCGCTTACGTTGATCACAGCGATTAAATTAGTTGGTTTAGTCGACTACTTCACTTATTTTAGAAATCTCGATTTTAGCGGGTTGAAGTCTGTCAAAATCTCGGCTTGAATTCGAAAAGTTCATTTAGTATATGTCAACTTGTAGCGTCGATAAGATAGTTTCCAAAGAAGAGGAGCATATGTTCACCGGCAGTCCACTTTGTATTACACTGTCTGTAGAGGTCAAATATACATGTCTGCAAGTTTCTGGTCACTAACTTAGAAGCACTACTTGCGTATCGTGGGACGACGACGTGACTAGTGCAACTTGATTGATAAAGTTATGAGTATTTACTAACTGAAGTGGCATTCACAATTATCACCTACTTTGGCGCACTATGCCATCGATCAATGAGGGTGCGAAGCCACGTATGTGGGTTCGGATCACCCTGTTTGGGTCCACGTGATCGGTAGTAGGTGTGTATTTCTCCATTCTTCTACATTCCATTTACTCAAACCGGGGATACAACATTATTCAAGCTCAAGTTATCCAACCTTGGAGATGTTCATATTAGAGCGACGAAATGCCATCACTAGTTTATTACTGTGCATCAGTTAGTTCTTTTGCCCAAGCTACTACAAACCCTACGGTAGCCCGGGTTTTTATATGTCAAGCTACCAACTCTGTGGAAAAAGAGTTATTCAGTTGAGATTCTGCTGAATTTCCATTATGAAATTAAGTGAACATTATAAAAAATGGTGCGTAAAGCTTAATTTGAGGTGGAGATCTCGCGAAAACCGCAATGTGTGCCAGAAGCCTCACTATTGCGTAGAATCTCAACTGTCCGCAGATTCTTCGCTGTGCTTTCTTGTTGTACGCGAGGTTCTTGCTACGGCGATTTTTCTCCAAACCTTAAGGATTCTACATACATTTTTTTATAGTTCTTCATTTGGATAACTCCGTTTCTCAAAGAATATTTAGTATAAGGTGATCTTATTTCAGTCATATTCTATATCTTCTGGTCATTTTCGAGTAATATTACATGCTTTCATACTTTTTGGTTTCATAAAAACTAATGTTTTGTTTGGAGCAAACAGTCTGAGCTGACTGGTTGATATATGTCACCATGCATTTGTTAGCGACCATTATTGTGGTCATGTTAAAAAAATATAATGGAAATTAGACCATCACCTAAGAATTTTAGAAAGACTTTAATATGAATAGACTATTTTTAGTTTAGAGCAATCCCCATATGATTGCATACCAAATATAAAACACTCTGATAAGGTCGCACTCACCCTATTCGGAACCTTCTACTTGCCCTCATAACAGCAACCTCTTGTGAATAGTAACCACGCAGTTTCATAGATCAATTTGAAAAAATGGCATACTTAAGCCCAACCTCGTCCGAATGTTTGCTGAGCAAACATTTCAGCCATTAAAGAATGTGCTAAGTTAGCAGACTAGTCGTTTGATACTCACTGTTCCCCAAGAAGTGTGGCTTCTTTTCTTGCTTTACAATCAAAGTCATCCGTTCTGTTTACAGGTGACATAAAAGTTTGGGAAGCTATTCACAACGGGGATAACAAATTAAAATTATAAATTTGAATGCTCTTGTCGACTGGACAAATTGGTGGTCGTTAGGAATTAACACTTTAAAGTATAGTAATGTACTTTGGTCATTGCAACAATCTTCATAGCTACATAGTGAACAGAGTACTATTACGTAAAGTTAGGGATTATAGGGATTTAGGAGTGGCTTCAAAAATCACGATTAATTGTTCGGTGCAGCTATGAAAGGCTTCAGGATCTAATTGGCTGCTAGAAATGCATTTCTGAATTTGCGTGAAGAAATGTTTCCATTGTTATACTCTACAACCTGAGGCCTCATTTAAAATGTCGAGTTCAAGCGAGTTTCACGTATAAGGCGAAGGCACGTGAACGGGTTCAATCCAATGAGGCCAAAATGGCAAAATGTCATATTGAGCTATCATGTAGAAAGAAAGTGAGACTCATCAACTTATTTCTGGTATCTTACCGTCAACTGTCAAGTGGTTTAATGCTGTCTTAGCGTATACTGAACGATAGCTTTGACATGAATATGTTTTATCTTTTTGTTCTATCTACGATTGGCCATTTAAGTGAACGTTTCACGGAAGTTAATAAATGAGGACCGAATTGACAACGTCTACAGTTTTGTTCCTCATATTGGGTCGCCAATTGCTGGAATTCTTTGCTAGAACATGTAGTATCAGTACCTTCTGTGGACATGTTTGGAACAGAAATGGATCTTCACAGTACCACAATTCGCGAGGATTAGTAAGGGTCATCGACTCCCCATACTCATCACCGAAGATTGAAATATTTCAAAGGCCAGACAACTGCGTAAGCATGCATGAAGTTTCGCCTTTTGCTCCAGGCAGTGCTGGAATACTTCACACTGGAACTCACGGCACACACATTTTGTTTCCTCTTTCTCCTTGCCTAACTGTACACTCATTTCTCTGTTCCTTAACACTATAAATTCTTAACTCTTGACTAACAACCAAGTAACTGAATGTGCAATAATGTGATATCTGCTGGCTCTTGCAAGCTCACCGCTTTCAGACGTGCACACACTTTCAAATTAACCAAGTATCCAGTTAATATATCGCATCAATTAAAACTAACTTAAGTTATTAGGGTCACATCAACCCAAAATTCAACAACCGCAACCAGAGTATTGTGCAATCAAGTGGTTGAACTTCCAATATCAGATACTACCAGCGGCTAGCAGGACTGGAAAATGAAGACAGATCAATAAGATGGCAATTTTTCATTTCAAGTACATAGTTTAGTTAACAATGTTGACGATTTATTGCATGTTAACTAATTTTAACAAGTAAATCATCGTCAGCTATTTACGTGAGAAAGGTTTACCTTGAATAACATGTTTGTGACTGTGGTGAGTCCATGTACCTAGATGAATGCTTGGAGAAGCGCGATAAACTTATATTCCGATGTCACAGTAGATATTTGGGATTGGTATCTCAGACAATTAGAAAGGATTCCTGATTGAAGGAAGTCTACCTAGGTTCCGATTGTTAAGAAATATATCCAGCGAGGAACAACAATTTTCATAGATGCTTTGGAGTCATACAAGTGCCTATCAATCGGTAATCCGAAGACCTAAATAAAATCATTATATCGCCGTTCACTGCCGGCACTTTGTAGACCTAACAATAGGAATTCACACGAATAGTGTAAATGCCATGTGGTCTAGATTAAAAACTATCTTCACAAACAAAGGAACTCGTGAAAAAGTGCTGTATAGCCACATAAATGAGTACTTATACAGAAGTTACTCTTATTTTAGATGTTTACATCCCTTAGATAGTCTTGAGACAATTATTAACCACATAAAATTTTTGTGTATATTTGAGTGATACTTTATTTTGTAGTTTTTTGTAAAAATAATATAGGCAGGACTGAAACACAGGCATAATGAAAAAATCATACAAACGTAAATTTTTCATAGGGTTGAGGAAGAAAACCTTTAAATGTTGTAGTTCCTTTATATTAGTTTTCGGAAAATATTTATCAAAAAATGTTTCCATAGGTTTAAGAAAATTATTATAAACAACTACAGTTGTGTGGTAAAGTGTCAGTTCATACTGCTGCTCAGCTTACTTTCTCGTATCGGTAAAAGCAAGTATCAGATTCCTTATGACCTATTTTTACACATTAATGATATGTTAAGGTCAGTGTTCATACAACGCTCCTGTCGCGATGACAACAATCAATATTTTTGTGTTAACCTAGCTAAAACAAACCAAATTTCTGCACATGCGTCTTGATGCTGAGATAAGGCTCCAGCTCCGTTGTAGTATTTGGTGCATAATTTTTGGCTAATTTGCTTCGCAATACTTCCTGGTTTTAGCAGGTTATTTGTCAGCTCAAGTCATATATAAACAAATGTTACACAGGTGGTGAATTTGCAAGAACCATCAGCCATTGCATTGACGGGCAGTCGGTTCGCTGACTATGCGTTCTGGTTGTCAGATTACAATTCGAGGGACTAGAGATGTAGAAATAGTTAGTTTTACAGGAGTGTGTGAGACTATAAGAAATTGGGAGAAAAAATGCAAGGACAATAGTATGAAAAATTACAATAAGATGAATGGGCCAATTAAATGAATTTACAGTCCTGGTATATGCAATAGGAATGTGCGTGTACTGAGAGGTAAGCTAACAAGACAAATGGAACTGCGTCTGCGATGACATTTTCGACTTTGGGGGATCGAGACTGAAAAAGAATGAAGCAATTGAGTCTACTGTTTAAGAATGTTCCCTTACTAATTCTTGTGGAGCACACTGTCCGCTGTTGCAAGTTTGGTAGGTTCATTGTCACTGATCAGTGATAAAGAAAAGTTATCTTCATTCGGCCTTTGGCTACCTTGTTGTAGATTCCAAACCCTGTTTTCTCGATATAGTGGGTTCTCCCATGTCCTTTGATAGGCTTGATCCTAACGAAACGCTAACTCTGCATATTGGGCAGTTTTACGAAGACCACGGCCATGGGTGTTGCAGTATAGAATCTTAGTACCGTTTTTGGATGTCGACATTACTCTCGGTGGATTCATCTGCACCAGAAGCCGAGTTAGTCCTCCTTACACCTGGGTTACAGATTTTGTGGTTATCGGTCTTATTCTCCTTTCTAATACTGTTTTTCATGGGGCGAACACTCCTCTCTCTAGACAAGTTAAAGATTACTTCTGATTACTTAGAGTTGGGACTACGTTGTATGTTCTGGGCAAACCCTGCGATTTAGTGCCGGATGTGCTGCCCGGAAGCGGGTTTCTTATTACTTGGGTGCAGTCTAAAGGTTTTTTAATAGATATCTGAATACGAAACCTGCTTTCGGCACCTACATTTTGTTTGTGTTGGTCACTATAGGATTAGGGTCCATACAGTAAGCCAGCATCCCTACTCTAAGTCATCTATTTAAGAGATTTTCACCACTGTTACTGCATACCAAGATACTACCACTGATTGTCTCTATAAGTCAGAGTTCGCTCTGATATTGCTATTTCACATCGGCATAAGGCGTATCACGAGGTTTCATCCTCGAACTGTTTCTAATATTGTTTCGAAATGACCTCCCTTCTAACTTGAAGTTAAAAACCCATTTACGTTGAGATAATCTAAAAATTCGGAAACAGATTCGAGGTCTCTTTGACATCATGATTCTTTACCAGAACTTGAATAGTAAACATGGGTCGGCTTACAGAAAATTGTATCCACTTGACATGTCTGGAAGAAGACATGTGATTGGCTAATATTGTTTTTCAGACATACGACATTGATCAGGTCTAATGTATGTATATCTTGTGTATTATTGGTCATAATATATTCGTGTGAGTAACATATAGGCTCCTTGATAATCGGTCGGATCTTGTGTCTGTGCAATAAGCTAAGGAATGGCTTGGCGTTAGCAATAGGCAATAGCTTGGCAGATAATTGAATCGATAATATCGGCCACCGGTGCTTCAGATATAATACTTCTTGATACCAATAGCTACCAGATGCTAGAAATGAACAATGGAATGCATTCTTTAGGCACTCTTACCCCAGAGACGACCTGGGTGCAACCATCTGTGATATTTCAGAGGTATCTTTAGAGCAGAATTCCGTGTAAAATCCGTATATCCGGTTAACGTTCGAAAATCAACGTTACTTCTGTATAGTGCAGATAGTCTTGGAGTTATTGTTTAGATTCTTGTTTAGTTTGACTCCTGAACTCCTCACTGACGTTTACCGTGGTTGTTGTTGTCTTGGAATGGGTCAAAACTAGCGCATCTAAAAGATTGAAAGAGGTCCTACTCAGCTTAACTCATATCATTCTGATCATGCCTGTAAACTGGCATGCCCTCATGTACACAATGATTCATGAGAATAAAAACTATTTATTTATTTGTTTATTTATTTATTTATTTATTTAACTTCACACTGAAACTGCATCCTGTACTGGGAGGGTTACTGGTAGTGGGGATTTGACATTAACGCATCATGTAACTCATAATATTTGTGGGACTAGTGAAATACCTACCCTATCATACTATCGTCTCGAATGCTCATTAAGGTCGTGTTATTTAAAGGCGACGCCAGAACGACTACACATTGATTAATTTGCGCCACGGGTGACATGTGTTAGTGTTCTTGTGACCATCACTATTATAATCCGTTCATTATCATTGCTTCCTATGACCAAGTTGATAGGAGGAGACTTCAATATGCCTTCTGTTACTTGGAACCCCTTGCATGGACCTCCACACCTTGATAAATTCTTTGGAATACTTAAAAGTAATGCATGGACTCAAGTAGTACGTAAAGCTACACGCAAGTCCAATTTATTAGACTTAATCATTTTACAAAATGCCCCCCAACTACTCAGTCAGTACTAGTCTTGAATTACCTGGCAGCGACCACAAAGTCGTCATTTGTCAGTTAATTGTCAATGAATGTTCATGTACTAAGAGTAAAACAAACGATCCTCTAGATTCTCGAAGAAACTATGCTGCATGATTTTGATTGGGACATATTTTTCTCCTCTTACGAAGTTAATAACTCACTAGAAGCCTTTACCATAATATAAATTTATGTCTTGACAGTGTTGCATCTTTTAAAGTGATTAAACCACATATCCCAAATAGTGAATACATCCCTGTTAGATTTAAAAACAAACTAAGGAATTTACGAAATAGAATATTCGTTCAGCATGACTTTTCCGTAATTTCTAGTATCCATTCAGTATTCACAAATATAGCAAACTACAGGAAAACGAGAGAGCTAGAAGCCGAAAAAATGCACCTGAAATTACCTGACAAAATAGACTATTTAGCAGCCACCCACTGAAAGAAACTTTATACCCAATCCAGTCTTCCTACTATTCTTAATATCAAAAATAAAATAACTAGTAACCATATGGAGATCTGCGGAGCGTTTAGTGAATCCTTTGCACACTCTTTTACTAGAAACAGTCCACTTATAGGGATGATCAACAACTTTAACCAACATAAATTAACTGACTTGAAGTTTACAGTTACTAATGTTAGAAATGCTATAAGATCACTAAAACCTCCATTTAATAGTAGAGAGGATGGAATACCAGTTAATTTGATTAAATATGGTAGCTCAGCCTTCCCAAAACTGCTCACAAAAATATTTAATCTCTCCTTAGAAGATGGAACTTTCCCTAGTTCATGGAAAACCACATATATAATCCCTCACTTTAAAAAAGGCACTAGGCTCAACGTTGAAAACTACCGTCCAATTAATCACTCTCCCGTTTTATCGAGAGTCATGGAGAAAGTTATAAAAGAGGAGATTTACACTCACATAGTTAAGCACAAACTAATTGTCTCTTCCCAGAACGGCTTCATGTCTAAGAAATCCTGCATAACTTGCCACCTAGAATACTTCGACTATATAACAAACAATAGAGATGACGGAAAATTAATTGTTACCCTATACTTTGACTTTACTAAAGCGTTTGACAAAGTACATCACTCATCTCTCTTATATAAATCACAAGCTTTCGGGATAACGGGCAAATTGCATGATTGGTTAGCTTCGTTTTTGAAGGATCGCATTCAATTAGTGAAACTAGGACGATATCTCTAACGTCCTCAAAATAGCACTAGTGGTGTCTTCCAGGGTTCAGTCATTGGACCATTATTATTTACTATGTATGTTAATGACATATGCCGCTGTTTTCAAGAGGGTAAGACCTTTATGTTTGCGGACGACCTCAAAGTTGTCTATACATTCAACCCAGATGAAGGTCAAAATGTTAACGACATAATACAGAAAGATCTCAATAAACTAAGCGAATGGTGTAATAAATGGTTTCTTCCCCTTAACACACAAAAGTTAGGATACCTATATTTCAGAGAATCTAACTGCGAGATCAACCTACACCTTAACGAATGAATTTCGTCATCTAAATAGCGTCTGTGATTTAGGAGTAAGGTATTCAAAAAGTCTATCCTTTACCGAGCATGCTTCATCACCGGTCTCTAAAGCTCGTAGACTTATTGGTTTTATTTATCGTAACTACCGTCTTAACGAATCTAAAATTATTCTTTATAAAACCTGTGTTAGACCTCTGCTTCAGTACTGCCCAATTATATATAGTTGCATGCGTTCACTAGATCAGCAAAAAATAGAGAAAGTTCAACGGCATCTTACTAGATTACTAACTCCTAGCCGACCCTATAATGCTAGATGCTGTGCTTGGAAGTTAGACCCTTTATGGGTTTAGGAGGATTTAACTTAATCTTACTATACTCTATAAAATTCTTCATAAAGAAATTATAACAGATTGTACTGCCTTGACATATACTCGAAAACATAAGTATGACTTGCGAAACCAAGACTCCCTGGTAACAGTGCAGAGAGCCACTAGTAAGCTGAAATCCTCCTTTTATGTTGCACGTTATGCTAGCCTCTGGAACCGGTTACCAGAAGGAATACGACAATCTAGCTCATTGTCACAGTTTAGATTGGCAATAAACCTACACTTAATCAATGCCGGTATCTGTAACTTACTTAACACAACTTATATAGATTATGGCACATTTATCAATGGATCTCCTGGCATTTAATTCTCCTTATAACACTACTAAAAGTAAAACGTACCTTCAGATTTTAAAATCTCCTTGATTATTCACCTACAGGCAATAGAACGTTTTCCTACCTAGCAGAGAGTGCTTTGGAATCTCGTAATGTCTATGCATTTCTTAGAGGTGATGCAGTATGTCTTTATTTCCCCATACTTTATCTTATAGGATAAAGTAGATCCAAAATTTAACATAGTTATCTCTAGTATCAATCGACGTTTCCCAGAATAAAAAAGTCGAATAACAGATGAGCTTTAGTTAATCGAATATGTACACTTTAGGCCTCACTGGAATCGGATGTACTTAATTGGTTATGTGTCCTCTCGCCCAGTTGCTTGTTCCTTTTTTTTATATTTTCAGTTCCTAACTATTGTGTTACGTTGAAAATATCACCTAGAATCCATGCTGAAAATGAAAATGCATTTTTGTGATCTGCTCATGATGCTTTAATGTGTTACCTCCAATCTCCATCGTCCACCTACAAGGTGCCGTCCCACACAAGGACATGTTCGTACCTGACACCACAATTGACTATTTCAAACAACCGTGTAGTATGTAGATCTTCCTTGTGTCGCGTTTTTGACACTCCTTTTCCTGAAATGATTACATATATTAATAAGTGTTCTCTACTAATGCATCCCTGAACACTCAAGAATGAAAAGTATCTTCCAGCTGTTGGTTAACGGTTTTCTTGTTTACATTTAATCTTCCTGCATATGAATCTAGTGTCTTGTAAATGGTATTATTAGTCAAGCACTCATTTCGGTAAAAATTTGTGTTCCGTTGTGCAAGAGTTAACCTTTCTGTATCATAATGATCATGCCTGTAAACTGGCGTGAATTCTGTACTAAATTTCAGAATAATAATAATAAAATATAACTTAACCTCTAACCAATTTTACATTAGTCAAGAAGCCTGGCCGCCGTAGCGATGGTGGTCCAGGTCGGTAGAGTCATCAAGCCGTGCCATGGGTAGTACACTTGACTTCCGGGATGTATCTTTAGGTTGGTTTCTCGTTTATTTGTAATGTTTTATTTCGCTGACTTTCCATGGTCATCCAGGTTCTACACTCCCAGTGACTGTGTTAATACGTTTGGTCTATTGTTTACACCCTCTTTAAAATCCAGATTCAGTCTTTCGTTGCTCACCTTATCCCTTCTACCCATACGATATGTAGCGAGTATGGCGTCTAGGTACGTATGTGGGGAGCGGTGTACGCCAAAGAGCTAGCGATTGTAGGTCTTTCATAGGTCTTTTTAACTGTTGTACGCAGTCAATCAAATAACTAGAAAAGTTTACTGAAGAAGATTAAATGTTCTTCTACTACCTCCAAGTGAGTTCCTTAAACTAAATCAGCAGATAGTAGAAGTCCTGTCCATCAGTGAGACAAATTCCCAAGAGAATCAATGGTAGTTTATCACCCTCATCATTTCGCGCGGCCAACAGAGCCGTCTGCAATTGCTAGTAGAATCGTTCTACCAGGCTATTGGCTTTCGGACATAAGGGTATGGTGCTGGTTTGTTTGATTCTTAGCATATCGGCTAACCTACGAAACAATCTACCCTCATACTGCTCTTTTCTATCTGTCGCAGTTTGTGAAGGAAGGCTGAGATTAGAAATCTAGTTTTTAGCTAGCTACTTAGCAACTGCTGGAGCCGTTGTATCCTCCATCGTTATTGGGTTAGGGTTAGGTATTCTGTAGCGAGTACATAGTGCTTAAGCGAAATACATTAATTTAAACAGTTGAAACTAAAATATGAATAACATGTATGTTATCAGTAATCGTTAATGTACCAAACAGGTGAAAGCTTATATTAACTCAGTTTACTTGAAATCAAGTGATATTTCACGGGTGTCACCACATTCAATAAATATTGGATGTGGTGTCCCGGGCGGAATTCCATTATGTAGGTTCAACGAGAGACGAAAATATCCAGAGCAGCAGGTCAACTGAATGCAGAATAAGTCACTATAGACACTATTATAGAAAAGAGGCATTAATCCTTTATTAAAACACTAGCTACTCGATTGAGAACAATTAACCGAGTGAGCACATGAACTTGAAGGACGGACGCAAAGCACGGGAGCAGACGTACACGGCGGCAAATCAAAATATAAGGTTATAGGGTTATCGTTTTTAAGTTTGAATAAATATTGCTAAAAATGTGTGTCAAAAAACATAATTATAAAAATCTGTACATTGATAAACTTCCACAAGAATTAGTGTTTTAAGTCGCCCTACAAACCAATTTATATCTACCGATGTATAAGTATTGCTGTTTATATCATTCATTTGTTCCTTACACTTACTGATTTATTTGTGCTGCACATATAAAGTTGTGGGAAACCTAAGATAATACACGTTTATTAGTGGTTGCAAGATAGATATGAATACTACACTGAGCGTTGATACTAGTTTATCCGACAAAAATAAAGCTTTCAGAAATACAGTTTACTTGCACCACAGTAAAACTCCGCTCAGCATATAGTGAAGTGCATCCTGTATATGACTAAGTAACGTTTGTCATATAACCAGAGAAGCTCTTAACTATTGAACCTACTCGTACGAATGAGAACAAATCAGAAGGCAATATGGGATGGAGGGGAAGTTAGATTTGATCGTAAGTAAGGCATCAGTAGGACAGTAACATCTTGGCTGGCTAACTAGGGAGATGCTTCCCATGTTGTGTCGTATCGTGATCTGGTAACGATGCGTGACCGAACGCCTTCAGTCAGTTATGTCCGTTAAAAAAGCATGGTCAGTATCAATGTCAAGGGCCTATGCAACTATTTTTTAGGGGATTATTTACCGCTACGGTTTCATTCGAATTGTCGCGGTGTGACACTACTATGGTTTCAATTGTCCAATTTTGTGCGGGAACATGGAATAGCTCGCGTTGATCATGGTGAGCAACCTATCGGGTTCTTTTCTTTGATGCGCATGTCCTTTTCTAGACTTATTTCTATTGTTTTACATTAGAATGAGAGGCAACCTCATACTAGCATTCCGTATTTTGAAAGATGACTTACATACTTACTTATCTTAGATTTTTACTTCTAGGGACAGTTATCTTCGAGGTCATAAAAAGGTCCCAAAACCTCGATCGAATAAACGTTATTCTTAACTCAGCTTCTGAAAAGTAGCCAACGATCGAAACGCCATAGTGGTGTTAATAGTATCAACACTATCGGTGAAAGCTCAAGAATAAACTGGATCTTTATCGGAAAACACACTGCAAAGATTAATACAGGTCATTTGACTTAATATCCTTGCAACTAAAACTACAAACGCTCCACATGGTGTTCCGACTTCTGACCTTACGATCTTTTTGTAGGCCAGGTATTTTGTTTTTCAACAATTATAGTTCTGGTGGAAGCTATAAAAATGAGCACGGATCATCATACTACCTTATTCCTGAAATACCTAGTGAGTCATATGTGTCAAAAAACATTTTACAGCCACTGGACATTTCGAAGTAAGTCTTGTCAATAGTTACCTCTTACATAAGTAGCTTAGAGGAATTAAAACCTGATGGAGTATTTGGAGGAGTTTCCAAACTCATCATGAACTATCAAGTATCACTATCAAAGTTGTCGGATAATATCCAGAAGGGAGAGCTTTCGAAAAATGATACAACTATAATATCTGCTCTTGAAGAGGCATCTTTTCCAGTCGAACAAGCAATTGCCAATCTAAGTTGTTTAAATATCATTAAGAAAGATCCTATTTGGGGAACGATAGTATCACGTCTCTACCAAAAACTGATAGTAGCTAGACGGGAGTACTTTTACCGAGATTCATCTATATTTGAAGCTCTTTTGACACTCAGACGATCTGCCTCAAAGTTAGATGTATACGAAAAAGGTAAACAAGTACTTTTTTTGGTTAAAGTTGTAAACTTAAACACCATGTGATTCTGGTAAAATTGCTTTAACACTAAACCTTTTACAAAATGCTCCATAGATTGTAAGTCATAAAACAACCAAAGTAAATTTAATTTGTCTTGTGTTTTTATATGTTGATGCGTGTGTCAGGTTTTACTTAAGCACCGTCACTCGTCTATTTAGTTAATTGTATTGGCACCTGTTCATCCTTCACAGCTCCCTGATTATGGTCTAATTTAGATGTAGGTCAGTACAGAAGCCAATCCGTCATTCGTAAAGAGCACAGAACCTAGTACATATATGCACCAGTCCAAGTTGCCACACCGCACTAGCACAAATGAAAATTAACTGTGACTTTTACATTCTTCATAAGATTCGACGAATTCCTTTTTGAGTGAAATCCTTATTGCTTGTATTTCCCACTTAAACGTATCTTTTATGTAATTTCTTTATTTTCTCTTTGACTTAAACCACTATCTTCTGCTTCTTTACAATACAACCTTCCTGATTGCATGGTGCATATATATTTTGGTGCCAGTTTGCACCATACTTTATTGCCTGATTTACTTTATATTTAGTCAAATATTTTCTCAAATATATATTATAAGTTTTAAATTACCTGATATTCACCTAGTTTTCTATACCCTCATTCGTCTTGGTAATTTGTATCGTCCTTTGCAAACGTTATTTCCAAATAGGTAAGAAATATCTGTTACGTCCTGATGACCACTAGCTTAACGGTAACTGAACCTCAAGCTACAGAGTATCATACTCTTCAGTCGTGGGTATGTGTTAGTTCAGTTCTACTTTCTCAGTTTAGACGTTTAGAGCGATGTGCTGAACACTTCAAGGAGCAGTTCAGTTGACCAGCCGTTCTAGAACTTCGCACTATTTCAAGACAACCGGAATGGAAAGTCGACTTAGGTCCTCTGACTCTTGTCGAAGTCGAAAAAGCTATAGCCAATCTAAGGCGAGGCAAAGCAGCGGGTCCGAATGGGTTACCCCCATGGGTCTTTAAGGATGCTGATCCCACTTTGACAATTTGGCTGACTGATATTTTGACTAAAGTTTGGGGATTCGACATAATTCCTCCTGATTGGTGTAGATCATTAATCGTCCCAGTATATGAGAAAGAATCAAATCGTCCTGCAATAACCATAGGGAGATTAATTTGACTAATATGGTGTCTAAACTACGAGCTTCCAGAAATACGAGAAAACCAGGCTGGTTTCAAACCTGGTTGCAGTTGTATAGACCAGATATTCACTATTCCGTCAAGTTTTAGAACAGAGACATACTTTCGGTGCCCGACAATAGTGGTTTTCCTTGACTTGAAAGTGGTATTTGACTCTGTAGACTGAGAAGTTATATGACAATGTCTTTCATTAGAAGGCGTACCCCAGAAGTACATAAACCTAGTGAAGGCTCTTTACTCAAACACTATTAGTCGTGTCAGAGCATATGGCAAACTGTCATCTGAACTTGTAACCTCAATTGGTGTCCATCAAGGCTGCTCACTTTCCCCATTTTTGTTTAATTTCAAAGTCGATATACTGTTGGAAATTACACTTTCATCGTCTGACTTTTCAGAAAATCCACTTATTGACTTAGAATATGCTGACGGTATAGTCCTGTTTGGCGGAGACGCTGATATGATGCAAAATCTTTTGACAGCAACAAGTTCCAATGCAAGCATGTTCGGAATGCGTTTCTCCTCTACTAAATGCAAACTATTTCTCCAGGACTGGTTTCCGTCAACACCTGAACTAAAGATAGGGAATGAAGTAGTTGAGCACGTCGACCACTTCACTTATCTTGGAAGTCTGATTAGCCCTAATGGGTTAATCTCTGACGAAATATCAGTACGAATTCAAAAACCTTGTTTGGGTTTTTCCAACTTACTTCACCTATGGCGTAGACGAGATATTCATCTCTCAGCGAAAGGGAGAGTACTGTGCAACAGTTCGCTCTGTCTTACTTTATGGGTGTGAGACGTGGCCATTAAGGGTAGGTGACACTCGAAGGTTATTCGTTTTTGTCCATCGATACCTTCGAAACATCGCTCGCGTTAGCTGGTATCACCAAGTATGTAATAACAAGGTTAAACGACGGGTGTTAGGTAAATGTGGTAAATCAGTCGATGAGGTTGTGAATCTTCATCGACTGAGGTGGTTGGGACATGTGTTGCGTATGTCCAACCACCGTCTCCCTGGACGCGCGATGTTGGCTGATATGAGAGCAAGATAAAAGAGATTTAGAGGCGGTTAAACTAAAACATGGAATCAGTCCATGAAGTCACTGAATGCTGATTTGAGTCGTGTCAGTAGCTGCAGACTACCTGGGCGTGGTCCTCGCGAATTCTTTAACTAGCGGTTGGAAACGTTGAGTGACATGACTCATAGTCGGTCACAATGGCTCAGATGTATCCACTCATTGTCCTCTCTTAAATCATGGGCTTAAAATTATTTCATAACTTTTTTCCCCACGCCTCATCTCTTTTCTCTCTGAACCATATTCTATGTTTACTCTTTGTTTTTATTATTATCATTGAAGTAACTGATTTGGTGTTATTCTTGTGCTTCTGAAGTATGCCAACTAGGACTGATGTACACATGCATTAGGTTCTATGTTGATCATACATGCATATACATACATGATGCACAGAATACCATCTATTAAAGATAGTATTACCTTACTGTATGATGTATTGATGAAACAAGTGATGATGCTTGTTCATGATGTGGCCAAGTTTACAATGTTAATGAATGCCTTACTGATGCTTGTTTATTTCATTTTACTATGCTCCTGTTCTATTTACCACTTTTATTAGATTTCAATTTTCAACAGTAAAGTAGACAGTAAATTTACTAAATAGTGCTTGTATTAAAGATCAAATCATAGACAATTGTTTCGACTCTACAGATTAGTTTATAGAAATGGTAACTATTTTAGAGTTTCAACTAACTGTATGCTGAAAATTCATATTGTACTGAAAATACTACTGAATAAAGCTATTATTATTATTATCACTGACTTTATAAATACTTTTTTTTCAAAGAAAAAATTCAGTTTTGTTTAGATCCTTTATGTATAGATTCTTCTTTGTACGTCTAGGCTTACTAGATACATGGATATACGATTGTTGGTTAATGGGTACTGGATTAACGATTGCCAGTAATAAGTCTGGTAAAATTATCTCATACTCTGAATTAAATAATATCATACAAGAGAATAACAATAGTACAAATTCTCCAGATACTACTCCACACAATGTTCGCAAGTCATTAGAAACAATACATGATTTGTATACTGATATTGAGAAAGAAGAAGCTAAATTTCAAGCAATGGTTGCATGTACTGCTGTAGTCTCATTACCTCAATATTATTGTGCAAAATATACTGGCCGTGTAACATTACCATCATCTTTAGAGATTCTCACGGGTGAAACAGACGTCAAAATTGCTGAATCCGACTTAGCACCATCAGCACCTCACTGGTTACCAGCAATATTAGGTGGTAAAGAAGATGGTGGTCATATAGCTGGAATGCATCTCAGCTTAGTTTCAGACGATGTAGTCTCGGAATTTTTAAGACACTGTTGTACTAGTGAAGTGAGTTTAGTATCTTATAAGTTTCATCTTTCTATATAAAGGTTCATGTCATATCAATAACCAATTAATGTTAAGAGGAAACATGAATTATTAAAATATTTAATATCTCATCTAATATACCAAACATTGATTTGTATGTGTGGCTTAAAGCGGCACTGCAAGTGTTACAGTTATATTTCTTTGATACAACGACCCAATTACACCGAATACTCGACAAGATCCCAAGTCAGAACACGTATGAACAGGAACAAAATTATATTCCAAATAACAAGGGTGGACAGAAGTAGGAATCGTTAGTTAGAGAAACGTTAATGTATTTATAGTATTTACATCAGAAGCTTCCAGAATCTTCTGCAACAATCCACTAGAGCTGATTGGTTTAGAAATAGCCAATCAGCGTGCGCCATCACAATCATGCACTGAGCATGCTTTAATCCGGTCTATATCCCACTAACAAATACTTTCTAGTTCGTCACACCGATAAGGGACAAAGTTCAAACGTGTTACTTAGTGAATGAGAGTCAGTTGCTTTAACCACTAAGCTGTGTATAACTCACTTCTGTCGGTTCATAACGGTTCTCTCATTGAGTCAGAGATCATCTAACTCAGTGGTTTGAGACGTTAGCATGTATAGCTCAAAATAGTAACCACTGGCGATCCTGTCATAATTTTTTTATTACGCTCTATATTAAGGTGAAGCAATCTTTTTTTAACTGGAAATAGTCGTTCTTTGTTCCATAGACTGTCTTAAAAAATTTCTATTCCTGTTTATTTGTTTGCAAATTAAACAGACCTTCCTTCTTTTTACTCGACGTTATGATTTTATTTGTATGTCTCATTTTTTAATACCATAAAGTATTAGAATATATAAACTATAAATAGAATAAAAATCTAAAGCCTCATTTTATTATGATCGACCTTCGAAATAAACCTTGTCAGGCGTCTTTGGAACGCTCATATAACCAAGCGTCTTGCCTCTACCAGAGAAGTCCTACTCACTGCCTTATCTCCGACGGGATGTTAACTAAAATGGAAGAAGAACAAAAGCAAACGTTCGGCGCTTAAACCAGGTCGGCGGATATAGAGTCCACCTAGCAGAGTCGGGAAACCATGATCACTGATGTGCATGAGGTCCATGATCCTAAAAGAACAAAAAGCATGCGATCAAGCTATTGTTATTTTGTGTAGGTTTACATTTTCCTATTGTTGATATTACGAACCACAGTTAATCAGCCTATTGACACGTATGCATCCTGAGTGGATTGTCCGAATATTACCACTTTGTCACAGGTTGTTAATAAAGTTCGATTGAAGCTTTCTACACGCATTCTAGGACGTGTGTTTCATTCCAATTAAGACTCATTAGATGAATGTACTTGTATCCATGTGGTGATATTCAAAGTGTAACTCGTACTTGACTCATCAGCTGAGTGAATAACTCGTTAGTGTTTTCAGAGAAAAGTACTTAGTTCTAGTCTTTGTTTATCAAGAGTATCCAGTTGGTGAATCCCAAACAAAATGAAATGCTTGTCTTGAATTTCATTGATAGTCGTAATTTGACTCTACTGTATTCAAAATGCCCAAATTTCTAAAATTAATCACCTGCATTCAGTTATTCGTATCTTACTAATTATGATTTTTGTTTATTTGAACTATTTAATATAAAAGGTACGTAAAACAGTATGGGAATATTGGGTGCGACGTGCAAGTGGTCGTTATTTCGGTCCAACAACCGGTTTACATGCATCTAATGATCAACGCATAAATGATATTCGTCGTTTGCGAAAATCTTTAGCTAAGTACCTTGGTTGTAAAGACTGGCTATCTGTTGTTTGGAGTTTTCCTTACTCACACTCTCCTTCATCTCCTGACCAACTTATCACAGATTTTTTAGAGCCTTTTAGATCTATTTTGAAACAAGCTGGAGAACATGAATTTAAACTACTCAAAGAATGGGCCAATGTAAATTTAGATATATATGGCAAGTCCCTTTCCTAATAAGATTTTATTTTGCTTATCTTTAACACTACTGGTCAGTTGTCAACATCGAGCCTCTCATAAATATCCATTAGAAATACAATGCGTTGAAATCATCAAAGTGAATTGCTAAATGGTTGAGATAATTTGGTAGTGTTGGTAATGTGATAGACTAAACACTGAGAATATATTTTGAGCAGACAGAGTAAAAAATGTGTGTGATGGAGTACTTAAACACGCGACCTAGAGAAATATAAAGAGTAGATGCACCTACATCAATATGACCGATTCTGAGACATATCACCCAATGTTTCCAACTGCTGATCACGCCGACCCCATCCAAGTAATCTGTATATGCTAACGTAATTCAGTTCGCCAGAGAATCATTTCATGGAGTGATGGCATGTTTTGATTCTGCCGTCCCTAATTGTTTCCCATACTACTTTCACATCAGTCAACTTTGCTAGCCGACGTATATGGTGATTAAGCATACATATCCCAACTACCTTAGTCGGTAATCATCCATAACCTTGTCATCTTATTTAATATATTTCTCTAGTGCCCTGCCCCTTACCTTATCTCATTGCTCGCTTGATGGTCCCAACAGACCAGCGGTACTTCGAAGACACCTATAGTCAAATACTATTGGCCTACAAATTTCTTATGCTTTTAAAGGTCATGTTTCACAGCAGAGATAACTACTGCATAACATACTTTTTTTGGTTGACATGCAAATATTCCACCTAAGCCACAAGTGATACAAGTTGGCAATAGCCAGATAAGCTTTCAGAATCCGTGTTGAGATTTCGTCATAGACTAACATATCAGAGATAATTCGATGTCCAAGATAAGCAAAGTAGTCAGCCCACTGATCTACTTCTCTTTCTTTGATCTAGACGATAATTCAGATCTGTCTTAAAGTAGCAGTTTACATTTAGAGGAAGAGAAATGCATCCCAAATTTTTCCTTCTCTATTTATGGTGTTTAGGAGACTGTATATTGTCAACGTCTCCACTGAATAGGACTATCGTCTGCATATCCTAAGTTGGTAAGTAGACATTTTGGTGGAAGATTAGTCTCTAAACTTAAATGAAAGTATAACTTCTAAATAATCATCTATGACAAAATTAAATAAGAAAAGGAAATGTTCGGATAGAGAGCTTTCATAAGATTCATGTACTTTAATTTTGGTACACCTTTTAATGATGACAGTCGAATCCTTTCTGTGTAAGCGGCACTCAGTTCAGCAGATCTAATTCAATTTAATATTGTATAAATGTATAACATTATTAGAATGATGTTTAAGACAAATTTATAAAATCATTATTAATGTCTATAAGATATAGGCTACTTCTGATCGTATGTTAATGTTACATTTTGACTGATATAATGTAATTAATTTATTCATTCAGGTAAAACTTTAGAACCATGGGATGTTGAATATGCTTTGGAACAGTATAATTATGCTGCACTTTATAAACGTTTTGAAACACTAATCAATTTACCAGATGGATCATTAACAAATTATTTGCATATAGTATTTTCTGAGTTAGCGAGTACTTTTCACTTCAAGTTAATACCTCAAATATCAAGATCATCTGTTAAAGAAGGTACATGCTATGTTGTTAAAAAACTGGTTTATCATGTGAAAGATGCATCAGATGGTACATTACTTGGTGAGATAATTATTGATCCTTTCGCTAGGTAAGTTACAAGATGTGTTCTGTTTTATTTATGCATTTAATTGTTTCATAGCGTGAATACTATCAGATAATTCATCTAATAGTATTACGTGTTAAACGACTGTATGTACTCTTTAAACCTGGTGATTGTGCTTGGATATCATGGTGATCCAATCGAATTATATCGACTGGAACACTCGTTTCCTTGTATCGTATCATGCCCCAAAAGTTGGCTAGTGAATAGTTAGACTAAAGTCAGCAAATTAATGTCCGAGGGTGAGGTCTTACTGTTAACTGTATAGTAGTTTAACGACAGTAAGGTATTTCACTCACACCTTCACCACTTGGTGGTGCTTTCAATGTATGGAGCTAGCACATCGATAACTACTCACGACATATGTAACCAGCCTTCAAGATTGGTTCCTAATTTGTAACATATTTCATTTGTTTTAGTGTAGTCTACCGTGTAATAGTATCACTTACACACAATCTGTGCATCTCATACTTCAGTAAATACAATATTGTTTATTACTTCTGCAAGTGAATCGATACTCACTATATTCAAGTGGCAGGGCCATTTCACGAAGGTTAGGAGATGAAAAGCAAATGCTTGTAGTTTATGGCTAGTTGGTGAATATAAATAATCCATGTAGGAATGTTGAAAACCTCGATTTCATACCAATAATATACATGAGCTCTAATGATCTTCAGGAAATCAGTGACACTGGCTGTTATAAGACTTCATCTCCTGAAGTTTCTCCATTGTCTTGCGAATTTGATCTTCAGTTTAAGCGTTCAAGTATAATCCCTTAAGAACACATATTTGAGCTGCCTAGGAGTGTCCTAAACTATGAATGAATATTATGAATTACCGTAAACAAAATGCTTCGATATCAATCTTACTTTCTATTTATCCTGAAATCATGAAATTTATTAATTTACTCATTTCGAAAATTTTAGAGATAACCGTTCTACTTCTGTTGGTGGTACTACATTTATTCATGTTTCTACACGAGACAATTTATCAACGAACGATATTCGTGTACACTCAGAATCTTCTCATTATCCAGTTGTTTACATTTTAGGCAGCTTAAATGAATCAACAGAAACACTTGGAATCCCTTTCAAAGTAAGCTTAATCATATATATATATATATATATATATATATATATATATATATATATATATATATATATATATATATATATGGTTGATAAGTCTGATCGTTTTAAATGATGCAGTTTTGTTTGTATAGTTTTACGTTTTATATTTAGTTTTCTAGTCACTCTTCGTTGTCAACTGTATAAGCGTATGAATCGACACAGTAAGTAACAGTGGATTCGAACAGTCAAGTGAACTATATGATATCTTTGTGATGCATTTTGTTTCAGTAAAACATAGAAATATCAAGAGACAATAACATTTAGACTATGATTGCCAAAACACTTATTTAGAAACAATAATATTGTTTCCAATTAGATCATCATCATCAGGCTCTACTCTAATATATATGTGAATACGAATGTACGAATATGACGATTATTAAACCAATGACAACAATTTATGAGTGAATGATTGAAATGAAACAGGTGGATTACATAACTAATCATAATAGATAAATAATGTAAATTGATAGTAGTATTGACAAGATGATGAATGACAACATCATAAATACATATTTCAACATAAAATAAATACGAGCAATTATAAGTTGAATGTAGGTCGAAACGGTGTGAAATTATACTTGTTAGAGCAATAATAGTGATAATAATATTAATAATCGTTTAAAACTAGGTGTGAAAATACTGCGATCAATTAAATGGAGAATGGAGAAGAGGTATGTAAAGAGTGGAGTAAGAACAAAGAAACAGCGAATGGTGTAAAGAATTGTGTACGTCATTTATTTAAGGACATGGAAGAGATATAAGTGTTACACATTTCTTGTGGACACATACATTCAAGTTATTAACTCGAATCAGTGTAGGAGGCGAGCTCGAATCCCATCCAGAAATTTCGATGGTATGCGGTATATCACCCTGAATGCTTTAGTTCTATCTGTCACATCCACTGTTTATCTAGTGTGTCAAAATAGAATAAAGTATGGATTTCATCGACTCCTTTCCAAACCAAGATGGTAGATACTTGTTAATCCACTGGTTTAGTCGTACGCCCAATATAACTTTCTTTACATCAGCAGTTGAGTCCACAAATACACATGTAAGTGACAGAACTAAGTGACCTATTTGTCACTGATATGACTTATATTTCCTTTTAAACCAATCAAAATTCAATGATAGAATGCTTTACTCTGATTGGCTCAATAGCAGGCCAAATTATCCAATCAGATTGTTTCATATAGGAATTCCAATTTGAAAGTCTTTAACCGCATCAACTATTAGTCTGAAATATCGAGTTCAACATTTTTAATTTTCTGTCATTCAATGTTAGTTAAGTGTATCCAACGGTAGAAAGTAAAACAATTTTTAAGTGTTATATTGTGTTACTTATTTTTGTAGGTAGGATTGTGAATGAGTAGTTTTACTTACACTTGAAAATATGAAGTAGGTTGATGAAACATTCGTATCATACATACTACAGGTTAATTTTGAATTAATCACTGGCTATCTTTAGTATTTTAGCACAAATAGTTAGTAATAAATAAAGATCAATTTATGAAGTATGACATATGATTCCAATCGTTGTCACCTTTTTGAAAATACAAAAATTACTTGCCTGTTTTCTGCCTACTAATAAGTAGCATAAAATCACATTCAGAATTTGTATTTTACATGGCTAAATACATTCATCCTTCAATATTATTTAAAGATTAATTGATGCATTATTCCGCCATTTAATGGTAACTAGTGGGGCTTTCTTATGTACTTCTAAAAGATAGAAATCAGTTTTGAAGTTCGCGTAAAATAATTATTGTTATCACTATTATTGTGTCCTTGCATCGAATAATTTATTGGTTGTTGGATCTTAGTCAATTAACCGTGTACTACATAGGTGACCAAGTGATGCAATAACCTTTAATAATGATCAGATAAGTTCTTAATGGCTGAGAATTCTCTACTAGTTTATCTGGATTCATTTATTTCAAATAATCTCTTACATGTTTAAGTTGACGTTCTCAGACTATACGGCAATATGACAAGATGAATACTATTTGTTCTTTTAACGTTATTAGCTTTGTCGTTTCAGCGAGTATAAGTGGTTTTTTTTTACTTGCTGTGTCGACTTTGAGCATATTGTCATTCGTTGTTTTCTACTCATTAATGAACTTTGGTGGGTAACGGCTTTCTCGTAGCTACTTCTTAACGCCTATAGATTCTTTCATTTTGACAGCGGTTCATATTATTTAAAGATTAATTGATGCATTATTCCGCCATTTAATGGTAACTAGTGGGGCTTTCTTATGTACTTCTAAAAGATAGAAATCAGTTTTGAAGTTCGCGTAAAATAATTATTGTTATCACTATTATTGTGTCCTTGCATCGAATAATTTATTGGTTGTTGGATCTTAGTCAATTAACCGTGTACTACATAGGTGACCAAGTGATGCAATAACCTTTAATAATGATCAGATAAGTTCTTAATGGCTGAGAATTCTCTACTAGTTTATCTGGATTCATTTATTTCAAATAATCTCTTACATGTTTAAGTTGACGTTCTCAGACTATACGGCAATATGACAAGATGAATACTATTTGTTCTTTTAACGTTATTAGCTTTGTCGTTTCAGCGAGTATAAGTGGTTTTTTTTTACTTGCTGTGTCGACTTTGAGCATATTGTCATTCGTTGTTTTCTACTCATTAATGAACTTTGGTGGGTAACGGCTTTCTCGTAGCTACTTCTTAACGCCTATAGATTCTTTCATTTTGACAGCGGTTCATATTATTTTCCCTATATAAAATAGTGTTCTAGTTAACGCTTTTTGTAACTGGGCATAATCTATGAAGATTCAGGTATGGACCATCCCATTTAGTCTTTCATTGAATCAGACGTCGTACTATGCCATCTACTGTTCGTTGTATATCAGCGTTATGAAAGTTGAAATTGTTGTTCTTTTTGGCTTTTGAATGCTTCAATGGGCCGTGTTAAAAACTTCTAATAAATGAGTTGTGTGATGTTTATTGTAATGGGAAATGGAATTATCATCGACGTGTCTGCAGTATTCTATAATTTTTCTAATCGTCGTCATCTCACTCCGTCGTTAAAAAAAGAATGGGCAACCTATTATATCATCTATTTGGCGGTATATGGTGTTGTTGAACTGAAGTTGAACATGCTTCTAAGTAGCAATCAATTGAATTCAATTGTTATTAGGTGCAGAAGGTCTTAATACTGACTGTAATGTTCACGTTTTCAAGAAGACGTACATTCTTTTGTTTTATCAACCCTCTTTATTATTTTGATTTTTAAACAGTTGTAAGCAATAGCTGAGAATCAGATCAAGTAAAGTGTTTTCATCTTATTGTTCTGTCTAAACGGTAGTCTTCTTTCTTTAAACTGCGTATATTGTACATTATTTATGTTTAAGATGAACAAATGTATGTATGTGATAGAGCGTGACGATCATCCATTGTAATTAGTGACAACTGTCTCACCCCCGACATGTCTAAACTCCACCAGTCACGACAACGTGAAGTCCCTGAGGCGAAACGTACCGTGCGCACTCTTGTGGAATCCCTTACTAGGGCGAAACAGCTGTTTAGTTCTCCCTCGTTTTCAGTTGGTCTTCTACCAACATAAATCTGTGACGAATTTAATCAACTAAACCTAATCTTCACAAATCATTTCAATTAAGTGCATATATGTTCAATTTTTTCAAAGGTTTTACTATCATTTATGCATGTGTTTGGATCATGTCTTCAATTTGTATCATGTCGTGTACCACATCATGAATTGTATAGATTCCCACATTATATGGCATTGGACAGTCGTTATCTTATGGCGGATTTGTGTTTTAGGATAGGATATGAATGTGCTCTTCCATCATTAAAACAATATATATCAAACATTAGTAATAACAATAATCAGAAACCTTATTTCCAACTGTGTAAGTTTGTTCTGTTTTTTTTTTACTTGCTGTGTCGACTTTGAGCATATTGTCATTCGTTGTTTTCTACTCATTAATGAACTTTGGTGGGTAACGGCTTTCTCGTAGCTACTTCTTAACGCCTATAGATTCTTTCATTTTGACAGCGGTTCATATTATTTTCCCTATATAAAATAGTGTTCTAGTTAACGCTTTTTGTAACTGGGCATAATCTATGAAGATTCAGGTATGGACCATCCCATTTAGTCTTTCATTGAATCAGACGTCGTACTATGCCATCTACTGTTCGTTGTATATCAGCGTTATGAAAGTTGAAATTGTTGTTCTTTTTGGCTTTTGAATGCTTCAATGGGCCGTGTTAAAAACTTCTAATAAATGAGTTGTGTGATGTTTATTGTAATGGGAAATGGAATTATCATCGACGTGTCTGCAGTATTCTATAATTTTTCTAATCGTCGTCATCTCACTCCGTCGTTAAAAAAGAATGGGCAACCTATTATATCATCTATTTGGCGGTATATGGTGTTGTTGAACTGAAGTTGAACATGCTTCTAAGTAGCAATCAATTGAATTCAATTGTTATTAGGTGCAGAAGGTCTTAATACTGACTGTAATGTTCACGTTTTCAAGAAGACGTACATTCTTTTGTTTTATCAACCCTCTTTATTATTTTGATTTTTAAACAGTTGTAAGCAATAGCTGAGAATCAGATCAAGTAAAGTGTTTTCATCTTATTGTTCTGTCTAAACGGTAGTCTTCTTTCTTTAAACTGCGTATATTGTACATTATTTATGTTTAAGATGAACAAATGTATGTATGTGATAGAGCGTGACGATCATCCATTGTAATTAGTGACAACTGTCTCACCCCCGACATGTCTAAACTCCACCAGTCACGACAACGTGAAGTCCCTGAGGCGAAACGTACCGTGCGCACTCTTGTGGAATCCCTTACTAGGGCGAAACAGCTGTTTAGTTCTCCCTCGTTTTCAGTTGGTCTTCTACCAACATAAATCTGTGACGAATTTAATCAACTAAACCTAATCTTCACAAATCATTTCAATTAAGTGCATATATGTTCAATTTTTTCAAAGGTTTTACTATCATTTATGCATGTGTTTGGATCATGTCTTCAATTTGTATCATGTCGTGTACCACATCATGAATTGTATAGATTCCCACATTATATGGCATTGGACAGTCGTTATCTTATGGCGGATTTGTGTTTTAGGATAGGATATGAATGTGCTCTTCCATCATTAAAACAATATATATCAAACATTAGTAATAACAATAATCAGAAACCTTATTTCCAACTGTGTAAGTTTGTTCTGTTTTTTTTTACATCTTTATTAGTTTGTTGTAAAGTATGATTCATGGATTACTGTTGATTTTGGTTTTAATTATTTCCCCTGACTAGTTGGAGTATTAATGAAGTTTACCTCACGTCCTGAACCACTCGGCTATTCTGAATGTAATAGTTGTTCCTTTGGATCTCATTATACCAGTGAGGTTGGTCAGATAGTAGTATTCTACAAACCTAAGGTCGACTGTACAAGAGTACGACGGCAGACAACCAGCAGTACACTGAAACTACCATCCTACAAAAGAAGTATGAAGTTAGGAAATTTCAGTCTGAAAACGTACACACTTTACTTTTCACACCTCTGTATACGCAAAACTGCGTTTCTAAAAGTTATGTAACCGGCCTCATGTAGTTGTTATTTAGGTTCTGCGGTCGCAATTTTAAGTCGATAAGACCACAATTCTTGCTTCCTTTTCACAGTGTGGGAATTCGAAAAGTGACAGCCACCTCTAAACGGCTCTTGGTGTTCGGAATTTTCGTCTCTATAACCATATTTCTTTACTTCCAAATATTTATTTTGCTCACTATCAACTGATGGATAATCGTTACCATCTGCTGCACCTCCCTGAAAACAGCAGTTTCTAGTAAGCACGAGCTTTAAGCGTAAGTAAGGGCATTGGTTATCATATCGACTCCATCCACCGACTCGACGACTGAATAAAACTGAAGACAGCCAAATTAACACGTTGCATCAGTCGACGAATTGTTTTACTTTTCTAATTTCTCATTTCCCGTTAAAGTCATAAGGTGGAATTTATTTTTATACATTTCCACGAACTAATTCTCTCTTCTTGATTCACATTCATCACGTCCAGTCATTTGTCACTACACTGATGCCTACTATTACTTCTCCACTTTTCATATTCGTCTTGGTGTTCTCCACGAACTAATTCTCTCTTCTTGATTCACATTCATCACGTCCAGTCATTTGTCACTACCACTGATGCTACTATTAATTCTCCCACTTTCATATTCGTCTTGGTGTTCGGAATTTTCGTCTCTATAACCATATTTCTTTACTTCCAAATATTTATTTTGCTCACTATCAACTGATGGATAATCGTTACCATCTGCTGCACCTCCCTGAAAACAGCAGTTTCTAGTAAGCACGAGCTTTAAGCGTAAGTAAGGGCATTGGTTATCATATCGACTCCATCCACCGACTCGACGACTGAATAAAACTGAAGACAGCCAAATTAACACGTTGCATCAGTCGACGAATTGTTTTACTTTTTATATTTTCTCATTTCCCGTTAAGTCATAAGGTGGAATTTATTTTATACATTTCCACGAACTAATTCTCTCTTCTTGATTCACATTCATCACGTCCAGTCATTTGTCACTACCACTGATGCTACTATTAATTCTCCCACTTTCATATTCGTCTTGGTGTTCGGAATTTTCGTCTCTATAACCATATTTCTTTACTTCCAAATATTTATTTTGCTCACTATCAACTGATGGATAATCGTTACCATCTGCTGCACCTCCCTGAAAACAGCAGTTTCTAGTAAGCACGAGCTTTAAGCGTAAGTAAGGGCATTGGTTATCATATCGACTCCATCCACCGACTCGACGACTGAATAAAACTGAAGACAGCCAAATTAACACGTTGCATCAGTCGACGAATTGTTTTACTTTTTATATTTTCTCATTTCCCGTTAAGTCATAAGGTGGAATTTATTTTATACATTTCCACGAACTAATTCTCTCTTCTTGATTCACATTCATCACGTCCAGTCATTTGTCACTACCACTGATGCTACTATTAATTCTCCCACTTTCATATTCGTCTTGGTGTTCGGAATTTTCGTCTCTATAACCATATTTCTTTACTTCCAAATATTTATTTTGCTCACTATCAACTGATGGATAATCGTTGAGTTGGATTGTGGCTGGCAAGCGGAATCCGGGACGCGCGTTTCGTCCTATTCGGAACTCGTCAGCTGGATGTATTTGTGGATTATCGCTATATCAAGGCAACGCGCTCAGGATCCACATATAGTACAAAGAATGATCAATTTCAGCGCATCACAAATCACTGGAAAGATCCAAGTACATTCTAATTATGATAAAATTTAATTTAATTTCTCTTGGATCTTAACTCATACTGTGTGCAATACGATGACGAGTACTTTAAATGATGCTTACTCAATAGTCACTGATTTATTATCGTTTAGTTCTTTGCATTGATAGAGATCTACAACGTATTGACAATTACCTTCAACCACGTTATCGAGTTACTTGACTTATTGATGGCATTGCATTTTGATCAGTAGGCTTGATTTACAGATTATATTACACTGGTTACAACATTAGTTGATCAGTCTGTGTAAGTATCTTAGTCCAGTGGTAGCTGGATGTTGATTGTTTTGTTTGGTACTTGTACTGTCTAAAACAGAATCCACTTTATTTTTATCTGTATTCATGACGATTATCATTAGATTTGTTTATTTTTCTTAATGGTTGAGATGCCGCATATGTGATTTCTTGACGGTTTTCTTTGGTTTTTTTTCTCATTTTTAGATATCAGAAGTATTCAAACGTTTTCGAGATACCTATTTAACTTATGGAAGTTCAATTCCACCAGCTGAATTGTTCCGTCGTTTCCGTGGAAGAGATCTTGACCCCCAATTACTTCTAGAGTACATACAGCGTTCAGTAGAATCTACAAAATTACCTGAAACATCGGAAGATTTAACGCCTGTACTAGCCCGTTGATAGTTTTCACAAAATTTTAGTTTCCCAGTTTACCTATTGTGTATACAGTTTACTCTTAGGATCACAGTTTGTTCTTCATAAATCACTTCTCTTTAACAACAAACACCTTACATTCAACACTTGTACATTTCAATATAGCTTTATAATTAATACAATATGATATTTTTAAGTAAATTGTAGATTCCTGCCTTCTATAGGAAAGTTGCATGTGTGTTTCATAAAATCATCGACATTCATTAATCATCTTTTGTCTACAACAGTGGCATTTTTCGTGAAAAGTTACACTACCCAGTAATTTCGACCATAATACAATTGTTCAGTGATCTTTCTGTTGTATTAAGTTGGAACAACTATGAAGAAAGAATATGCTTTTGTATCATCTTCTCGTCATGATCTGTACAGTGAATAATCGAGTTTAAGGAAGTAACTAGCTAAAATACTTCATGTGATTACTTACATACGCCCGTTAACCCTCACCGAGGGGCATAGGCCGTTCACTAGTATTCTCCATTGAACTGTGTCCTGAGCAGTCTTTTCCAGCTGTCTGAAGTTGCTGTTGCAGTTTCATCCATTTAATATCTGCTTCCGATTCTCGACGCAGTGTTCTTTAGCATTCCTCTCTTTCTTTATCTAACAGGATTCCAAGTTAATGCTTACCTCGTGATGCAGTCTGATGACTTCTGCAATGTATGTCTTATTCATTTTCAGCTTCTTTTCCTAATTTCCTCTTCGGTTGGAAGTTAGTTTGTTCTCTTTCATAGTGGGCTGTTGCTGATTGTTTCCAATCAACAGACATTCAGCATACTAGCGATTAGGCCCCCATCAGGATTATCAGTTCCTTTCATGGACACTGCTATGATTAATTGCAGCCTATCATAAGACTGATCTTTGTCCTCGTCGTTGCGGTCGTTGGTGGGTGCATAACATTGGATATTATCTACTGAAATCCCCTTCATTGTTTTGAAAGATGTTTTGATGATACTGGGTCCATGTAGTTCCCATCCTACAAGTGCATTACGTGCGTTTTTGAATAGCATCAGAGCAACTCCTTGGGTGTGAGGAGCGTTTTCCTCGTGGCCGGAGCATAGCAGCATCTTATCCGTAGCCAATGTTTTCTGCTCAGCTCGAGTCCAATGAGTTTCGCTGATTCCGAGCACTATCAAGATGTATCTTCTCATTTCTGCAGCTATTTGATTTATCTTCCGGCCTCCCCACATTTTCCGAACATTACATGTACCTATAAACATTTTTGCTCCGGTTGTTCATGTGATAGCGATAAGATAAGTAATGACTATAATGTACGAAAATAAACAAAAGCTACTAAGATACAAAGGAGATAATCGTGATTTTCAAGTGAATCAGAAATTATCATTAGGGTGATTAGTAACCTAACTCGGTACTGTCCATGTCATTTCTGCATACATAACCCTGGATTTCCAATCCAAATATCTACTGTTACTGTTGTTTGGAGAAGCCTGAACCTGACCAACTTCGTAGACATTTAATAATGTACCTAACTATTCATAACGTATTACTATTATTCGCGGTATGATCTGCTTCAACCAAATAGTCGAGTGGTGAGTTATTAAATGTCTAGCCACGCTTTTACTCAGCCACAATGGAAGATATTCAGAAAGAAAGCTAAGTCATGCCACAGACTACACCTCCGGCCCTAAATCTGAATTACAAAATTATGTGAACACTTTACACGTAAATTCATTATCTCATGACAACTTTATAGGCAAATACTAAGTTTAGGAGAAAACAAATGAACCTTACTTGATAACTGAACTTGTTGTTTTGGATACAGTTTACGTTAAAGCATACACCATCATATTAATGTGAAAACTAGTTCCGAATGTACTTTGAAATGCTTTCGGTAATAAGTTTACTTTGTTTATCCTTAGTTTGCACTGAGGTCGTCTAATATAACGTATCACTTGTAATAGCGACCTTTGCTTCTACTGTTTAAACCTATCCTCCCTTATCTTCCGACGGAACTGACTATATGTGATGACTACCACAATATGAACTACGATGGAATTAGGGTAGACTTAGAAAACATACTCCGTTAGAGCGGATAAGACCCTGTCTACTTGGGTGAAGTATGATATCGGATTATGGATACTCTTCTTCAGTCGACTGAAAGTCATACCTCTCTTCACCAGCGACGTAATGAACTTGCTAGGCTCAGTTACTAAATTATAGTCCATCAATAGTCAGCACCCTGCTTGGAGCTTATGGAAACTCTCCAATGACCAAGGGGTATTGTTATCATATAGTGATGACTGCATCCTAAAAATTCAATGGGGTAGGTAGAACCGTTATACTGGTTTGATGAGATAGGAAGAACATAACAATGCCCATATCTAGAGAAAAGAATCCGGCCCTAAATTTATTGAAATTGAACCCACTAATCGCTTAAAGCTCCCATGTTGGGACTGCTGTTCTACTTGCCAGGGAGTTCTGGTCCAAATTATTCTCAAATCTTAACACCCCTACCGGGTCATTTATCAGCCAAACTTTGCTCAAATTACTGTATAGTTTGAACCAGTCATTATCAAAGGGACACTAAATCCACATAAGTCTGCCGACATACTTGAGATCCAGCCCAAAGTCCTTAGGTAATGTGCACGTTCGCCCTCTTTTCCTTTTCTGTCCTCCTCATCAACTGTTTCAATGCGAGAAATCTGTTCTGTGAGTGTATATTGACGCAAAATGCTGTTATTGTTTGATGTGTTAAATCATTTAATGTATATGGCTTTGTACGTACGAAGCCACAGTCAAGAAACAAAGGATTGCCCAAATAGTCCCTGTATGTTTGCTTAAATCCCACTTGATCTCGGATGAGGACAGAAAGAACGAAGGCCGAGGAATCAACCAGACAAAATGGATAACAGTGACTGTGAAATGGAACAATGTATACGCAATTAGTCGGCCGTAGTTCATAGGTGGAAAATGAAATACTAACAGTTAATGTATCGAGTTGGAGGATAGGATGAGGAGAACTAAATATTATTCAGAATAAAATGTTCGTTTTGTCTATAACTAATAATACTAAAATGATCTACAGAAGAGTAGTTCACGAAGATAACCAATCTACTTTCAGTGCCGATAAATCAGAGTGAAAGAAATATGTGGTGATACAAGTAGCAAAATGGAGACTTTTAAATATCCTCCACTTTCCCTGGTCTTTAAAGTAGCGGAGGTCATTATATGCGATTGCCTTTGTAACTGCTTTAATAATAATTCCCACTACCTGGATTTCAGTACAGCCTTCTTCTGAGTAGGTCGTTTAACGTTAACTTTCTGACAAAATATGATAATCGGTTGCTATCAATGGTGCTCAACTATATCGTGCATATTATCTCATTAGATTTTTCTAAAGCATTCAACAAGGTATATCATCAAATTCTTTGTAGAAAATTGAAGTTGGTCGGAATTGAAGGGTGTCTCTAGAAACAGATAAAGGAAGTCTCTAGCAATCAGATTCCGCTTTATTTCATTCAATTGGTTTGCAATGACTAGCCGAGCGCCAAAGTTTTACGCGTGAGCTATTCCCCAGCATACTGTTTATATTTTACCTGTATTCTAGTCTAGAGTCACAAACCCTTCTGCATACAGGTGACCACAGACTTTAAAAGTAGGTTCAAAGCCTCATTGATATGACGATACTTGAAGAAGACTTAGATAAGATAAATATTTTGGCATCCGCTGCTTTCCTCTTCCCAATACAAATAAGTGCAAAATGTTTATTGTTAACTGTCTAAATGTTTTTTCTGGCTAAGAGAAAGGGTTGGGTGCAGTATTCTACGTTACTTTAAGATATCCGCCTATTGGTACTCTGCAGTCACTTAAGCCTACTCAATCTTGGGTTTTCATCTAAAATTATAAATATTTCCGACTCCTGATTGCTTATTGATGACGTTTTCAGTACATACTTTTGACCACACGGTTAGTAGAACATTATATGTCATGTCTCTTATTTCTAACTTGGATTGTGTTCAAAGAAGAGCAGCCAAAAATGTGGTGGATCTAAGATATTACCTTTAATCAGTTAGACTCAAAGTATTAGATTTCCATCATGTTAGATATTAAAGGGAGGGACATAATTATAATATACCACATAGCTCATGACCCTTTTACCCTAACAGTTTACTAACATATAATATTGCAGGAGCTATATTTTGTTTACGTTTTTTTAGCTGTAATTTGAACTCTTTTCTCTCTCTTTCAGAAGCAATATAACTAGTGCTGTACTCTCAAAAGCAAGAACACAACTACAACGTATAGGCAGATCTCAAGAAGCGACAGTTCGATACTTCTGCAAACAAAGTTGAAGTTTTATCACACACTTATGCTTATCTCTATGTTTATCAAAAGCAAGCAGTTATGCAAGACATGTTTAATTTACCATGAAAACAGTAATTAAATTGCTCTGGCCGCATAGATTAATTCTGGTTTCTGGTCTTTATATCTTTTATTATTATTATTATCCTAAATGCGTCTTCTGCCCACTGGATAAAGGTTGAAGATTTCAATAAGTTGACTGTATTAGGGTAAATAAGCTAATGGCTTGGATCTTTAACTAACATTGGATTATTGAAATTTCACCTTGCATTCTGCTAACGTTTTAAACTCAAGGTAGTTCACCCTACAATCATTCTTGGTCCATGTGATAGCGTCGTATTAAATATATCAGCACATTCTGGATAGGGTATCATATAACGTCCTAAGATAATATCATATATATATAATTTTCATCGTTAATCAATATTTATTTGCATGTCACATGTTTTTCGTACTTATCGAATGAAATTAGTGGTGATAATTTGACACAAATTACATCCTCAAATGGCTAATGCATTTGAATGTAACGTTCTTGAGTACCATAAACAGTCTGTAAGGTGTAAATGAAAGTGTATTCTTATTGATGAACAAAGTGTGAGTCAGGTCAAGAATGCAATATATTGCTCCTTAATCGCCTGTCAAATGTAGGCGATTATAATTTTGCCTAGATCATAGTCTTTAGCATACATGTTTGAAAAACCACACATTTTTGTTGCGAAATTCGCTCGTTATAGTCTACCTTTCATTTAAATTAACTCCGTATAGCTTTTTGTCGCTTAGATATGCTCAGCATACTTTTTACCTACACTCACACTATACAGTCTAGTAATCGCCTACATTCTCGCTGAACTTTCGATACTTTGCAAATACTTGGACACTTAAGCAAAATGCATAGCTTTCATATGCACTAAATGTTAACGAGAATGCAGTTTTCTGAGGTACGAATTTTTCTCAGATAGTTATTGTATATTGCGCAAATAAAATAAATGATCGAGTGCTAGCAATGCGTTTCTTTTTCAAAATTCGGATCATTGGTAGTCTACCACAGCATTCTAAAATGAAAACAAACATCTTTATGCTTGCTTTGACATGAAAATTAGGTATGAATAGTTATAATAGAATGTTGCTTCACTAAAATATAATCAGTCAAGCTTGTTACTCATGTAGCATAAGCCACAGACTGGAATTCTTAAACCAACTTTGTCTTGGGTTCTCCTGCCAGTTCTTTGCAAGTGCTCTTTGTTCTTTTCATGTCTGCCTCCAATTCCCTGTGCAGTATTCTCTGGTCTTTTCATTTTTCCTTGGCCTTAAGTATCCCAAGTGGGTGCTTGTTTTGTAACGCGTTTTAGTGACTTCCCCAGTGTATCTTATATATCTCCAGCGTCTTTTCTTAATTTCATACTCCCTTGGATTTTGTATAGTTTGTCCTCTGCCACAGAAGGTTGTTGATGATGACTGGTCAATGGATCCAGAGTAAACAGCTGTTAATAGATACTTGTATCTTCTGAAGGATGCTTTTCGTAGTTTACCAAACAAGTTTAAGCTTCATACAATAATACTGTCTTCACATTTGTGTTAAAAATTGTGACTTTGATGTTGGCTGACAGTTGGTTTGAGTTCTAGATGTTTTTCACTTGTATAAGTCTTGCCTTTGCCTTGCCAGTTCGTGCCTTCACACCTGCATCGGATGAGATGTTCGTTGTTTATTGATGACGTTGCCCAAGTGTGTAAAAGTTTCTGTATCTTCCACAGTTTCTCTGCCAGGTGAAGTGTAACTTGGTTGGTGCTCGTTGTTATGTATGAGGGTCTTGTTTTCCCCTTTGTGAATGTTGAAGTATTAAGTGAAAATGAATTGTCATAGTATAAAGAGCGCTTACGGAACTATCCCTCTCAGGTAAATCTGTTATCACGTTTAGGATTTTTGTATGTTGGAGTCTAATTTCACTAAACTACTATCATAAACATATTCTACATCACTTACTCCACTGCCGAGCAGCGTTTTGGTGTCGAGGCTAAAGTCGTTATCGTTGATTCCGTCTTTGTTGAACTCATATATATACTAGTCCAAGCAATAGTTACTTTGCTATTAGAAAAATTGATTTTTCAGAAATATTTATCATGGGATACTGAATACCTCAAGGCAGTTGATACTTCTTAGTTAGATGTATAAATACACGTATCGTAGTGGTTTGATTGATTCTTATGGAAGTAGTTAGGATACCTACTTCTAAACAATGTCCTTTCCGTCTGTCAAAAATATCATGTTAGTTTATTAACAGCTGTATCGTCGAGTATCTCGTATTTTCTACTCTGTCAGAATTATCATTCAAAACTCAGCGAAGTTAAACAAAATTCGTGCAATACAGAGGCTTTCAATTCGACCCAAAATTCTCTTTACAAAATACAAGTAATTTCCCCTTAATTTTCACTCCTTGTTTTCTTTATTTTTAATTCAACACTTGAAATCTTTAAGATAAGCTTGTATTTTCTTGTATTAAACTTGTGTAATAACGCTATATCGAGGCAATCCGCTCAGGACACATATGTATGGCAACAGAGACTGACCAGTTTCAGTCCATTAAAAGTCAAAGGGAAAATAAAAGCTTATCTTAATTGCATATATATGCCCGTTGCACAAGTGTGACTGTCTGGACACAGTAGCCTAGTGGTTAACGCAGTGGCGTTTGGCACGAAGCGGACTGAGTTCGAATCCCAGCGTGAAAATCAACATTGGGATGCAGGTACATCCAGCCGATGAGTCCCAAATAGGACGAATGCGCGTCCTGGGTGTCACTTGCCAGTCACAATCCAACTCAAATATTAAACTTGAAAGCTTTGTTACTCTTAATAGGTCGGTGTCGTATGAATTCATATGGATTCAACAAAGTTCGCCTTAATTTTTCCAAATCTCATCACTCATAGTGTAGATTTGACGCCCATCTGTCAACTGCAGAACAGATGTACTGTATAGCGATCCACTCTGTTTAACGTTAAACATGGCCTTTAAAAGTAGAGGAAATTCGTAGGTTAACAGTATTTGGTCATAGGTACCTTCAGAATATTACTGGTGATTGTCAACACCACCGAGTAAGCAGTGCTGAGGTTAGGTTCAGAGTACTAGTCAAAAATATCAAGTTAGTTAACATAGTTATGAATGTCAACCAACAAAAGTGGTTGTAATACATGTTATGTATGCGTAACCACCGCATACGTCAACTCGCTATGTTGGCTAGTGTGGAGATAAGACGAAAGAAAATTAGGAAAGATCATATCAGAAAGTGGTCTCAGTCCATGAAGCCATCGACTCTTGGTCTCAGTCATGTTAGTAGATTCAGGTTATCTTATTAAGTTTGGTGCGTCTGTCATGATAAATGGTTAAATGCCTTAGGTCAGAAGCAAATACAGTGATGTACATGCATTTCAGTAACTAACTCCTACTGTGTTTATATTTCTATATCAAGTCTTCTGAATCACCACAAACATTGTAACTGCTTCGACAGTCATCTTGTTCTCATTTTTTGTGGCAACTGAAACCGACTCACATATGTTAGTTCTTGCCATGCTAATAACTGAGTGGCTATAGTTATGATGTCTACTTTCATATCTTTCTTATTATCCAGGCAGAAAATGTATATTTCACTTTCATTGTTTATATAGGTGTGTCTATTAATTTATACATTTGTATGGCAACATCAACATGGACTAGACACTTAAGTTTATTCTTAGAATGGACAGGTCATGGTGTTCTATGGATAGGATTTGTTTCAATTTGGCTTATTACATTGTTAGTTGAAAATTCACATGCTTTCAAGTCATATTCATCAATAGAAAGAATATGGAAATGGAGAAATCAAACGGCTGATGAAAAATCTGATATTGTAGTTGATAAAAACATTGCAAGATTATTTTGCCTACTTATTGCTCTATTATTCGATGCCATTATGGTAGGCATGATTAAGTTTATATTTCGCCGTCAAAGACCTAAAGAAAATAATCATTCAGATATGTTACTCACTGTTAGTATAGATGCTTGGTCATTTCCTTCAGGTATGTTTACTATTCATTTAAATTAAAAAAAAAAGAAATCATATTATTTCGTTTACTTTAACGAATTTGTCCCTTTTCTCAATGATGGATACAATGATTTGTGTGAATACACATTAGATGGTGTCTGTAAGCTGTTTTATTCTGTCTATGTAATGGAAATGCATTGTCTTCCGATTCAAAATCAGCTGAAAGAACTTTTTAATGATCATTTTGAATTTTTAAGTCATAAATGTACTATTGAACCATGCACTATAAAGTCAATAATAAACAACGTAAAACCCCGACGCATATGTGCATACGTTCAAGTTGTTATACTACATTAGCACGACGAGATTAAACTTGTAAGATTTACATAACAGTGTAATTCAACAGAAGAGAATGAAACAAACTTTAGTATAGAAGGATAATAAAACCTAAGATCTAGAACAATATAAAAAGTGAATATAATTTATGAAACTGATTGTTTAACCCTTATGAACACATCGAAGATCGTTCAGATACCCACATTTTTTTTTCTTCTGTGTAATAAGCCTTTCGTCTTCTCAATAATTAGCTGATTAGCTTGCCTGAAATGTATTTTTATTGTATTCATTCCTTGTGTTAAATCTTATGTTAACAGTTGTATTGATATTTCGATTTAAGTAGCTAACAAGTACTCATAAGACTTTTATCTACTAGGTTTTTTTTAAATATTCAAGTAGCTTTCATTATAAACTGATGTTTATATTGTGATGCGTGGTTTTGATCTTTTTATCGACTACAGGATCTCCGTCGTCAATTGTTATCTCGTCTAGGTTGACCGCTCGATTCGACCCCTAAGCTGTGATACGACCTCTCTTTACCGAATCATATTTTCATAAACCTTATCTCCTTTGTCTATTCCTTTCCATCAATACTAACTCTGTTACTACCTCTCCTACTCTGGGAATTGATCCGGCAATTTGATCTCTACTTGCTAATTTGGGTATGGCAACTTGAACTGATGTACGTAAGTACCAAGTTCTACGTTGTAACTGACTGACTGACTGACTGACTGATACGACTCCCAGGCTAAAACTACTCATCAACAGGAACACGAGAGAGAAGGCAGGAAATAATGCAAAAAACACTTTACTGCATGGGTTCAGTTATGTACAGAAAACTAGGGTCTTTATATTATCATAAATGGTCCTTTAGGGATTCTAGAGATTTCTGCAACCTACTAAACACAGTAGTAGTAAGGTGATTGTTTAGTTGCAGACATATTGCGTTACTTCTCAGTGTTTAGAAGTTTCTGATAAAAAGGGATCTGCGTGGTGATTGGACACAATGTTTGCTATTGATTTCTGTGCCTTGAGCTTGTTTCAAGAGGATTTTCTGGTTCTACCCAACAGTCTACTGGACGACCGAGGTGCAAATGAATAAATGTTTCGTGCTGATTTACCCTTCTAATCTGTATGCATTCATGTACTCAAATAATCTGTCTCCCAGCAGGCATAAGGTTAAATACAGAATGAAAGAGGTATTTGCTTTCCCTTGACTTTATTGATAGACAGTTTTTTATTAAAATTACACTACATCTCTGAAAAGATTGTTATGGAGAAGTTTGGTTATTTTTTAATGAATGCTGCTCACGTGATCAAATAATTGACTCAAACCTTCCGAACGAACTAATATCGTGGGCGAGACTACTATCTAAAGAAATAGGCTTCATTCACTTAATAAAATGACACTGATTTATTACTTACAAGCACTCAAAATGTATGTGCCACATATGACTGTATTGGCTGAGTTACTGCCGATTGATGCAGACTAAAGCCTGTACATTATTCTTTGACCTAAATATCTAATCTATGAGTTGGTGGAACTTCATCAAAATATTCGGTCTTATGATAAACACTGACCAAAATATGTTCATACGCCATTCGTTCACACAGAATGGAAGATCATTTTTACACTATTTGTTTATTTTTAATCAGGTTTTCTCAACTCCTTCTATTTAGATTCTTTGTTCTTACCAATGCTCCTTAAGCACTGAGCATTTTTGTTCCTTCACTTTTATAAACAACAGGCTACGTGAAAGTATTGAGTAGGATTTCTCTTTTAGAGGATATAAACACTTATCCGTCTGCCTTCCTACTGTCTTTTTTTACAGTAATAAAATACCACACTAATCTACGAAATAAACCTGAATAAATGTCATAAATGATTAGTGAATTATAGTTTTTGTAGATGGCTTACTACAGTATATTAAGATCTAACAGTTAAACTTACTGCATATCCATCACATCATGTATACGTATTCACTTATTCCTTCTTTTCTTTCTGTTTTATCAATTAGGTCATGCTAGTCGTTCTACAATGTTATTCTTTTTAATTACATATCTTTGGTTGTCAACATCTACACTATGGTTAATATCATTATTATTATTATGCTGGAATTTAACTATATGCTATTCACGTTATGCAATGCGTCGTCATTATTTCATTGATATTTTAGCCGGTTATATTCTAGGTTTTATAGAATATTGGTTAATTATACAAATAAGTTATAAGTAGTAGTTTAATTAGTTTTTATATTATCAACAAATATTATGTAATCGATGAAAGTAGATCACAGTAACATTAAACAGATAAAATGGAAAATGTATAAATCTTCCTTTATTTACCCTCCTTTTTTTTTTAAAAAAAAAAAGAAAGTGTTCACATTCATGTATGTGAATATTCGTTTAATCAACCTCTTTGCAGTAACCACAGAGTATACATTAATCATCTTATAAATGAATTATGTAAGTGCAACCAACACTATGTACCTAACTAATTGTACAACGATTGTTCTATCAAATCTTTGTTCTTTTTTTTTTTTTATCTTTTATACTACTTTTTTTATACTTTTCATTATTTAACTTATTGAATTTGTTTATTTTTATTTTTTTTTTAATGCATTACTGTAATGATTTTATTATGCAATAGGCCCAATTTACTCCTGTGATTTTATTGACTTGTTTCTTTTTTTTTGTTCCTAGAGAAACATGTTTTCATTACAGGAAATTTTAATTTGTTACTATGTGCTGAGTATAATAATAGACAGACAGTTACAACTTAGAACTTGGTACATGCGTACGTCATTTCAAGTTGCCATGCCTCAATTAGCAGATAGAGATTAAATTGTCGAATCAAATCCCAGACTGGGGAAGGTAGTAGCAGAGTTAGTATTCATAAAAGGGAATAGAGACCAAGAACATTTAAGAAAATATGATTCAGTAAAGAGAAAATCATGATAAGTTCAGAAACTTAGGATTTGGAGGAAGACAAGGAATGGATGCACCTACGCCATTGCCAACGATTTTGAGCCATATCACCCAAAGTCTCTAACCATTTATTACGAGCGTCACGCGGACCCCAACCAGGTAGTCTGCACCTATTAACATGGCTCAGCCCAATTGTCAATGACTTCATGGACTGGTGCCATGTTTTGGTTTGGCCACCCCTAGCTTTCTTCCAGCCTACTCCTACACCAGACAGCATTGCTCGTCGGGGTAGACGGTGGTCAGGCATACGTAACACATGTCCTAACCACCTTAGCTGATGAAGACTTACTACTTCATCAATAGGCTTACCGTATCTACCTAGTACTCTATTCCTAACCCACGTATTGCTTAATCCGTGGTCCCAGAAAACACGAGCAATGCTTCGAAGACATCTATAATCGAATACCAGGAGCCTACGAATATCCTCTATCCTTAATGGCCATGTTTCGCATCCATAAAGTAAAACAGACCGAACTACTGCGCAGTAAACGCGTCCTTTGGTCAGCAGTCGGATGTCTCGCCTACGCCACAGATGACGCAAATTCCCAAAAGCTAATCGGGCCTTATGTATACGCGCAGAGACTTCAGTAGACACCAGACCGTCAGGACTGATGAGGCCCTCAAGATAAGTGAAGCGGTCAACACATTCAACTGCCTCACTCCCTGTCACTAACTTCGGTGTCGAATCAAGCCAATCCTGAAGTAACATTTTGCATTTGGTTGGAGAGAATCGCATCCCAAACATCCTTACATTCTTGTTTAAGGTAGTCAAAAGATTCTGCATTTTATCAGCATCTTCGCCTAAGAGAACTATATCATCTGCATATTCTAAGTCGGCTAGTTTATCACCTGGAAGGAGGTCAACCCCGCCGAAGTCAGACGATGAAAATGTCAACTCTAAGAGTATATCAATGATAAAATTAAATAAAAATGGGGAAAGCGGACAACCTCGACGAACACCACTTGAGGTAATCAGTTCTGATGGCAATCTGCCGTAAGCTTTCACTCGACATGTGGTGTTCAAGTAGAGAGCTTGTATAAGGTTAATGTACTTCTGTGTTACGCCTTTCATTGACAGACATCGCCACATCACCTTACGATCGATAGAGTTAAATGCCGCCTTAAGGTCAAGGAATACAACTATTGTTGGGCGTCTAAAGGTGTGTTTATGTTCCAGAACCTGCCGAAGTGTGAATATTTGGTCTATACAGCCACGTCCAGGTCTGAAACCACCTTGGTTCTCTCTAGTCTGCTCTTCACGAGCTTTAGTTAGGCGTCGAAGTATGATTGAAGCTAATATTTTGGACACTATATTAGTTAAGCTAATTCCTCGGCAATTGTCACAGGAGGATTTCTGTCCTTCCTTTCTTATAGATTGGAACAATTAGTGTTTGAGACCAGTCAGGTGGGATTACGCCCAATTCCCAGATTCTAGACAGGATCCCGGTTAATCTCGCTGCTAAAACCGGACCACCATCCCTAAATATCTCAGGGGTCAACCCATCGGGTCCTGCTGCTCTCCCTCGCTTTAGGTTCCCTATAGCCTTCTCAACCTCACTAAGACTTGGGGGACCACTATTAACCTGCCATTCAGATTGCTTGGGAATGGTGGGCAACTGGGATGACGCCGAGGGCCAATTGAACTGTTCCCTAAAGTGTTCTGCCCATCGGTCCAACCTTCTGGATTGACAGTGAATAATGGTCCCATCTTTTTCTGCGATAGTTTCACTTACAGTTGGATTTCTGATACCCGTTTCCGTGATAAGTCTGAACAGCTGCCTACTGTTACCTATTGCCGCTGCCTTTTCCATCTCTCTAGCTTTCGTCACCCACCACTGCTCACGATCGTTCCGCAAGCTTTTAACCAGTTTGTGTTTAAGTTGCCTTCGCTCCTCATCGTATTTAGGACTAGACGGGATGTGTTGCCGAGCATCTATCAGTTCAGTAGACGCAGCTGAAATCCACTGAGTTTTCCTAACTTCTTGGTTTAGTTTACTAGTAGATATTACTGCTGTTTCGACGGCTTTTTGGATATCATTCCAAGCTGACTCGGGGTGGGTATCGTTTATACAGTTGACTAGTTGGTTTTTAAGTTGTTCCTGAAATATATTCTTGACCGTGGAAGGGTCATTCTTGAGGAACCTGAAAGAGAAAGAGGATTAGAAGAGGTCGTGATGACCTGAGAGTGTGACCGCAGTGTCCAGGGTACAGCTGTTTGAGGTCGGTCGAGTACATTAATTGTTGCTCCGGTTGTCGGAAGGGGGGGCATCGGCCTCATGGCTTTCGAAGGAACTCGGCTTTCACCATGAAGCATCATATTGGTCCTTCCAATTCCCAGGGCAGAGTTAGGATGGTTATATAGGTTTTTACTCGTGAACTGTTTTTTAGCATGATAGTTTTTTTACGGGATGGGGTTGCTAACCCCATGCCCAACCCTCCTCCTTTATCCGGGCTTGGGACCGACAGCAACCCTGTGGGGGCTACAGGCGGAGTTGTTCCTGAATCTCTAATGAGAAGTCGTGACTAGTGGAGTTCAAACTTGTCGGGAGTGAGGCAGTTATCATTAATGTCAATGGATGATCGTTGCGTTATATATCACAAATTGATAGAAGTGGGAATTCTACCATTGGATACCAACCCAGTAATGTAGATGGTTAGGCGTTCGCCGTCAACTTAATGCCCTTGGTGCGGAATCTGGGGTGCGCACTGCTGAGGAGTTCCACACTAGAACGAAACAGCCGTTCAGTGCTCCCTGGTTTTTAATGGTATCCTGTCAACATCAACCTGTGAGATATTCAATAATTTCATCGTTTGTATGATCTTGGGTAGACACTACTGAAAAGTCAAATACGTAGATAAAACAACTTTTCTTTCAGTGCTACCTGGTTTTTAATGGTATTTAACTTAAATCAATCTACCAATCAGTCAGTTAGTTACAACTTGACACTTGCTTACAATCAGTTCAAGTTGTCATGCTCTAATTAACAGATATGGATGAAATCGTAATTGGGTGTTGTGGAGATTGCTGAATGTTAATTTGATATTACGAATCGGTCTGAATTAAACAACCATTGATCACCTGAAAGTACTGAACAGCCGTTTCGACCTAGTGTAGGGCTCTTCAACAGTGCACATCCACGACCCCATCAGGAATGTGACTTAGGACCGTCTGGCTCCACAGCGAACGCTTTGACATTAGATCATTGAGTCGGTTCCCAACGGTTGATATTTCTAATTCAGTAAACTTGTAACAAGTTTGCGCGACCTCATCCATTGCCATCAGTAGGTAACTGCCTCACACCCGGTACGTCTCACGAATGGATTGAATTAGAGATTTTAACCTTGGGAGCCGACTCACTGGTCTAATAGTTAAGCATTTGTTGCGGAGCCAGGGGGGTCCTGGGTCCGGTTCCTGATGGCGTCGTGGATGTGTACTCTTGAAGAGTCCTATACTGGGACGAAACAGCTGTCAATTGTTGTCTAGTTCAAACCGATTCGCGATCACAATGAGATAAAATTGTTGAACCAAATCCCAAATTAGTGGAGGTAGTGACAGTGTTAGTATTAATGGCGAGGATTAGAGATCGAAGATAAGATCTAAAAAAATATAATTCAATAAAGAGAAAATTATAATGAATTCAAGAGCTTAAAATTTGGAGGAGGATAACGAATGGATGCATCTGCACCGTTGTGAACGGTTTCGAACCATATCACCCAAAATCTCTAACCACTGGTTACGATCATCACATGGACCCCAATCACGTAGTCTGCATCTATTAACATGGCTCAACCTAATCGTCAATGACTTCATGAATTGGTACTATGTTTTGGTTTAGCCACCCTCCCCTAGATTTCAAAATGAATCTATGATAAATATAAACACCAGAAATGTGAAAATATGAAGGTTAATTATATGCTAAGGTCTATATTATTTTAGTGACCTTTATTCAAAGTCTTCTGAACGCCCTAAACTGCCTCATCGCTCTGTACTGGCTGGGGTAGGATTAAGATGGAAGAAAGATAGGGAGGGGGTTGCCAAGCCGAAACATAGCATCAGTTTATAAAGTATTTGACTGCTGATCTAACTCAAGTTGGTAGATACCGGTTACCTGGTTGGGGTCCGCTTGACAATCGTAATCATTGGTTGGAGAGTAGGTGGCATGGCGCAATATCGGTCATAGTGTCGTAAGTATATTCACTCTATATGTTCTGCTAGATTCTAAGTTCCATTATTCTCTCGTACTTTCGTGTATTTCATTCTTTTCTGTTGAATTACATTACTTTAATAATCTTATGTATTCGATGTTGTCGTGCTAATGTAGTATGGCAACTTGGACCCATGCACATATTCGTCAGGTTCTATATTGTGCATGAATGGATGAATGAACGCTTTTAATAACATTCCAAAAATGCTTTGGATGCATTTCAGTCCCTCTAAGTGTAAATTGTTACCTTAAGAGTTGTCTGGATTGTCGTCTAGATTGATCATAAAGAGTGTGAAATATCTAAGTGTGTTGGCCGTTCGAACTATCTTGAAATTTTTATTAATCCAGGTCAATCAGTGTCTGACAAAACCTCGTCACCCATTCAAAAGGTTCACTTAGCTTTTGCCAGTCCACGTCAATTATATTGTAGGTGAGATATCCATCTAGTTGACGTCAATGCTACTTTAAAAATTGTACAGAATTAAAGTAAAATATCATCTAGCAAGATTTAATTCCTGTCCACTTCACCAAAGAACTTTCTTTGAAACGTTAGGATATGAAAACAAATATTTCTACGTACTAAGTGCAATGAAAAAAAATATGCCACCAATCCATGAATTCGTTTATTGTTAATGTGATCTGCATTAGTAGGTGTAGACTGCATGGCTGCCGTCCGTTTAATAATCACAGTAAGTAGTTGGAGACCTTAAGTGGCATGGCTAAGTATTGATCTAGGCGCATTCCTGCCTTTACTTAATTTTAAGACAAAACAAACTTCTACTGCTTAAACCAGATTGGTGAACGTTTAGGGAGTTGGAAAACCATGACACAGAATCAGTAGTGTAGATGGAATCTTCGATCCTATGAGTATGAACATATTTTGGCTACTGGATAACATTGGAGTGAATCTGATAGTGATTATCTACCTTGTAAATTAGACCTGTATGTCAAGAATATTGCGATGGACCCTCAAAGAAAACTGTCTTCAGAGAAGTTTGGTTATGTCTTTGGATAGTGTAAGAATCTGCACTTTCCTCTACTTTCGAAACGCGTATTTAGGATTCTAGCAATGTACTATAAATCCATCCTTCATCAGTCGAATCCCAGCTTCTACGAAACAGTTTCTTGCTGACTACTAACCACTGTACGTAAAATACTCGCATATTATACAGTTTATGCGCATCATTATAGTACGCATGATAGATGTTGAGTAATTTAGGTTTCACAATTACTGTCCATTCTCCGAAAAGGAAAATTTTATCTACCAAATGGAATCCGAGATACGCTTTTCGTCCTATATGGGACTCATCAGCCGGGCATGTCTACGTTCGTGTTGACATTCACATCAGAACTCGAACCCAGTTCATCCACATCATCTACTGAGTTAGATTATAGCTTGAGATTCTGATTATATCTTTGAACAAGAGCTAGATCGCAAGCGACTAATTCAGGATGTAGAAACAGAGTAATCAAAACCAATTCTTACCTACATTATGGGAGAGATTTAAACACTTATAACTTATGTGTACATTATTATCATGGTCGACAATTTGGTTCTACAAGTATATACGCTCTTGTGTATTCATTCCTAAATATTCAAGTGTTGAGATATCTTACCGAAACTTCAATGAAACCTCCAGAATCTCTAAACAAGTTGGAGACGTTCAATCCAATCCTTGACCGATACAACTTTCCGAAATCTCAACGTGGTGTGTTCTGATTGAGTAATCGCTGAAAGTTCGTCCGGATTGGATGGATTATAGTGATCATTTTATTGCTTTCATAAGACTAAATACATGAATATTTTGTACATATCACTTGCTTACTGGAAGAAAGATTCCTTCTCCTTTGTCTTTTATCTTCTAAATTGGGGCTAGTAGGGTCCAAGACGTTTGAGTGCTGAGGTTGTACGCGGTCAGCCAGCCAATAAGATACAAATTATGACATGAAAATGCCATACTGTCTAGGCGATTGGCCCAACTGGTTTGAATGCTTCTCGATTGGTCTTGTCTTTCCAAGAGAGCGATATCTTTCAAATATTATTTTATACTACTTGTTAGTAAACAAAATATAGTTAAATCATTCTGTTTAAGTTTCAATATTATTATATTCTGAAATTTAGCATAGAATTCATGACAGTTTACAGACATAGTCTTAGTGATCAAAAGGGTTAACTGTTACACGAAAGAACGTAAGTGTAACAGAAGTAGACGCGTAGATAGCAATAACATCTTTTATAAACAAGATTACATGAGAGCGTCACAGTTCGTCTCCCGATGGAACTTTCTTTGTAATCATTAATAAAAGAAATCAATTAAAGTTCAGAATGACATAAACGTGAAACGAGGATTATCTGATTGTTGTAAGTTGTTTTAAATGGTTATATGTAGCGTCAAGTACGAACATAATCTTGTATGATCAGTGTCTCATAAGAGAACGACAGAGTTTAAAAGAACCATATTGATGAATTGTATTGGGACAGCAAATATGCGCTTCTCTTTTGAGCACAGATGATTGATGCTAATCTTAGTACAACACGGCAGCTTAGTACTGAAAAAGAAGCAGAAGAACAGTAGAAACAGTTCTAAAATATTCTAAAATTAGTTTCTGTTACCAAGAAGGATAAAGGTAGCCAATACTACTGAAATATTGCAAAATTTTAAATGTCTACATACAGTCATATTGATAGTAACATTGAATGGCCTACTGTATATCTACACCTAACAGAATTCAATGTTCTACACAACACTGATAAAAAGTCATTTGTCAAAAGTCCACGTAGACATAATGGATGGTGAACAGTACAGAATAATAAATAGTAAGCAAGAAGTGATAAATTGTAATAGTACGAGTTTAGTATTGCCAAAAATGCATTGACTCTTTTCATAATGACATATACGAGGGAGGTTCTTTGGTGTTGACAAAACATGTGAAGAAGTAAAAGTTACACCAAGATAAGTGATATTCAACGTAGTTCTAATTAAAGAATCTTCAAATGGTACAGTCGATGTGGAACTTCAAATTCTTCCAAATTTTTAGACTAAAATTAACTGTTCAAGAGTTGAAGGGGGTTGAATGTAAAAACATTAATAGAGTATTAATCAACATTCTCTCCTAACAAACGGGTCACTTTAGGACGTATTGAAGTGGAAGAAACGAACTTAGAAACAATAAGATCGTCTATATACTTGATGAAGATATTTTTTTTGAAAGGATGCCATGTCATACAAGAAAAGAAGTAAGGAATAGGGAAGAGACTAAGACTTAGGAGTACGTCAGTTTATGTTAATAGACGAGTGCAGCACTTTCCATTATGCACAGTTTACTGGTCCCTTCTATCTGTCCGCTTTAAACTCATTAAATTTACCTGGTAATATAGGATTCTGAAAAGACCAAAGTTAAAAGTGTAAACGAGACGTGTGCCTTTTAAAAAAGTAGTCATTGTATAATATATGATGTAAGACAATTGTTACATCTAGAATGATTCTATTGTATTCATAAGTATAGTGATATGGACCAATCTATCCCCTTCCCAAGTTTTGACTCAGGTTAACCTAGTAATCATTTCTTAATTGTTCTGAGGGAACAAGAAGCTTTCACTATAAGCCTAAGCTTAACATTTCTAACACTCCATTGGTTGATAACTGGATAATAGTCAGTGTGATTTTCGTTAATCGAATTGCATTGACCGAGTTTCAATGTGGACACTAGTCTTCGTGATTAATAATCGCCAGGACGAAGTTGAGATGAAAAGTGGTTTGAAGGGTGGGTGAATCTACATTTTGTTTTATTTGGGAATTATGAGGAAGACCCACTTACGAACGTGAGGTAGCTTATGCTCCATGCTGGAGAAGTCGAGTCACTGGTAGGCATATTGTAACTGAATCTACTAAACTTAATACCAACCTGCACAAACCATCTCAAATCAATTATAATAATCAGCCTACTAGTGACTAACTTCAAGATGTCCCTGAAATTCTAGTGAAAGTTTTAACTTGTGGAACACAGACATATCAGGAGTGAAACAAATATCATCGACTGTAATCGATGACCGTCACGTTATATCACAAATTGATGGAGAGGGGAATTCTACGAATGAATGCCAGAAGACCCAGTAATGCAGAGGGTTAGATGTTTTCCAACCTGAAGTCCCTGGAGGGCGGGAGAGGGTGGCGGAATGTAGGGTTCGCACTACTGAAGATTCCCATTCCAGGACGAGGTAACTGTCCAGCACTCCATGGTTTCTACTGGTACCCTACCGTTATCAATCTGTGACGTATTCAATCAACAAAATCTTTTTTCGTTAATAATTATCTCAACAAATTTCTCATTCAAACAAAGACAAGAAACAAAATGTAAATATATGAAATAATGAGAAATTTTGTATGGAACAATTTGCCAGTGAACTGTATTCTAAATGAATGTTCCATAGTAACTAGAATTCAAATTTTTCTAAGTAAATAAATAATGAAAATGTTCTTTACATTTTTCTGTCTCTTAATAATGACTTTTTTTCTTGCTTAAAATGTTTTCATTTCAACAGACTCTCATTTTTTCTAATGTATGGCGTCATTTAAACTCATATGATTCCTAGTAAAAACAAGTTCAAGTAGGGTTTACACTTTACTTTATTTAAATCATGAATTGATATGAGTTAGATAACCAGCGGAAACCAGCATAAACTGGACAGTTAGTATTGAACGTTTTAGTGGTGCGAACATATGATCTCATCAGGGAATTCAACGCAAGACTTTTAGGCTTTGTAATGAATGTTTACGTGTTGGATCATTGAACCATTTAGTATCTGACAGTTGATATTTTTAACTCTGTCAATTCAGGATATAGATTTGTACGACTTTATCAATTGCAATTAGTAGATAATTTCTTAACAACTGGTATGGCTGAACTCTATTGGTCACGTTTTTTCCCTAAAACTAACTAACTTATATCACTTCATGATATCAAGTCAAAATGTAACAATCGTCATAACACTCAATTACAATCAATACCAGATTACTACTGACTAACTTCAAGATACATTTCTTAGAGTTCTAGTGAGAAGACCTGATCAAGAGAGTTCAATCATGTAAGATGTGAGGTAATTACCTACCGATGCATTGAATGATCTAGCATAAGTACATGGCGAATTGACTGATAAATATCAACCGTTGGATGTTGTCAAGTTCACTTGTCTCATGGTATAGCCTGAAGGTCATAGGCTCATTTCTGTGACGTAGGAGAGTATGTGCACCGCTGTAAAGTTCAATGCTAGGATGAAACAGGTATCCAATGCTTCCTAGTTTTTGATAGTTGCCTAATTTAGACCATTTCATGATACCAAATTAAAATTCAACAATCTCCACAGTATTTATCTACAGTAAATCTTGTTGTTGATAGTAATTAATATCCACTACTTGTTAGAATATACGATGGTCATGAAACTTTGTATTACATAATTCTAGTAGTAGTTATATCTAAGGTGATTTTGCGAAAAGTCATGATCAATGAAGTTTAAACATAATGGAAGATAATTATCAACACTAGCATTAAATGATCATTTGGCTAGATCACAAAGTGATCAAAGTAGAAATCCTACCATTGAATACTAGCCAGGTAAGTGGTGCAGATTTTACTAATTCACCACGATACCTGAAGGTGCTTATTTCAATCTCCTGATGAGATCGTTGATGTGCCTAGCTGAAGAGTCTTATGCTAAGATGGAACAGCTGTTGATCACTTACTAACTTGCTTTAAGTAACCATTAAAAACAAAGGAACACTGAACGATCGCTTTGTTCTGGTGTAGAACCATTCGATAGTTAGTATCCACAATGACGCCCAGTAGATTGAGCTATATAACCTCAGGTTTCGTGGAAAATGCTGAGTCCTGAGACTAGTGAGCCAGAAACTAACCGTTGAAGCAATATCAGCTGATTATTGACTCACTCCAGAAGGTAATTTCTGAAGCTCTAGTTAAGAAAATGTGGTTATTGGAGTTTAATTATACTGGATATCAGTCAGTTATACACAGAGATCACTAGATGAGGTTGCGAAAATGCATGGCTTATTAACTGAATTCAGGGATATCAATAATCGATTGCAGACAGGTTAAGTGTTTTAAGAGTTAACCGCTGGCAACACAACCTGTAGTACTCGAACTCAACACAATATTTCACTGAATTTTTTTCACCGACGACTAAATGTCTCACTCTTAACCTGACACGATTGAACTCCGCTGGTCACGTTCTGTTGTGTTTGCTCCTATGTTGGCTAGTGATTGTGTGCAGTTTGAGAAGTACCAACTCGGAAGAAGATAGCTGTTCATTGCTTTATGAATTCTAGAGGTTGTTAAAATGATGCAACTTTCAAAATATTCATGATACTGTCTAACAGTGTACTAATAGTAAAGATGAGTTCATATATGGCTATCTTAATTTTTCGAAATTCAAGTTGAAAGGTGTCATATTGATGTGTGGTAGAGTTAGTAGAATACCAGTGAAAACCAGAGAACACTGGATAGCTACATCATCCTAGTCTAGGGATCCTCAACAGTGTGCACCCGAGATCTTGTTCTAAGGCCTTCAGGTTGGTGAATACTTGACCCTCAGCACCTGTGGGCAGGCCGAGACCGATTGACAGAACTCTCACTTCCATCAATTTGTGATATAGCTCGCACTGTTGAGAGTCCCATACTAGGATGAGGTAGCTGTCCATTTCTCCCTGATTTTCACAGGTACCCTACAAACATCAATCTTTGACGAATTCAATGAACTAAGATTTAGAACCAATCTCGACAAACTATCTGTTCCAATAAATGTGAATTGTTGATATGTCTGAAGTAGTGACAAAAACAATTATTTAAATGTAACCAGCTGTTGATGTCACTTCAAAGTTATTAGTTAGTATGAATCTTTAATGAAAGTCATTTCGATGATTTGTGCCAAACACTTAAGTGTGTTATTCAAATACAGCAAACAACTGTTGATAAATACTTGAATCTTTTAAAGGGTGGTTTTCGTAGTCCACTAAATAAGTTTCAGCTTCATACAATTTAACTAACTGTCTTGACGTTTTTATTGTGACTTTGATGTTGGCTGACAGCTGGTTTGAGTTCCAGATGTCTTTCACTTGTATGAGTCTTGCCTTGCCAGTTCGTGCCTTCACATCTGCATCAGATCAGATGTTCGTTGTTTATTGATGACGTTGCCCAAGTGTGTAAAAGTTTCTGCATCTTTCACAGTTTCTCTGTCAGGTGAAGCGTAACGTGGTTGGTGCTCGTTGTTTCGTATCTAGGGGTCTTGGTTTTTCCTTTGTAAATGTTGAGACCTACTGCTAGCTTCAGAAGCCAATACTACACTGCCCATCTTGACCTGTATTTGTTGCTGAGTGTGGAATAGAAGAGCTAGGTCGTTTGCAAAGACAAGTCATTTAGTTACATACAAGTTGTTCACTGTATTCTGTAACTGCTTTGAAATGTTGCAGCTATGATAACCCAGTCAACCAATAGAAGAAAGCAGAAGAGCGGGATTAATCAGTGATTTGTAACACCGGTCGTCATTTCGAATAAATCTGTAAGCTTCCTACTATGCACGATTTTGTAATGTTTCTCATTGTTAGAATTCTGTATGATATTGACTATCTTCTTGGATAAACCGTCTAGAATTACTCCAAGGTTACTCCCAGTCCAAAGCCCGGACAACAGAGGAGAGTTCGAGGTTAACAAATCCATCCCATAAAAAGTAACCATTCTGAAAAAACACAGACCAGAAAAATCTATATCATTCTACTACATAACATGAATATGGTTATGTAGAATAACCATCAAGGTGATGCATATTTTCTCTGCAGTACTTTTAAATTGCGATAATAGTAACATATTACTAAATTATACTACTACCTTTCAATCTTTAACTTCATCAAATCTTGTCAATTGATAAAAAAACATTATACATATGAAGGACATTGAAATGTGATAATGTTCAGTCTATTGATCCATTCAATGGATACACTTGTACAGTAAAGGTCATTTGTCATATGCAACTGGTCTTTATTCATCATATGATCTATAGTCTAAAAAACTGTAAAACAAAGAGACAAAGAGAGTTAGGTAGAGATAGAAGAATAAATCTACCTGAACTATTTAAAACTATTTTAGTAGTATTGAATAAGTGAACAAAAATAAAGTGAAATATACTTCTGTAAATGATGATTGTAAACCACTAATATAATAAGATTATTAACAGAAGACTATGTAAAGACTTAGGTTTCATACTAACTGCGAATAGTTAGAAAGGCATCCTTATTCTAGAGCATGTCATCTGGAGTCTCCAACCACTGGTTACTACAGTCATGTAGACCCTAACCAAGTAGTCTGCACAGCTCAATTAAATAAACAATCACTTCATGAACTGATTCTATGATTTGGTTTGGCCGCCCTCCTAGTTTTATTCTATCCTACTCCTACACTAGCCAACATGAAGTTTCTTTAGATATTGACTTACCAGTGTTGATGATACATTCAAGAAAAAGTTAAATGATCAACTGATTCAATTAACTAACTGTGTTACACTGAATTAATACAGAATGAAATAGTAATTGATTTTAGGATGAACTTGTATATTACCGCTAATTTGTTATAGAGTGAAGCTGGTCAGTCATTGTTGCTATATGTCCATCCTCAGCAGATTGCCTTGATATAGCGAATTTTTCACAAGTATTATATACGTTGGATTGTGACTGGCATGTGGAATCCAGATCGCGCATTTCGTCTTATTTGAGACTGTCTGAACTCAGTAGTTTAGTGGTGAACACGATGGCGTTCAACACGAAACGGATTGAGTTCGAATACCACTGTGAACATCAACATTTGGATGCAGATACATCCAGCAGATGAGTCCCAAATAGGACGAAACGCGTGTGCTGGATTCCACTTGCCAGTCACAATCCAACTTATATAGTAATTGATTTCGTTTATCGTCAATGAGTTGATTGACTGTTCTGTTAATTTACATAATCAAATCTCATATGACTTTAAGGTTAATTGAATTAAGGTTAAAATAGATAAAAATTCATCTACTTTATTAGTTTAATTAGTAATAAATACAATAAGATGATGTATTTCTAAGTGTATTGCCAATTGTTTAAAAGTAAATCAGAAGCCTTGATTGATTACTTACAATCAAGTACAAACCTGATATTGTTTGTTTTAAATTATGACTAATAGACAGAATTCCAGATACTTGTTTCGTTCTATTTGTGACTCATTAACTGGATGTACCTGAATCCCAGTGTTGATGTTTACATCGGTGGATAGTTTAGTTGTTCAGTTTTCTTCGTCGTTTTGCATGATTGTATCGGCTCAAACTTCTGATAAAAGTTAAACTGTCAATCTCAGTGAACTCATCATAATCATCTCTTTTTGCTACAAATCTTCTCTACTATCTCAATATTCAATTGATTATACATACCCTTTCGGAAAATATTTTTCAGATGATGCATAAAAATTGATTATTTTTTCAAAGTTTTCCTTTATTGTTTGGGTTACTATGCAATAAAAAGTGCATAATTGGTTATTGATTTCAATCAGTGTATATTTGATTATTTATTGATTTATTGGAAAATGACAGTAAGCTAAATTTAACTATTTCAATTGTATATCTATCGAATATTCTTAGATTTAGATTTATGTCTTAGAGAACGAAAGATTGGAGGCATGTATTAGTTACTGTGAATGTTTAATCTTCTGTTAAACTAGTCATTTCAATATACATTCCTTATGGTGGTAGGTCGTAGAAGTTAATTATTCAATAGAAAAATCTGTACACCTTGAAGATTTTGTTGATTATTAGCTTTTGAATTCGTTTGCTATACACTTTGAGTTGTTCTGACATAGTTGGAAGAAAAAGTGAGTAATATCAGGAAAAAAAGATTATGCTTAGTATACTGTACATAATTAAATCAATTGTTAATATCTACTAAGACAGATTGTAAAGGTCTAACTGGTATTGTTCGATCATGGTAATCTGTACTCTTTCCAGCAGATCAGGATAGTTCATTAGATGGTGAGGGGAGGGGGAATGAGGCAACCTGTTCATAGTTTTTTACTTAAGAGGTGTAAGCCGAATCTTACAAGATGTAGGCTTCTCTTAACACTCATATTATTTTGATCTTTGTGGTCCCCAACCACATGACATCAACCTGTAATATTAAGTTCATGAATTACTATGACTACAAGGTTACTATGTGATTGATGACGAGTAACTTTCTGTGATATGACAGTTACTCCCACCTACAGGGTAGAGGTTTATATTTCCAAACTTATCTTTGTAGATAGGTATTGACCACAACATGTACTAACTAACCAGCATGTAGCTCTCTTACATCATTATCTACTGTTACCTCTCACTGAATCTTAACGTCATCTGAGTGAAGCAACATATGGAGTTAATCTATCGGAGTTAATTGATATGCAAACTGAAAAGTATTGAACCTAGAACTATGCTCTGGAGTACTCCATTGATGTCCATACTTTCCTTGTTCTTAACTTTTATTGTAACCAATAACTAATATTTCATGAACTAGAACCAATTATGTATCACTACTCTGACTGCTTATCATAGCACCTTTATTCTATATTCATGTATTTTCCCCAATGTGTTTGTGTATTTTGAAAAACTATATAGGACTGCTTGAACTATAGTGACAAAGTGAGATTCTGTACTGGTCGACTCTTATTAGCTTCACTTCTCATTATCTGGTTGTGACTAGACGGTTTTAGAACAGAATACTTACCGTTCGAAATAACTGATTATTGTTTCAGTTGTCGCTTTACTCGGATATATTGATGCCAACAATAATTTTTTGTTTGTTAACATTTCATAATTGGATAGTAACATGTGACAGAAATTGGAAGTTATGTAATCGGAAATACTGTATTATTGTTAATTCATATGATGCTACAAACTTTGTTTACTTGTTGGTTCTTTGCCAAGGGAATGACTGTTTTTATTGTCAAGCTTATTATAATTGATGCTAAACTATGATAATGACAATTATTGTCAAATAGAATAATCAACAGTATTTGTCTGGTTTGAATTCAACCTAGTTAAGGTTTACTAGTTATAACTTTTTATTGGAACTTTAAGAATATAAATTATGCATTAGTGATTACATAACAGTAGAAGTCTTCTTACAATATTGTTATATCTCCTGCTTGATACCTTGACTAGCAGGCGACAACTTTAGAACTTGAACGCCTTGAAACCTTTTAGTCACGATTTCAGAAGACGAATAGACAGGAATCTTTATTCCACTACGATACAGTGAGTGAGTTATGTACAAAATAATCGTATGTTTATAGTTTTCTGAAACAATACAATCAGTATTATAATCCATCTTATCCGAACTAAGAAGTTTCAACTATTACCCAATCAGAACGTACCACATTGAGATTCTGGAAGGTTCTATCGATCAGTGATTAGATGGGATATCTCTGCCTCTTTCAAGGGTTCTGGAGGATTCATTGAAGTTTCTGGGAACCGTCCCAACGAATATCATGAATTATCTAGTGAATTATCTAATGAATATCATAAACTTAGTCTTTATTAGATCCATAATTTCTTTCTATTGACAACTTCCTAGATAATGATACTGCTCTCCAGAGAAAATAGATCTTAATAAATCACTGTATTAAACAGTATAATCAAATTCACTATTTTTAATGATATCGAAATCAAACCGAGGATATTCAACCACTAAAAATGAAGATGAACTGAAAAATTTCGATACCTGACCTTGGAATAATGTACTTTATTGATATCAGCTGATAATCGTGCCAAACACTCTCTGACTACAAAGCAGGCCAGTGTCTAATGATTGATATTTCTAACTTAAATTAATTTACTCTATATTTGCGTAACTTAATTTGTTGCAGTCGGCATCGAAATGTCTAACATTTAACTCTTCTTGAAATAAGACACTTACTTACTTGCTTACTTATGCCCGTTACTCCTCGCTGAGGAGCATAGGCCGCTCACCAGTGTTCTCCATTTAACTCTGTCCTGAGCAATCCTTTCCAATTGTTTCCAGTTGCTGCTCATCCTTTTAATGTCTGCTTCCAATTCTCGCCGCAGCGTGTTCTTTGGCCTTCCACTTTTCCGTTTCCCAACAGGATTCCATGTTAATGCTTGTCTCATCATGCAGTCTGATGGTTTGCGTAGTGTATGTCCTATCCATTTCCATCGTCTTTTCCTAATTTCCTCTTCGGCTGGAAGTTGGTTTGTCCTCTCCCATAGTAAACTGTTGCTGATGGTTTCCGGCCAACGGACATTCAGTATTTTTCGTAGGCAGTTGTTTATAAATACCTGTGTCCGTCTGAGGATGTTTGCCGTAATTCTCCAAGTTTCAGCTCCATACAGCAGGACTGTCTTCACGTTCGAATTGAAGAGTCTGACTTTGAGGTTAATTGACAGTTGTTTTGAGTTCCAGATGTTTTTCAACTGTAGGAATGCTGCCCTTGCTTTGCCAATCCTTGTCTTTACATCTGCATCGGACCCTCCTTTTTCGTCGATGATGCTCCCCAGATATGTGAAAGTATTCACTTCTTCCAGAGTTTCGCCATCAAGTTGAATTGGGTTGGTGCTCCTTGTGTTGTATTTGAGAATCTTGCTCTTGCCCTTATGTATGTTCAAGCCTACTGATGCTGAAGTTGCTGCTACACTGATTGTCTTCGCTTGCATTTGTTGGTGTGTATGTGCTAAAAGGGCTAGATCATCTGCGAAGTCCAAATCATCGAGTTGCATCCTACTTGTCCATTGAATCCCGTACATTCCCTCAAGTGTGGAAGTCTTCATGATCCAGTCGACCACTAGGAGGAAGAGAAAAGGTGAGAGTAAGCAACCTTGTCTGACTCCGGTCCTCACTGAAAATGCATTTGTCAGTTGTCCTCCATGCACAATTTTGCACTGTGTTCCGTCGTAAGAGTTTCGGATGATGTTGACGAGTTTCTCTGGTATGCCGTAGTGTCGAAGAAGTTTCCATAGTGTTCTCCTGTCTACACTGTCAAATGCCTTCTCATAATCAATGAAGTTGATGTACAGGGGCGAGTTCCATTCAATTGATTGTTCAACGATGATCCGTAGTGTTGCGATTTGGTTTGTGCACGACCGATCCTTACGAAAACCAGCCTGTTGATCTCGAAGTTGAGCCTCCACTGTGTCTTTCATTCTGTTCAGCAATACTCTGTTAAAGACTTTCCCTGGTATCAACAGTAGTGTGATCCCTCTGTAGTTGTCACATTTGCTCAAATCTCCTTTCTTTGGTATCTTGACAAGATAACCTTCTTTCCAGTCTGCTGGAACTTGTTCTTCTTCCCAGATCTTTTTGAATAAAACGTGGAGTATCCTTGCTGTTAGGTCGATATCTGACTTGAGTGCTTCAGCTGGTATATTGTCAGGTCCTGCTGCTTTCCCACTTTTGATTTGTCTGATGGCCATCTTGATTTCTTCCATCGTTGGTGGGGTGACATCTATCGGGAGATCTGTAGGTGCTGCTTCGATGTCCGGTGGGTTCAGTGGAGCTGGCCTATTTAGAAGTTCCTCAAAGTGTTCTACCCACCTATTCATTTGTTCTTGAATCTCAGTGAGTGTCTTGCCTTCTTTGTTCTTGATCGGTCGCTCTGGTTTACCATGTTTATCTGCCAGTTTCTTCGTTCTGTCGTATAGCTGTTTCATATTCCCTTCTCTTGCAGCCTTCTCCGCTGTCGTTGCCAGACCTTCGATGTATTTCCGTTTGTCAGCTATAATGCTCTTCTTTACTTGCTTATTTGCTTCTGAGTATTCAGCTTGAGCCTTTATTTTCTCTGCTCTTGTTCGGCTGTTGTTGATTTCTATCTTCTTGTTCCCCCTTTGTTGAATTTTGCTCAATGTCTCAGTGGAGATCCATTCCTTATAATGGTACTTCTTGCGGCCTAGAACTTCCTGACACGTTGACGTTAGTGCTTCTTTGATTTCTTTCCAGTTATCCTCCATAGTGGTTTCTTCTTCTTTCGGCAGATCTTGTAAGGCTTGGAACCTGTTGTTAAGAGATATTTTGAATTCGTTGAGTTTGTCATTGTCTCGGAGAAAGCCTGTATTGAACCGTTGTACTGCTGACACTCCAGTTGTCCATTGCTTCTTTAGCTTCAGTTTCATTTTAGAAACCACCAGGTAGTGGTCTGAGGCTATGTCAGCTCCTCTCCTGGTTCTTACATCTTCCATGGATCTCCTAAATTTTTTATTGATACATATATGATCGATTTGATTCTCAGTAGTATGATTCGGTGAGACCCATGTAGCCTTGTGTATGCGTTTGTGGGCGAATATTGTACCACCTATAACTAATTTGTTAAAGGCACATAGGTTTGCAAGTCTTTCACCATTGTCGTTTCTGTCTCCCAGTCCTTGTCGTCCCATGATTTCTTCATATCCAGTGTTGTCCATTCCGACTTTGGCGTTTAGATCCCCCATCAGGATTGTCAGATCCTTTCCTCGACACTTTGCTATAATTGATTGCAGTCTATCGTAAAACTGATCTTTGTCTTCGTCGTTGCCGTCGTTGGTTGGTGCATAGCATTAAATAATATTCATTGTAATCCCTTTCTTCATTGTTTTGAAAGATGCTTTGATGATCCTGGGTCCATGTGGTTCCCATCCCACAAGTGCATTACGTGCCTCCTTGGACAGCATCAGAGCAACTCCTTGAGTGTGAGGAGCATTTTCCTCTTCGTGGCCGGAGTATAGTAGCGTCTCTCCCGAAGCCAATGTTTTCTGTCCAGCTTGAGTCCAATGGGTTTCGCTGATTCCGAGTATTGTCAAGTTGTATCTCTTCAATTCTGCAGCTATTTGATTTGTCTTCCCGCTCTCCCACATTGTTCGAACATTCCATGTACCTATAAAAATATTTGCTCTGGTTGTTAGAAGGGGGGGCATCGGCCTCATGACTTCCGAAGAATTTCGGCTTTCATCATGAGGCGTCATATATCCTTCCACTCCCAGGGCAGAGTTTAAATGGTTTAAATGGTTTATCTTGTTTAATCTGGTTTGCGTTTTTTTAGCAAGTTTGGGTTTTTACGGGATGGGGGTGCTAGCCCCATGCCCAACCCTCCTCCTTTACCCGGGCTTGGGACCGGCAGTAACCCTAGGAGGGCTACAGGCGGACACTAATGGGCTGATATTTATTAGAAATGGGTAGTGTGAAGATTGTATAATTTGGATATAATCTGAGTTATACACCTATTGAAAACCAGGAATTATTGGAATGTTGTTTCATTCTAGTATGCAGTGTACATTTACACCTATAGCAAGATATCAAAGATATAACCTGAATGAAGCAATCTTGGAGCTAGAGATGAACAGTCTACAAAGTTTGAAAAGAGAATAAATTAACTATGAACAAAAGTCCAGTAAGATCATTTAGAATCATTCAAATTCTCCTTCAAGTAGATTGTACAACTTTATAATGTTCCTAGAAATTACTTTAATGATCAATTTGTACAATTGATAAACATCTGGAACTCAAGCCAACTGTCAGTCAATATTAAAGTCACCATTTTCAATACAAATGTGAAGACACTTATGTTGTATGGAGCTGAAACTTGCATGACTACGAACAGCATCATTCAAAGGATACAAGTATTTCTAAACAACTGTTTGCATAAGATACTTTGGATCGATTGGCTAGATACCATCAACAAAAACCTTCTATGGTAGAGAATACACAAAGCAAAATCCATCCGAGGAAGAAACTTAAAAAAATTAGGCTGGAAGTGGATAGGACACATGTTGATGAAATCACCTAACTGCATTACAAAACAAGCATTAACCAAAGGAAAAGAGGAAGACTCAAGAACACATTTCGTTGCGAATTGGTGACAGATATGAAGAAAATGAACAGCACTTAGGAAGAAGTTGATAACAGATTTAAGGACATAGTTGGTTGGAGAATACTGGTCAGTAGCCTTTTCTCCACTTGAAGTAACAGGCACTGATTGATTGATTGATTGATTGAATTTATGATATCTAATTTATCATATTTCACTCCTCCCCATCAATACCGCTATCATCATTACCCTTCCACTCATCTACCATTAACACTACCATCATCAAATGATCATGTGATATGTAATTTAGTTAAAACAAATTTGATTTCAATAACATTCAATATTATTGATATGACCTTGTGTACTTTACATATTATTCATATTGCAACACTCATGTAAACATTGAAACATTGATAAACACAATGAATAAAGTTGATTAATTTCAATGTTTAAGCATTTTTTGTTTGATTCTTGTTTCATCTTTTAGGGAGTTTCATCAAGTAATCTGTAGAATTGAAGTGATTTTGTGAAGATAAATGTTTGTATTCCAAATAGATTAATGTTAGTTTAATAGTAAAGAAAACTAGAAAAGTATTTGAGAGTATGGAATTTACTATTAGTACACAGAGTTGACTCTTCGATTCGAACATGAAGACAGTTCTAATGTATGGAGTTCAAACGTGGTGAACTACTGCAAACATCCTCAGACGGATACAAATATTTTTAAACAACTGCCTACGAAAGATACTGAATGTCCGTTGGCCGGAAATCATCAGCAACAGTCTACTATGGGAGAGGACAAACCAAGTTTCAGCCGAAGAGGAAATTAGGAAAAGACGTTGGAAATGGATAGGACATACATAGCGGAAACCATCAGACTGTATCACAAGACAAGCATTAACATGGAATCCTGTTGGGAAACGGAAAAGTGGAAGGCCAAAGAACACGCTGCTGCGAGAATTGGAAGCAGATAATACAAGGATAAACAACAACTTGAAACATCTGGAAAGGATTGCTCAGGACAGAGTTTAATGGAGAATACTGGTAGAAGGCCTATGCTCCTCTGTGTAGGGGTAACGGGCGTAAGTAAGTAAGTAAGTAAGACACAGAGTTGATTCAATCATGAATTAAACCTAAGATCTTTTAGTCTTACAGCGAATACTTGACGATTTGTATCGTTGGGTTGGCGTTCAATGATTCATTAGTGATTAATTTTAGGATGTTACTTAGGTTTTATTAAGAAGTCGTGGCTGGTGGAATTCAGATAAGTCAGGAGTGAGACACTTATCATTAATGACTGATAGAAAAGCTATATTGTTTGTCGATGAAAGTGGTAGTTCAACCATATGACATCAGTGTTCTCCTTGAGATTCAAAGGTCTTGGGTTCGGTTCCCTGACGACAATGAAGGTGTGCATTATTAAGAAGTCCTACAGGTGTTCAGTGGTCCATGATTTTCAGTGACACTCAAATACAATTAAACTATGATCAAATAATCATAGAGTTTAGACACTACATTTAATGTGGTTAGATTGTTCTATGTAAGTTTTATGATGAAGATATAGAGTCTACCATAACGAAGTGCATCCATTGATTTACATTCATGACATGTTATTTTGCCATTTCTTTTTCACTATCAAAAGATTACATTTTTATCAGTGAGTGTTGTGAAGATCGTTGAATTGGAAGTAGAAGAGACTTATAAATCAGGAGGATGGTGTTATATCTGAAGCACGGGATGGCTGATATTATCGATTCTATTATCTGCTGCGCTATTGTCTACAGCTAACACCCAGCCTTACCTTACTCTATTGCACAGGCACAAGGATCCGACCGATTATCAAGAAGCCTACTCGTTACTCACACGGATATATTATGACCAATAATATACAAGATATATATACATATAAGAACTAGTCAATGTCGTATGTCTGTCCATAATATTGGCCAATCACATGTGTTCTTCCAGGCATGCCAGATGGCTTTTGCTATCTGGCGTTCTGTAAGCTGATTGGCTTAAATAATAAAAGTCTACTCGGAAGAACTTTTTCAAAAGGACAACGAAAGCTTCTCAATTAAACCAACCAGCTCAGTGAGTTGGAAATTTTACATAACGAACTAGCCTTAAGTTCGACATTTAATAAAATCTTGGAAATACTACACAGCTGCTTAGTTTTAGTATATGACTCCTGAACTATATGCACTTAAATACTACTATGTATCATACTCATGATTTGCGGACTTCACAACGAGACCTTAACCTTCAGACCATTTAGTCGACATACGACAGTTTACATATGTGATAATGTATACATTTTTTCAATTTCATTAGTGGGTATCTGCAAAATATCAGACATGAATAATGTTGAGAAATATTGTGAGATGGTTAAAATCAAAACTATACTCACTGGATATTGACTCATTAGTTCAAAGCTTAAGGGATCCCTTAGAAAGTCAAAATTCTGTGACTCGGTTCGTAAAGTCGTTGTGAATTCACAACAGTATGAAGTCTCACAGACTGTGATTCCTAGTTATAAACGATTATCTAGCCAGAATCAAACACTGAAGTGAATCTTTTAAGTCAATCAAATCGAACTTAAGATAACGAAATCAATTTTACTATAGTGGCTTTTTCTAAACCTAACTTCACTAATATGGTTATCCCCCCTTATTGATTAAACGTTTTCCCTTTTTAAATAACCCATAATCATTTAATTGGGGAAGTAAACAGACTACTTAATTGAAGTTATTTAATATGTTCCTTAAAAGTTATACTACTGAAGTCAGATTATGTTAAATACTGCCGACTGTTGTTAATAGGTTACTTGTTATGCTGTTGTCTTTTCCAACAACATTATGTTGACCATGGAATTGGTTATGATACATGTAACATTGAACAACTAATGTTGAAAATATTCGACAAAGACTTTAAAACATTTCACTAGCTATCTCTATTTACCATCGAAAATGACAAGTTCATAGAGTTCTCTCTGATTAAGTGTTGAGGTAGGTCACTGTCAATCTATTCATTGTTAATTTGTGACAGTTTCTCAATTTCATTTTTCTCATCGTTTCTGCAAGTAAAACCATTTTGTTTGTAGTCGTATTGGATTCATTGAGCTAGTTTATTTAACTATGATGCTTTATTGGTTGTTCTAGTCAATACTTTGTCTGTAGTTTATCTAAGGTTACTACCAATTCTAAACCCTGGATAAAACTACATTGTATGGCATAGGGTTAACAATCGTATCCCGTCGAAAATGCCTTTGTTAATTAAACACTAACCAGAATAATGAATATTGTATTACATAAGCAATTCATAGAACCATTGTTTGAACTAAATATGTACTTAGTAAATGTTTCTTTTCAATACACAAACATTTAATCATCATGATTACTGAATGTTGTACATAAGAAAAAAAATATATGCAATGTATTTCTAAGGTCAAGTTCATTAATAAGAAGAAAACTGAAGCATTAGTCTCTATGGGGTAGGGGGTGGATGAGTAGGGAATAATACAATTGTTTTCAATGGATACAAAGATAATTACTTGAATTAAAAAAAGAATTGTTTATAGCAATTAAAAATAGAACCTGAAGATTACAATTAAGATTTAGAATACATTTAACTAACAGCATTCACCTGTAGTTATGTATATATGTATGTAAGTACAATATAGAACCTGGCATATAAATCCATCGAGTGGAAGTTGTCCCATCTAAAGTTAATAACAAGATGAATATCAATCTAGTAAAAGTAACAATTACTTCAATGCTTGCAAAAGAAAAAGTGTGGACATATAGAATGTGAATAAGCCTACTTCACTATGACTGATTCTAAGCCATATCACTCAGAATTTCCAACCATTAGTTACAGCTTTCGTATCTAACGTCATGGCTTAGACCAGCAGTCGGTGACTTCATAGTTTGATGCTATACTTTGGTTTGGTTTTGCTTAAAAATATAATAGATAATCTACCAATTTATGTATTTTGGAGGTCACCAGGACGTTTTATATGGATTTTCATTTAATAGGTCAATGCATATGTGAACTAAATATCTCAATTAATGATTCATTTTAATTCAAATATTGAGTCGGGAGTACAGATAAGTTATGGAAGGAGTTTCTAAGCCCTCACTGTTAGCCATATTCTAACATTATAAAAATACGAGGATGCGTTTCAATTCTCTGACAAGCTAGTGGATATACACTACATAGAAGTCCAATACTGACATGAGATAGCTGTCCAACTCTTCCTTGTTTACTATGGCTATCTAACTCAGACCAATTAGGGACATCAAATTCTAATTCAGTGATCTCCACGACATGCAGTTATAATGATTATTAGCTAATTAGTGATTAACTTCACGAGATAATTCCCTGAATTCTGGTAAAATAACGTGGTAGCTATAGTTTACTCATTTCAGGTAGGTGGTAATTGATGTTGCCTCAATATATATCGTGAACTGACTGAATTTAAAAATATCAACCATTGGATACAGGTGTAATTAATAATTTGATGATTAAGCGTTCCAGTGAACCTTGAAGGTCGTGGGTTCGATCCACCGGTGGGGTTGTTAACGTATACTTTTCAAAAATACCATATTAGAATGTAACAAGGCTCTAATGTTTGCTGGTTTTTAAGTGTTGTCCAACTCAGGTCGTTTCGTGGTATTATATTCAAACTCATCAATCAACTTTATTTACATATACCCGGCAACTAATTTCACAACAATGACATTTATCTCTGGTAGAAAACTTAGAAAGCCAATAGCTTATCAACGCATTCTTCAGTATTGTTTAAACCGCAATTTTAAACGGTATATACTCTCTACCTCATGATATGATAGACTTCAATCCATAAATCTCTAAGAGAATAGAAAATTTGATCTGGAAATAAATCAAACTGTAAAACAATGCCATCCGACAGTGTAATAACGGCGGAAAAACACCTTTTGTCATATGAACACATAAATCGATTGTGTCAGTGGATTAAAGAAAAAGTCAAAAAGTTGTTCATTTGTAAAAATTTAGTAAGACAATAAAATGAATTTCAAGGCAGGTGATGCAACTTGGTTAGAAATATAAACAAGAAGATTTCATCCCTATTAAGTTATCGAACTTTTATAAAGGAGATTGTTGTAGGATAGTGATTGGTTTCTATTCTTCCTCAGATTTGATAAAGTCTCAAGCGATTGATTTGCATCATCTCTAGGGCACCAAAGAAGTCTAGATAGACCAACAGATGCTTGTTCTATACAGAATCATTACATTACACAGCTCGATACCATAAACTAACCACCTCTCCGCTTCTTCTCAGCGTCGGCAAATAATGCATGGTATGGAAGCCACAGGGATGATATTTGTATAACATGACCAAGCCGCAAAAGTTAGTGTTTCAAGATGGTAACACCAAATAAGTTGTCGTAACGGCGTCCGAACATATGTTGCTGAACCTTAGCATTACTAAAATGATGTTACCACTGGATATGAGTATTTCTTCTGGGACAATGATGATCGGATACAGAGAGACGCCGAGCATACTCAACTCGAAGATATCAGATTTTACAAGCGCAGAACAAAATTACTCTCACTGATGCGTTTAAAACTCGAAATTTTACAGCCACACTTACATCACGACAGCACCAAGGATGTCCCAGTTCGGCTTATGTTAACCTAATGCTGGTTGTACCGAGATTGATTGCGTACAACACTCCACCACCAACACTCGCTTAGATACCTGGAGTAGTAGAGAGTGGCTGTTGTTTCTTGTTAGTTTTTTAAATTAATAGACTGATAAATATACAGTTTAACTAAGTAGTGATCAATGTTACAATGTTCTGGACTCTAATACTGATAGGATTGTGTCTCTTACGTGACAACATGACCACCAATATAATTAACTTACTATCACGTGTAGTACTGGTTTTCGTTGCAATTAGGTGTTTCGAAGATTGCTGAATTTTAATTCAATATCATAAATTAACTTGCGTTATGCAACTATTAAAAACCTGAAATCACTGGACTGCAGGTTTACTTAGTATGAAACTCCTCAGTAAGGCCCATCCGCGAACTAACCAGGGAATCAAATACAACACATTTATGTTTCATGGAGAATGTTTAACCGTTAGACTATTGAGTTGGTTTTACAGTTGATATTTTTAACTTTAATCAATACATTTACGCGACCATGTCAGTTGACATCTGTGAATAATTTTCTCTCATCAGATATAATTGAACACCATTAGTCACATGTTCTTACTAGAACTCTACGAATCAAGTGTAGGATTGTAAGCTAGATTCTATGATGAAGTCATAAATGAGAAAGTGTATACTAAAACGATATAGTTGTCTAGTACTTCCTGGATTTTAGTAGTTGTTTAGCACATGCCATTCATCATCATCATCAGCAACGTAGAACTGGTCACATACGCCCACAGGTTCAAGTTGCCATACCACATTAGCACTACGAGATTTCTGGGGTAATGTATAAACAAAATACAAGAGGGAGGAGTAAAGTAAAGGTGTGTAGCAAACAATGATAGAATTCAAGATCTAGATGAGGTTAAAGAGTGAATACACTTGCGCTACTGTGACCGACTCTGAGCCATATCACCTAGTGTGTCCAGCCATTTATTGCGACTATCACGCTGATCCCAACCAGGTAATCTACATCTTCCAACATAGCTTAGACCAATAGTCAAGGACTTCATGGACTGATGCCATGTTTTGGTTTGGCCGCCCTTAACCTTCTTCCATCCCACTTTAACCCTAGCCAACACCGCACGACAAGGTAGACAGTGATCGGGCACTCGCAATACATCTCCCAACCATCTCAGTCGATGAAGGTTAATGACTTCTTCGACTGATTTACCATGTTTCCCAAGAACTTTTAGTTTAATCTCACTCTTGCTTATTCGGCTATTCCATGATATACGAGCGCTGTTACGTAGATTCCTATGGTCAAATATTTGAAGTCGACGCATATCATGGGTTCTCATAGCCCACGTTTTTCAGTCATATGTCATAATGCTATCTGATTTCTTTTTATGTTACTTGCCTAGATGTATTATTCAAAAGGATGATAAACAGAATAAATGATTAATGAATTTGATTGAATATATCACAGATTGATGTTGGCAAGGGTACCATTGAAAACCAGGGAGCACTGGACAGTTGTTTCGTTCTAGTGTGGAACTCCTCTTTTTTTTTCATTTTATCAGTATAATTATAATCTGAAAACATTTCAATTAAATAAAACAAATTTAATTCAATTTTGATATCACGAATTGATCTAAATCAGACAACCATTGATCACCTGGAAGCACTGGACAGCTGTTTCATCCTAGTATGGGACTCATCAACAGTGCGCATCCACGACCCCGTCGGCGATCGAACCCAGGACCTTCTGGCTCCGCGTCGAACGCTTTACTATTGGACCACTAAGTTGGCTCCCAACGGTTGATATTTCCAATTCAGCCAATTCGTGATACATTGCGCGACCTCCTCTATGCCATTGGTGAGTTACTGCCTCACACTCGACACGGTTGAACTCTACCGGTCACGTCTTCACACTAGAACTCCAGGAATTACCTCAAGGAGCTAGTCACTAGTGAGCTAATGTTAATTTCAATTAGGGGAGCTTGTAGAGATAGTTAACTGTTTAATTCAATTTCGATATCACAAATTTAAAAAATTAACAATTGAACATAGTACATAACAAGTACCATATAATTGAATAAAGAACTTTCGTTGTTTTGTTTTTTTTTGGTTGAATAAACAAATGATCATGAATTACATATTACTTATTGGAATGTGTATACAATCATAGTTATTTGTAAATAATAATGTAAAGTCTATAGAATGTAAATGTATGTATAAATTAGGTCAAGTTTTATGTATGAAATTAACATGACAACATCAATTTAATAAGATAAATACTATAGTATGGTTTGATAAGAATAAATGAAGTAAAAGTATGCATAAATGAATAGATCTATGTCATTCTTAATGATATCATAGAGTACTTCCGATTACTGATTATGCTTATTACACTGACATCTAATTATATAGATTGTACCTACTATCACCATTTAGACTAATAACCAAAGAATTTGAGAGTGGATATCACGTTTTGTTTTAAACACTTTCTACTTCGGTTAATACAGTGAGATAAAGTAGATGGTAGTTGGGTATGTACAATACATGTTCATATCACAGTATATACTATTTTGTGTAAATGGTTTAGTATGTATAATTTTCTACGTCCAGCTTACATATATGACACCGTCTAAATAGATTGTTTCTTTATTTGAAGCTCCAGTAAATCTCCATAGGCTCTAATAAGCGATATTATTGAGTTGGAAAAAGCCTTTTCAATAAGTTTCTACGACATTGCTCATTAAGAGAGATCTCTAGCATAACAGACTTATGGATATTGTACAATACTACTGAATAAATTCAATTGATGCTACCTCCACATCTTGTTATATTTACAAATATATTTTCTTTACATTTCTCATCATTTACGATAGTACTTAATATCTACTCAAACCATTTGAATACTGTCTTCCTGTTGAACGATTTCATGATGTACATCCTTTAACACAATATGAACTCAACATACAATTTCCAAGACTCACAGTGAAAACTTTACCTTCAGATGACTAGGTTCGAATCCACTCATTCATATGTGAAAATCTTATCGGTTCATTTTATCTGACAACTCAAATTCATAGTTCTCAGTGAATTTTATAGCTAGTGTGTAGTTGTGGCATACAATATGTAAATTACGTGTGAAAACATGAAATTTCATTTACTTGGATAACGAGCAGTTATCCGATATTATAGTTTGATTAGTAATCTATAGTCACTAGCAAATTCATTTTATAGGGGACCAACAACATTCTACAATGAATTCAACTAACTAAATCTAATAGTCTGCTTATAATAGTGATATTTCATTACAAAAAGATTGTAGCTGACTGCATAATTATCATGTAATAGCTACTTTCTAGCAATGGGTAATTACGTAACAAAATGTGAATTACGTGAATATTAAAAATACCATTTAAATAAATAATCAGTACATTTGATTTGAAAGTATTTCCATTTTCCCAATATCGTTGTCGTGCACTGTAATTGATCAATTTCTGTTGCTATATAGACAACATAATGGAATACCCTGGTTACAGAGATAGTTCACATATCACAAATAGGACGAACAGCATGTCATAAACAATCAATTTTATTTAGTGCATTACCTAGATCTATCTTTCCTACGTATAAATGATCTAGAAATATTTTATAGGTTGATGATCTAGTTGCTATGTAAGCATAGATGGCTATATCTGGGAGTTTTTGATTGTTTAGTGGTTAGTTGTAAAATTTCAAGAAAACATTTTCAATTTCAGGTGCAAACTTAAGAATATTTATGATTTTATATCATGTGATAGACTACACTACGAGACTTCATGCTATCTAACATGTATCTAGTTACAGTCTAAGAAATAACCCATAATAGGGTGCATCTATCAGTTGTTTATATCTTAAGTAAGGTTTAGTAACAAGAAAGGGACAATTGTTGTCGGTTGACTGTTTCTAATATAGATGTTTAATAGAATTCACAAATGAATAAAGGCATTTTATAAGTTAGTTGGGTACTTGTAGTACTTAAGGAAGGATCCTCGGTTAAAGAATCCCGATTAACTACGACTGATTATAACATATCTAAAGTAATAGAAAAAAGATTTTGGTTGCTTTGTAGTAGTAATGAAATATTTGTGGCTTAGTTTCCGTTATCATGACATTGTCGGATACAACACTAATATTGAATGATATTTGTTTTGAGATATGAGATCGACTGGAGGATATAAAGAGTTCAAGAATGATGCTACAGAGAACAATATAATACATACATCTGATCTACTAAGTTGCTCCACAGTTCGATAAACAACAAAGCAGATATCGAATAGTAACAACTGTTTCTTGCATTCACAAAACTAGGACGCCAACAAACTAGAATCTAGAATTGCAAAGGTTAGCATTTTGAGTAAAACCAATTTTGGTTGATTGAATTCGTCATATATTGATGTTAGCAGAGCAGGAGTGAAAATCAAGGAGCACTGGACAGCTGCCTTGACCTAGTATGGAACTTCTCAACATTAAGCACCAACATCACGCCTCAGGGGCTTCAGGTTGACGATCACATAATCCTCTTATTCACTGGGCTGGCCTGGATCCAGTGGTAAAAATTCCGTTACCACTAGTGTTCAATATACTGAGACGATCATCTGAGGAGTCCAAAACTAGAATGAGACAGTTATCCAGTGCTCCCTGATTTTCAGTGGTACGCTACCAACGTTAACTTGCGACGAATTTAATCAATTTAATTGAATACCGATCTCCACAAAATACCTCAATTCAATTACAATAATCAGCCAATTAGTGACTAACTTCAGGATGTAGCTGAAGCTTTAGTGAGATGTCGTGACTGATGGAGTTCAAACTTGTCGGTAGTGAGACATTAATAATCTAAAACACAAATCTAAATTAACGCATTGGGTTTTGCAACTGTTAATACATTAGTCACTAATTATGCGTAAACGCTGAAACATCATATCAAGTAAATAATTAGTTGCCATTTAAGACAATGAAGGACCTAAAACAGTTATGAAAACACTAAAATAAAGTGAACATCTAACACAATGAACAACTGAAATCAACATGGCTTAGGAGTATCTATGACGTGATATACATCCCATCTAAACCGTAAGGATTTGATTGGCTACTACATATGATGCTAGGAACCTGTAGTATATTTCCAGTTGTACTAATGTTAACATCAATTTGATTTCAACACACAAAAAAATCAACATTTAAATTTACTTCAAGGTCATCCGAACTAAACCCACCAATGATTGGTTCAAATATTCAACTATATATAACTTTTATTATTGTAGTAACACACAAATTAACTAATTTTTGATTGGTTAATTAATCTCCACCAATCAAATTTCTAAAAATTGAATATTTGAAACAAACAAACAAATAAAAAAGCATGATTTTAACAAAAAGAAGAAATAATAACCAAGAAGATAAGTAGGAATAGAATTTCTGAAAAAATCTTTTTTTTTAAGAAAAAAAAATTTATCTCTCTCATGATGTCAATAAGTGAATTGTAATCAATTAAACTAAAACATTGTAAATCTGTTGCTAAGCGAGAAAAATACACTGTTACTATTCAATTGCATACAGTTCAAAGTATTTTTGTGATTAAATACCAAAGAAAAGAAACAAAAAAACAGACAAAATCTATATAAATATATTGCGTATATACAAGGAATACATGAATCTAGTTTGTTCATGATACAACATTGAAGTAAGTCTATTCCTTAAATTTAATTCGAAAGTATATTTTACTACTTATTAATGATGTTATGCAATCTCAGCGTGAATATCAACCTTAGAATGTAGGTGAATCCATTTGACCAATTTTTAAATAAGATGAAATACACTCTATTGATAATAATGTGAATCGTAAGTGGATTGTTTCAATACAGTGACAGTTAACAAGTTTACCTAAAGTTGAATTATAGGTGATAAGTGAAATTTAAGTAGTACATTTTGTCCTATATCAGATTTGTTAGTTGAATATACCAAGATTTTAATGTTGATGTTCACAGAGGGACTTAAAATCAATTTGTTCGTATTAAACATCAGTTGTAAATCTTAATTAGAACAAAACATACCCTTAAAATTTCGCTTGACAACTATTATTCAATTTTATGGATGTTATTTGTTGTTTTGAATGATGACCACTTTATTCAAATATAAAGAAAAATGAATTCTTGACTACTTCTTACCATATTTTCTCTGAATGAATCAATGAATAGTTCTTTAAGTGGATATATACTAGTTGCTGATAACCCTAGACATTATATTCCACTTCTGGTACATTCATAGTTTGGTATACATGCTATAATATGATTACATTGTAGGACTTCCTCTACCTGCTCTTTATGGATCTTGATTGTTTAATTTAGACTTGTTTCGCATCAACTGATCTTCCGCCTTTTCTATTACTCTTGGAATGTAATTGAGTATCCAATCGGTTGGTTGATGATTGCTGCACGAGTTATTATGGTGTTTATCGTTATCGAAGTCGGATCAGTACAAAGCACTAAATAAGCACTTGGTCAGAAGAAACTAAAATCAGAAGTCTACCGTCAGGTATTATAGTAGAAGTGTTTAGTGTTCAAATGACTTGTTAGGTGCAATATGGTAATTTCAACAAGTTTATTAAAAATGCAAGAGTAATTGACATTCCTACCAAAAGAGGAAGTAAATGCAAAAACGGGGGGCGCTTTGAATAATTTTTTGATCGAAGATGATATATAGTAGAAAAATGGCGTAGGTGTTTAGTCATAATAATAGGAATTATAACGATAATATTTGAATTGTTTGAATTCACCACAAATTGACTTCTGTTGGGTACTACCGAAAATCATGAAGTACTGGACAGCTGTTTTGTGTAGTTATGGGATGCCTCAGTAGTATATACACTTGATTCAATTAGGTCGTCTAATAGTAGTAATCTTTCATTAATCAGTTTGTAATAATATTTAAACAGGATAAATTTTAAGTTATGGGGATACAAATGAGGAGGTGGGGATAGGTGGAATTCAATGTAAACATCCAATAAATTAGATCACCTTGGTTTTAAGATTATCAGTGACTTACATAGCCTGATTTTGAATAAAGTAAAAGACGTTAATGAATATGTATTCTTACAAACAAAATTAAGTTTATAAGAACATTTGCAAACGTAATGAACTATCTAAAACAACTGATTTATAGTAACGATATGGTCAGTTCCAGTTAAACAGGTAAGTATTAAGTTATTAACTGTTGTTGAATCACATTTTGGACGATGTTTACAAGCAGAAAAATGTAAATTCATGGAACAGTGATAAATTCAACTTGTCTCTGTTATGACGTCAGATAAAAAGCGGTTATAACTCGAAATTGAGACTAATTGCTTGGTCAGTAAGTTCATCAGGCTGACTATTTGGCTAATTAATGAACGGTTTCTGCATTTCCCCTGTTCCGTCTTCAAATATGTTATGACGATAAAAAAAGGCTCTTATATTGATGGAAGAGTATTATCAACCAGACTGTATCCACAAACCTGCTCTGTGATTGATAATCCTTCCCCCCCCCGTCAAGACTGGAGTGTAGAAGACAAAACAGCTGAGCTGGCAACCAAACAGAATCATATTATATTTCAACCATTCCTTTATACATACATAAATCCAGACCACACTGTCAGCCAATTAGGAATTCAATAAAATATGGGAGATAGTTGTAGTGAACAGTGGTAAAGTGTACACAATTAATTAACTGTAATTCATAAGTAAGAAATAATATACTAATAGTTAATATGCTAAATGGAAGGATAATACATGAGTGACATTATGATGATCAAATTAAAATACCTTCATTACTGTTATGACGTAAAAAAAACTGTTGAAATCAGGTGCCTAGTCGATCACGGCACGTCTGCCCTATGCCCATTCAGTCCCAAGTCGGGGATAGAAAAATACAAGCCAATAAACCAACTAGATAGAAATATATTGTATTTCACACAATCCTTTATATATACACAAAATCAGATCATGGAACACACTAGTAAGGAGAATAATATCTATACACAGCAGAAACAATAATGAATAAGGACTGAGGGTACAGATACATGATTGATTGATCATAGTTCCTAAATAACGACTGGGTCTAATGGAAAGTTAGGGCGAGGTGAACATGACAACAATAGAAATAAAATAATTGATTCGGATATACTCAAATTAAATGAATTAATCCCTCCAAAACAGTTCGGAAAGGTAGTTACTCTTCTTTAAGTGCCCGACATATCAATTACACACAACTAAAATAATTGAAATAGTATACTAAAATATAGTACTGAAAGTTAGCAACAGTCCGACAGAACCATTCATATTGACAAGTACAAAAGGAGATGAACAGTTTAATTAATTTATCTTTTAGTTTAGATATGAACATCAATTACATATGAAACATTGACTATTACTTTATTCGGTTAAGCATTCGCTGAACTGTTCTGCATAGTGATTAAGTTAATATTTCATTGACCCCATCATGTTTATGTTTTCACTCGATAAATAATGATTTTTCAAGATGAGGGGTGAGTGGGGGGGGGTGTGTGCTTAAAATCTTTCCTATTGTAAATTTCATGGCAATACAGTTGTTGTTTATACACTTTTGAAAACGACCACATACTTTACGTAATTACATTCTCCTGTACTGACATTTCGGATACTGTATGTTAGTAAAACTTCTAATAAGATTATTTCACCTTCATGTTTTTCATTGCATAACAACATAATGATGACTGTTTGTAGTTTGCTTAAGTGGTCGTAGTTATGTTATGTCAATATTACAAAATGAATGAACACATTATCCATACAAAGATGATGATAAAGTAACTACGTATAGTCTATATACATATTCATGTATGTGAATACTTTCCAGAGTAGTTAATCAAAGGTATAGTTAGAAAGTAGTAAACAGCTCAGTATGTGACTATTTATTTGAAGTTGGATATGTTGTCAGTATCTTATTATAGTTGATCATTTTGTTCTAAGTATAGTTGACATATAAACTTATTAATAGTAACCAATTACATAATACGAGTGAATTCTACTTAAAACTTGGTTATTCTCTGATGGAACAATTAATCTCTAAACACTAACTTATTTAGAAGGTACATCTGTAAAGGCTGTGATTACAGTTGATTATAGCAACTTTAATATTGTACATTTTACTGTTGGTATGCTGAAGATCTGATTGAACTTGACTTGACACTATATACAGGCAAGTTGGGTGATTCAAATGCATGTTAGATTTATTTGGATCAAATATATTCCTATTCATATCAACGTTATTTGTTGAATTGTGACTTGCAAACGGAATATAGGATACGCATTTCGTCCTATTTAGGACTTGTCGGCTATATGTACCTGCTTCCCGGTATTGATGTTCACGACAGGACTTAAGCTCAGTTCGTTTTGTGCCAAACGCCACCGTGTTCATCACTAGGCTACTAAGTTGAAGCAGTCACACTTCTTTAACGGCTATGTATACATAATTAAAATGTGTTTGGATCTTCCCATTGATTTGTCATGGACTGGTCAATCTCTATTTACATATGTGCATCCTGTGGGGAATGCCTCGATATAGCGATAGATCAACGTTATTAACTTTTCTTTATAAGCACATTACATTGTTGTTATATATATGTTGAGTCAGTTGAGCATAGGACATCAGACATCGGCCTAACATTGATAATTCCTATAATTAAGTATCCTACGTGGATCATATTTAGGTAGACAAGTAATTAAAATGTATTTGGATCTTCCGGTTGATTTATCATAGACTGAAGTTGATCAGTCTCTGTTTCAGTATATGTATCCTAAACGGATTCTCTAGATAAAAGTATAGTTCACCAGTATTGTTAGAGTGGAGAGGTAACCAAATTCACCATTCTTATGATTTATCCACTTACGAAATAGTTACACATTTGTTTTCAATAGTGATTTGTGGAACAAAATGTAGTTTATTAGAATGATACGTCTTGGTTGTAAATGTCTATTGGATACTGTTATCCTTCTTGTTTATTCTACAAACTACTTGGTATCTAATAATGATACACTGATAACTTCTTTACTCTTGGAACTTTATCATTTTCAAGTGTTACCTAATAGACTTTATAGAGTGGTTGTAAATCTAAGACACAATGAAAATAAAATATCACAAAGTGATATAAATTACACAATCACTGAAAAACAGTATGCATTGTAAAGATGTTTCGTTCTAGTGTATTATTCCTCAGTGGCAGTCAGAATCCACAAACTCATTAGGAAGCGAGCTTATGACTTACAGGTTTCATAGAGAACGCTTAACTACTAGATTTATATCCCAGTCAGCCCGCTTACAAATTCAGCCAATTTGTGATATTTATTCACTCAACTACGTAAATTGTACGACTAATGGATTAATATGTCACAGTCGATGGGACTAAATTTCAGTAGTCAGATCATCTTATGAAAGTTCTAAGAGTTACCTTCTAAAGTAAATCACTAATGAGCTGATACTGATTGTTATGGTGATTATTAAATTTAATAATCTCACGTTAAAGTCTCATATATATATATATATATATATATATATATATATATATATATGTATTGGTCACTGAGTGCCAATTAACGCCATCTTTGTTCAATTCCTTATCGCAGAATAGTTTCATTTCACTATGTTATAATGTATCAACTAATCAACGAGACTTTACGTTTCACGTCAACGTTGTCAATGTGGAACAACTATCTTGTATGAAGTATTGTAGATCATGATCTTCAAGCCTGTGTTATTCAGTTTTAAAGTTAGAGACTGTTTTATTAATGAACTATGTGAATTACAACTAGTCTAAGGCAGATATTGTTACAAAAGTAGCAAATAATATTTAAGTTGGATTGTGACTGGCAAGTGGAATCTAGGATGCGGGTTTCGTCCCATTTAGTGCTCATCAGCTGGATGTACCTGAATTTCAATATTGATGTTCACACTGGGATTCGAACTCATTCCACTTAGTGCCGAGCACCCCGGCATTCACCAGTAGGCTACTGTGTCCAGATTGTATTCTTTTGATTCAGTTTAATATTTTGTACCAAAATGACGTATAGTCAGGTGATGGTTTCATCTGTTGATTTATTTCTCGGATGTGATTCACGACTAAGTTGAGTAGATTATAGTATCTTACTCGAAAATGTACATTCAAATTCTTTTCTGGGATCGAATTTAGGATATCAAGCGTCACATCACATATTTAACCTTCAGATAATTGAGCTCCAACGCAGCCATTTATTCTAATAACATTAAGCGACTATCGTTTGATTTTAGTAACTTTTTTTTTACAGTCGAGAAATATCTAAACTTCACTATACCTACTGGAACTTCAAGAATATCCTACATAGGTTAGTTATTAGTAAGAACATATTCGTTGATATGATTAAAATACGGGTGTTTCTATGTTTTACTAAGCATATTCGAGTTTCTAAGATTAAAATAATCTCATTGATTTGATTCAATATTATTTATTGAGTGGTTAGGATATGTAACATGAAATAAACAAAACGAATCGATTACATAATTTCACATTATTAAAATTGTTTGAAGTCATTAGCATCAGAAGAATTAAATATGATTTTTGTGTTTGAATAGAGTCAATGGTTAATCTTTAATTACCTTGGTAACATGTATGAAATTATAATCGAAATACGTCTGTCATGTTAACATAGTCTAACCATAACCGCCGTCGTCCATAAATATCTTCCTAATATCTACCTTGAATTGTATTATATCCTTTATCAATCTTGTCGTATTGCGTAACCAAGTAAACTTCTAGAAATATCATCCAATTTATTTATAAACACTAAGTTATAAAGTCTTTAGGTCAAAAGCAACACATTCAAACTGAATGTCTAACCATCAGCACCACTGGGTTAGCATGATAAGGCAGGATTCTTGTTTTTATCAATTTACATTACAGTGAAATGATTATCTGACGTTATTAGTGATAACTGTCGCACTGGTGACATATTTGAATCTTAATCAATAAATCAATCAATGCCTGTTTCCCCAAGTGGAGCATAGACCGCCCACCAGCATTCTCCAACTAATTCTGTCCTGGGCTTTCCTTACTAGCTCTTCCCAAGTGCTGTTCATTCTCTTCATGTCTGTTTCCAATTCCCGACGCAATGTGTTCCTGGGTCTTCTTCTTTTTCTTTAACTTTTAGGATTCCAAGTTAGTACTTGTCTTGTGACACAGTTTGATGGTTCCCTTAATGTGTGTCCAATCCACCTCCAGCGTCTTTTCCTAATTTCTTCCTCAACTGGAAGTTGATTAGTTCTCTGCCACAACAGGTTGTTGTTGATGGTATCTGGCCAACAGATCCGAAGAATCCTACGCAGACAGTTGTTTATAAATACTTGTATCTTCTGAAGGATACTTTTCGTAGTTCTCCAAGTTTCAGCTCCATACAACAGGACTGTCTTCACATTTGTGTTGAAAATTTTGACTTTTATATTGACTGACAGTTGGTTTGAATTCCAGATGATTTTCGGTTGTAGAAATGCTGCCCGTGCCTTACCAATCCGCGCCTTCACATCTGCATCAGACCCTCCTTGTTTGTCGATGATGCTGCCCAAATATGTAAACGTTTCAACGTCTTCGAGAATTTCTCCGTCAAGTGTAACTGGGTTAGTGTTTGCTGTTTTGTATCGGAGGATCTTGCTTTTCCCTTTGTGTATGTTGAGGCCTACTGCTTCTGAGGCTGCTGCTATATTGTTGGTCTGCTTCTGCATTTGATGATGTGTGTGAGAAAGAAGAGCTAGGTCATCTGCAAAGTCCAAGTCATCTAGTTTCGTCGATGTTGTCCATTGTATTCCGAGAGTGCCTTCAGATGTTGCAGTCTTCATGATCCAGTCGATGACCAGTAGGAAGAGAAAGGGCGAGAGTAAGCAGCCTTGTCTGACACCGGTCTTCACTTCGAATGAATCTGTGAGCTGACCTCCATGCACGATTTTACAATGTAGTCCGTCGTAAGAATTTCGTATGATGTTGACTATCTTCTCGGGTACGCCGTAATGTCGTAGAAGGCTCCATAATATTCTCCTATCCACGCTGTCGAATGCTTTTTCATAGTCGATGAAGTTGATGTAAAGTGGTGAATTCCATTCAATTGATTGTTCAACAATGAACCGTAGAGTAGCGATTTGATCGGTACATGATCGATCTTTACGGAATCCGGCCTGTTGATCACGGAGTTGGGCGTCGACTGGGTCCTTTAATCTGTTCAATAACACTCTGTTGAAGACCTTTCCTGGTACTGAAAGTAGGGTAATGCCTCTGTAGTTCTCACAATTGCTGAGATCGCCTTTCTTTGGTATCTTGATGAGGTACCCTTCTTTCCAGTCTGCTGGAACTTGTTCTTCCTCCCAAATCTTCCTGAAGAGAATGTGGAGTATCTTTGAAGTTGCTTCTATATCTGTCTTCAGTGCCTCCGCTGGTATGTTGTCTGGTCCTGCTGACTTGCCACTCTTGAGCTGTCTGATGGCCATTTTGATTTCTTCGCTAACGATGAATCTATCAATTTACACTAATAGGGATGAGGTAAGGAATAGACAGTGTATTCGTAGTGGTGAAAGAAGAATGTGGAACCTAAGTGGTTTACTTCATTTTTTCATAATAAGGAGCACTTTACAGTTAAATTGATCAATTTGTACAACTTTGTAGCTAAGGAATAAGTAGTAATCAATCAGACAACTGAATTAATCATTGAAGGATCTACTATGATTCTTGGTTTAAACCTTCAAACATAAACTTTCATGTAAAGTCAGATTGTTCATTTCAACCAGAATGCTAATTCCAATAATAAAGCTTGATTGTGGTTGATAAGTAGAAACCCTTTTGTGTATTTTCTTCTATTAGGGAATCGGCAACCTGATTTATCTGAATCCCAATATTTTTGTTCACATCTGGACTTGAACTCGTTCTATTTTTGCCAGAGGCCACGTTTGTGTACAGATAATCTGCTGAATTGAACCTGACAAGGACAAGGTGAGTGTGAACATTAATAGTGGGATATAGATACATCCAGCTAACGATTCCCAAATTAGGACAGAACTCTGTTGCTGGATTAAACTTATCTGCCACTATCTAACTTTAATCATATCAGTAAACTACAGCTGTGTTTGGGCACTTTTTCAGGACTAACATACAGCAACAGAGAATGTTCAGTTCAAGTGCTTGATAGTAGGAATAGTTTCATACTATACAAGTCAGATATTGTCACGATATGCAGTCAATTACTTTTTTCTTTACTTTTTCTGTATAAGAGAAATACACTTTCTTTATTCTATTCATGTCAGTTCATACTAGTTGCAGGTATTACATAAATCATTTAATCCTGTGAAGAAATCTTGAAAATGTCATATATGACGGTTGACATTTATTACATTTGTCCATGTTATTGCATTTTTCTTAGTTAGTCATATGAAAACATACAGCCTAGCACATATATACAAAGGTCCATATCATGTTAGCAAACGAGATCAAATATACAAGATTGATATGATTGTAGAATGTGACAAGAAGGAATAAGGAAAAGGTGTGTAAGATAGAATAATGAAACTTAAGATCTAGAAAATGATAAACACTGATTGATTACTTAGACAGATCCTGAGTCATATGAACCAAAATCTCTAACCAATGGTTACCATTTATTATGTGGATCCCAACTAATTAGCTCTTATTCACCAACACAGTTTAAACTAATAGTCAGCGACTGCGTGAATTCTTTTCATGTTTTGGTTTACCATTTTGATCTTATACTGGCCAATATCGTGCGATGAAGCAAGCACTAATAGATCACACATAATGCATGTTGCAACTATCAACAACTTTATCAACTGATGTGCCTCCTTTTCAGTGGTACTCTGTGTTTATTACTAATATTCCTTACTTGGTTATTCTATACTAGTAATCCTTGGATATTCTTTATGATCAAAGACTTATAGCATATATATATCTTCTATTTTAGTAGCTTATGTTATACATTTATATGTTAATATAAAGTAAACTAGTATACAGTATACCTAGATTTTCGATGAGAGGCATTATTGTAAAGGTTTCAACATACCTATAAATATTGTTAATTCAAGAGTTAGACTGTTATCACCAGCGACAATCAATGATCTACTGGGTATTGCATAAATTGATTGAATTACAAACCTTATCATTGAACTGTACGTGAATCATCATCATCAGCAGCAACGTAGAACCGAGCACAAACGCCTGTAGGTTCAAGTTGCCATACCACAATAGCACTACGAGAATATTGAGGTAACGTAAAGACAGAATACAAGAGAGAAGAGTAAAGTAAAGATGTCTAGAAAATAACAATAGAATTTAAGATCTAGATGAGGTTAAAGAGTGAATACACGTGCGCCACTGTGACCGATTCTGAGCCATATCGCCGAGTGTCTCCAGCCATTTGTTGCGATCATCACGCGGACCCCAACCAGGTAGTCTACATCTACCTACATGGCTTAGACCAGTAGTCAAGGTCTTCATGGACTGATGCCATGTTTTGGTTTGGCCGCCCCTAACCTTCATCCATCCTACTTCAGCCCTAGCTAACATGGTGCGTCGGGGTAGACGGTGGTCGGGCATGCGCAATACATGTCCTAGCCATGTATTCCGCCTGGAGCCCCCACAGGGTTTCTACCGGTCCCAAGCCCGGATAAAGGAGGAGGGTTGGGCATGGGGTTAGCAACCCCATCCCGTAAAACAACTACCATGCTAAAAAACAGCTTACGAGTAAAAATCTTTATAACCATTCTAACTCTGCCCTGGAAGTTGGAAGGACTAATATGACGCTTCATGGTGAAAGCCGAGCTCCTTCGGAAGCCATGAGGCCGATGCCCCCCCCCTTCTGACAACCGGAGCAACAATTAATATACTTGACCGACCCCAAACAGCTGTCCCCTGGGCACTGTACGTGAATGATAATGATGAATAAGTATTTGCTAAGAGATTTAAAAGGCATAAGTTTTTGATATGAGGTAAGGTTAAAGATTTACACTACTGAGGAATCATATACTGGGACGAAATAGTTATCCAATGTTTTCTGGTTTTTAATCGTACATTGCCTAGACCAACTAACTTATAAAAGCTACAAACAATAAAATACTAGTAGTAATTGACTAATTATGAAATATATTGACCATTCCAGTGTATACTACAGTAGTCAATGATTTCATGTTTAGTCACATGACAGACACAATTTGTCAGGGGTCATTAAAACAAAATAGTTGTTATTTTTTTAAAATAGATACTTATATTTTATGACTCCATGATATTTTGCATGATTACAGATTGATGAGATTCTTTGAGTGGGATTGTGAGTGGCAAACACAATCCGGAACAACAGTTTCCTTCTATTTGGAACTGGTCAGCTGGATATAACTGCATCTCACTGTTGAATTTCACACTGGGACTCGAACTAAGTTAGTTTTCTGCCAAACGTTACCTCGTTCACTACTAGGCTACCGAGTCGAGACAGTCATACTTATACAACGTGATTTTAGTCCACGACAAATTAGTGGGATTATCCGAATAAATTCTAATTATAGATGAGATTCTTTGTTATGACTTGTATCTTCTCATTATTGATGTTATTATGACTGCAGCTGACTGATTCCTTCTGTCATGTATGCATGTTGAGTGGATTTCTTCGATATGATGTTATGTCATAGGTTTTATGAAAGTTGGGTCATGACTTTCAGTAGAATTCAGATGACATGTTTCATGCCGTTACTGATTAATCATTTGTGAGTACCTGCTTCACAATAATTATGATCACACCTACATTCAAACTCAATTCATACACTTCAAATATCGTCCGATAAGTTCGAATCCAGGCGTTACTGGAGGATCTGTGTCATCTTGTGTTACAAATTGATTTTACACATCAAAATTCTAATAATGAACTTAATAGAATCATATGAACGTGGATATTTAAATGTCTTGGGCTTAATTTGTATTTAGTTAGTAAATACGTTGTACTGAGAAGCCTTCATCAGTACAGAAACGGCTTGTTCATAATGATTATATAATTAATGCCATTTCTTTTCATAAACGTAACGATAATATTAACTGCCACTATTTCCTATGTATAATAATAACTCTTAGTAGTCTACAATCGAAAGCTTTATTAATGATAATATGAGCTCATTGCCCTCCATCCGTATTCATATACCTACTATAGGAGAGCGAAGCACTAGAGACGTTATACTGTAGTAACAATAGTATTGTTAGTGATTATTACTTCGGTTATACCGCATGTTATTAATTTATTTAAGCTTAACGAGAATTTAGACACTATCAAATCAACACATTTGATTAACACAAAAACATGCTGTATAACCGAAACCAGTTTCATTTCTGAAGTTAACATTTCTGTTTCGCACGACTTTAAGAACTAAACAAACACACCCCTAAAAATGTGAATTCAGTTCTACAGGTAGTTAGTCGAAGTCTAATCCCTTGTGTTTTAAAGTCTCCTACTGAACTATGCTATGTTGTTTGTTCTATTCCCCAGGAAACATCAGTTATTTAGAGATTAAAGACCAGCTATGTTAGAAAGTATCAGCCAGCATGAAATATGAATTCACAGCTTCCTGACAATTTCTTTCAGCCATTAGGTACATATGCACATCAACGGAGTTGTTTACTATAAACTTAATATTGTCATGGTGTATACTTACTTACTTACTTACACCCGTTACCCCTACACAGAGGAGCATAGGTCGCTCACAAGTATTCTATCTTTAAACTCTGTCCTGAGCATTCCTTTCCAGCTGTTTTTAGTTGCTCTTCATCCATTTAACGTCTACTTCCGATTCTCGATGCAGTGTGTTCCTTGGCCTTCCTCTTTTCCGTTTCCCAACAAGATTCCATGTTAATGCTTGTCTCGTGATACAGTCTGATGATTTTCGCAATGTATGTCCTATCCATTTCCAACGTCTTTTCCTAATTTCTTCTTTGGCTGGAAGTTGGTTTGTTTTCTTCGATTGTAGGCTGTTGATGATGGTTTCCGGCCAATGAACATCCATTATCTTGCGTAGGCAGTTGTTTATAAATACTTGTACCCTACTGATGATGTTTGCACTTATTCTCCAAGTTTCAACTCCATGCAACAGAACTCTCTTGACGTTCGAATGGCAGAGTCTGACTATGAGGTTGGTTGACAGTTGTTTTGAGTCTCATATGTTTTTCAACCGTAGAAATGCTGCCCTGTCTTTACCAATCCTTGCCTTTACATCTGCATTGGGCACTTCTTGTTCATCGATGATGCTTCCCAGGTACGTGAAAGTATCCACTTCTTCCACAGTTTCTCTATCAATTTTAATTGAGTTTGTTCTCCCTATGTTGTATCTGAGTATCTTGTTCTTTCTTTTATGTATGTTCAGGTCTACTGATGCTGAGGTTGGTGCTGCGTTGGTTGTCTCCATTTGAATTTGTTGGTATGTATGAGCTTAAAGAGCTAAATCATTCGCGAAACCTAAATCATCAAGTTGCATCCTGCTTGTCCATTGAATTTCGTGCATCCCCTCAAATATGGAGGTCTTCATTATCCAGCCAACTACTAGAAGGAAGAGAAAAGGCGAGAGTAGGCAATCTTGTCTAACTCTGGTCCTCACTGGGAATGCATTTGCCAGCTGATCTCCATGCACAATTTCGCACTGTGTTCCGTAGTAAGAGTTCCGGATGATGTTGATGAGTTTCTCTGGTATGCCGTAGTGTCGAAGAAGTTTCCATAGTGTTCTCCTATCTACACTGTCAAACGCCTTCTCATAATCAATGAAGTTGATGTACAGGGGCGAGTTCCATTCAATTGATTGTTCAACGATGATCCGTTGTGTTGCGATTTGGTCTGTGCACGACCGATCCTTACGAAAACCAGCTTGTTGATCCCGAAGTTGAGCCTCTACTGGATCTTTCATTCTGTTTAACAATACTCTGTTAAAGACTTTCCCTGGTATCAACAGTAGCGTGATCCCTATGTAGTTGTTACATTTGCTCAAATCTCCTTTCTTTGGTATCTTGATAAAATCTCCTTCCTTCCAGTCTGCCGGCACTTGTTCTTACTCCCAGATTCTTCTGAATAAAACGTGGAGCAGCCTTGCTGATACATTTATATCTGGCTTGGGTGCCTTGGCTTATATAATGTCAGATCCTGCTGCTTTCCCATCTTGATTTCTTCCATCGTTGGTGGATTGACGTCTATCGGAAGATCTGTAGGAGCTGCTTCGTTTCCGGTGGGTTCAGTGGAGTTGGCCTATCCAAGAGTTCCTCAAAGTTTTCTATCCATCAGCTCCTTTGTTCTTGAATCTCGGTGATTGTCTTGACTTCGCTGTTCTTGACCGGTCACTCTAGTTTACCATATTTGCCTGCTAGTTTCTTCGTTGTGTCATATAGCTGTTTCATATTTCTTTCTCCTGCAGCTTTTTCCGCTGTCGTTGTAAGGCCTTGGTGTATTTCCTATTGTCGTCTCTAATGCTCTCCGTAACTTGCTTATTTGCTGCTGTGTATTCAGTTTGTGCCTTGATTTTTTGTCCTCTTGTTAGGCTGTTGTTGATTTCTATCTTCTTATTCCTCCTTTGTTGAATTATGCTCAGGGTTTCAGTGGATATCCATTCCTTATAATGATGCTTCTTGCTGCCCAGCCCCACCTGACATGTTGATGTTAGTGCTTCTTTGATTCCTCTCCAGTTGTCTTCCATAATGGTTTCTTCTTCCATCAGTAAATCTCGTTATTCTCGAAACCTGTTGTTTAGTACTATTTTGAATTCCTTGATTTTGTCAGTATCTCGAAGATATGCTGTATTAAACCGTTGTAATGCTGTTACTGTAGTTGTTCATTGCTTCTTTAGCCTCAGTTTTATTTTAGCAACCACCAGGTTGTGGCCTGACTCTACGTCACCTCCTCTCCTTGTTCGTACATCTTCTGAATTTTTTATTGATACATATATGAATGATTTGATTCTCTATAGTATGATCCGGTGAGACCCATGTAGCCTTGTGTATGCGTTCGCGGAGGAATATTGTTCTACCTATAACCATTTTACTGAAAGCACATAGGATTGTAAATCTTTCATCATTCTCATTTCTTTCTTCCAATCCTAGTCGTCCCATGGTTTCATCATATCCGGTGTTGTCCATTCCGACTTTGGAGTTTGGGTCCCTCATCAAAATTATCAGATCCTTTCCTAGACACTTTGCCATAATTGGTTGCAGCTTATCATAAAACTGATCTTTGTTTTCGTCGTTGCTATCCGTAGTGGGTGTATAACATTGGATAATATTCATTGCAATCCCCTTCCTCATTATTTTGAAATAAGTTTTGATTATACTGGGTCCATGTAGTTCCTATCTTACAAGTGCATTACGTGCTTTATTGACCAGCATCAGAGCAACTCCATGGGTGTAAGGAGCATTTTCCTCCTCGTAGCCGGAGCATACTAGCATCTCATCCGTAGACAATGTTTTCTGTCCTGCTTGAGTCCAACGGGTTTCATTAATTTCGAGCACTGTCAAGTTGTATCTCTTCAGTTCTGCAGCTATTTGATTGGTCTTTCCGCCCTCCCACATTGTCCGAACATTCTATGTACCTATAAAAATTTTTGCTCTGGATGTTAGAAGTGGCATCGGTCTCATGACTTCCGAAGAATCTCGGCTTTCACCATGAGGCGTCGTAATCATTCCTTCCATTCCCAGGGCAGAGTTTAAATGGTTTAGTTTGTTTAATCCAGTTAGCGTTTTTTTAGCTAGGTTGTTGTTTTATGCAATGGGAATGCTAATCCCATGCCCAACCCTCCTCCTTCGGACCGGAAGTAACCCTAGGAGAGCTACAGGCGGAGTTGTCATGGTGTATAGGCTGACATAAATAACAGTGATATAACTCAATTTGTTGTATGTATGAAAAAATAGTAGAATTCAAGGTCTAGGTGGAGAAAGAGAGTTAATACACTTACATAACTGTCACCGATTCTGAGACACATCACCCAGTGTCTATAGCCATTGAACGAAATTATCACGCCGACCTTAACCAGGAAGTCTGCATCTACCAACATGGGTTAGATCAGCAGTCGGTGATTCTATAAAATGATGCTATATTTTGGTTTAATCCTCTCACCATGGCTTAATTACATCCTACTTCTACACCAGCCAGCATCGTGCGGTAAGGGAGGCGGTGGTTCTGCATATGCAATAAACGTCTCAATCATCTTAGTTGACCAAGGTTTACTACCTCTTCGACTGACTTGTCATCTTTCATATTACTCTATATCTAACATAAATATTACTTATACGCTCATTCCATTATATACGGAGGCATTTTGAAAATTTCTAAAATCAAAGACCATGACTCTACATATATCTTTTATTTCATCCAAAAGTTTTCCAACTATAAGTTAAAACACAATAAATTGCTACTTAGTCCACTAGACCTTTCGTTGAGAGATGGATATCTCACTTGTACCATAAGTAGTGTAACTTAACAAAATCCAAGTAAACTTTCTGAATTTCAAATTGAGATTTCGTCAGACATTGACTCATCAAGGCTGATCAGGCTTCTAAGATAAGTAAGGTGGTTTGCCTATTCCGTTAATTCACTTTATATAACCAATGTAGGCGATGATATAGACCAATCTTGAAATAACACCATGCATTTAGAGGTAGATAAACATATCCCAAATATGATTAGAATGTATTTGAATCTTCTCGTTGATTTGTGTGAACAACAACACTAGGATGTAGGCACATCCAGCTGACGAGTCCCAAATAGGACAAAGCGAGTGTCCTGGATTTCGTTTACCTGTCACAATTCAACTGAAGCAACCCATTTATGTTTAAAATGTAAGTTAAAGTCTTCAAGAAACTTTGCATATCATCAGACAATACTTTATGTTCAATTATTGAAATTGTCATTTAGTCACATATTACGTAATTCTAAACCATAATGAATATAAATATGTAACTATGATTACAATAATAAATGTTTCCAATCAAATAATTCTGAAATTCAAATAAGCAGATACTTTCAACTGATGAATCTTAGATGAATGTGAAACATACATTTTGTATTCATATTTGATTCAGACATATAAAAATCAACCTGTCACTAGATAATTTAACAATAAATCTTTATGACACATGGTAACAAAAACAGAGGAAAGAAAATAGAAATGTTTACACGACAGATTTGTATAGAATAGGGAAATAACAAAGAAAGAAAAGATAAACAAAGTGTTTAAACATTGGTGAATACAACAACAACAAGTTACCATAAACATTAGTAATCATCTGTATAGAGAACAAAGAAATATGTTCATGTGAAAATATAAACATTAATTGGTAATGAATAGTTGTTTTTTTCTTCTTAGTTTTGTATTCAATAATGACAGTGAATATCCACAGCCCAACCAACGAACGATGCCTAGAACATTTATTTATGATAGGGACTGCGTCGGTCTCTTGCTCCACTTCTTCGACGAAAGCAGACCCTAATAATCCATTCTCTGGATTACTTGGAGTAGTGATGCTAGGCACTTGGGACAAAGATACTTTTGTCAGACATTCTAGTTGAATTTGGGAGTCAATCCCAACCGTGGGCTTAGATATTGCGTCGTCTACTACTGGCAGGCTGATGCTGCTGACTTTGGTACCAGTCTGATGCAGCAATAAATCAATCAACTGTTGGTTGGAAATGAGAAGCTCATGTATCAGTACGTTGGCATGTTCACTTAGTGCTGACATGCTGATTTGCTCAAAATGTCGATCTAGTTAATGGCAAATATGATGCAAAGTCAATGATAAGAACCCAAGGCACTGATTAGTCCTTGATGTGATTCGATTTGTCGACCAGAAATTGAATGATGTTGATTTAGCTGCAGAAATTTTGAGCTTGACTGGGTCCCCGTCGCCAACTTGTTATGACGCCACTGCTATGTTTTACTGCCAGACTTAATACGGTTCGCGTATGATCTCAAGGGTAGCCAAATTATACGCCTGATTGCTACGATTTCTCAATACCGATTAACTGCGAACGCTACCTCAGATACTTGTACTTTTGTCGGATACCACAACTTATTTCCAAACCCACAGCTATTCCAAAAGACTGGATTTGTAAGAAGATTGTATTGTGGAGCAAAAACGGAGATAAGACTGGCGAACCACGTTTATCTGAGTGTATCGATTTTTTATATCAATTAATATTACAGTGATGAGTCATCAAGTGAATTCATCAACCATTTACAAATACAATTGAATGTTATTAGGAGTAAGACTCACAATAATTTAAAATTAATGTAATGAGTTTACGAATCAAACTTACAAAAAAAATCAATACAACTTCTTTCGCTTGATCTAATTAACCATTGAATCTTGTTGGGGATTCATAATCCCCAACAGACGAACGTCTTACTGTTTGACTATTTAACCAACCAGTTAATCAACAATTGATATTTTTTAACCTCGATCAAATCACTATGCTTTTGTAAGACTTTATCGATTGCCATTGTTTGGTTACTATTATACACCAGATATAGTGAAACTCTGTTGGTCATATCTTCTCATTACATAAATTAGTATGAATCACCTTCTGAAAGGAATCAATAGTGAACTGATATTGATTATAAATGGATACTGTCAAGATTCTTCCTAAACTATTATATTTTACCATAAATTAACATCAGGCCACGAGTTATGAAGGAAAAGATAGACGAAATGTAGTCCAAAGTTACGATTTCTTACACTGTAGTCTTCTGTGGACTATGAAAATATAATAGATGATTAAGCTACAAATCTTCACTCATAGATGCCTCAAAACCATCACAAGCATGTCATAAAATGATCAGGCAAGCAGTTCTATGGTTAGACATATAGTAGTAGCTACATTGGATATAAAACTTTTCCAACTGAGGTGGTTAAGACATAGACTACGTAAGTCCAACCACACCAAGTACACCTGTGTATGATGTTACCTAGTGTAGGATGGAGTAAGACAGGAGAATGACAAGGGTAGACGGACCTAAATTTGGTACTCCATAAAGTCGTTGTCTGTTTATCTGAGTCATGTTGGTTAATACAGACTCCTTAATTCGAGTGTGGGCTATAAGTAAAGGCAGTGATTGGAAACGACGATTTTTGTGACTAAGAATAAGCCATATTGGAAATGATGCATTCATTCCTTCATGCATGCATTCCTTTTATTCGTTTTTGTTGAATTATATTCTATAATCTTTTATGATCACACTCAGTTCGATGATAACATACTTCCAACATAGATCATCATAGGTCACTGTCGAATTTAGTTGTAATTGTCATACTACTCATGAGTAGTTGAGTGTTTATCGCATAATTTGTAACTTGCATTTCATTGGTCAGTTTTGTCCGAAGTTTCTAGACATTGTTTTCTATTGGTTGGAACAGTGTTTGTCTGGCCAGCCATTTTTGTTTAGCATAAAATTTGAGTGCTTTGTGCATAAAGCAGATTGTTGTAACCGTTTGTTGTTGTTGTTGTTGTTGTTGCTTAATCACCTTGAATGTAAGTGACAAGTAAATTAATAATTATTTGTTGTAGAACTACATTAGATATTTATATTTGTTCCAATATAAATATTCCGAATAATCAAGACAGTCTTTTGACTTTATCGACTTCGGGTGCGTTATTCCGGTGAATTCAACGCGATGTCAGGTGAATCCTACAGTCACATTGATCCATATACAACCACAACTTATCGGATAAGTGTATAAATGAAAAGTTAGTAAAGATGAGAACTGCATTTGAATGGAATGTAAATTCAATCGAAAAAGAATTTAGGCGACTACTGGTGATCATCAATCTTCATTTGAGTTCAATCACACGTTGAACAGACATACTTCAAAGGAAAGTACAACATGGAATTGAAGTGGTTTGTGGAGATTGATTTCAAGTTTAGTTTTAACAAATTCGTCGCCCAATTTCTTGTGGTAGGGTACCATTGAAAACTAACATCAATTTGTGACAAATTCAATCTACTAAAATTAATATCAGTCTACACAAACCACTTTAATTCAGTTACAATAATCAGTTTATTAGTGACTAACTTCAAAATATTCCTGAAATTTTAGTGAGAAGTCTTAACTGGTGTAGTTCAGACATATCAGGAGTGGGACAGTTATTATCAGTGACAATTAATCATCTTTATGTTATATTACAAATTTATCAATGTGGAAATTCTACCCTGTTGATACAGGCTCAGTGGTGAAGAAGGTTAGGCGTTTGCCGACCTGAAATCTCTGGGGCAGAGTCTAGGGTGTGCACTGATGAAAAGTCCCACACCAGCACGAGGCATCTGTTCAGTTCTCCCTGGTTCTCAAGGACACTCTACCAACATTAGTATATGATGAAATCAACCAGCTGAAATGTGTAAAATACTATGTCAAGGAATAGAATCAGTTGTTTCAAGTGAAACGAGATTTATGGTGAGAGCCACATATACATTTTATTTTGTAGTTCGGACCACTGTGATATGCATCGATATGTGGAAAAAACTGTTACCTATGAGTAAAGATTTACGTCAGTTGAGAGGAAGACTGATGTGCCAGGTACCTAATAAAGATTGAGTATCTTCGAGAACTGTTCTTTAGAACATTATTCTTATTACTATAACTATGGACAATCTGAACATTTCATTTCTATGACTGTTACGTTCCCCTTGCCCGGTCAGCCCGTTTAGTATATTTACTCTTAGTGTATTGTTTATTACCATGAACTACAGTTGCTTAGTTGTGTACAACTTGTCCTCATTCACTGCCACTATTTCCTTTGTTCTGTATCAATGTTAGATTCTTGATTGGTTTACTGTGTAGTCTGAATTTTTGTATATACAAAGGCATGATTGAAATACAATACGTTTTTCTCCGTTCCCGATTCTGGTTCTTCTATTTTTGGCCTGGGAGGTGAATGGGCATAGGTCAGTCGCGCATTATCAACTAGGCATACTTTATTGACGTTCGCGTATACCAACTAAACCTTCTCTTTCTCACGTCATAACAGAGACATATTGTAGCCAGTCTTCATTTCAAATTCTTTGAAAAATGACTTGACATCTTTTCAGTCAAATCAATGAGCTGCTTTATCGTCGTTTCTGTGAATTAATAGCTGCAACACCATTACAAGACTAGGATTCATTTATTTCCCACATACAATATTTGTATCCCATATAATATAATTACTTAATTCTTAAGTAACTATTTAATTAGAGACACTGTATCCCCATTGACTTTGAGTGGTCAGTAAATCAAAACGATTATTGGTTTATTAGCACACTGAGTGTGGGTATTTCACTTATCATATTTGCTCGTTCATTTGCTGTTTTCTTGATAGGAAAGCGGTGGCCAGAGGGTACTATTTTTACAATTAGAATGTTCGTCGGGCAATACAACTGAACTTAATGTATATCTCCACAAAATTAACTCACTGGTGATTAACTTCCGATTGTTCCTAAAATTCTTATGAGAAATCATGAGTTGTGGTGTTTAGACTTGTCGGAAGTGACACAGTTATTACCAACCGCAATGGACGATTATCGCTTTATATCACAAATTGCTACAAAATGGAATTCAACCGTAGGACACCAGCCTGCCTTGTAGATCAGAAGGCTGAGTTCATATAAATGAATTCGCTGCGTCCCACTTTTAGATGGAATTGAGGGTGTGCATCACTAAGACAAGTATCCGTCGACTACTCCACCGGTTTTCAGTGGTACCTTAATTAACATTAATCTGTGACGAATACAAACAACTGAAGTTAATACCCATTGTCCCAAAAGCAGCCTCATCTGAACAAGCGAATGCTCAATTTAATAATTTTAGTAAAAATAATATGCAGGATGATAGTTTTCATTACTGACGAAAACAGCTACAAGTGACGACGAGTCATATTGATGAAGTACTTTTAAAAGTTGTACATGCTTTACTTCCCATAACAATCGTCTTATAGTTTTGCTTCTCCAAGCTTTCATGATATTTGGTGGTTCCTTCAATATAGAGAAGGCCGGGTATCTATACACGCTGAATGATTCTCTTCAATGTAACTCTGTTTTTATTAAAATATTCTTTCAATCAATCATTAACACTTAGTGATTAAGGTTAAACTGAAAACTAGTTTGATTGTTACTGATTATATCTCAATCAACCTGAATAGATTTCCTGGAAGCATTAAGGTATTGTTTTGTTTTATCACAAAATTTCATAAAAGTATGAATCCATTGAGCCTACATCCATTAATTCATCTAAGAGCTTCATAGTCGTTAGGATTGAAATACAATCAGAAGAGTAAATCATACTCCACGACGGTTTTTGCTTCCAGCTTCAGTCTATTCAAGTTATGTAATGAGAAATCATGACCATTAAAGTTTAAACATATCTGGGGTAAAACGGCAATCCCTCTATATTACAAGTTGATTAAACTCAAATTCCATAGTTATAATGATTCAAAGTTTTGCTTTGGAAATCTAACGATCCTAAACTTAATCCATAAAGAAACTGTTGATGCTCACTACTTAAATGTCTCATACTAGAACAAAACATCTATCAAGTACTCGTTGACGTTTAAGGATACTTAACCTAAGATCAATCCATAACGAAAATAACGTAGAATTTGATATGCCGGGCACCTAATGAAGATTTGGCTATCTTCGGGAACTGTGATTTAGAACATTATTTCATTTATTATAACTGTGGACAGTGTTGTCATTTTATTTCTATGACCGTTACGTTCCCCTTGCCCGGTTCTCTCATTTAGTGTATTGATTCTTTATGTATTGTTTATTATTACGGACTACGTCTACCTATTTGTGTACAAGTTCTCCCCATTCACTACCACTATTTCTTTTGTTCTGTATCAATGTTAGATTTCCGATTGGCTTACTGTGTGGTCTGATTTTATGTATATATAAATGCATGATTAAAATATAATACGACCTTGGACCTTGATCTGGTTCTCGCTCTCTCAGTCTTCCTGTTCTCAATTCTGGTTGTCTTATTGTCGGCCTAGGGAGGTGAATGGGCTTAGGTCAATCGCATATTCCTAACTAGGCACGCATCGTATTGGTGTCCACATCCACCAATCAACTTCATCATCATCACTCTCCTCCTCCTCTTCATTCACGACATAACAGAATTATATTAGCGAATAAATAATTAATGTTAGAATGTATTTGAATCTTCCATTTGCTTTGTCATGGACTGAAATTAATCCGTCTTTGTTGCTATATGTGCATCCTGAGCAAATAACCTCAGTATGTCAATAGTTCACAAGTATTATTTGAGTTGGGTTGTGACCAGCAAGTGGAATCCAGAACACATATCTCGTCCTATTTGGAACTCGTCAGCTGGAGGTACTTGCATCCCAGTGTCGATGTCCATACCGTGACTAAAACTTAGTTCATTTCGTGCCGAACGTCACTTCGTTCACCATTAAGCTACTGTGTCTAGATGGTCACATTCGGGCTACAGGTAAGTATATACAAATGTGGCTGTCACACTCAATGATAAACGCAGTGGTGTTTAACACTAAACGAATTGATTTCTAGTCCCATCTATGAACATCAACATACGGATATATCCAACTGATAAGTTCCAAATAGTACTAAACATGTATTCTAGATTCCGTTTACCAGTTATAATACATTTCAAACAAGATAGTTTTCATTCTTTTTTTTAATTCTCTAATAGTTTCTTTTTTTTCTTTTTCTTTTTTATCTTTTCATAGGTGATAAACTAGTGAAGTAATAAAAGAAAAAAAAACAAACAAACATGGTACTTGAATTTGGTTTAGGCTTTTTAGATAGATTAGCCGGTGTAAATCATAATGCATTTTCACATTTAGAAGATTTAGCTGATAGATTAAATCATTTTATTAGTTGTGCTATTATACTTATGTTATCTGGTGTAACAATGGCTAATGTATATTTTTTAAGACCAATTGCATGTACATTACCAACTGCACCAGAAAATAAATTTAATGAATTCGCTGAATCAGTTTGTTGGGTTCGTGGTACAATAGCTATACGTAATAATGATCAAATGCCAATTACAGATGAAGATTGGGAAAAATTACGTGAAAGAGCTGATATGTGTAAGTAATATAATATTTAACTATTTAATATGATAATTTGTTAATCACTAGGAAGTAATGAAAAGCTATTTTGTCTTAGTATGGGATTATTCAGCAGTGCACATCTACTACCGCATCCGAGGTCAAATCTATGACTCTCTAGCTTCTCTGGGAAAGTTTTACCATTAGGTCACTGAGTCAGTTCCCAATGGTTGGCATTTCTAAATCAAATAATTCATGAGACGTTTTTACACGGTCTCATTCATTACCATCAGTAGGTAACCACCTCATATCCAACACATATCATAAATGGACTGAATCAGAGACATAAACCGTTGGGATCTGGCTCAATGGTTTAGTGGTAAGGTGATCTCCGTGGAGCTTGAAGGTCATTGGTTCGGTCACTGGTGGCAGCGTGGATTCTCACTACCGAAGAGTCCCACACTAAGATGAGCCAGCTTTCCAGTTGGCGAACACTTAACCCTCTACACCACTGGACTGGCCGGCGTTTAATGGTAGAATTCTCACTTCCATCAATTTGTGATATAGCGCGTACTGCTGAGGAGTTTCATACTAGGATGAAACAACTATCTGGTGCTCCCTGGTTTTCAATGGTACACAGCCAACACCAAACTGCAACGAATTCAATCAACTAAACTTAATGCTGATATCCACAAACCATCTCATATCAGTACATTGTATTACTTGAAAATAGTTGTATTAAGCTAGGTGAACCATTAATTTGCCTTTAACTATTCTATCTAAAATCACTTGTAGCTTTTACCTTGACCATGTGGTTAGATTTGTCTATCATGATAATCCAACCGGGCAATATGAGTTAGAATATTCACTCCTTTTGAAACCTACTAATCCTTGTAAGTTCAAGTATGATTAAAGTACGATAGCTTAGTCATGAAACCTACTGTACTGAGGTGTAACTAATATAAGTTGTCAAACTTGAATATCCATAATTCCTAGTGATACCGCTACCTAATAGTTGAAGAAGGAAGTTCTACAATGCCGACTTTTGAAATGGCACCATTTATTTTGGACACAAATCTATATAATTAATTTTAAATGTACGCAGCTAAAACATTAGAAACTACTTAGAATGTATTAGAAACTTCTCATTGATTTATCATGGACTGAAATTGATCAATCTCTGTTGCTATATGTGCATCTTGAGCAGATTACCTCGATATAGCGATATTTTACAAGTAGTGTATGAGTTGAAATGTGGCTGACAATCAAAATCTAGAACATACGTTTCTATTAGTTAGATATATGTCAGCTGGATGTTTGAGTCCCAGATGATAATCAACGCTAAGATACAGGTATATACAATTGACCAGCCGTAAATAGGACGAAACGCGTGTCATAGGTTCGGCTTTCCAGCAACAATTTAAATAAAAAGAAACAATTAAAAACTACTCACTAAAAATCTACATAGATTTGTTTCTTGAAATCTGTAATCAGGAGATGATGACCACTTATATGCTTCAAGCAGCACGTATGATCACTTTGATGTCACCTAGATCAATTTTGTGGTTATTTACAATCACCGTCCTTTAGTTTAGCCAAAAATGACCAGATATCTGTTTTGTCCTACTATGGGGCTCTACAATAGTGTGCACACACGTTGAGATAGTAGATCGAACCCAGTATCTCATGGTTTATAGATTAACAATTAATATTGAAACCACTTAGTCGGTATTTAGCAGTGGATACTTCTAACTGCAGTTAGTTCACTACGATACGTGGTCACCATATTTCAATGGATAACTGTCTTGCACTGACATGGTAGAATTCCACTAAGGCAAGTCACCTATTTTATGTTATTCCAGAAGATACAGAATCTTTGATTTCGTATTTTCAGTTTAACATACATTAAGGTTCCTATCGAATATTATTCAAACCAAATTTTATGTGAAACAGACTACTTACTTATAAATTAAAAAAGTAACTATTATTCTAGAAGTATATAAGATCAAAATCATTGGTTTTGTGGTTACCATGGTGAAGAAATATTACAGTGTAATGTTTAAGAGTTGAAACAGAGTCTCACACAAAAACTGAATGGAATATATCCTGACTCATCCAAATGAATGGATCTTAAAAAGAAACAACTGATCAGTAAGCCTTACCGTCCTTAGTCGAGTTATGCATTTATGTTCAGTAAGAAATAAACACTATTCAATGGTGTTGGTAATTATCACAAACTGTTGTTGGTTGGTTACCCGTGAAAAGCATGAGGTACTGAACAGCTGTTTTATTTCAGCACAGGACTCCATAGGCATTGACTAATCATCACGCTATAGCATAAATTGATAGCAGTGACACTTTTGCGATTGGATGAAGACCCAATGGTGCAAATGGTTAAGTGTTCACCGTATGGCTGGAAGGTCCTTGAATTGATTCTCTGGTGGTATTGAGGGTGTAGAATTCTGAGGAGTTTCATGCTAAGACGAAACAGTTGTCCAGCCCTCTATGGGTCTCATTGGTATCCTACTGACATTAATCTATAATAACTTCAGATAACTAAAATTAATACTTATTTATACAAAACTACTTCGATTCAGTTACTATTCAATCATTTAAGTCATATGGAATTTTTCTAACAGAAGTTTTTATAAATCGATTTGTAACTAATGTACTGAGTTTTCCGGTTGCTTGTACTTGTCATCTAAGAATGTCTGTAATCTTAAAAGTTGTTGCTAACCTTGTAATTTGAATTTATGTTATATGAATATCATAGTGAAAAACGTTATTTACTTGATCTCAGATGGCTTGTTATCAACTAACTAATATGATAACATAGTACGTATGGTATTAAGTCACTTAAATCAATGGCCACAGTGCTATATGAATTCAATCAGCACTAATAACAAGATAAACATTTTCCATAAATCAATGATCTTATGTTTACTAATTTTAATGTTATCACTCTTCAGTCGATCTACCTGATATAATAGAATTCTAAGAAGCGATTGTTCCACCCAGCATAACCCAACTAGTTCATCGTAGTAGGTAAACCAAACCATCACATCTGAGTAGGAGTAACTGTCATTTAAGATATTGTAGTAGCTGCTGATACCCCTAGTTATGGTACAGAGTTTTTAATGATTGTACGTTCTATTTTATCCTACAGTATATAAGTTATAAAATGATTGAACACAGATTAAAATATTTCCCTACTTATTAAGTATAATTGGCGTACCTAATTGTGATGCTTCTAAACGAATTAACTCATATCAACTAACTTTAAACTTTTGTATTAAATATGGAAAGCGATTCCAGTATCATGATGTTTGTCGAAAATAGTTTAAAAGTATACAAGACGATTTTGTTGAGGAGTATGATTGTCTAGAAATTAACGTTTATACCCAGGAGGTGGAGGAGGGTGTTTAGAATTGGCGGATTTGTTTTCAAAGTGATACCATCCGAAATAAATAATGTCATCACTATCAGTTGTCATTAATTCTCTTCATTGGATCAGTAACTATGCCATATAATTAACTTCAAGTATCTCTATTGATACACTAAATGTTTTATTTATTATGTTATATTTTGAAAAATCAAGCAATCACAATATATGAAAAACAGTGACCTTCATGGTACCGATCAGTGCATGCACACGTTTGTCTTGTGAAAACTAATCTCTCCCCCCCCAAGCCGGAATGAAGAACACAAGATAACTAAGTCAACCACCACTCATCCCTTTACATGCATACAAAACCTGACCACGTATTGTACCAATAGAGAGAATGACATTTATACAAAACGGAAACAATAATGACTAAGAACTCAAGGGCTGGGGTACAGATACGTAATTAATTGATTATAGTTACTGAATGACTAAAGATAAGGTAACAGTTTATGGGTCTAATCGAAGGTTAGGGCAATACGGACATGACAATAATTGATATACATAATACTGAAAGTAAATGGAACAGTCTTCTGAGAAACAGTTCAGAGAGTTAGTTAAAATTACTTTACATTAATTTGTTAATAATCTGAGTGATGTCAGTGATACTATCGAAGCAAATTACCTGTGATAAGTTCTAGTTGAACAAGTAAATATATATTTAAATTGTTTGTTTGTTATTGTTGTTGTTACCATTTAATCTCAGTTGTTCACTATGGATATTAGCAAAACTTCTAAGTGTAAACATAGGCTGTTGATATTACCAGAGATCGAACCTGTTTGTAACTTGTGCTTGATAGCTTGAATAACTGTGGATAAGTTCAGCACTCAAACTCTTTGAACCATCCTAGTCGTAACTCAGTAGATAAGTAAGCAGGAAACTTTATTCTAGTAAGAAAGTAAAATATCTACACAATATCCACGTATCTACAGTTTTCAAAAAATACGATAAAATCATCATGATTGTCTGTCCAATCCAGATTATGAAGTTCCAACCATTACCTAATCAAAACACTTCACGTCAAGATTTGGAAAAGTTTTATTGATCAGTAATTGAGAGAAATGTCTCCAGCTCTTTCAAGGATTCTGGAAACTACAATGTGACTCCTGGAGTCGATTCCAAGAGAACCCTTGATATTGAGGCTTCATAATTACTGCTTAATGCCACTGACATTGTATGATAACAATAATATACCTAGGAGCCAAGTTTAGTATGCTATACAAAGCAACATGTTTTTTTAAAACAATTCAAGATTGACAAAAAGTAGCCTTCTCTCGTCATCACCGTGTTTATACAAATTTGAATATATCTTGCGAAAATACTAACTGAAAGAAGATTCTGCCATAGATTCGACAAACATACTCCAATGCGTCTTCACTTTAACAAAAAGAAAGTCTTGGATATCACATTACAGACACATGAATTGAAGTATATATCATGAAATCCTTCAAAGTGTTTGTCTTTTCAAACTCGTTGATGTTATTGATGTTAATCTCTTTAAACTGAAATTATGTGTTAAGATGGAAACAGTTATCAAGATTTCTTCACCATAGTAAACAATCTTTAATTTCGTTACATCATTTGTATTATTTCCCTGTCATTACACTGATTAATCCTCATAAACCTTCTTTTGCAGCTTATGCCTACTTTAAGTATTCTGTTTTGCCTTCGTTTGGATACATTCCTTTCGTATCACGCTAAGGTGCTTTCCACCTAGATCCCAATAAAGCATACTACTATGTGTATGCTACACTTCTTTTGAATTATTAGTTTACATTATTAGAGATTGTATATAGTGTGGTTGATGAAAATCAAGCAATGCGAAATGAATCGTTATCCTATTGTTTATTACGGTTTCAAGATAATTAAGTGAATGGAATTTATGAAATTATAAGTAACGTTTCAAAGTTATATTGTCCATTTAGAATAAGCTACTATCTTCCCGTTGATTTGTAATGAAATGGGATTGGTCAGCCTCTGTTGCCATATGTGCATCATGAGCGGATTTTCTCGAATTAGCGAAAGTACACAAGTAATATTTAAAATTGAATTGTGATTGACAAGAAGAATCTACGACGCTACTTTCGTCCAGTTTGGGACTTATAGGCTGGATGTACCTGCATTCCAATGTTGATGTTTACACTGGGATTTATAGTCAGTCCGCATTGTGCCAAACGTCACCTCGTTCACCACTAGTCTACTGTGTCTAGAGAGTTACACTTATGTACTATCGCTATATCGAGGCAATCCAATCAGGATGCACATATGTTAACAGAGAATGGTCAGTTTCAGTCCATTAAAAGTCGATGAAAAGGTACAAGCTTATCCTAATTACATATATACCCGTTGTACAAATCGAACTATCTGGATACAGTAGCCTAGTGGTGAACGACGTGGAGTCCTGAATACCACTTGCCAATCACAATCCAACTTCAAATATATTATTTTGTCTACTTATAAGTAGTTAAACTTATTATTTTAAATTGTACGTGCATAGGTTTGCACTTGATAAACTGATTGTTTTGAAATAATATTGTGGTGATTAGTATCAAGTTTAATTGTTTGTAGTCATCACAGATTGATTTTAGTTGGATACTAATGAAATGTAAGAAGCACTGAACAACTACTTTATCTTAGTGTGAAACTTTTCAGTAGTGCTCACCTTCGATTCTGCCCTTGAATCAAACCTAAGTCCTTCAAGTTGGTGAATGCTTATTTGTGTCTAGTTTACAGATAATAACGCTAACACATAAAATGCAAACGTAACTAGGAGGGGGACATATTTAATATGCAAAAAACTTTCTTCATGCATAAGTGTTATTCAGTCAAGTTGGCATTTATACAACCTATTAGTTTCCAACACTTTATCAACGTTATCCACCTAGGAACTTTGAAGTATCACATTTCATTTAGATAAGTAACGCATTCAATCAGAACTTGATAACATTCTAGGATTTTGATGTTCTCTAAATTTCTACAAATGATCATAGTTCACGAATTCATATCTCCGTCAAAATAATACATAATCATCAACAATAGATATAACGTGAATATCACGTAGTTAGAAACAATCAGCAAGAATTTGAAGACTTGAGCTCTTGCATAGTATTTGTTTACATTTATTAAGACTAACTTTAGTCAATCATTAATCATGTAATATCTGTATAGTCTTCTGTCAACATGATATTCTTAGAAGTTAGGATGAACTTATATATTGCCGTAGATTTGTTATAGAATGAAGCTGGTTAGTCTCTGATGCTATATATGTATCCTGAGTGGATTGCCTTGATACAGCGATTATTCACAAGTATTATTTAAGTTGGATTGTGACTGACACGTGGAATTCAAGACGCTCGTCTCGTCCTATTTTAGACTCATCCCATTGTGAACATCAACGTTGGGATGCAGGTACATCCAGCCGACGAGTCCCAAATAGGATAAAACGTAAGTCATTTAATTCCACTTGTCAGTCACAATCCAACTCAAATAATTCTTAGAAGTTATTGTCACCTGATTAACTAGTAACGAATAAATATTTTTGATACTGTATGGCTGAACTGTATTAACAAAACAGTAAGTTAGTTAATCACTCATGTACTAAATCTTGTTATAACGTGAAAAATAAATGGGAACCGCAACCTATAGAATCTATTCTCTGTGGTATCGATACGGTTAACGGCCAAACTGCATTTCTTACACATTTAATAACTATAATGATGATATTGCATAAAGTGTATTTTTTTATTTACTCATTTCTGGCTGTCATTTCTGTTCTCCTTTCTGAGTTATTGCAACTTCACTTCCAGCCTATTATCCCTATTTCTGTACAAAACTCGCCTAGTTCAATCTTTAATGTATTTTGCATTTCCTAGTACTGTTTCACTATGTGATATATGAAAGCCCTTGTTCTTACTTATTAATTAACTGAGCACTAACTCTTATTTACTGTTGTAGCTTTTTTGCACTTCTGAAAAGTCGTTTGGTCACTCTCGTAACGTGCTAATCAGTCAGAGTCCTTATAGTTGAGTAATTATTATAGTACAATTTCCATTAGTTTGCCCAGATGTGATTGCCGGAATTCACCATTCTCGGTCATCTCGTATCTTACTTTCACACCATCACACCCAAAGTCAATACTAAACCAAAATGGTTACTATTTAACCTAAGTTTATCTTTAATCTTAACACTATCATAATCATAATCCCAAATCTTAACCAGAATCTATTTAAAGTCTAATAAGAGACTATTTTGCCCGTCTACTAATCATTTCAGGATACGAGTCTTACATTAAACTGTTAAGATCAGTCAGTCAATGTCTGTTACTCCTTGTGGAGTATATGCCTCCGTAGTGGATTCTCCCACTAGTTCGATCCTCAAATCTCCTTTTTCCGTTGTTCCGAACTGCTATTTACTCTGTTTATGTCCTTCTCCTATTGCCAAGTGAAATGTACTCTTCAGTCTTCTTCTTTTTATTTAGTCTTAATGACTCCAGATCATTTAAGATGTCGTTACTTTTTCAATGTGTCCATCAAGATATTCACTTACTGTTACATCTCACACGGGTTGGCCGATTCTAATGATAGTAATTTCACACATGATACTATATCTTACAACAAATCTGAGCATTACTTTACATTACTGAAATATGTTAACTCACAGTAAACAATCGAGAAACCGGTTAGTTGCAAGCATATGTATTACAATAAAGTAGTAAGATATATATACAAAACTTACTACTGCTTTCTCAATATGCCTGTTGCATCATCATTCAGTAATCACATATCTTCCTCGAGACATCTTATCTACGATGACTACCTTTTTATGAGACTAATTATGAGTCTAATTATTTCATTTGTTAAGTCAAATGTTTACACTGTATGCTGATTGACTGAAGTGATTATTGATCGCAAACTTATCAAGGTAATTTCTGGAACTCTAGTGAAAAGACATAACCAGTGGATTTCCCCTATATCCATTATAAGGTAGTTAACCACTGACAGGATTGGATAAAGTCGCGCAAACTTGTCGTAAATTATCTGAGTTAGAAATACCAACTTCTAACGGTAAAGTATTTGCCACGGAGACAAGATGTCCTAGATTTGATTTCTGGTCGTCTAGTGGATGTGTACTACTGAGCAGTCTAGTGGTTCGTAGTGGTCGGTGGTTGTGTAGTTGTGACTAGTTGGTGATATTGAATCAACATTTCAAAAATTGAAAAATAAAAATTTATTGATCAAATATATTGATTACCATTTGAAATTGGATTTCTCGTCGACTGAAAATCAATGATTCCAAGATTTCATTCGACTAACCTTTCCAAGTTTCTTCAGGATAAATTAATTGAAATCAAAATTTTGAAAGTTAATCGATCAACCTAATTGTTGCCTAGGTTAATGTAAAAAAAGATGTGAAACAGATCTGATATGAAAGTGTGTATGAGTGTATAAATGCACCCGCTTAGTAACATGTAAATGTATGTTGCTGTGTTAACCAATCTACAATTGTTACTAGTGAAGCCATAGATTGTGGTTAGTGACAATTAATTAATTACGTGTATAATTAGAACAATCGTGTAAATGTCAAATATCCCGACGATTATGATGATTGACATAAGGATAACAGTGTATAACTCTGTTGAATAAGATAAGTGATATTAGATGTTTAATTGGGATGGTTATTCTTGTAGACATTGGTTATTTATTTGATTGAACATATGACAGATTGATGTTGGCAGGGTATCATTTAAAACCAGGGAGCACTGGACAGCTGTTTCGTTGTAGTGTGGAAGTCCTTAGCAGTGCGCACCCCAGATTCCGTACCAGGGGCTTCAGGTTTATAACGAACGCCTAACCATCTGCAACACTGGGTCGGCATTCACACTAGTTCCATACTAGAACGAAACAGTTGTCTAGTGCTCTCTGGTTTTCAATGGTACCCTGCCAACATCAATCTGTCATATATTCAATCAAATAAATAACCAATCCCCACAAGAATAACTATCCCAATTGAAATATAGTAATAAGCACATTAGTGAGACAGCCATCACCAATGACAATCGATGATCGTCGCGCTATATATCACAGAATCATGGAAGTAGGAATTCTACCATTGGATGCCGACCTAGTGGTACAGATGGTTAGGCGTTCACCGTCAACTTGAAACCCCTAGTACGGAATCTGGGTTGAAATGAGATGTTTTCGTATAGATTGATATTAGGTTTAATTGATTAGATTCTTTAGGATGTACCTGAAGTTCTAACAACAATTCGGGACTAGTGAAGTTCAAACTTCAAGTGCAAACCTATGCACGTACAATTTTAAATAATAAGTTTAACTACTTATAAGTAGACAAAATAATATATTTGAAGTTGGATTGTGACTGGCAAGTGGTATTCAGGACTCCACCTCGTTCACCACTAGGCTACTGTATCCAGGTAGTTCGATTTGTACAACGGGTATATATGTAATTAGGATAAGCTTGTACCTTTTCATTGAGTTTTAATGGACTGTGTTAATGGCCTCTGTTAACATATGGGCGGCCTGCTTGAAATCCTGGGCTACCTTTTTTTACCAATATCTCAACAAGTTATCTTTCCGTTTTCTGTTTTGTTTTAATTGCCTTATCATGTCCTAAAATCGCATTGTGTATTCACGCGGATTTATAAAAAGTTTACGACCTATCATGTGCAATTCAGTTAGATGTAAACGTAAACATCATGGTGGTTGGCAGCACGCGTTGAAAAAGAATCAATATTCATCAAATGTTTATCTTCTGCCAGAACGCGACGCTGCTACATCAGGATTCAAGCACGTAAACAGAAGTATAAATGCTCACCTATTCCATATTTAGCACATGTTCTATGTGATGAGAAGTTTGTAAGAACCGATCTAATCAGAAATCTGTGCTCTTAAAAATACGGATTGTTATGAAATGCAAAGACTCCTATTCCTTATGTTACTGTAATTGTTTTTGTTGTTGTTGCTAACAATATAAAATGTGTATCTTTTTTTGTCAGATGTTGACACGGTAAAAAAAGTAACTTGCTGAGACATTGTATGCTGAAAATTCATATTATACTAAAAAGACTATTGAATAAAGCTATTATTATTATTATTATTATTATTATTTCAACTATGCCTTTATATATACACAAAATGAGACCACACAGTGAACCAATTAGGGATTTTACACTAATACGAAACAGAAGAGAATGTGGCAGTGAATAGGGGTAACTTGTACAGAAGTAACTAACTGTAGTCCATAGTAAGAGACAATGTAATAACAACAAATATACTTTTTTTCACTCTTCTTTAGTAGTCCGACATAACAGTTACAAATTGATAAAATTTAAAATTCTACTATTATACACTACTTAATTGGTTTAGACGATGCGAAGACAACTAGTGTAGCAGTAACTTCAGCCAGCATCAGTAGGCTTGAACATACATAAGGGAAAGAGCAAGATTCTTAAATACAACACAGAGAGCACCAACCCAATTTAACTTGATGGAGAAACTCTAGAAGAAGTGAATACTTCCACATATCTGGGGAGCATCATCGATGAAAAAGGAGGGTCCGATGCAGATGTAAAGACAAGGATTGGCAAAGCCAGGGTAGCATTCTTACAGTTGAAAAACATATGAGACTCAAAACAACTGTCAACCAACTTCAAAGTCAGACTTTTCAATTCGAACGTGAAGACAGTTTTGCTGTATGGAGCTGGAACTTGGAGAATTACTGCAAACATCATTAGAAGGGTACAAGCATTTATAAAAAACTGTCTACGCAAGATATTAAATGTCCGTTGGCCGGAAAACATCAGCAACAGCTTACTATGGGAGAGAACGAACCAACTTCCAGCCGAAGAGGAAATTAGGAAAAGACGTTGGAAATGGATAGGACATACATTATAGAAATCATGAGACTGCATCATGAGGCAAACATTAACATGGAATGCTGTTGGGAAACGTAAAAGAGGAAGGCCAAAGAACACGCTACGTCGATGATTAGAAGTAGACGTTAAAAAGGATGAATAGCAACTAAAAACAGCTGGGAAGGACTGCTCAGGACAGAGTTAAATGGAGAATCCTAATGAGTGGCCTATACTCCTTAGCGAGGAGTAACGGGCATAAGTAAGTAAGTAAGTAAGTAAGTAACTTTGAAGATTTTCAATTTAATCCAATCTATACTAACTAACTATTCTTAATTCTATTTTATTTCGTTCATTTTGTTTGTTTTTTTCTTTTTTTTCAAGCATTCTATCAATGGGTACCATTTTGTTTATCAATACAAGGCATGTTATTTTTTATACCACATATTCTATGGCAAATTATAACAACTCATGTTATAGGTGAAAATTTAGAATGTATATTAGATATGGCATATAAAGCTAATACAGCTGATGATTATATAAAACGTTTTAAATATATTGAATCAGCTGCTTATCAATTATTTCGTTTATCACGACAACATTACAATCATAATCAATGCATAACAACAAAATCATCAAAATTAAAACATCAATTATTAATAAAAAAATTTATTCATTGTTCTAGTCAATGTTTTCTTATTGGTAAACATATTGGTAATTATATTTCATTATATTATTTACTTATTAAATTATTATATTTAATTAATCTTATTGGACAATTATATATAATTAAAATATTTTTAGGTAATTCAAATAATTTATTACAATTTAGTAAAATATTATTACATAATATAATAACTAAACATGAATGGATTGAAAGTGAATATTTTCCAAGACAAACTTATTGTCCTGTTAATATAAGACAATTAGGTAGTAAAAATAATATATTTACAGCTATATGTGCATTACCAATTAATATGTTTAATGAAAAAATTTATATATTTTTATGGTTATGGATTGCTTTTGTTACTATAGTAACTATTATTAGTTTATTAATATGGTTATTACGTTTAACAATATATAAACAACAAAATCAATATATACGTCATTATTTAATTATATCAATACAATCACAATTATATGATAAATATTATAATCATCAATTAAATTGTCTAGCATGTAATATACATGTAAATGATATAAGAATAGAAAAATTTATTATGGAATTTGTTAAAAATGATGGTTTCTTTTTATTACGTATGATACGTTCTAATGCTGGTGATGTAATCACTGGTGAAATATTAAATCAATGGTGGCATATGTTTATTGATTATTATAATGCAAAATTGAATAGTGATAAACAATTACAACAATTAAATGAGAAAAATTATGATTTTATAGATCAATCAAATAATAATTCAATAATATTACATCCTAATTCAAGTAAAACAAATGGAAATTTTGTTTAAATTCATATAACTCATCAATAGACCCTCATTCATACACACACACACACACACACACACTGAAACCTCCACCTCACTCAACGACGCCGACGCCGACGGCGACAACAACAACAACAACAACAATATTGATTATCAATCAAATGAAACAATGTCTTTTTTTAATGCGAAATTTCCTGTTTTCTTATTTCTAGTTGTTACATTAAACTAAGAAAACACTATATACTGTAAAATGTTAGTTTTATACGAGATAATTAACATTGACAATTGAATATAAAATTGATAATGAAATAAAATTGATTCATTATAGAATTTTACTTTTTATATTCTTTATTAACATGATACAATTAACGTTTATAACATTGATATAGAATCAGTTTGTATCTTTCTGTTGATTTCTAATGGACTAAAACTAGTCATTCTCTGTTGCTATATGTTCGTCTAATTTGAAATATATACCAGTTCCACAAGTATGACTGTCTGGACACAGTAGCCTAGTGGTGAACGAGATGGCGTTTGGCACGAAGCAGTCTGAGTTTATATCCCAGTGTGAACATCAACATTCAGATGCAGGTACATCCAGCCGATAAGTCTTAAATGGGACGAAACTTGAGTTCCACATTCCACTTGTCAGTCACAATCCAATTTGAACATTAATTGATATTAGATGCTTAAAACTATATCATCTTGTATGATTCATTGATGTTATAGAGGATAGGATAGACTATCTCACCCCATCCCACTTCATTTATGTTTAGTATGTTTGTTCGTTGGAATAAAGTGGAAAACTTGAATGCACCCAAACAATTTGAAATTACGAGATCGACAAACTAACTTTCCTATTCCACACACAGCAACAAATACAGGTGAACACGGAAAATGTAGCAGCAGCTTATACAGCTATCACTAGGCCTCAACATACGCAAGAGGAAAATTATCACCTTAGGTACAAAACAACAAGCACCAACCATATTACACTTCGCGAAGAAACCCTGGAACATGTGGGAACTATTACTTACATGAGTAGCATCATCAGTGAACAAATATCATTTGACCTAATGCAGATGTGAAGTCACGAACTGACAAGGGAAAAGTAGCATTTATTCAATTGAAAAACATCTGGAATTCAAACCAGCTGTCAGCCAACATCTAAGTCACAATTTTCAATACATACATCAAGACAGTTAGTTATATTGTATCATGCGGAAAGCATTATTCCAAAGATACAGGTATTATTTATAAACAACTACCATCTTAAAGTACATCGGATCCATTGGCCGGAAACCATCAACAGCAACCTACTGCAGCAGAGAACAAACCAACTAAAACCTAACTGATGAAATGATTAGGGAGAGGCTCTGGAGGTGGATAGAAACCACATGGAGGACATCACCAAACTGCATCACAACACAAGCATTGGCTTGCAGTCCTGTAGGCCACATTTCTTTCGACGTAAACATGGAAAGAATGAAGAGTATTAAAGAAGAACTGGAAAGGGCAGCCAGAATACAGTTGGTTGGAGAATTCTGATAGGTGGCCTATACTCAACTTGAGGTAACAGGCATTGATTGATAGATGGATATTCAACTTATGATTGAATTATCTTGCAAACACACACATTTCAGTTGGATACTTGAACTTTTAACATTAACTCAATTGAAAAAATGTTTTTATTATAAGAGATGCACTTATAAAGCCACTAATCGATGTTATTGTTGATGAACTACATCTTTTCATAAATTATTATGATGCCAACTGTTATAACATGAGAAAGGGAGGGTTTTGGTTGGTTGACGCGAACGCCAATGAAGTGTGCCTAGTTGGTAATGTGCGACTGACCTATACCCATTCACCTACAGGCCGACAATAGTAGGACCAGATTCAGGAACGGAGAAACAACGAAAAAAGTATTGTTTTCTAACCATGCCTTTATATATACATGAAATTAGACTACACAGTAAACCAATCAAGAATCTAACTGTTATGTTCGAAGCACAGGTGGCCGATATTATTGATTCCATTATCTGCCGCGTATTTGCATACTGCTAACACTCAGCCTTGCCTTAGTCCATTACCCAGGCACATGGATCCGACCGAGAAGCACACTAGTTACTCACGCGTATATATTATAACCAATAATACACAAGATATATATGCATATAAGACCTGATCAATGTCCTATGTTTGACACACAATATTAGCCAATCACATATCTTCTTCCAGACATATCACCTCCCCTCTTTAGTATACGACTTGGCTTTTGGATCAATTTGCTATAGTTCTCTGTCTACGCAACCTACGCGGTCTACACTTCATTTCATTCTGACCTTCATTTATTTCCATATGTTGACGCATAGGTGGTGACGTAGGCAGTTGTATATCAAATGTGTCCTACACAATTGCCATGGCAATTCTACTTTGCGAGGGTGGACCATCACTATTTTGTTATGTCTCAGTTGATTAATATGTCGTATTATCCCCATGTCACCCACCCTTACTTCATATACCACTCTGCCCGTCCTAGCAACAATTGTCCCATTGATCCATTTTGGCCTACCTGGTCTGTAATCACGTGTATGAACATAGTCACCAACGCCGAATTCACAAGTTCTGTTATGACTACACCCACCATCATTGATAGCCTCTCCACCCCCTTTTAACAACGCTCGTTTAAAAACATCTGCAATTCTTTTGGCTTGACCATTTGAGCGTGGTTGATAAAGTGGTATTCGAGTATGTTCTACTCGATTGCATACAGCATTGAGAGGTATATCCAACATTCCAAATCTATTAATCCGATCGGCACCCAGTAAATTGGATTTATAGTTTTTTCGAAACGTAGCATATACCAGATTCAGATTTACCATGAAAAGTAAGATTCAGTAGGACTTCACCAAGAAGAATTATATCTCCTCCAGTAGCACTTTTCGCTTTATGCGACTTTGGTCTTCCGATGCTCGACCATGTTGCCTCTGAAATCATAGTAATATCCGACACAGTATCTACCTGTAACCTGATAGGTTTACTTCTGTAATAAAGTGTCACAAATTTTCTCTTTGCCGAGGAATTCACTCTTTATGTTTGTAGAGTAACATTAAAATTACGTGAGATGTCTTGACATTTATTCACGTCATTAAACTTCCGGAAGTCACTGAAACGGTCATTTTTCTTCACTGAAGACTTGCAGCATTTCTAGATGTGGCTCTTTTTACAACATTTGAAGCAAATACTCTTCTTAAAATGACAAACTCTGGAAAAGTGATACTAACCACAACGCCAACATCGTAACCTCCGATCCATTCGATGCTTCACTTGATCATTCATAACAATCGTATGTCTGACATACAATATTAGCCAATCACATGTCTTCTTCAAGACATGTCATTAACATTGATACAGAACAAAGGAAACAGTGGCAGTGAATGGGGACAAGTTGTACACAACTAAGTAACTGTAGATCATAGTAATAAACAATATACTAAGAGTAAATTCATTAAGCAGAAGGACCGGGTAAGTGGAACATAACAGTCATATAAATGAAATGATCACATCCACAATTACAATAATTGAAATAATGTTCTTAAACACAGTTCTCGAAGATAATCAATCTTCATTATGTGCTCAGCACGTCATAAATAAAACATAATTCATTGACATAAAGAACAAAACCGAGTCGTCTCAGAGGATACGACGACATTGTACATAAATATTGAATTCAAAGATGATTTATCGGATGATTTTTTCACGAGGAGAATTGTATAAGCTATCAAAAATAAAATGCCTATTATAAGTTACTGTGAAAATTTAATTTCCAAGTAGACTCTTATTAGTAAATAATTCTAAGGATAAATTATCACATTTGAATTCTTTCTAGTGTTTATATCAATTCACTTGCTCATTTGAAGTAACATAATATTAGTCGTTCTGTGTTCATGTTGTTCAAGAGAGTCCAAGAGTATTATGTTGCATAGTTATGTAAAGGGAACAGAAATAGCATTCGAAAAGTTAGCATAGGACATCAGTGACTACTAGCCACTTACTCAACTCGGAATCTTTGTTGAAAGTCATCTACGAGGTTAATAGGATTTTACTTAGTAAAGTAAGTCTACGTCTCCCACATATTCTGAAGCCGTTGTCATAAACATAGACAAACTAGAACCACATGTTCAAAAGAAACTGATTCAACCTTTTATCCTACAATCGAATTAACCTGAATTTTTTACTTAATACTCTTTAGATGGTGATTTTGTAGCGGGAAATAATCCCCAAAATAGGTAGTTACATAAGTCCTCGACATTGATGCTGACCATGTTTGTTTTAGCAGACATGACTAGCTGAAGGCGCTCGGTCACGCATCATCACTAAATTACGAAGATTCCTCTCGTTACTAGAATAGTCTAAACAAAAGTAACATAATTATCCATTTTGGATTTATCTTACTGTGTGTATATGTACATGAAGTTGAACTGATATACAAGAATTCACATAAACATAGGGGATATATTTAACTGACTTTAACTCCAATGAAGGTTTGTACTGGATAGCGTTTTTATCAAGGTTGGAGAATGCTGGTGGGCAGCCTATGCTCCACATAGGGTAACAGGCATTCATTGATTGAACTTCAATGAAACTCAATACTAACTTGGCATTCTACGTGGAATTAGTTAATGTAGTCATGTAACTAATATCTATACTGTGAAATTTCATCAACAATTATGCGGCTCAACAATTGTAAAGTAGACAGTGTTATGGTGGACAAGATGGTATATTATGATGAGTTCAAAATAACGGTGAATTCGTTAAAGGATAAAGCAAGGATATTTTACAAACGATAGGCTGTGTGTAACTTCAATTAGTAAATATGAAATGAGAATCATAGTCTTTAAACATTTTTATAACAATCATCATGAGCTAACTAATGAAAGCTAGTGAAATTAACTACGATAACGTTATTGAAGTGTACATAAACTGAGAAATTATTCTATGAGGTATGTACTACAGTGAGAGTTTCCGGAGGGATGGGAAGGTGGATGTTATTGGCTCAAGTGACCTCTTGTTGGTTTACATGCGACCTATAAGTGTACTTATTTGATTCCCGTTTGACATTTAATTCCGCCTTCCCTACCGCCCAATAGATTTTGATTATCTGATTATCCTAGTTTCTTGCCTACGATATTCTTTGCTTCGATTGATTACTTTTATTGGCGATTGTTTTCTGCGCACATATCCCCGATCCCCTTAGGATTACGAAGTACCTCCTGGATGATGGATAACCATTACATACTCCCATGTAACTTCCATACACTTACAAATATCACTGTTATCGTTGCACTTAAGTTTGTTCACTTTATGTTTTTTAGTCTAAGAGTTACCCGTTCTGTATCATTATGACCATACCTATAAACTGGGGTGAATTCTGTACGAAATTTCAAAATATATTAATCATAACCAACTGTTTATCATTTGCATACTGAGTGGCTTGTAGCGTTATGATTCTTTACTGTTTTCTAGAAGAAATAAGACCCTTGGAGCATGACATATTCTACATTAGAAACTTATCTATGTATAGGGATGGTGTAGAGGTGAAGACTATCCCCTGAACATATCAACTTTCAAATTGTACTTTTATTTGTGTGTGTATGTTTAAGTTGTAACTGAACTCTCCTTTTCCAGTCTGCTTGGATCTTGGTCGACTGTTGGACTATATAGGCTCAAAAATACATTTTTAACTAATTCTCTGAATCGACTTCTTTATTTACTTGTATCTGCTCAATCCAATATGTGTATGAAGTTAAACGATATACGAGAATTATATGCATATAGCATTTATATCTAGTTGGACTTAATACAACTACGATCCAACATCTGTAGATCTCATAGTACGCGTGGTTTTCCTGTCGTCTCACGATAGCTATTTATGCATAGGCGAACAAACGTATGCATGAATCATCAATAACCTTTATTTGTAATATGTAAAGTGAGATTGCAAATCAAAAATATTTAGGAAAAAATAAAGTAATAGGACTACATACGAAGATGATACCTACAAGTGTTGTCAGCAGTTTGACTAAAAATGACTCCGCTTGTCCCCAGGGGACTGGTGATTATCTAACAGTAAATTCTTAAATTCAGGAAAAAAATAACAAGTTACACTGACTAACTGCATAGTTACTTGTGGCGTTATAAACAACCCATTTGCATTAATCTACGTTGAAGCCACTCCTTCCGATGACAAAAATGCGTGCACTGTTTCACTCGCCTACCTCATGGTACTGAATTATTCCTTAACAGTTACTATCACTGACTCTGACTAATTGTCTTCAGACCAAATGACGTTGATTAGTTATTTTAATTTCAGCAATTAAGCGTCACAGTCGACACAACACAGCCTGTAGACACAATTCTGTGTAGGTTGTGTTGATTATGATGCTTTCAATATTGGAGAGTCTTCACGAGAAATCGAGACTCGTGACAAAGAACATGAAAGCTACACTAAACGACCTCCTGACAATCCTCTTGAACTTGAAAAATTGCAAATTAAATCAGCAATAGCAGTCTGTACATGCTACCTACCACAACCATAAAATCGATATTAAAAATATCCAAATTATTCAAAAAGGTTTTTCCAATTCCAAGGAAAGATGAATAGCTGAAGCGCTTCACATTTTGTTAAATCCAACTGCATTTAACAAAAGGGAAGGCCTTTCCATCCAACTAACCACAATTAAAGTACATCAAATTTCATTCACACGAACATACATACAATTTTGTTTTTTTGACATATTCACATACTTTCCTTTCACATCATCACACTACCATATGCATACATGTCTCATTTCAAGCCACCTTGAACCAAATGACCTGACATGACACGATCAAACAAGGATTTTGATTTGTTTCACTGTGTATTTTTAAATCTTGGCTTAATTCAATTCGCTCATTCATTTCTCTGAAGAAGCGACTTGAACTAAGCCGCAAAACGTCGGAAATTTCAATTTCTACTCATTGAAATTTTACAAATATATGCATCACTCATTTTATAAACAACTTATCCAATGCTCAATTTATTTGAAATTATCAAAGTTAACCTTAGTAATCAAATTAGAACCAGTATTGGTTGATATTGTTTCCAGAACCGATTGAGAGAATTATTCTTCTTATTACTAAGAGTCCCCAAAATAAATAGTTACATAGGTTTCGACATTGATGCTGACCATGTTTGTTTTAGCGGACACTACTAAGTTGAAGGCGCTCGATCACGCATTACCACCAGATCACATCACGCCGCATCGTGGAAAGCAACCCTCTCTCTAGTTTGCCAGCCTAGACGTTGCTATTCCATTGCCGCCATATTCACGATCAAATATAACTTCCTTTCCATCCTTTATCGCCTTCTGATTTCTTCTCATTCGTAAGAGTGGGTTCAATCGTTAGAAGTCGCCCTGGTAATACCGCAAACGTAACTTGGTCATATATCGGGTGCACTTAAAAGACAACGGACTACAGTTAGTAATATGATTACTGACAAGAAGTATATGATTGTTTTTGGACTACGTTTTTGAATGGCCGTTCGGAATATGAATAGTAATTGCTTGTTTCTAATGGCTTAACTCTCACAAACTTCTAAGGGCTGGGAATACTAACTTGTCAACCGATATCATAAGCACATTAGAGTCAGTGCGCAACCTTATCCCAAGAAGTTGGCGGTCCGCACACCAAGGGCAAAAACTATCTATCAGAACGCAAAACACTACGACAAGGTATAAAGAAAACCGTACGTCTATCCGCATGAAACGGAAAGCCTAAAAAGAAGAATCTACAAATAATGCCTACTGGAGACCAGAGTGACACAGTGATTTCCGCTAGTAAACGCTCTGGTAACAATAAAGTCAATCTCTTAGGCAGCTCTCTAACGGGGATTTCAACACACAGCCAGCCGCTGGTATCCAACCGAAGCCGAGCGGAAGTAGGAGCACCCATTACAGCACCAACTGGGCTTGGAGACAATGAAGTGTGTAGATGCACTTCATTGATTCTTTTTAACGTCATGACACCTACCAGTTGCCTGGCGGGAAGCAGTGATAACTTCGATAATCAACAATAGCACGAGTACTGACAACTTTTTGGGATAGAAATTGCTCTTGTACCTCAGTGGGCTCTTTAAGAGACGAAGTACCACACTGACGAACCCTCCTCCACTATGTGTGTCGTTTAGCACTCCCGAAGGGAAGGAGTTGACATTACATACCTCTCAACATCTATCCATCATGAAAATTACAAATTTTAGAGCCGAACCAGACAAATCCTGGGAGGAAGAGAAGTTGAAGTGAAGACAGTTGCCAGGTATGGAAGAAACCGTCTCCATGGTTGTACACGGAGTGCTGGACTGCCTAACGGTTGTCCAGACAAGCGCTGATTGCACGACCTGCACTAATGAAAGTGGCTTTTGAGCAAACTAAGCCTGAGGGAAGTCGCGTCGATGAGTATCTGTAGGCCACCTATTCTTGTCCATTTATAGTTAATAAGCTCACTCTGACTAATGGACACAACATTCAAAAACGGTGAGGACCTAACGGAAGCTTTGCAGGCATGATATGAGGTCAAGCATGTCCTACACGGACATAACCGAGGCTGTTAATGAAGACCCGGGATGATGAGGCACAGATCGTCCGCAGATGTGGCCCTCCCCTCCGTTTCAGCGACTTTGGAAAGACAACCCCTCACTGTCTAGTACTTTTACCGGGGAAGAACTGACTATTATTATTATTCTGAAATTTAGTACAGAATTCACGCCAGTTTACAGACATGATCATTATGATACAGAAAGGTTAACTCTTGCACAATGGAACACAAAATTTTACCGAAATGAGTGCTTGACTAATAATACAATTTTCAAGACACTAGATTCATATGTAGGAAGATTAAATGTAAGCAAGAAAACCGTTAACCAACAGCTGGAAGATACTTTTCATTATTGAGTGTTCAGGGATGCATTAGTAGAGAACACTTATTAATATATGTAATCATTTCAGAAAAAGGAGTGTCAAAAACGCGACACAAGGAAGATCTACATACTACACGGTTGTTTGAAATAGTCAACTGTGGCGTCAGGTACGAACATGACCTTGTGTGGGACAGCACCCTGCAGGTGGACGATTGAGATCGGAGGTACCACATTATATTATTATGAGTAGATCACAAAGATGTACTTTCCTTTTCAGCATGGATTCTAGGTGATATTTTCAACGTGACACGATAGTTAGGAACTGAAAAGATAAAGAAAAGGAACAAGCAACTGGGCGAGAGGACACATAACCAATTAAGTACATCTGATTCCAGTGAGGCCTAAAGTGTACATATTGGATTAACTAAAGCTCATTTGTTATTCGACTTTTTTATTCTGGGAAACGTCGATTGATACTAGAGATAACTATGTTAAATTTTGGATCTACTTTATCCTATAAGATAAAGTATGGGGAAATAAAGACATGCTGCATCACCTCTAAGAAATGCATAGACATTACGAGATTCTAAAGCACTCTCTGCTAGGTAGGAAAACGTTCTATTGCCTGTAGGTGAATAATCAAGGAGATTTTAAAGTCTACAGGTACGTTTTATTTTTAGTAGTGTTATAAGGAGAATTAAATAAAATAAATAAATAAATAAATAGCATTTATTCTCATTGTGTACATGAGAGCATGCCAATTTACAGGCATGATCAGAATGATATGAGTTTCAGTTCGTACAGATATTTAGAGTGTCACCGTAAGGACATTCATAACACACAAACAGCTGATTTGAAAGCCAAACCAACTGCAACAATGTTTACGGTGCTAAGACATTAAATATATGTATTGTGGCATGGAGCATATACTACAGAGAAACGCGCGCTCCTTGACCAGTGCGTTACGATTCCAAAAACCGGCTAAGTTAGCAGAATAGATCACATGTTGGATAAAACCAAGAGTATTTGGAATTCGGGTGTTGAAGAAAAACTAGTAGTATCGTGCCATGTTTGTCCTGTACATAATCATCTATAGGTTCTGGTTACTGACGCACTTCAGTGGCGAGATATCGGGTTCGGCGAACATTCATCGTAAGGTATTGGAGTCTGCAAGGTTGATATTTGGGTAAAATCTCAAAAGAAAAGGAAAAGAAGAGAAAAAAGATTTTTTTGTGTAGTGCACAGGTGTAAGGATGACCCAGATCATGATCCGAATGATTGTAAGTCATTGCTTCTAGCAAGTGAATTGTAGATGGTTTATTGATATATTTTACTCAGACAGGTAGTCACGTTGCGTCTTTGATGTCCTATTACTTCTAGTGTGTCTGAATACGTGGCTTCATCAACCAGGAAGCTAATATCCCTGAGAGCTGTATTAAGTAGCTTGCAAAATACTGGAAGATTATCTGCCATGCGTACTGCTGCTGGCAGTTTGTTCCATATTTGACCATACCTAATCATATAAAAGTTTGCGCGAGCTTTTGTTTTGTAATTTTCAATTTTAACTTGAGAGATCTTATTTCTCAGATAATAGTCCCGAGTGTAGGTACGGTATGCAATATTAATTGGGGTGTAGGTCATATCATGCAGCAGTTTATAAAAAAGGATTAAGTTTGTTCTCAGTCTTCTTTTCCATAGAGGTTCAAGTCCGAGCATGTGACATCTAGTTTTGTAGTCTACTTTAGAATTACCTCTAATCATCTGCCGTGTTAAGTAGCGTTGCACACTCTCTACTCTGATTTTGTCACTTGTTCGTAGATCGCTAAATAGGAAGGAACAGTACTCAAGTGTAGGTCTTACACATATTTTGTACAGACTGAGTCTTGACTCATTTTGATGAAAGTTTCTTAGAATGAAGCCTAGGAGCCGTTGTAATTTAGACAGTTTGGCAGAAATGTTCTCAGAGAAGTTAATGTTGTGGGAATATTGTATGCCTAGGTCGGTTACCGTATTAAGTTTAGGGAGTTTGTGGTTGCTAAGTACAAGTTGAACTTCAAGTTTTGGGTCCCCCACGCACATCCACCCACATTTCTCAGTATTGAATTCCATACACCACTTGGAGCACCATTTACCTAGTTTGTTTAGCTCGTCCTGCATATTTTCGATGCAATGTGCCACATCATTTTTGTCAGTCTTATAGACTACTTTCAAGTCGTCGGCATAGAGATATGGCTTTCCTGTTATAAAGCACCTGCATATGCTATTGATATATATAATGAAGAGTAAGGGCCCTAGAACACTGCCTTGCACAACCCCGCTGGTTATAAGTCGTTGTGTTGACGTCACAGTGCCTACCTTCGTTATCTGATATCGGATTGTGAGAAATGATTTGAACCACCCTAGGAGTGGATTAGTGATTCCTATGGACCGCAGTTTGCAGATGAGGAGATTGTGTGGTACCCTGTCAAAAGCTTTATGTATGTCAAAGTATAGTATTATCACTAACTTTTTCTGGTCACTGTTTCCAGTAATCTCGTCAAAGAAATCAATGAGGCATGTGGCGCATGACCTCCTTTTGAGAAAGCCATGATGGGATGCACTAATTAAGCCTCCATTCAGTAGGTAGTCAGATGTTTGATCTTTGACTACCTTCTCCATTACTCGTGAGATCACTGGCGTGATATTAATTGGTCGATAGTTTTAGACCAGGTTCCTTGCTCCTGTCTTATGTTTAGGGAGTACGTAGGTGGATTTCCAGATTTCAGGATAAGTTTCAACTTCTAGTGAGAGTATGAACATTTTAAGTAGGAGAATAGGTATGTCTGGTCCAGCATGCTTATAGAAGATTGATGGGATATTATCGGTCCCTGAGCTATTAATAGGCTTAAGTGTCTTTATAGCTTCATTGATATTTTTTAAGCTAAATAGTATAGTACTTAGCGTTGTGTTGTATATCCTGTCCAGATTGACGTCCGACGTTTGAATTGTGTTTTCGTTATTCGCGAACCTTTCGCTGAGGAGTTCGCATATAACTCGTGGGTCATCGTAGGTTACCCCATTTTGCAGTATTGAGTGAATACTATAATCTTCAGTCTTATTTAAGCGTTTTTCTAATAGATGGCACAGGTTTAGGGACTTAGATGCGCCATTGAGTGCTATACATTCCTCATCTTTCAGACGAGTTTCATGTTTACATCTTACTTGTTCTAGCAAACAGTGTATTTGATTCAGAGCGGTGAAGTCATTTGAGATGAAGTACCTTTTCCTTAGTTTACGCAGTTTGGCCTTAGCTTGAGTGTTGATGTAAGGGGATATTGCTTTGTAGCCCATCTTTTTTGGCACCGCACCATAGACGGCACTCAACTATTTATTACCTAGGTGGGCAACGAATAACTAGTAGCTCCAATGAACGTAACCTAGGCTTAACCTTCACTGATAGGTCGGGGACTAGGGTAAATCATATAGATGTCACGACAGCGAACGCCACGTTGCACCAAGTCCACAAGCAAATGGGTATGCTGACACCAGACCTGTTGCTCACAATATATAAGGCATACATAAAACAACATCGTCGCACCACGTAACACTCAAAACGGACGCCGACATTGTGGAGAGAGCGAGCAACAAAATGCGCAACCGGAATTCGGAACAAACACTACTCAGCCTGGCTAAGATAACTGTGACTGTTTACTCTGTTCTACCGACGGTTGAGGGAAGACCCAATCATCGTATAATACATATTAAGCAAGACTGGACATCCAAATGAAAACATACAGGCAGCCACATATTCATACTCCTCGAAGAAACCCACGAACTATTGCCCAACAGTGGACACGACCACAGGTGAGGGCAAATTTTTTGTCATGGAGAGTTTGCTTCACTTTAAACGCGTTATTAGAGAAAATAAAAAGGATAAAAAAAGAAAAACAACGGAAAGATGTGAAAAAGGAAATTTTTTTCAAAAAAAGCAATAAAACTAATAAAACCCATTTGAAACTGGCAGGTCAAGTGCGGCCGTGTAGCCAGCCATCTACAGGAAGAAGCCAAAAGCCAGGGACTAAACCCGTGATACTCCAGACGAGAGCGCAAGAGAATTAATCAGTTTAAAACTAGTTCGTTACACAAGTATTAGGTATTGGACATAGTTATTACTAAGAGTCCGTCGTTTTCAAATCAATGACCTACTCTTCAAGGTTTTCAGTAATTCGGTGATTCTTGGGGGTCTCAGTACTGACCGGTCAATTTTGGTATAAATTTGCTGTAAAAACAGTATTCATTTGCTTTAAATCCTACTGACTGCCCATAAGTGGCTCGTTTTTGTAACAACTTGATGAATTATGGATAAAATCGATTTGTTACGTCACCAGTAGTGTAAATAAAGGCGATTTTTCAACGGTGAATAAAGTGTGAATAAAGGCGACAATGCAACATTTTGAGCCTTTTTCGCCTGTCGGGTGTAAATAAATGGCCATGTCTATTTATTTACACATTAACATCCTATAATTTATCTGGTTTGACAACAGTAAATTCCAGGGTCGTGACCCTGGCATTCTTTGACGCGTCATTTGTCCATAAAGTCGGCCTAAATAGTCTACCTAAAGTTTAAATTTGTAGGCATACGCCTAAATAGTCTATCTAAAGGCGAATTATCAGAAATTCACACTTTGTTCGTCTTTATTTACACATATTTGATTGTTTGGGATAATGTGTACATCTTGGTATCAATTATGTTAATCAGAACAGGAGCGGTCTCATTACTGAAATGTTGGGCGAGTTAACCAGTTCACCATTGTTCGAAACTTTTCTTTCCTCCAATTACATGATAATTGTTATGTAAATAAAGGCGAAATGTAGGCTATTTGTCCTGCAATAAAGTGTGAATTTGTAGGCGCATCTAGTCAATCCAGACAAATTATGAAAGATAAATGTGTAAATAAATAGCCATGTCTATTTATTTACCCCTGGTATTCGAAAAAGGCGCAAAATGTTGCATTGTCGCCTTCATTCACACTTTGTTCACCATTAAATTTTCACCTTTATTTACACTTTGTTCGCCCTTATTTACACTTTACGGGTTGTTTGGGAATGAGGTTTATAAAACAATAACCATATTGCTTCTGTGATAATGTAGTGCATAAATTTAGCATAGAAGTACACAGTGATCTGAATGGGCTTTAACTTTGAATCGAGGACAGTGGAGCTTCTTTAAATTATTTAATGTCCACTACTAAGGGTTATGTGTGAATTCATTCATATATCATATTTTTATCTTAACGGACACCTAGTACTTAACTACACTCATAATGGTATCACGTAGTTGTATAACACATGGGACATCCTAAAATTTGTAAGTTATTTGTAAGTTGGATTCAAATACCATGATAATGTGGAATGACACCTTAAACCCATGAGCATGCTCGTCGGGTTGGGTGAAAGCATTTTCACCTTTTGTTGGCTCCCTCAAAATATGGCTCGACATTTCCTGTTACTGTAGGAGGCTACTTTAGGTGCCTTTCGTCGTTAATGATTTTTGGCTTGTATTTTTACCCTTTCAGGTCACAGAAGGACCACAGCAAAGATTACACATCTAACTTAATGCAATGCCAAGACACCCCAAGGAAGCCACACCTTTTTGCTTCCTCCTAGTAAAGTTTGAATCCTACTAACAACAAGAAAATTTCCTCAGAACAAAGACTTGTATGCGAAATTTCATTTATGATTGATTAGCTGTTTGTCACCATCTATAGAGTCGATTTATGAATAACTAAACAAAAATATGGATGATATGATGGGTAAATTAACATTTAAAGTGAGTTTTGTGCAACTTCGTGTAAAATATCGATAAACTTATAAAAATTTATCCTATACTATTACTGTATATTTCTTACAGGAGAGGAATGAAGAAAGCTTTGAGGATTATACAGCCGTAACTGACTGGGAAGTGTGAGTTAGAGTTGTTTACTATTGGTGATGTAGTTCATTTATTCTATCGTGAAAGTGAAGGTAGCACATTTGGTCTCCGGACTAGATAATTTCATCATATAACTCTACAGCATAAAATTGCATTGAGTGCCTCTATAATTTAAGGCATGATGGGCTACTTAAAATCAACGGTTTATTAGAATACAATTCAGTTGCTTTGGGTTGTAACCAAGCCTAGGATGCTCTTGGTCTCGGTATATGTGATTATTGTGGTACCGAAATCCTGCGTTTTTCAGGTAATCTGTATTTGTCTGTTAAAGGTACATTATCTCTTAAAGGGTCTGAAATCTATCCAAGAAGCCTGTAATTTATCCAATAATTGTACACTGTAATCAGGCTTACATGTCTCATAAAACAATCTAATTCAACTTCGGTTTCAGTTCAATACTAGTTATCACTCCTATTCTTAAAACAGTATTCGTACCACAAAATCATGTATGGAATAAGTGATAAGTACAAGTAGATAGTGGAGTTAGTGACATAAACAGAAACCACTTGTAGAGAGCTCTGATATATGTATACATATTGCCAATGCAAATGTTATTTTTATCATTCATTTAGTTGTCAATCAACAAGCCACACATTCGACCATCGATCCACTTATCTCATTTCAGACAGCCATTTAATATCACAATGGTTAGAAACTTTAGGTTATATGATTCAAAATCATTCTCGATGGAGAAGGTTCATCCACTCCTTGTCTTCCTCCAAATTCTGAGTTCCTTAGCTTATCATAATTTTCTTCCTACTGAATCATCTTTTATCAAATTTTATCTCTGATCTCCATTCCTTTCCATTAATACTAAGTCTGTTACTACCTCCCCCACTTTGATTTGATCTGACAATTTAATCTCTATTTGCTAATTGGGTCATGGCAACTTGAACTAATGTACTCATGTACCATATTCTACGTTGTAACTGACTAACTAGCCCTTAAAAGCGGTATTACGTAAAACCAAGTACAAAAACTGGAAGTACTTCATAGAAGCATCAGTCCGAAAATCCAAAAAGGTTCAACTTATAATACACATTGCTTTATTTTGTACCTGATTGCCTGGCTGTTCTTTATTAACTTGTATTTCATTCCAACTTCATTGGATTTTAGGACTGGTGCTCACTCCACCTACTTCGGGCTGGACACTACAGTATTTTTTGTCCCTGTGCTTAACTTTTGGCAACACGATTTGCTTTTTGAGGGCCAGTAATATTAACCGGCTGTCTGAGATGCGATAAATGGATCAATGACGAATCTTTCTATTGAAAACCTATTAATATCTCTCCATTATGCTGTTGTACTTCCAATGATTAAATGATTTATACATAGTTATCTTTACCATTACTACTACTCACTCTTCATATTTCAGTTTTACGCAAGAACTTGAAAATCTTCTAATCAACTGGATAATTAAGCAAGATATTGAAGCTGTATGTTTTACTTATCCAACTATTTAAATTTTAAGTTGAAATGGTTTTGTCGAAATTACGTTTAATTTGCTGCTCTGTAATCATCATAGCTTCGTCTTGGTTGGGTACCACTGAAAACCGTCAGACTACTGTTTTGTTCTAGTATGGGATTCCTCAGTGGTAGGGCGCACCTACTACCCCACTAGGGATCAAGTTTATGATTTTCAAGTCTCTTAACGAACGGCGCGATTAGATCGGCGTTTAGTGATAGAATTTCCGCTTTAATCAATTTGTGATTTGGTACTACGATTTTCCGTTCAAATGTTTTTTCAACCATCGCTTTTTTTCTCCAATCTCTGTTATTATTATGAATTTGTATTACAATGCAAACTAATTTACTATTCTCTGTTTATATAATTAGTGGAGTGGTTGTTTGGTGGTCAATGCACTCGATGTAACTACTAGGTTGCAGGCTGGTGTATCGTTTCACTTATTTCGGTTCATGCTAACGCGGTGATATTATTAACACTTACATTGAGTATGGTCCAAAGCTGTTGCATTTGTTGCTGGCTAGCTACATCAGACAGTATCCAAAAGAAATTGATCTTGCTTAAGACAGAATGATTATATGTAGATCTTAATAAACTTTGTAAACTGCCCATGAATTAATACTTTCCTTCATAGCTTTTATAGAATCTTATTTCGTAACTCCAAAAAGGAATGCTTTTAGCAAAACAGCATGATTTATATCTCCGTTTTACGTAAAATGGAATGTAGTATTATTAAAGTGTTATCATTCGCACTACATATGACTCGAAATTGTTTAATCCTCGTGAAACGATCATACGTCATAAATACCTCTAATATATCCATTATTGATGCTTATTTCTTTCAAATGTTTAAGAGTCGGTAATCTATAGTTGACTTCCCACCATTGGAAATGATTGGAAAGAAGCGTTACTTGGTGTTAATTAATAGACAGGAACATACAAAATGACTTAAATCAAATACGGAGCATTTCAGGTTATTACACTTACCACAATTGAAAGGTTATATCTTGTATAGAAAAGCAATGGAGTAGAAGTAATGATTCGGGAGTAGTAATTAATTAATTGATACCAAAAGAAGCACGAGATTTATCAAATAATGTTTGCTGACTATCCTTTTTGGTTATCTCTAAAGTGCCTATGGTTCTAAACATCACCTAATTTTTCTTTGTAAAAAGTTCTATCATCGTATCCACCTCTAGTGTATATATTATTTACTTAAAGTTTTCAGGTGGTGGTCGCCTTCAATTCTGTGGAAATTTAAAATTTGGTGAAAGAATCTTCAGTTTAAGTTATTACAAATGTTGCACTGAAACTAAAAAGAATGAGAATTCGGCTAGTAATACAATCATTTCTGAAGGTAGGTGCAGTATAATATCTTTTTTAACACATTAAACTAGGTTCGAAAAACTCTGTTCGTGTTATCACTCCTATACCTGATTTCAGTGAACGTTTCGTTATTCCATTATTGTGGTAAGCTTAATACAAATGCTTGTTAACTTATCTGTTGGTTATTTGCTGTTAAGCGAATAGCCCAGTATAACTGTTGCCGATTACGAAGCTGAATGATATGACCTTAGATTTCTAAGTTCTAAACTGGGAAGAACCATCTATTCTGTTTTCCGTAGTTTTCAATTGTTTTAGCTTTGATGTTCAATGATTATTGTAACTTTTTTGTAACAGATTTATTAATCCAGAATACTGAAACTTATTGGATATCATATTTTATGGGGAAACGTATACATCACACTGTCTTGACACAATCGCCAGACAGTAAATTCCATGGATAGTAAGTAATATACAACATAGATCCTGGCATATATATATATATATATATATCAGTCCGAGTCGTCACATCCCTTAAACACGCTAAGATAAATGCCAAGGTAGTGGAAATAGTTGTGTTACGAGTGATTACTAAAAGGTATTAGACAGGATAATGTGAATCAAATGGAAAGGATTAATTTGTGGAAAGGAAGATATAGAGTATTTTTTAAGTTCTGGATCTAAGGAAGGATAAAGAATGAATGCAACTACGCCATTGCCGCCGATTTTAAACCAATTCACTCAACTTCAACTGTTGTTTAAGATTATCACATTGGCTCAATTCAGGTAGTCTGCATCTACCAATACGGCCTAAAATGACAATCAACAAGTACATGGACGAATGCTACACTTTAGTTTGGCCGCCCTTATCTTTCTTGCAACCTACTACGGATTCCACTCTCACTTTGGTAATCATCTTGTTGTTCTACTGTGTTATGTTTCTAGCTATAACGACCCAAATACTTCTATTGCTTAGTATTCTTAGACATCGAACACTCGACAAGATCCCAAATCAGAACACGTTTGAACAGGAACAAATTATATTCCAAATAACAAGGGTAGACAGAAGTAGGAATCGTTAGTTAGACAAACGTTAATGTATTTATAGTATTTACATAAGAAGCTTCCAGAATCTTCTGCAACAATCCACTGGAGCTGATTGGTTTAGAAGTAGCCAATCAGCGTGCGCCATCACGATCATGCACTGAGCATGCTTTAATCCGGTCTATATCCCACTAACACCTCCCCCTTGAGCAGATTCGTAGGATCTGGTGTTAGGATTCACCTGCAGCCGTTGTACTGGTTTGTGCTTACGATTTGTCCACCTTCTAGGTAATAAGGAAGTGGTACCATCCTTCGTTTGTACAGCGACTGTCCTGTCTGTTTCAGGTATGTTGATCTCAAAGGTGTCTAGCAGAACATCGAGAGGTAGTCTATACCGCGTCTCGTTGTTGGCGATGCAGGTTGGTTTCAGTTGGTTCGCATGACGCACCCAGACTTCTGAGCCAACAGACACCTCGTACACCACATTTCCTTTCTTTTGCACGATCCGACCAGCCGTCCAGGTAGGATGTTTGCCTCGATAGTCCATAGCAAGTACCCTTTGACCCACAGTGAACAATCGTCTTTGCGCCCCATGCCGACGATTGAACTGTTTCTCCATATTTACGTTTCGTTTAGGCTCAAGAGCTGGCGTCGGACGGATGCTATCGAAATGTGTCCGTATTTTTCTGCTCAGTAATGCTTCCGCTGGAGAGACCCCGTTAGTTGTCTGAGGGTTCGGTGTGGAACGGTAGATAAGCAAGAACCTCTCTAAGATCTCTTCGGTTGCCCCCTCCCCTCTTGATTTTTTCAGAGCATCTTTAAATGTACCAACAAAGCGCTCTACTTGGCCATTTGATTGAGGGTGGAATGGAGGTGTTCGGATGTGATTGATTCCGTTCTGGCGACAAAAGTCTGAGAAGATAGCAGACGTAAACTGTGTTCCGTTGTCGCTGACTATTTGTTCTGGAACCCCGAAACGACTGAATAATTGACGTAGTTTTCTGACTGTGCAGCTTGCGGTTGGATGCTCCATGAGGAAAATTTCTGGCCACTTGCTGTAAGCATCAACTACCAGAAGGTAAGTTTGTCCATGAAGTGGACCAGCAAAGTCCAAATGTATACGCTGCCACGGTGAGTGTGGTATTGGCCATGATTGCAACTCTGCTTTCCTCGGTGCTTTTGTTGCTAATGCACATTTAGTACACGAACGGGATAGCTGCTCAAGCTGAGTGTCTAATTGCGGCCAGTAAACATAACTTCGTGCTAGCGCTTTCATGCGATTTATTCCGGGATGTCCTGCGTGCAGCTGTTCGAGCACTGCTGGTTGTAGCTTCTTCGAAATTATGACGCGTTCGGCGAACAGAAGGCAGTCGTCAATGATTGAGAGAGACAGTCTGCGCTGGTAAAACTGCTGAAGCTCCGTAGAGTTGGTCTTCGAGGGCCACCCTTCTAGGTGGAACTTTCTAACTTCTTGTAGAACTGGGTCTCGAAGAGTCTCTTCTCTGACTTCATCTGACGACACTGGAGTGTTTCTAATGGCATCCGCTACTACACTTCGTATTTCTGGGTCAACTGATATGGAGGCAATGATCATGTCCTCCGGTCCAGGGTGTTGAACTCCAACTAGTCGTGAGAGGGCATCGGCCTGACCAATAGTATTTGTTGACTGATACTTGATGTTGAAGTCATAGCTCAGAAGCATTGTTGCCCAGCGCTGTAGTCTATTAGCCGTATAAACAGGGATTCCTTTTTTAGAACCGAAGATTGCAATCAATGGTTTGTGATCTGTCAGAAGAGTAAACTGACGGCCATACAGCATTTTATGAAATCTTTTAACAGCGAAAACGATTGCAAGAGCTTCCTTTTCAATTTGACTGTAGTTTCGCTCGGCTGGGGTGAGTGATCTAGCAGCATGAGCAATTGTCTTTTCTGATTTGTCTGGAAACACGTGGGATATCACTGCTCCGACTCCATGACTAGAGGCATCAGATGCAACAACAATTCCCAAGCTGGGATCGAAGTGTGTTAACAGAAGCTTCGAGCTGAGCATTGACTTGACTTTGTCGAACGATGCTTGACATTCTCCTGACCACTGCCAAGGTTTATCTTTTGTTAGTAATTCATTAAGAGGACCTCTCACTCGATGCATTCCAGGCAAAAATGTGCTGTAATGACTAACTAATCCCAAGAAGGATCTTAATGAAGGAACGTCAGTTGGTACAGGCATTTTCTGAATGGCTTCTATATTGGCAGGGTCTGGTCGGCGACCGTTCTTATCTAGGATGAAACCAAGGTATTTGATCGAATGCATGAAGAAGATACACTTTTCTTCACGTAGGTGAAAACCGTACTCCAACACTCGGTTAAGAACTTGATGTAGTCGATCAGAAAGTTCACTGTGAGTGGAACCCATAACTATGATATCATCTAGATAAGCTGCTGTACCAGGTATACCTGTTAGCATCGTATCCATTATTTGCTGAAAGATAGCAGGTGCTGTCTTGATGCCAAATGGTAGGCGAGTGTATTGAAATAACCCTCGATGAGTGTTGATAGTCAGAAGCTCTCTACTATCATCATCTACTTCTACTTGCAGATAGGCATCGGAGAAGTCTATTTTCGCGAAACATGTACCACCATTTAGCTTAGCAAACAAGTCTTCAGGAACTGGTAACGGGTATTGATATACGTCCAATGCATCATTTAAACCGGTTGAGAAATCAGCACATATGCGTAGTGTTCCATTGGACTTTCTAATCACTACGATCGGCGCTGCCCATGCAGAGTAATTGACCGGTTGGATTACTCCAGCTTGCTGCAAACGATTAAGTTCCTGATCAACTAATTCAAGAGCAGCGTATGGTACAGGACGTCTCGGACGAAAAATGGGTTTAGCATCTGGTTTCACGGGTAGATGAACTTTCATTTTGGTGCAGTGACCAAGGGTATTTTGAAAAACAGGAGCGAATTGTCTCTTCAGCTTTTCCAGTAACTTTTCACCTGTCTGTTTTGCACGTATAGGGGTGTCTAATGCTGGACACGACACGCTGCAAACACTGTTGATGGGTACATCCATTATTCCAAGTTTTTCTAGCATATCAAGACCAAGGAGATCAAGGTATGGTCGTTCTGTAAGATAGTATATTCCTTTACAGCTATTTCCGTTGAAGGAAAATTCACACTATAATTCGCCAACCAGTTGCAGAACTCCTCCTGTCGCGTTTTTAGCAATTTTCTTAGATGGCTTTATTGGCGGTTTCCCAAGCAGCTTATATGTTTCTCTAGACACTAGGGTGATATCGGATGCTGTGTCGATTTGAAGACGAGCTGGTATGCCGTTAATCTGGATAGTAACATACTTTCTCTGAATGTCATAGTCTGTTTGAAAGGCTGCTACCAGAGAAAGTGATTGAGATTCGGCTGACTTCACCATGTGTCGAGGACGTCTATGTTTCTTCTTGGGCTGGGACGTACGATTCGGTGGGCAATGATCTTCTTTATGTCCACGTTTATTGCACATCTGACATTTATGCTTCTTAAATGGGCAGAATCGTACAAAGTGCCAATCACCACATAACCAACATGCAGTCGTTGGTTTGTTACCACTTGTTCTCGGTTTTTGAGCTTTTAACCTAGTAATAGCGTTGACACTACTGCAGGTTAAATTAGGATTTACCTGTTCAATTAACTGATTGTCGTGTCTGATGTTTTGTAGCCGCTTACACTCATCTGTCAATGTTCTGAGTGTGATGTTTGGATCTTGATCCAGTCGAGTTAAGAGTCTAGTTCTAATCTCAGCATCTTGAGGTGATTGAAGAGCTTTGATGAATATAAGGCATTTAAATTGGTCTTCTGTCAACGAGCGTAACTTGAACCGTCCACACTCTCTGTTGACGATGTCTGCTAGAGCACCATATTCATCAGTTTCGCGTTTCACCAAATTAAGACACTGATAACGAATACTAAACAATGAAGATGATTCGCCGAATATCTCTGATAATTGAGCTACCGTTTCATCGAAGCTGAGCTCTCGAGGTAACTTTGGTAATATATGATCAGCATAGCGTGCATGTTCATTACTTCCCAGCTTACGCATCAGCAATCGAGTTTTCCATGCATCATCTTGTTTACAGAATTCTATTCTGAATGTGTCTTCCCAACGTTTGAACCACATGAGGAAGGTATTTCCACTATCGGGGTCATAATAGAATTCTGGTATGCTGCTGGCAACTGCATCACAAGAAGTACTTGAAAAAGCATGTGAATTTGAACAATGGATGTTCAGCTGTTGCGTAAGAGTTTCTAACAACCGCATTTGTGCATCAAGTTGTGCTTGCTGTTGTTGCAGTATTCGATTGAGCTGGTCATCTGATATCGGCATTTTAAATGTATTTTCCTTTTTCTCCGTCGCCACTGTTATGTTTCTAGCTATAACGACCCAAATACTTCTATTGCTTAGTATTCTTAGACACCGAACACTCGACAAGATCCCAAATCAGAACACGTTTGAACAGGAACAAATTATATTCCAAATAACAAGGGTAGACAGAAGTAGGAATCGTTAGTTAGACAAACGTTAATGTATTTATAGTATTTACATAAGAAGCTTCCAGAATCTTCTGCAACAATCCACTGGAGCTGATTGGTTTAGAAGTAGCCAATCAGCGTGCGCCATCACGATCATGCACTGAGCATGCTTTAATCCGGTCTATATCCCACTAACATACTGTAACGTAGCAACTTTAACCGGTGCACATTTGTGCAAGGTTCGACATCTATAAATGATTGACATGGAGGTATATGTTTTCACCAAATGAGAAGACGAAGGGTTGTGGTTGTGCTGTTAAACAGGGCTAGTGGATACACAGGGTTTACTTGCAGGAATTGGAAAACACGTATTCTTAACCAATCATATACATGAGTTTTGTGTATATTACTGTCTTTAATTGTGCCAGAATTTATATGTATGAAATAAATAAATGGATTGCCTAAGATACCATTTAACGTCGTAACACATCTATTTTCCTTTCTTTTTTATTCTATTATGTATACAAAATTTAGGTTTGGTCTGTCTCATGCACTTCTTTTGAAACCTGATGATGGTGTTATTAAAGGTGGAACACGGCTTAGTTTATTGCTCAGTTCAGTTGAAATGGCCGTTTACGCAACACGATGGTTAGCTTGGAAGTGGTCTAAATTTTTTTTGTTTTTATTGATATCTTTACTATTCTACGGTATAACATTTTAGCATCATTTGGTGGTCTACACTTATGTCTGAAGTCTTATCAACCCCAGTGGGTCGGTGTCTGAAGAAATCTTAGTTCAGATTCAGAAAGTTCACTTAGTTTTTGCCAACTTATGTCACCTGTAAAGCTGGCTAGATATTCGCCTCTCGACTATAGTACGAGTATACTGCACACCAGTTTGCCCTATTTTAACTTATGATTGCGGAATATAGGCTAGTAAATATAGAAGACCTGGGTAGGCTTCAGGTTTCTGGTCACAGAAGTCTTTGAAGTATTATCTACATTTCACGAAATTACCAAGTAAGCAATATTAATGTTAGACATAGAGTACTAGGGAAAATGCGAATGTATGTATGTACAATATAGAACCTAGTACATATATGCATTTTTCCAGAAGTAAATGAATCTCACAAAGGCTCTTTATTCTAACACAAGTGGCCTTATCAAAGTTTATGGTGAACTCATCTGATCTGATAATCCCAATCGGTGCGCATCAAGGCTGTTCACTAACCTCGATTTGTTCAATTTCATAGTATCACCACCAAAAATGATGCCTCAAATTTTTAATAACTCATTACAACAGTTACCCGTTAGATCCAGTGGAAGCAGACTACTAAAGAGTCCTATAGGCTAATACGAGACTTTTGTTCAAGTCTTTTCTAGATAGTTCTATGCAAAATGCTATCACTAGAAGAATTCTTGTTTCTCTTTCCTCTTTTTTCAACGAGACTTTTCTCACTATTATCACCATCTATATTCGCATTAATATAGCCCTGTACCAGTTTTGGTAGAGCATTATGGACCTTCATATTTTGGTCTAGCTGCTTCATCTTGTCTTCAGTCAAGTGATTATACAAATTATCCTCGTAACAATCTCATCAACAATATATCACCAACGTCGAATTGGGTCGGTTCATTAAATATTGACTTTACGAGTTGTATTGAAAGCGAGATCGTAGCGAATTGTACACATCTTGGTGGACTAAAAGAAATATTTCTTACAAAGTTGGTAAGCATCATTATGTTTACTTATCCAAGTGATTTTATGAAGTATTTATCATTTAAAAGACAGAATTCCTTTTTGTCAATAGTATATAATCCTACTAGTTGAAAAGCCTATCATTATTATTATGTGGTAGATTCATCATCATCATCAGCAGCAATGTAGAACTGCCCATCGTTCTAATCTTCTAGACTGATAGTGAATCATAGACCCATCTTTTTCAGAGATGATTTCGGAAATTTACATGCATAGGTATATACATAAATGGATGATTCTTCCGTAAATTATAATTAGTTCAGGTAACAGAAGTGTACTTAAGGTGTTAGAAACAATTAAAGTAATCAATATTTAGTTCAGATAAATACTGACCAATTGGATAAATCAGGATAAATATACTCCACCTAATAAATAACCAGCAAATTTAACCAGCCAATTAAGTACGAGAAGGGAATTGTGTAACAAAGAACTGATTACTTATAAGTAATATATATATATATATCATAATTCTCTTCAGAATAAAGAATTCTGTGGTAACTTAGAGCCTTTGTGTAGTAATTCAAGCTTTTATTAGTTTGGTTGTTTGTACTCGTTACAAATTGATCTCGGTTGGTTGCCACCGAAAACACTGAAAGTCTATTTCGTCCTGGTGCAAGTCATGGGTGCTCACTTTTGGGACATTTACATTCATTTATGTACAACATAGAACTCAACACATATGTGCATAGGTCCAAGTTGCCATACCACATTAACACAACGAGATCAAATTCACAAGATTAGTAAAACGACATAACTCAATAGAAAAAAGTGAGACATGAAAGTACGAAAGAATAATGAAGCTTAGGACCTAGCATAACAAAACGAGTGAATATATTTACGCCACTTTTTCCGATTTTGAGCCGTCACCCAGCGTCTCCTACCATTCGTCATGACTGTGACACCTGCCCCAACCAAGTAGCCTGCATTAACCAGCATGGCTTAGACTAGCAGTCAGAGACTTCATTGACCGATACTATGTTTCGGTTTGGCCGCTCCGACCTCTCATCCGTCCTACTCCACCTCAGTCAGCATAGCGCAATGAGACAGACGGTGGATAGACATGCGCAACGCACGTCTTCAATCAAGGTCTACGACCTCTTCGACTGATTTTCAATGTTTTTCTAGTACTCTATGTCGATATTATTTATTCGCTCCTTCCATGATATACGAGCGTTACTTTAAAGATTTCAATGATCAAAGACCTGGAGCCTGCACATACCTTCTATTTTCATGGTCCATGTTTCCCACCGATATATTTGAACAGGGTGAACTGCTACGTAGTACACTCGACCTTTTAATATGGTTTTTCAGATGAAACAAACGCGTGGGTTCTTATTAATTTGTACGGTCCACTATACGATGCAGCTAAATTATCTAGGGTAGCCGGATTCTATGTCTGATTCCCTCGATAGCCGGTACAGTTAGTGCGAATCGTTATCTTGTATTTCTATCAGATACCATGATTTGTTCCTTCCCAACCCACAACTACTCCAAAAGATTAAACTTGTGGGGAAATTATATTATGGATCGAAAATACGAGACGAGACAAGCAAACAACATTTATATATCTCACACTTAAAATTGAATTAATTGATGAAATTTTACGGATCAATCTTACAAAAAATCAATACACCTTTTGCTTGATTTAATGATCGATTGTATATTTTGGGATTTTGAATCCCCAACACCTTTCGTTAAGAGACGAGTATCTCGCCTACGCCATAAGTGGCGTAGGTTGATATAAGCTCGACGAGTTTTCCTGAATCCGGGCTGAGATTTCGTCAGACACTGACACAGCAAGGGTGATGAAACTTCCGAGATAAGTGTAGTGGTTAAGATACTCAACTTCATTCCCTATGACTAATCTAGGCGACGACACAAGCCAGTCCTAAAGTAACATTTCTCATTTGAATGAAGAGAAACACATTTCAAGCCTGCTTACGGTGTTACTCAAGTTGTTCAGAAGACTCCGTATATATTGTCAGCATCTTCACCGAATAAAACCATGTCGTCCGTGTATTCTTAGTCGACACGTGGGTTTTCTGGAAGGAAATCATTTCCTGAATAGATAGTCGAAGAAATTGTGACTTCTAGAGGATATCTATGACGAAGCTAAATTTAAAAAGGGGGAGGAATAAATGGGATAACCCTTGAAATTGATACTTTTCATGACCGTTCTAACTCGACCATTGGTGTTCGATTACAGAGCCTTTATAAGGTTTATGTACTTTTCAGGCAAGCCTTTCAACGATAGACACTGCCACAGTGCCTCTCAATCTAAGGAGTCAAACGCGGCTTTAAAGTAAAGGAATACAACTATTATCGGACAACAGTAGCTATACCTACGCTCCAGGATTTGACGAAGAGTAAATAGCTAATCAATGCACCCTCATCCAAGTTTGAAACCACCCTGGTTTTCCAGATCTTGTTGTTCCCTAGCTTCAGACAATCGTTGGTCAAAGTTATACCTCTGTTGTTGTCACAAGGGGATTTGAGTCTTTTCTTGTGAACTGGGACGATCAGCGATTGTAACCAGTCGGATGGGATTACGTCCAGGTCCCATATTTTAGCTAGTATATCAGTCAAGCGCTCTTCCACCTATCTGCCTGGCATTGTAGAACCTTAAAGAATAATTATTCCAGTCAGTATAGCCCAATTGGGTCACCATGATAGCCGAGCCCGACCATTACGTCAAAGTAGTAACAACGGTCTGGACAAACGTATTTCCAATTTCCTCTGATTTTCAATAGTAATCATGCAAGATCAATTTGTGACTAATACAACCAACAAGTTACACCCATAATCTACAGGATCATTTCAATTTAGGTATACAGATTTTGCTGAAAACGCGAATTCATATTAATATAAATAAACATGTGTTAGTCTTACCGAATTGATTTTTAATACATTTGTTCTCTACAGGGTTATCCTTGGAGTGTAAACTATCCTGTTCCAAAATTGGACATTTCAGCCAGATTTCTGTATCATCTGCCTTCTTGGTCATCATTACGAAGTAAGTTCTAAATGTATCTAAATGTATTCGTTAAGGCACTTCAATTTCGATCAGAGGATCTGTTGAATGTTCACTGGAAGCATAACACCTTTTGGTTACATTCAGTTAATCTTTTATTCTATACCAGTTCCAGTCATTGTAATTATGTCGATTTATTCTTATTGATGTGTTGCTGTGGTGTGGTAACTTGGAACGATACACATTTGTGCCAGGTTTTATGTTGTACATACATACACCGACATATACACATATATCATTACTTATTGTTTATCTACGAAATACTTAAAATGTATCTTATTTTCTTTTCTTTTCTAATTATAACCAAATACAAAAGCGGAATATTCAAATACCAACTCATTAATATTCTCATTTGATTTATTACAACAATCTTCATTGAATCTGTAAGTTTATGGGATAGTTTATTGTGTATTTCTCATTTGTCAAGTGATTATTCTACACAACTCACGAAATTTTTTTCTAATATTAGTAGTATTGTATTATCTGTGTTGATTAATTTACTTTGTTTAGTTCTTGTGGTGACTTTAACTGTTGTCATTAAGAATTCACTTTAAACTATACAAGTTTGCATTTTGAAACTAGTCTACAATTGATAAATTTATGTATTCTAATGCAGATTTCAATACAAATTTGGTATAGTTTTGGTTTTTACTTCTTAAATTGCTTCTCACACAAACTACAAACCGCAATTCATGAATTTTGCTAATAATGTATGGGAGGTGGAGCAAGTATCTCAATGATGAAAGCATTCAACTATTAAGTCATAGATTCAAAAACCAATACATTTCAGTTTCTGTAACTTGATGGTATGACTAACGCTCATCTTGACCGTAGTTTCTACCTTGACTTAGTGGTCAGGTTTGTTTATCGTTCTGGGCTAATATGGTTATAGTAACGTGAACGGTTGTTGTACAAAGTTCTATCATGCTAAACAGGTCAGTTGAAGAGGGTTAAGACTTGAGGTCCGAGGATAATGTCATACTGCCGACTGCACGGCATTGTAGTGGCATTAGTGTATTTATCTCAGACAGTCGGCATTGCAGCAATCCTGCCTTTCCACAGCAGAAGGATTAGACTAGTAAAGGTTGACTTTAAAAATATACACCTTACCGTACTTTATGTATCTTCATCTCTGACAGTACAGATCTAACATCTGTAAAACTATTCATAAAAAGATCATATGTAACTGGCCTCAAGCAAGGGTTCTGTGGACTCTGTAGTCACGACCCCATCACCTCCAGTTCAGCTTCTTTTTCGGATGCCTCACGAAGAGCAAGGACCCTTTCATGATCTGAAAAGCCGGGAATTGACTATTGCCCTCATATGTTTAACAGCACTTGTGATCATTTTGTTCATAATGACTGACTAACTAGCTATTACATTTAGTCTGGCTTGAAGTTGATATGCAAGTATGGGAAATCAAGTGCTTACGGACAACAGTTGCTTTATTCTTTCTGCTAACCTTATGAAGTTTGTTAAAATAATTTATAATTTACTGGTATTCAATTATCGCTCGTATTTTTTAAGACCATCAAGTGAGAATTGCCGAGCCATTGCAAATGGGGGGGGGATTAGGTTGTGATTATTCATACACTGAGGTTGTTGTTAGGAAATGTACTACCAATACCGAACAACTGCAGAACGTTAGCTGAGGAACGTGTAGGGTACAAATAAGGTAGCTGTGGCCAAACTAGATCTATCGTCACGTTTTTCTCAAATCATATTGTTTATGATATTGCAGTGACTTTTAACACTTTAGGTGCTAATAAGGTGTAACAACGTGAACGGATTCACACATATTCCATATTCAGTGTTGTACATACCTGACTGCAAATTAAATGGCGGTATATATACGTAAAGCTACACTGAATTCTGTTTAACTATGCCACCTCGATTTCATCTTATGCTGAACACAGTTTATGAATAGTATTTTAGTATCACAATATTTATTATATTCGATGCTTCACTTGTAACGTGATATAAGTACCGGGAGTAAAATGCTAAAACTTTAGGTAAAGGATGTTTATTTCTTTAATTGTCCACAAGAGGCATAAGTAATTTTACGTAAAACAGTTATTCCACAACTTTTAAATATACATTTGTCGTTATCATTTTTGTCGTTCTCATTAAACAGATCCTTTAATTTGGCTACCACTTGGCCGTTAGTACCTAGCCATGCAGTCACTGAAAAACCATCATGGAAGTAAGTTATATATATATATATATATATATATATATATATATATATATATACCAATATGACGTCACTAGTGACTAGTTCCTTAAGATAATTTCGGAGCTCCAGTGGAGGTCAGCTATGTCAGGCGTATATAAGTTACTTACTAACGGCACTCCATGAGATCGTGTAATATATCACAATTTGGACAGAAGTCGAAAATAACAATTGTTGGATGCCAGCTCAGTAGCTTAAGGGTTAAGCGTTTTCTGCCTAACCCAAGGGTTCTGGGTTTGATATGCTGCGGTATCATTAGTGCTCATTGATTAGGAGTCTCATATAAAGATGAAAGATCTGTCTATTGCTTTCATGCTTAATTGTTTTGAAATTATCATAAATACTAAAAGTGATCATACTGATTTTTCATTTCTTTATTTATTATATTGCTTTGTAGATCATTAAAACCCGAAGGTGCACCGATTTGGCAATTGCAATTGTGTACAAGTAATCCATTTGCGGATAAATTGAGTATGTTTTCTTCATTTCTGATTTGTTTATGCTAGCAATCAAAAATGTATAGATGAGAGGTCTTCTGGTAGTGTTTATCGTTAAAAGGCGTATCTCAGAAGTACATAAATTTTATTACGGCTCTCTATTTAAACACTGTAGGTCGAGCCAGCTTATGGAGAACTGTCATCAAGATTGTCAACTTCAAGTAGTGTTAATTATAGTTACCCCTTTATCCCTCTTTAATTTCATAAATGTCCTAATTTCTTCATCTAAATTTTCAGAGATTAATCTCTTACCACAAGGCTCGCTTATCGACTCATCACATTCATATGATATATTTCCTATTCGATTGAAACACCTGAGTAAAAATGCAAGCATGTTTAAGTTGTATTTCTCTCCCTCTAAATGCAGTATCACTGTAGGGCTAATCTGGATTATTTCCTAGAGTACATCATATGGAATGAAGTAGTTAAGTCCATTGACCATGAATTTTATATCTATAATCCCATCACCTATGATAGGCCGCTGTATAACGAAACGTCTGTGTAAACTCAGAAGATTCATTTACCTTCCATCACTTTTAACGTTGGCTGGATTCTTATCTGGTAACCGAAGGAAAACTTATACTCCACATCAATATGTTGTGTAAAGCATTGGCTATGAAAACAAAAGACATACATAGATTGGTGGCTTATTCTATTCAACTTCCCTATCCAGCTAAGTAGAAGTAGAATTTCTACTTGTTCAGGTAGTATAATTTTGCATTTTAAACAGGAGAATGAATTATGTGCACAGCTGTTGTGTATAAGTACGATACAAATATTTTTAGAACTGAGGGGTGGGGGGGGGTTATAAAATAAATTGCTAAGGTATATACGAACCAATAGAGTAGCTGAAACTTTTATCACAAAAATTATTGGATCCAAATATTTGCACATAAATTACAGGAGTGAGTTTATTAAATTATTCTTGAGTATTTACTATCTTCTCCCCCCAACACCTTTTATAATGTTTCTCGTGTTTACCTGGAATTGAACTGTTAAGCGTCTTAGTCAGTCTGACTATCATTTAGGTCGTAGGCTCAACAGTAGATTGAGCATGTCGAGAAATACTCGAAGATGTAGGTTGTCATTCGTTGATGTATATTCTAGTGTCATTTACTTACATTCATCATGGTATTGTATCTACGGGTCCTTTTCAGCCACTTCTTCATACTTCGCCTATTTACGTCTCCCAATCACTTTACCATCTATTCATGTGTCATTCGTCGGTCTTCAATCTTGAGTGAACATCAGATATTCGATTTGACTTTAGTTCCTTCTGGAAGCATGGAGGGGTGAATATTTCTAAATTTTCTACTATATATATGAATGTATGCGTAAGCTCATTTAAAGAAACTTCTCCCTGTTGTAAGATTGACTTCTTTACTCATTTTGTTATGCTATACTTTCAGGTATTCGAATTCAACGTCTCTTAAAAGGGTGCTTCAAGTGTGAAGAATCAATTCAAGCAACTGAAATGTTATCAATTAATTCTAGTATGAACAATGTTAATCTTATAATAATTTGTAGATATTTACAATATTGATTGTTCCATTGAGTAGTGATCAATGTTTTGTGCTTGTTTAATCCATATTATTGATTGAGTTCTGATATTGCACACACTATGTTTTGATGTTACGAAGTTGGTAACAGTTGAGATGAAACTCTTTAATCTAGATTTCATGCTGGTCAGCATTATATACTTTAACATGATTTAAAGTTAAGATTTTCAAAAATCATTGTTTCTTATTCATTCTGTTGGTATATGAGTTGCCTTAAGCAGATGATAAAGCTAAACTAAATGATATTAATACTTAACCGCATTAAGTTCAATTCCAGCTAACCATATTTCTTGATATTGTTGCCAATCATTGATTTGAAATAATTTGATCATTAGTTTGGATTGTAATTAATGAATAATCAGATATTTGTAAAGTTCCAGTTTGGACACCTCTGCCTTTCTTCTATTATAGTCTTACACCAACGAAAACTGTGCATTGAACTAGGTGGTGATAGGGTAATCATAATGCAATTCCTAACGACTCTCTCAGTCGACAAAGATTAACGACGTTATCAAATGATCTTTGCTCTAATACTGTGTGCCTAAATATGTATTTCTTACGTGCTTATTCCAAGATTGGAGAGCGGTACTTCGAAGACTTCCAACTTACTCAGTCTTTCCTTGCTAGACAGACAGACAGACAGTTGCAACGTAGAACTTGGTACATGCGTACGTCAGTTCAAGTTGCCATGCCTCAATTAGGAGATGGAGATTAAATTGTCGAATCAAATCCCAGAGTGGGGAAGCATATATTCATTATCTCAGTCGACGATTTACATGAATTCCTATCATCCTATCATACATTTTGCATCCTTCACCAATAATTGCCTATTATATGCTGTTGTTTTAAAATATTTTTGTTTAGGTTCTGTTTTATCAAGTGATTCAGTCGTTCAGTTCTTACTAGTAAGTAGTATATTGTCTTATTTTTAATAGGATTTATTGTATGTTATTCTGTAAATTTTACTGTCTGAACTGAAAATAAGTGATTGGTTGGAATTGACTGTTTTGATGATAACCTCATTTGAACAGTACTTTTGAGATGATAGGAAGTCATCGAGTATGGAAGTTTGAATGAAGTAAGAGCGTAGATGGAATAGCAGAATAAAATGTATTCATTGTATGTCGCAGATTTCCTTCAGCTACTGCTTACAACCATAAGCACTTATATTCATTATTACTAAACAGAACGAGGAATATCCGTACTTTATATTAGGAAAGCTTTTAAACAATCATACGTTTGACATGTAAATGTGGATTAATAATAATAATAATACTGCTCAAGATACTTCGGATCCGTCGGCTGGATATGATTAGCAACAACCTACTGTGGTAGAGAACAAACCAACCCAAATCCAACTGAGGGATGAAATTATGAAAAGAAGCTGGAACTGGATAGGACACATTAACGAAATCACCAAACTACGTCACAAAACAAGCACTCACTTGGAATTGCCAAGTTCAAAAGAGAAATGGAAGACCAGTGGACATATTGCCTCTGGAATTGGACGCAGGCATGAAAAGAATGAATATTGCTTGAGAAGTAGTGAAAAGGAGATTTTGAGAGCATAATTGGTTTTAGAATGCTTGCCAGTGGCCTATACTTCACATGCGAGGGGGGAGGTAATAAGCATTGATTGATTGGTTGAATAATAATAATAATAATAATAATAATAATAAGGTCATTTCAGTTTTGACAAGTATATCGGTGATCAGATTGTCCGAATTGTATAGCATAGATATTTCGCATTTTTCAGATAAACTCCATTTTCTCATTATTTTTCCCGAAATTATAATTTTTTTCAATGTCGCTTTCGAAACCCAGGTTCCATCCATGATGGGGTTATGGATGCTCACTTCTTAAGAGTCTCACAGTAGAATCTAGCAGATACCCAGTTTTCTGATTTCTAGTCGTTGTCTTAATAACATCCTTCATGGGTATGAATGTTCAATTTTTATTTTCTAAACTATTGTGAAGACACTACACCATGTTTTCTTAGGATATTCAATACTATTAATGGTGCAAAGATGAATTCTATGACTCTATGAGGAATATGGTTGAGTTGATATTTTGAAATTAATAAACGATTTCTGTGTTATATTTATTAGCTCATTTGCCAAGTACGGATGTAATAATCATTGAGATATTTTTCAAAAGTCACATGTTCATTTATCCTTGAGTGTATGTGAAATGTAAATAGGCTCGTATAAACATGTTTGGTTATACTCATCACATACTCCATTGCCTAAACTGAAGTAATCGGAATGAAGTTCGAGTTCTCTATTTAACTGCTAAAGGTTTGTCACCTTAATCAATGAGCTACCGCTCCATTACTTTACCATTATACAAAGCGTTCTCTTTACTTTTACCTTTCGGTAAAATGGATACTGGAACACTAGCATTCATACCAACTGCTTCCGAGTCAAGTAACGTCAAATCGTATTGGAAGTTATAACAAAGTGAACTAGATTAATAACATAATTAAAATTTAAACATCAATAAAATTCTATTCCTTGTAAATGCTGATCAAACATAATCAATCAATGTAAATTGCCCGTATATCATGGAATAAGCCAGTAAGCAATATTAATATTAGGTACAGAGTACTGGGAAAACATGGGAAGTCAATCAAAGAGGTCGTTAACCTTCATCGATTGGGGTGGTTGAAACATCTGTTTCTTATCCCAGACCACTTCCTGTCTCGTTGCTCGATGTTGGCTGGCGTAGGAATAGATTGGGAAAAAAATAGGGACGGCTAAACCGAAACATGATATCACTTCATGAAGTCTTTGATTGTTGGTCTAAGCCACGTTGGTAGACACTAATTACCTATTTGGGTCAGCGCATATGCCGTAACTAATAGTTGGAGGCACTAAGTAATATAGCTCAGATTAGGTCACAGTGGCGCAAATTTATTCAATCTTCATGTTCTTCTAGATCTTGAGTTTCATTATTCCTTCGAGCTTATATTTGTATCATTCCTTCCTATTGAATTATGCTGTCGTGTTAATCTCATCGTTCATAACTAACTGACTGTACTAATCGTGTAACATTGGAGAAAGCTATTTTTACTGGTTGATTCTATAATTACTGCAATAGTGTATACTATATTCATATAAAAAACAATTAATTATTTTCTATTATCAATGATTTATCATCTCTTGTGATTTATTTTATTAAAAAGTTTCTATTCCCAGATGCTGATGCTGAAGGCGTATGCAATAGAGTACTTCATAATGAATTAATATCATCATTTGGCGATTCATCCATACATGAATTCTTAGTTTGGAATCGTCAGCAGAACATGACTTCTTCTGAAGTAGGTGTTATGTATAAGCAGTTTATTTACAAAGTCTTTCAATGTTTTGTGGATAAAATGTTTTATTAGAGTGACTACATAAAGTTAATTTGATCCCCAGAAGCGAATATTTATCTCGTCATCTGTACGAACTAAACATATCGTTTACTGTTAAGTATATTCCGTAACAATCGTTTTAGCTTTGCGTCACAACCGGATGACATAATTCAACTTAAGCAACAACACAAGCATGTTTCAAATGCGTATATCTCTCTCTCTGAATGCAAAACGCTACTTCAGAATTAGCTTGAATTATCACCTAGATTGATCATAAGGGGTAAAGTAGCTGAGTGTATCAACTTCTTTGTTTATCTTAGAAGCCTTATCGGCCTTGGTGATTGGAGTTTGACGTATTGTTCTTAAGTATTCAGATAGTTCGTTTGACAATCACAGGAAGAGTATACTGCTCAATGAAAATAGAAGACATGCGCAGGCTGCAGGACTTTGATTATAGGTGGCCTTGAAGCATCACTGGCATATTTTAGGTAATACTGAGTCTTAACACCAGAGTACTAGACAAAGGATTACAAATCAGTTGATGAGGTTGTGGATCATAATTGAGTGAGAGGGGATTGTTAGAACATGTATTACCAATGCGAACCACCACCTAAGTCTAAACACGATGCTGTCTGGTGGGATGGAGGTGCTTGCAGTAGAACTAAAGTGCAACATTAGTCCGTAACATCATTGACTGTTGATTTGAGTCACGTCGATAGGTAAAACTACCTAGTTGGAGTTTTCACAGTGGTTGCAATCACTAATTAAAGTCATTTAGTGATTAAATGGCTAAGAATATATGATAATGGCTCAGGCGTATTCACTCTTTATCATCATGTAGATGTTAGATTTCTTCCTTTTTTTCATTTATACTTTCTTTCCATTCGTTCTTTTTGAACCATGTAGGATATGTTTAAACCTACAGATTACATTTAAAGCAATTTAGGCAAAACTGTCGTCTCAGAGTCTGGGCTTACTTACAGTCAAAACAGGAAGAACTTGGCATAAACTTATATCTGTTTCGTAAATCAAAACACAATTAGTACAATGACATAATCATTACAGTCAGTCTAAAATTGGTTAGAAAAACACATACCGAACAGTGATAGGAAATGCGTCAAAATGAACGATCATGATTATTAGTCATGTTTATAAAAATAACACAATTAAGGGGTTTGTAGAGATAGTTAACTGTCAGCTCACTAGTAACTAGCTCCTTGAGGTAATTCCTAGAGTTCTAGTGTGAAGACGTAACCGGTAGAGTTCAACCGTGTCGGGTGTGAGGCAGTAACTCACCGATGGCATGGAGGAGGTCGCGCAACCTATCGCGAATTGACTGGATTTGAAATATCAACCGTTAGGAGCCGACTCAATGGTCCAGTGTTAAAGCGTTTGCCGCGGAGCCAGAGGGTCCTGGGTTCGATCCTCGATAGGGTCGTGGATGCGCACTGCTGAGGAATCCCATACTGGGACGAAACAACTGTCCAGTGCTTCCAGGTGACGAATGGTTGTCGGATTCAGATCACTTCATGTTATCAAAATTGACAGAAAAATAACACAGTTCTATGATTGATTACTAAACAAGAATAGTCCATAAAATCAGATTAAGTTCAAGTGGTGGGTGTTTAAATAGATGTCATTGGTCGGGTTAATTATGAAAACAGTTATCATACCAACTTCCGTTGATAATCTTGTACATTTTGTTGATTTGTGCTTATCCATTATGGAAACTTTAACTGAGTTACTTAGTTTACTGTTGACTGTAGTTTTCTCTTTTTAGTTTTTCAGCATGATTCGGCCGTTGCTTTTATTATTTTGATGTTGAAATTTCTCCTTTAAAGCTCCGTTTTTCTTACCTGTTTATTTGTCTATTACTTTTTAAGATACAGAAATTTGCTTCTATTTATGGTTTACCAAATCCATGCTGTCTAATACATCGTTTAGCTGTAATTGTTGCTAATCTTTTTGTTTATAAACATTATGAATTTAAAGATTGTTTATTACTGATCAATTCAATGTTCAATGAATTATACATTGAATTGAAACTTCGTTATGATCGTTTAATTTGTTTACCATCACAAATATTATATGAAGAAGTATACAATACTTTCAATGCTAATGATGCTAATCAGAGATTAACAGAAGAAAGTATAATGGTTAATGAAAATAGACCACCATTGCATGCATGGAATTATAATACAATTAGATCAGTAAATACATTGAAGTTTAATGATTGGCCTGTTGATTGTTATTACAATTTGGATTTTATCCTGCATAGATTTAATGCATGTATTTTAAAAGGTAGATTATTTGTGAGCTTTTACTATTAACTACTTTTCTTCTTTTTCACTGATCGTAGTTTCTACTTTATACTTATTGTTCAGTGATACAAGTAGTGTCGTGTAGTTGAGGATAGTCTATAAGACTTCCTGAATCCATTACTGGCTTACTCTTATCGATATGATGTACCTGTAAGCTTAAGGATAATAATGTTTACCTATGAGACTGTAATCTGCATCACTTACTTTCACCGTTTGAAGAGTCACAGTTAATAAAACTCAGGTCGAGTTATATATCGTCTACCTTCAACCAGCACCTAACATTAATTTTTTTGGCGTATATTGTCGAGCCGCTGGTATTCTATCAAAATTTAAAGATTAGATTATGGCTATATTAATGTGTATACACCATTGTAATTTATTTCTTGCTGTTACGTAATCCTTCCAACCATAGATTTCTATAATCCTATAGGTGTGATACTGTAAAGCTGTATCTAATGTCACAACACAGACTGACTTCATGGATTGATATAATTTTTTTGATTTAATAACCTATAACTTGTTTTTCTAATGTTTCTAAGTATTGTACAAATATTTTGTGTTTAAGTGTTACATAACGTGCAATAGATTACTTTTAACTAAGTATTTTACCTTCATTGAATTTGACATTAATTAGTGACTGATTGAAAATTTCCATTTGTATTAAAATAAACTAAAGAATATTCTTTTCTAAAAATACTTGTCAAGTTCTACATTTCTAAATCTAAATTAATCCAAAGTGGACAGAAAAAAAATAGTGCAGAATTATGTTCACGGAACATTGTTGAGCAATAAATTAAATGGAACTCATCAATTTACATCAATTTCCTCGACTACAAGAAAGCATTTAACTGCGTGTACAAGAAAACGTTATGGAGCCTTCTTCGACACTATAGTGTACCAAAGAAGGCAGTCAGTATCATACGGAATTCTTACAATCGACTACACTGCAAAATCGTGCAATGAAGGCATTTACTCTCACCGTTCTCTCTCTTCTGGTGGTTGACTGACTTATGAAAAATGAAACATCTCACGGGAATTACGGAATATAGTAAATCGCTTACAGGTAAGCAAATGACCTAGACTTAGCAGACGACCAACCTAACTCTTCTATCCCATATACAACAACAATTGTAGGTGAAAACAGATACTGTAGCGGCAGTCTCTACAGCCAACAATAGGCCTTAACATACACATGTGAAAAGCAAGATCCTTAGATAGAAAGGACACACCGCACCGATCTTCAACCCATTTACACTTGACCTGATGGATAATTTCTTGAAGATGTGGAAACTTTTATAACTATTTTACCTTCATTGAATTTGACATTAATTAGTGACTGATTGAAAATTTCCATTTGTATTAAAATAAACTAAAGAATATTCTTTTCTAAAAATACTTGTCAAGTTCTACATTTCTAAATCTAAATTAATCCAAAGTGGACAGAAAAAAAATAGTGCAGAATTATGTTCACGGAACATTGTTGAGCAATAAATTAAATGGAACTCATCAATTTACATCAATTTCCTCGACTACAAGAAAGCATTTAACTGCGTGTACAAGAAAACGTTATGGAGCCTTCTTCGACACTATAGTGTACCAAAGAAGGCAGTCAGTATCATACGGAATTCTTACAATCGACTACACTGCAAAATCGTGCAATGAAGGCATTTACTCTCACCGTTCTCTCTCTTCTGGTGGTTGACTGACTTATGAAAAATGAAACATCTCACGGGAATTACGGAATATAGTAAATCGCTTACAGGTAAGCAAATGACCTAGACTTAGCAGACGACCAACCTAACTCTTCTATCCCATATACAACAACAATTGTAGGTGAAAACAGATACTGTAGCGGCAGTCTCTACAGCCAACAATAGGCCTTAACATACACATGTGAAAAGCAAGATCCTTAGATAGAAAGGACACACCGCACCGATCTTCAACCCATTTACACTTGACCTGATGGATAATTTCTTGAAGATGTGGAAACTTTTATATACCTAATCAGCAGCATAATTGATAAACAAGTGGTGATGGTGGTGGTGGTTATGGGTGGGGAAATGATGCAGATGTGAATGCATGAATTGGCAAGGCAAGGCGAAGACAATATTTCTACAATTGAAGTAAGACGACTGGAACTGAAACCGTCTGTCAGTCAACAATAAAAGCAGAATTTCTAACACAAACATCAAGACAGTTAGTTCTATTGTATGGGGCTGAAACTTGGATAATTACGAAAATTATCATTTAAACGATACAGGTATTTGACATCTGATTTTTGTACAAGTTTCTTCATATCCGTTGGTCAGATTCTATCATCATTAACCTTCTGTAGCAGAGAACAAACCGAGTAGAATATAGTCGGGGACGAAATTGGGAACCGCCGCGGGAGGTGAATAGGATACACATTGATGGAATCACCAAGCTATCATAGGATAAAATACTAACATATGATTGTGATCGCCATAGGAGAAGAGGAAGACCAGTGGACACATTGCAATGAGAATTGGAGACATACATGAACAACAGAGTGATTAGCATTTGTGAAGATCAGGAAAGGAGATTCGAGAACAGAGTTGGTTGTAGTAAGCTAGTCGACAGGCATATACTCCATGAGGGTAACAGGCATTGATTGATTGATTAATTAAACTTAGAAATTCATTTAGAATTGTTAAATAAGTAGAATTGGTAATATCAAAATTAATCGTTATTGTTATGATATGGAAGATAGCGTATGAGGGTAATTGATCTATATGGCCTCGTGCACACGTGGTCACAATAACATCGCCAATAGGTGCCTAGTTGGTCCCTGTACTTCTCCCCGATGCCCATTTTATCCCATGCCAAAATAGGAAGAACACAAGCCGATGAACCAACCAGACTAAATCGAATTATGTTTCAAACATTCCTCTACATATACACATAACCTGACCACTTATTCATTTAGAAAACTAACAGTAATACAAAATGAAGGTAATAGTGACTGTTAACTAGTGCAACACATACACCATCAATTAACCGTAGTTCATAAATGAGAAACGATACACTAACAGTTAATTTGTTAAGCGGGAGGATGGAGCAAGGGGAACTGAATAATAATAAGAATAAAATGTTCACTTTGTATTCAACCAAAAGTAATGAAATAGTCTACAGAAAATCAGTTCTCCAAGATAATCAACCTTCTGTAGTTGCCGGACATCTCAGATCATAATTTCAATTAGTTTATGTATCCATCATAATTGTGGAAGGTAATCATTAGTACATGTATAATTAGTGGGAAATAAATACAGTGAATACAAACCATAACAAATATTTACTAGAGAACATCTCCTGCTGTGGGTGAACAGAGTCGTTGTTAAAATAGTTATTATTTTTAGTACTGGCCGATTTGGTTGATAATGGTCATTTCAAGAACACTAGTCATACGTTTTCAATAGTCTCCCAAAGTCATCCAGGCCTCAAATTTAGTTAAGCAACAGAAGTGTTAGCTATTTGAAGACTTTTATTCAAAAGAAATACTTGTAACCTCTTCTTTTACTATGGACAACATCAGACTAAGGGAGTCACTAATCATCTTTTCATATTATGATCTGTACACTCCCTCCAGCACATAACATGCATCAGGCTAAACCCACGCCACCAAAAAGCTGAACATAACACTAAGTAATGCTAATGTATTACAATATGGAATACAACAAATTACTTTCAATAAATAGTGATAGAGATAAGCATTTGGAAAGGATTTGTCACTCCACCCAACGCTATTGAATATCACCTAAACAGATTTTTGTATACACTAACCAGGTTTAAATTGTTAAAGCTTTCACATACATAAAGATACGTCCTTGACAATATTTATGCAATACCTTGAAGCTTATTGAAAATTTACTCTACTAGCCTATCTCGATTATGTTTTCTTACTTAGGTGAGCAAGATTTTACACTACCTGCCTCTATCAAACTACTTAACATTATCTAATTTTGTAGCTACTTACGTACAATTAGGGAGTTTGTAGGGATAGTTAACTGTCAATTTTGATATCACGAATTGATACTTATGTACAGTCATTCAGTTATATTGTGGAGGTTTGTACCTGCGTAGATCATTTCAAATTGCTATGCCTCAATTAGCAGATAGAGATGAAATCATTAGATCAGATTCCAGAGTAGTGGAGGTAGTAGCAGAGTTAGTACCACTTACATACGCGATTTATACGACTTTTTAGTACTGATGAAATCTTCTTGACTGATTTGTCATTTAACGACTTGTCTAATTGACTATACACTTAAACACTTTCTGCTTGTTTACATTATCGAAATTAATAATTATGTTCAATATATTGTTTTTTAAAGAAATTATCATCACTTTGTTCCTTTTTATTATAGCAAGAGAATATCATCAATATCCAAGACCAAAAGTTCAAGATGCTGTTGATGATGGAGATGATGATACATTTTTCGATGCTCATGATGAAACTTCTACAGCATCATGCCACGATGATGACGTTGAATCAATTCATCAGAAAGCAAATTGGTTAGATTCATGCTGTAAGTGACTTGATTAAACATTTAGAAAAATCTAATTCTTTGTTTCTATTCAATGGTTGATACATTCGACTGTTTTGAGCATCTGCATATCGCACTCCATTTATTTTGCTTGTCTTGCTAAAGTAACAGTCAACATCCTTAGGTTATTAGTTAATAAGGTGATTTCTTTACTCCAGATTTTGATCCACACTACTATGTTATTGAACAATCCATTCTATTGCTAAACAAGCCTTTCTACAGGGCTATTTATTCTGGTAATAATCTTGTTAGTTTGATCTCACTGTCTTATGGAAGATACACAAGATACTGAATGTCCGTTGGCCGGAAACCATCAGTAACAGCTTACTATGGGAGAGAACAAACTAACTTCCAGCCGAAGAGGAAATTAGGAAAAGACGCTGGAAGTGGATAGGACATACATTGCGGAAATCATCAGACTGCATCATGAGACAAGGATTATCATGGAGTCCTGTTGAGAAACGGAAAAGTGGAAGGCCAAAGAACACGCTGCGTCGAGAATCGGAAGCAGTCATTAAAAAGTTAAACAGCAACTGGAAACAGCTGGAAAGGATTGCTCAGGACAGAGTTGAATGGAGAATCCTAGTAAGCGGCCTATGCTCCTCAGAGAGGAGTAACGGGCGTAAGTAAGTCTTATGAAAACCTATAGTAACGTACATATTTGATTGTCCACGCAGGTTACTTCAATTTGTTGTTCTACATAGAAAAGTGATTTCATCTGATGAGTCATTGAAAAGAAAATATGTAACCAAACTTTACATGCTTTTTAAACTTCATTTATGTGATACAGTAATTATTTCACATGGATCATTGATCAAAGTATTGTTAGGTGAAGGCACCGACCAATATTCCGTTCATTACATATACACTCAGAGAGCATCTCGTATATTCACTGACTCCATACACGTATATCACACATATACAGAGCAGTCACTAACGACAATTTAGATAAGAATGCATTTGGGACCGATTAGGATGCACAAACAACCGAAAAACAAACAAGCCGCCAAAAATCAGGTATATCCAGTTTTACATTACTAACATCATCATCAAATCATCAACAATCAACATAGAACCTGGCACATGTGTGCATCGGTTCAAGTTGTCATACCACCATGGCACCGCAAGATTAACACCACCACCATTAGTAGAAATCCCTTCAATAAAATAAAATAATAATAGTAACAAGGAATGTGAACATATAGGATATGGTTCAGGAAGCGTAGAAAGAAAGTTATGGAATAATTTAAAGCTCATGATTTAAGGGAGGACAATGAGTGAATACATCTGCGCCATTGTGACATTACTAACATATAAATATACAATATAGAAGTTGTTATACTCAGGGATAACTACAGCTTGTATATGTTAAATTGTCAACTAGTTAGTTATAGTTCCAAACTCTAGTCTTTCTACTGTTTTTGTCCATTAAATGATGTCTATATTATACAGCATGGCCTTTAAATTGTATACGTACAACTCCTGCTTATCTATTAAGTTGCATGAGCTTACTACAGAATAATCAATACAATAGAGATTCATTCATTGTTGAATGTTCGTAGTACTGATTGATTTCATTCTGAAAAAATGTTTACAATTTATTAAACAACTATCTTTCATATGTCTACTAGTACTAGTACTAGACTGTTTATTTTGCATTCATTTCCTTTATCATTATTTTCTATTTGTTAGCCAGAAACGATGCATTATCTGAAGCTAAAAGTATTCTTGATTGGTTTAAATCCCGTTCGGTAACTGATCACTTACAATCCCTTCTTCCACATGTCATATTAGAGTGTATGCTTACATTCCATTCTATTGGTAAGTTGGTAGATAGTGTGGAGTATAATAAGAATTTTTCAGCTTTATATTAATTGCTTATTTAGTTGACAGTAAGCATTTCCGTAGTAAAAGAAAAGCGATTGCATTTGCAGAATACTTTGAACTCAATATATTTCGTTATGTGACCTGTTGAAGTTCTTTATCATAGTTACGCGTTTATAGTCTCTTCTGAAAAGTCTACACGTAGCACGGGTGTTTGCAAATTTATGTGGCACAAGGGAAGATCTAGTTACAGGTTACATAGGGACCGCCTAGAAAAGTTGTAATACCAAGTTTCCAAATTAGTGATATACACAGGATCTTGACAACATACCAGCGGAGGCACAAAAGTCAGATATAGAAGCAACTGCAAATATCATAGTTACTGAATGTCTGACTAGATGCGGCCTAGCCATGCAAGTCCCAATATCATGAGGGATAGACTCTACAGATTGTGATTTCTGATATTTTGCTCTGCTTAACAGTTCTGTTGGATAATCAGTGTTTAATAAAATCTAATTAAGCTTCGTTTTTTGGTATCGATACATAAAGTCTTAAAATATTTGCTAACGCTGATCATATGCAACATTTGGTAACAATTATGTCATCACACAAATAGACCACATCTATAAATGTGAGTCATTAGACACCGATTAGTGACTCGGTAATACCGTAGTTTTCATAAAATCCATGCGTCAACATTTTGGCTTCCGTTAGTATCTAATGTGTTTTGAGCTTCGTACAGTTCATCGATTCTCTGCTTGTCGTGACTCAGTAATATTGATTTCGTTCATTTTAGTTCCACATCCTCGATTAACCCAGTGGTATTCATCTGTGCTTAAAGTATTTGATGAACAAATTTATGACCTATTAAAAATTCAGTCATCTAAGTTAGTGAGTGGAAGCATTATTTCAACAGCTAAAAAATCTTCTGTAAGTTGTTCATTACATATCTGTTCTAATTATTAGTTTTTACTCTGTGATCAATTTTATCTTATCTACTTATACAAATAGTGTAGATTCAATTATATCATGTTATGACGGCTAAAACTGATATTATTGCGAGGATGTACGACTAATTATTTAATGTATTCTTTTGCGCACGAGGTTACAACAACAACGCCAATAAGAGTGCCTAGTCGGTTCTGCCGGATGCCCAGGCCAGATTAGGAAGAACACTAACTAATAATCAACCAGACAAATCATATTATATTTTAGGCATTCCTTTATACATACGTAAAACGAGATTACACAATCAGCCAATAAGGTATTTAACATTAATACAAAACAAGCGAGACAGTTGTAGTGAATTGAGGTAACGTGTACCCAACTAATTAACTGTTGTTCATAAACAAGAGATAATATACTAACAGTAAATATTCTAAACGGGAGGATAGGTCGTGAGGGACATTGTGATGATATGAACAAAATGCTTACGTTACACACAACTAAAATAATTAGAATAGTCTTTTAAGACATTGTTCTGAGAGTTAGTTGTTCTTCTTTAATCGCCTAACATAACATATCTGAGCCTGCTAACTCAAAATACTACTTTTCACTAACTAATCAGTTGGTCATTTCACTTATGTTGAAAGTCATATCGGCCCTAGTGGATTGATGTCCGATGAAATTTAGGCACAAATCCAAAAAGCTTGTTTGGCTTTTGTTAACTTACGTCACCTATGGCGTAGGTGACATATCCGTCTATCAATTAAAGGATGAATATGCTGCGCAACAGTTCGTTCTGTCTTACTGCATGGATGTGAAACATGGCCACTAAGAGTAGACGACACTCGTAGGTTATTGGTAATTTGTCATCAGTGTATTCGAAACGTCGCTATCGTTTCCTGGAATCACTCGGTAAGTTATGGCGAAGATAGACGTTGGGTATTACAGAAAAATGGTAAATTTTTTGATGAGGCTGTAAATCTCTATCGACTGAGGTGGCTGGGGCGTTTGTTACGTAAACCAAACCACTGCATCCCTCGATGCGAGATTCTAACTGATATTAGAGTAAGGTGAACGAAAAGTAGTGGAGGCTATAGCACAATGTGGAATAGCTCCATGAAGTCACTGACTGTTGGTTTTAGACCTGTTAGTATATACAGACTACTCATGAGTTCTGTAACCAAATAGTTGGGGACTTATTGACACAGCTCAAAGTCGTTCACAGTGGAGAGGTGCATTCATTCTTTGTTTTCTCTTAAATCGTTCGCTTAAATTTATTTTATACCTTTCCCTCCATGAACTACTTCCTCCTTATGCCATATTCTATATATCCGCATCTTTTTCTTACTATCATTGATAGAACTACTACTACTACTACTACTACCAATTTAGTGTTATTTTTATCATACTACTGATTTGTGGAAACGTGGACTGATTTATATATGTAACAGGTTCTATGTTGTGTATACATATATATGCACACAATTAATTGGTTCACTTATAACTCATTCATATCTAATCTATTTAAAAGGATATTTGAAAAGTCTATCAGTGAGTGAGTAAACTTATGAGATTTCATTTTTTAACTAAAGATAGCTAATTGTTTCAGGGAGATTTCATTGGTTCTTCCTACAATTGACACTTGATTTTAGTCAGGTTTCCATATCATGATGAACCACTTAAACTACACTAATTAGAATAATTTCTGCTATATGCCCTGTCATGCCAACATGTTGATTAAAGAGCGATATGATGTAAATCAGCAAACCTAAGATTCGAAAGCACAACCATACTACAGATTATTCAGTGGTATGACGGCAGTAAAGTGTTACCGTTGTATATCCGGTATCTACAGTAATGCAAAAGTTATCTAACTTACACTGATTCATGATAGTTACAACTTAGAACTTGGCACATACGTACGTCAGTTAAAGTTGCCATGCCTCAATTAGCAGATAAAGATTAAATTGTCGAATCAGATCCCAGAGTAGGAGAGGTAGTAACGGAGTTAGTATTAATGGAAGGGAATAGAGATCGGAGATAAGATTTAGAAAAATATGATTCAGTAAAGATAAAATTATGATAAGTTCAGAAACTTAGGATTTAGAGGAAGACAATGGGTGGATGCACCTGCGCCATTGCCAACGATTTTGAGCCATATCACCCAAGGTCTCTAGCCATTTATTACGAGCGTCACGCGGAACCCAACCAGGTAGTCTACACCTCTTAACATGGCTCAACCCAACTGTCAATGACTTCATGGACTGGTGCCATGTTTTGGTTTGGCCGCCCCCAGATTTCTTCCAGCCTACTCCTACACCAGACAGCATTGCTCGTCGAGGTAGGTGGTGGTCGGGCATACGTAACACATGTCCTAACCACCTTAGCTGATGAAGATTTACTACTTCATCAATAGACTTACCGTATCTGCCTAGTACTCTATTCCTAACCCAGGTATTCCCTAATCGGTGGTCCCAGAAAACACGAGCAATGCTTCGAAGGTATCTGTGATTGAATACCAGGAGCCTACGAATATCCGTAGGGTAGAACGGATCGAACTACTGCGCATGATAATGAATTAAAAATTCGACAATCTCCATAGAACCTAATAATAATTTTCTTGTTTTTCTTCTCGATTATTTTATTCTCTTAGTTCCCATTGTCAACATATTGTGATATATTAGAAACTATTTCTCGATTTTCAATTCAGTTCACATGTTTCAATGAACTAATTTCTAATGTTCTTCTATGTGGTAAGTTTAGAGTATTTATTAACCTACTTTATTTATGGTTTAAATGAAATGTTCATCTGTTATTGAAAACATGAATTTACTACTCAATGATTTGTTCTCTTTTACTATATGGATGCGTTGATAACATTTGTAAATGGTTTGTATTTAATAGTAGATTTCTTCGGAACATTTCTGTTGTTAGTTAATATTATCAAGTTACTATTAATTTAGTTAAGTGTAGGGTAATAGGTAAGATGATAAATTACTTGATCAGGTTGGTGATATTCACTGGGTGACGTGACTGAAGTATGTGTTATATATGCTCCACACTCACTCCTTTTCTTCTAGGTGTGTGTAGGAGTATGTTGGAGGTGTGATAAACACCACTTAATTTATGCACAACATCAATCCATGAAGACGTTAATTGTCTGTCTGTGTCGTATTAGTAGACAAAGACTAACTGTTTAATATTTACATGTTATTAGGACGAAACGCGCGTCCTGGATTCCACTTGCCAGTCACAATCCAACTTAAATATTTAACTTGTGTAATAACGCTACATCGAGGCAACCCGCTCAGGATGCACATATGGCAACAGAGACTGATCAGTTTCAGTCCATTAAAAATCAACGGGAAAATACAAACTTATCCTAATTATATAAATATGCCCATTGCACAAGTGTGACTGTCTGGACACAGTAGCCTTGTTATTAACGCGGCGGCGTTTGGCACAAAGCGGACTGGGTTCGAATCCCAGCGTGAAAATCAACATTGGGATGCAGCCGATGAGTCCCAAATAGGACGAAACGCGCGTCCTTGAGTCCACTTGCCAGTCACAATCCAGCGTAAATATATAGCTATCTCTTGTTGGAGACGTATAATATGACTTCCTGATCGTTACTGCTACCTTAACATGATGGTCTGAAATACCTTTCTTGATAAGCCAATCGGGCTATACTGACTAAATCAACCATTCCGTAAGTTCATACTGTTCCAGACATGTCGGTTGAAGAGTTATTGATCTAAAAGCAGCAGGCCTAAAGTGTAAATGTACAGTAATGTGACTGTAGTATGGTATTTTACCCAGACAATCAGGACGATAGTGACACTGCGGTCCGACAACGGACCGATAGGGTTAGAAAAGATGTATCTCAAAAATGCACTTTGACTGTAAGGCTTTGCCAAGTAACGAGCTAACGTACCCAAAAAACATATGCAAAAAGATTATGTATATACGCCTTCAAGCAGTTGTCCGTTTGACAATGCAACCACACTCCAGAGTCATTAAGACCATTTTTAATTCAGCCTCTTTATGTGCCTCGAGGAGGACTCTTCAACGATCTGAGCCACCGAGTTGTGATAACTGACCTTATGCTTCTTTTAGCACTCGCAGTCACCTTTGACATGGCTTGAGAATCGGTGAGAGTGACTCAGGTTCATTCATTCTCTATATTTTTCTAAATCATAAGTTCGATGATTCTGTTATACATATCTATACATTTTGTCTTCTCGAAGCATATACAACTGACTACATGCTTAGAAAATCGAGGTCTTTGCGTAGCAACCATTTAATCTTGAAACCACTTAAACTTTGAATTGAATCTAACCATATGCTCCTATGGAATTTCAATTGTGAACGCACAGTGTTGCTCTTACATTTGTTTGATTTTCAAATTTATATTATTGTGTAGTAGAAACTGATACCTTGATGTAGTATATTCATGTTAGTCAGTCAGTCATGAACAGCGTAGAATGTGTCGTATATGCCGTAATACATTTACACCACGTGATTAAATTTACAATGTTAACACCACCAGGAAAGAATAAAATAAACGTGTGCACAAAGGAATAATGGAACTTAAGACCCCAAAGAGCATAAAGAGTAAATGCATTTACGCCGCTGTGATTTATTCTAAGCCATGTCATTTAGTGTCTCCAACCACCCATTGCGATTATCACGCGAACCTTAACCAATTAATCAGAACGTACTAATATGGCTTAGACCAATAGTCAAAAACCTCATGAAAAGGTACCACGTATTGGTTTGGCCTCTCCTACCTTTTTTCCATTCTACTCCTACTCCAGCCAACATTGTTCGACGAGGTAAGTAGTTATCGAGCATACGTAACACATGCCCTAACTATCTCAGTTGATGAAAGTTTATAACCTCTTCGACTGATTCGCTACTTTTCTTAATACTCTGTATCTAACATCAATATTGCTAACTTGTTTGTCTCGTCATGCACTGATAATAATGACATATTTCTTTGTCGATTTCCTTCACTTATAGATAATAGTTATATGTTGGAGTCAGACAGATTTTTAGACTTTCTCTGTAAATTATCTAATCATATTATTCTTTTGGGAAATATAACTGGCCAATCAGATTCATGGAAACCTAGTTTAGGCGGTTGGATTAATCTTCCTAATATTACTTCAACTGTTGGCATGATAAAAGAAAATGAACGTGATATGATTTTAACATTTTTAAAGATGTTATTTGATAAAAGTATCCCCGTAAGTTATTAGCATCATATCTATAACTAGTCACTATAACTACTAATGATTATCGTTGTTCCGTTAATTTGAGGTGGGGGGTGTGTGGGTGGTTGAATATATTCAGAATTTATTTGGTATGTAGGGCTTTTCTACAGTGTGTTATAAAATGAACATTGCACATTTACTATATTAATTGTTGCTCTGGTTCTCGTTTACCGACCAAATCACTACTCTATGGATCGTTGTTGAACAATCAATTGACTGAACTCATCACTTTAAATCAATTCCCTCGACTACAAGCAAGCATTTAACTGCGTGTACAAGAAAACGTTATGGAGCCTTCGTGGACACTATAGTGTACCTAGACTTAGCAGACGACCAACCTAGCTGTTCTATACCACATACAACAACAATTGTAGGTGAAAACAGATACTGTAGCGGCAGTCTCTACAGCCAGCAATAGGCCTCAACATACACATGTGAAAAGCAAGATCCTTAGATAGAAAGGGCACACTACACCGATCCTTAACCCAATTACACTTGACCTGATGGATAATTTCTTGAAGATGTGGAAACTTCTATATACCTAATCAGCAGCATAATTGATAAACAAGTGGTGATGGTGGTGGTGGTTATGGGTGGGGAAATGATGCAGATGTGAATGCATGAATTGGCAAGGCAAGGCGAAGACAATATTTCTACAATTGAAGTAAGACGACTGGAACTGAAACCGTCTGTCAGTCAACAATAAAAGCAGAATTTCTAACACAAACATCAAGACAGTTAGTTCTATTGTATGGGGCTGAAACTTGGATAATTACGAAAATTATCATTCAAACGATACAGGTATTTGACAGCTGATGTTTGCACAAGTTTCTTCATATCCGTTGGTCAGATTCTATCATCATTAACCTTTTGCAGCAGAGAACAAACCGAGTAGAATATATTTGGGGACGAAATTAGGAACCGCTGCGGGAGGTGAATAGGATACACATTGAGGATACGCCACCTATCTATCTACTTTTATTTTAATAAATCCTAACTCATGCGCAACAATTTCATCATTGTTTAAGGCTTCTGAGTAATATAATCCATGTTACTTTATGTGAAATCGAGCTCAGAGTTGTGCATGACATTTACTTTCAGATCTGTAACTTCGCATCCATCATTTTTATTCAGTGAGGTCTATATAATTTGAAATTTGATATATTCTACCTTATATCAGACACGGTGTATGAGTCTTATTGATAAGACTCAATTGCTTAAATCGAAGTCGTTTAAGGCGTAGCCGGAATCTGGTTTATTCATTAGCAGTGTAACTGGTACTCAGAACAAAAATTATAACAGAGTATCGTGAATTCATTTGTTTTATGAGTTCGCTTTAGTTGCTCGCACATGCATGGATCTTCTGAAATGCTATCAGATGTCCAAATTGTTATTCTGGTTAATGCGAGTCTAGATGTTACGAGCAACATCGATTCCTCCAAAAATTACAAAAGTACATCTACATAAATGTCAACGAGCACAAAAATTAGGATGTAAAGACCTTGCTTAGAAACATAATTCTAGACGATAGAAGGACATTGTCATGATACATTTAATTATCATTGTTTGTTTGCCCCCTTCCTTTTCAGAGTGAATTATCTTCAACAGGAGAAGGAAAGTTTAATTTTACTAGTATTGCACAAACATGGATACCACCAAATCGTCCAGTTGATCTTAGACGTCCAAATTTTGAAATATACATATTTTATACAGAATTACCTTGTCCAAATCAATTAACTAGTCGATTAGGTCCACATCGTTTATACATTGAACTAGAATATGATACAAAAATATCAACTTATAAAAATCTTATAATGGCTGGAAGTTTTAGTCATGATACACAATTCTTTTAAACCATAGTATTTGTTAATATGCTCAGTGATCTGACGTATATCTGTATTTGTACAGTGTTTAATAATTTTTGTAAAATAGAAATTATTGTTGGTTGTTTCCGACTTTTTTTTATTCTTTGTTTATTGTAAACATTGATAGTGGTCTTAATGGAATCTTAAGAAAGTAGATTACCTTATATCTGATCAAGAGTTTCGTGTTCAAATCATATTGACTTGTTACAGTTAAGAAGTTGAAGTTGATTACATACATCCTGTTCATTAGGTGAATCGGTTATCTCTATGGCGAAGTTATACTACTGCTTGTATAAGGATGCAACGGTAGGAAACAATTTCTTTCTGTATATGCAGTGATGCTATCTTAAACCGATGGAAAGAAAAAGCATAGAAAATATTTGCTTTATATGTAGCTCTGTGAATGCGACTACAGTGCTTATCTTGTTTATGTGTATAAACAACTCTCGAACATTCCACTGTGAATTATACTCAGCAAAGCCAAATTTCAAGAGATTCTCATTCTATTAATTACGCCATATCTAACAATTAAATCTGGATCGTAGTTGAACTCTGTAATTCTTAGTAATTCCGTCAACAGAGACTATAACGTTAAGAGTAGATGGTCTGGATGACGAAGTGGACATAATTTTCGTGTTCGTCCGCATCTATATTAATTTTGACTGCTTTTAATGTAATCATTTTGCTTTCATAGTATCCATATCTCTCCTCACCTTATCGCCCACATATTTATCTAATATTTCTGTCGCTGGGCATTTACTTAGCAATATTCAACACCAACTTTAACTAACAACTGAAACGAATTTATCTCTATTCTTCTACAAATCTATCAAACTACTTGAAGAATAAATCAGTAAGCCTGCATCTTTAGAAGGCATCTGTCATCAAATAATCCACGGTCATCTACTTGTTTTCATAGCCCATATTTTACACCTAGAATTTAATACTAAGTGGACTACTATGCAATATACTCGTTTTTGGTTGGAATATGAATACCACGTGCAAGCCAGAAGTGAAGCATTGGCAAAAGCAAACAAACTGAATTCGTACTGAAATTTTGTCAGGAGCCAATCCATTTGGACTGATAAGACCTCTAACATAAATGAAGAGCTCATCGCATTTACTTTTTATAATCAATTCAGGAGAAATTGCAAAATGATCTTATAGAATCATTTCGCATAAATATGCTTGTGATTCTACTCAAGGGGTTCAGAAGACTATTGTTAACGTCTTCATCGACTAGGACCATATTTTCTAAAAAGTTAGATTAAGAAGGTATAATTTCTAGGAGGTCAATCATGACTCACTTATATGATGAGCGGTGGGAGGGGGTAATCCTGATCAACATCACCATGTGTCGACAATTCCGATGACATTTTGTTATAGGCTATGCGTTGACCGGATTTTCTGTATTAGAGAGCCTTATTTAGAGTATTATACTGCTGACGTACATTTTTAATGACGATCATTAATATAGGACCTCTTAGTCCAGTAAATCCTGCTCCTGAAAGATCACAGTGAACTTCTGAGAGTAGTTTCTTCATGGAACACAGATAAAAGATATAATTTTATTTAAGTCGGTAGCATACTACCAGAAAATGTCCTATTCTCAATCAGGTTCTGATGTGATTTTATCATTTAAGTAACTGGCTAATATGATGGGTACTCGTATATAACGCATATGGCTTTTAAACGATCTTATGAATCTACATTGAATTCTCGTGTTTATGCATGCATATTGTACATTTTGTTTGCTGAATACCTTCAACGTTATTCAGCTCAAGTGAAGTTTCATGTGTTATATCGCCAAACTGTTATGACGGGGACATATCACCATTTGCTTGATATAACATTGAGCGCACTAAATTTCCTCGACTAATGACAAATGTGACAGTCTAGTTGATGCCTACTCAGACCCAGGCCGAACTAAGAAAAACACAAGCTGACGAACTGATTAGACTAATAAAATTGTAATATATATACATAAAACTTTACCACACAGTCAACCAATTGGGAAATTTACATCGATTCAAAATAAGGCCGACAGTGATAGTGAACTGGATTAACGTATACTCGATTGATTAGCTGCAGTTCACGAATAAAAAATGAGGTACTAACAGTCAATGGATCAAACAGGAGGATAGGGCATTACTTTGCATACAACTGAGATAATTGAAATAGTCTTTTAAAGCACAGTTATGTAAGTTAGTTGTTCTTCCTAAATCGCCCAATACAACAGTAGGCATTAGTTTCTAGTTATGATGCTTTTACTATGACATTCTTTCATGATACAATGAAGTGAATCAGTGAGAGCTGACAACGTCGGGCTACATTAATACAACTAAAGTAAAATCTCTACATAATCTACAACGCATAATAAGTGAATATGATGTTTACCAGCTTTGAGGGTAGCGCACATTACATTTATACTGTGGAGGTTAAATGTTAACTGTCCACTAAGTGATGAATAATATTGTGCCATTCTACCTTCTAGTTCTAATCTAATATAGCAAATAAACTTAGTGGTATAATATCACATGCAGGTCAAATCAACACTAAAAGGAGTAGTGAAGTATGACATTAGTCACTACTCACTAACTAATTAATGCCCATAACTGATGTCCACAATCGACTTAAACTATCTCCAAGATAACGTATGAAACATAAACACAGGATGATGCAGATTTGAATTACCCTCAAAATGTAAGGTTCTATGTAACAGATCTATATTGAAGCATTCATATCATGCATTATATTTGTATCTTTCATCAGTCGTGTCAACCTGCAATCCATTGAAGATAACTTCATCTAATTAAAATAAGATCTTTAATGAAAATTACATACTAATATGTTTCATTCATCTATTAGGTGAATAGAAAAGTAACTGAAAGTTCTAGATATAGAATACATAGAGTTTATTTAGGAAGATACTGAAGCATCAACATTATGCCTATTACCAAATACGTGTCGATTTATTGCAGTGTTAAAGTAGCATTACTTTTCTAAATTAGGATATTCTCAGATTAGTATTCGCATTTCGCAGAATATTCCCTAAACGTTTGGGTTCAAAGTGAACGGAATCATTAGGAGTATAATGGGCCTCTTACTTAATAACAGATATAATGTCAACGATTCACCTTCTTGTAGATTAGAGAGTTAACTGATTTTAATTGATGACGAAAAACTGAAAGTAGGAAACAAGTGAGTGGTGAGTAGACATTAATCAATTTCATATTGCAAATCTCTGTACGAACAGTTCAAAATCACTCAACAAAGCCAGTTGTGGAGACCTCAATGATAAAAATGCACACGAGTAATAATTTAATATCTTTCACAGTAAATAATAAATAACTAGGTTCAGCTATTTTATTCTTGGACGAAGCTGTAGTCAACAAGTGTCCGAAACCAGACCTCTGTATCCAAAGCTTTGTCTCTCTCTGTACCATGATAATGTGTGCATCAATGGATTACATAAGCTGGTTTTTTTCTTTGAAAAGTTTCACTTTGTTTAAGTCATCTCTGAATTCCTCCGCCTTCCTAATCTCATTTCTTGAAACTGATTAATCTCTATATACTACTCACATTCTACTTTCTATTACATAATCCATTAAAATCAGTTAACTCTCTAATCTGTTGAACTCTTTCTGATATTTAGAAATTTTCGGTGAATATGTATATTTCCAAATGGAACAGCTACTGTTCATTTATAATAAACGTTGATTACATCAGTTATCCATTGTCATGATACTGATGTTGTTGTTAATACACACGTGGTTAATCTCAACTAACTTCATTTAATTAGTATGTTGAATGTCAATTTTATAATTTTGATTATTTTCAAAGGATATTCGAGATTGTAAGTAGCACTTGATGAGAATCGAATAAAATCGAAATCATGCTATTGAGCTCAAATGTTTGTGCTTTTTATCATCAGGCCTATAAATGAATCAAATGTATTTAGTTGAAAGAAAAGGGCAAAGAGTAAGTATTTCACATTTTATTTAACCTCATCATAATTAGCAATAGTAACTACATTATTTTTTTTTCTTATAAACTAAACATGAACTTAACTTACTATTTTTAGAAGTTAACATGATAACAAAGTCACATTATGAATGCAACTGTCTTTGAATAAGTAGTATAACTGTCATAATTAGTAGTATTCTACTTTAAGAATTCTATGTTTACAAGTTTTGTTTTGTTTCTTAGAGTTATGTTTTGTCATAGTAACGGTCCTAGTTAATGTTATCCTTTAACTCATGCAGATACTAAAGAAGTAAATAATTAAGCCAAGTAATTAGTTAATTGATTAATTCTTTCTGTAATTTTGTTAGTTAAAAAGGCTTTTTCTTAGTAGAAATAGAGTATACCAAGATATGGAGGTTAGTTAAAAACAATAGATGAATTGTGTGAGGAGTTCAAAGGAGACGATTATCCAAATATGATAAGTAACAAAACACAAATAAGATAAGTGGTTTGGATTCATTTTGGATTGATGTTGGTAGGGTAACATTAAAAACTACGGTGTATTGGATAATTGCTTTGTCTTCGTATGTGATTCTTCAATAATGCATATCCTACATCTTGACAAAAAAAATCGAGTTGATTACCTTCAGGTTAATGAACGCCTAACACCCTACATCACTTGGCAGGAAGACATTTACCAATTTGTGATATGGCGTTAAAATCATCTATTGTAACTGGTGATAACTGTGTCATTCCTGACAAGTTTGAACTCTACTATTGATGATTTCTCACAAGAGTTTCACGACTAATATGAAGTTGATCACCAGTGAGCTAATTTCTTGGAGATACACACACATTCTAATTATAAAAATAGTACCCTGTGGTTAAATGCTAGCTTCCCTATCTAGAGAATAGCGAGGGAATGACCCATACCCAGTGTATTATTAAACCAATAATCGTTTTGATTTATTGACCACTCAACTCCAAATGGGGAGGGATACAGTGTTTCTAATTGAATGGTTTTTTTTTAGGAATTAAGTAATTATATTATATGGGATAGAAATATTGTATGTGGGCAATAAATGAATTCTAGTCTTGTAATGGTATTGCCGTTGTTAATTCACAGAAACGACGACTAAGAAATCCATTAATGTGTTTGAAAAAATGTCAAATCATTTTCCTAAGAATTTGGAATGAATACTGACTACAATATGTCTCCCTCTCAACTGACGTCAATCATTACCCATAGGTAACAGCTTGTCCACATATCGATGCATATCACAGTAGTCCCAACTACAAAATAAAATGTTTATGTGTCTCCCATTATAAAAATCTTGTTTCACTTAAGGTTTCTGAAAACATCTCATCCAATCACTATTCGATAGAATTTCCAAAAAATCTATGACATCTTTTCTCATTAATTGTTTAAGTAACTCCATGCTCACGAATTGAATGACCTACAATGATGCTTTTAAAACAAATCAAAATTATGGCAGGACTATAATATAGGGACGACCTTGACAATTTCTAGGCGACCATTGATATAAGAATATTAGTTTGTAACTCTTCTCTGAGCATTTCTTCAAAGGCATAGGCGCCCCACAATCCCATTAACATGTTCTTCTAAGTAAATCTTTCTCCTGTAAATAGCTAACAATAACGTCAACATTGTCAACCAAACTGTGAGCAATGACCTTAAGGTGAGAAGTCGCAATTTCATTGGTTCGCCCCTACATTATAGTCCTGCCAAAGTTATAATCACTCATGATTTTTCATTGTATATATGATATTTGGTATGATCTTTATTTTCTTGTTCTGCCTTTCAACTTGTGATTAGAGTTTAGAAAAATAGTAAATAAGTGAATTAACCTGAAATTGATTAGTTGCTACGATGATTTGGTATGAGTGAAACGTCGATATAGTAATGAGGCTGTTAGTTACCTAAAAGGGAAATATTTTAGTTCACTTCTATCAGTAGTTCACACCGATGAAGTTGTCTAGAATAACGATGAAGACTGTGAAATTAAATCATTCTTGTATTACAGCTTAATCAGTTAATTTTAATAGATGCTTGTTAAATTGTGTAGTTAAATTATCAATGTTTTGTTGATTCATTATTTCTACATGAACCAATTTCTCTGTTTCGATTCATAAATGCTTTATCTTACGTCACACTATCAAGCCATATCAAGTTACATTAACATGATAGATTAAAACTAACTGCTTACTGTATGTAATTGAAGAAAATGCAATAAAATGCAAGTGTATTTATTTCCCAGTAGGGAGAAGGTGGATAAGGTTCATAAAATGTAAACATTTTGAACAAAACACTTTTGTCATTTAGTCTTAGTTGCACGAAACTCACGAACGTAGAAAGTTTATTTGACACATTTGTATATGATGCCGAATGCAAAGCTCGTGTCAATTCTGTGTTGTGTCTCCTAAGTAGGACAATAGTAAGCTGCTAATGAATTTGTTTTTCACATAGGCTAAGCAACCTGGAGAATGTTGCAGGAAGCGTTAGTGGGTCTGGTGGGTCATTCTACTTATATCGCTATCACCGCAATAGCTGAAAACGCTGAGAGGTGGTTCAAGTTGGATGTTTACACTTGATTTAATTCAGCGTTATACAGGGAAGTGAACATGTTTTCCCTGTTATTAGTTGTTAATATTTTACAATGACATTTCTCTTGAAGTCACAATAAGAAATCGAAGAAGTAACTTTTATTAATACAGTTCTGAGTTATTAGGATAAGCTTGTTCTTTCTCATTGATTTGTAATGGACTGAAACTGGTCAGTCTCTGTTGCCATATGTGCATCCTGAGCGGATTGCCTCGATATTAGCGATGTTACACAAGTTACACATTTAAGTTGGATTGTGACTGGCAAGCGGAATCCGAGACTTGCATTTCATCCAATTTAGAATTTATCGGCTGGATGTACTTGCATTCCACTTTTGACGTTCACATTGGGAATCGAACTCAGTCAGCTTTGTGCTAAATGCTACCGCGTCCACCACTAGACTACTGTGTACAGAGAGTAACACTTGTGCAACGGGCATACATGTAATTAGGATAAACTTGTATTTTCCCGTTGATTTGTAATGGACTGAAACTGTATGCCCGTTGCACAATTGTGACTGTCCGGACACAGTAGTCTAGTGGTGAATGTGGTAGCGTTTGGCACGAAGTGAACTGAGTTCGAATCCCAGTGTGAACATCAACATTGGGATGTAGGTACATCCAGCCGATGAGTTCAAAATAAGACGAAACGCGCGCCCTGGATTCCGTTTGCCAGTCACATTCTAACTTAAATATATAAATTCTGAGTTATGTTTATAAAATGTACATGTAGCATCACAGGATGAAAGGAAGGTAGAATCAAACTAAAACGAATAGAACGTTTCAATTTACTTTTTATGGAGCTATGAATGATGAAACTGTCTGGATTAAATGAACGATGGTGACAAGATTTACGATTATTAAGATACTTATGCAAACCATTATATGTCTGCGTCTTTGAGGCATCAAAGTGATTTATTTTATTATCGGTATTCGTCATAAATTGTTCTCATTTTGGTACCAGTGAGAATCAAAGAACTTTAGACAAACATTTAGTCCTTAGAAGTGAGCACCTTCGATTCCACCGGGGGGAGATAGAGTCAAAATTTTTCAGGTCGAGCTAAACCATCAGTATCGGTAAACCGATGTTCAACGGTATGTCCCTGCTTCACTCTGCTATAACAGTGCAAAGAATCAGGAATCACAACTTATGAAATCAGTTCCTTGTCGTATCAGGACTGCTACTGTTAAGCATATCGTAACTATTATATTTATATTGTTTAAATTGCAAGCTTATCAACCATTGTCATATCTGTTCCCCATCATCAGTTACTGTAATTTTACTATGAACCGATGATCGCCACTTTCATACACAATTCTATTAACTGTCTTCTTATTACTGAATGGTTCAGTATATGATGCACAAAATCCTTTGGCCATATTCAATGAACGACTTGGCATTACTGGTGTTGTTCTCCTATGAAAGAGATTCTGGTCACCATTATGTCAAAAGGTGGGATGGTAGATTCTATCGATTCTGATTCGCCGTGTCAACGATCCACCATCTTCGTAGCTTAGTCATAATTACAGTACAAGTCCTACTGGTTCTCTCAGGCTTAACATCATTCTATTTATCTATCTCAATCCTATCGTATCTTGTATTCACACCACAAAACATACAATTATTTCACAATCATTTTGTGATATGATGCGACGAACAATCAATCACAACAGTGACAACTAGCTCTTTCACGACATATCAATCAACCACAATTTCTCTTTACAACGTCAGAAATATCTTGAAGTTAGTCACTAGAAAGCTGATTATTCTAGTTAAGACAGTTTGTAGAGAGTCATGTTTAATTCGTTGTTTATATTCATTACAGAATTATTTTATGCATGTTTGTTATGAAATCAATGAATACGTAGATTGACAGTATATAACCTAGTGAAGTGAATCCATTTAATCTCATAATTTACATCAATTTGATTATTTCTACTAGTTTAGTGTTTATCTTGATGTGCTACCGAGATGTAGTATCTTGTGACAATCTAGAAATGTCCAATGGTCTATTGTAAAAAAATGACTACTTGAACTGAAAGAATGATTTATTTTGTAAAAGCACAATCAATCAGTCAATTAATGCCTGTTACCTCAAATGGAGCATAGACCACCGACTAGTATTCTCCAACCAACTTTGTCTTGATCTTTTCTTTCCAGTCTTTCCCAAGTGTTATTCTTTTGTAAAACTACATAATGTGATAAATTGTGTATACTAGGCCTTTAATCGTCTATATAGACATCATTGTCTACTTCGCCCAGGTCAGTTCAGTACTATCTTCTTTTGCTTATGTTCTTATTTGCTAAATATTCTGTATACACGTTGCTTCTCCGCTCATCAACTGTTTACTATTGTCAATTTATACAACGTTACGATATATATTACTCATATGAAGACTCAAATAAAATCCATACTTGAAAGTGAAAATGAATAAACTGGGACACTATTTTAAGTCTGGATGTAAAAAGAAATTCCAATAACTACAAAATTGATATAAATAGCACTCATATTGGTTTTATTAATTTATAAAGTAAGGTGTATAGCTGAAGCATTTCACATTTTGCTGGACTCAACTCCAATTTAATAGAAAGGAAGGCGTTCCTATTCATTTTACTTGGAGTATCTATCCAAATAACTACAATTAAATTTTATTAATGTTATATCTTATATTGTTTAAGTTGGAATCCCGATGTGAGCATATACATTGGGATGTAGGTATATCCAGCTGATGAGTCTAAAATACGACGAGATGTACATCCTGGATTCCGCTTGTCAGTTACAATTCAACTTAAACAATACTTGTGAATAATCGCTATATCGAGGCAATCTGCCCAGGATGCATTTATAGCAGCAGAGACTCACCAGTTTCGGCCTATAACAAATGAACGAGCAGATGCAAATTCATTCTAATTATATCTCATATGTTTAATATGAATACAAATTATCGCCATTCTTCTCACACTACACACCACGTTTTTCATACTCATTGATCAATTAACAAACTCGTAAACATGTTTCACTGTGAAAAATCTTGACGCAAAGCGACGAAACTTCAACACGTTTGAACTTGTAGTTTGAATGTAATAAACATTTTGATTTACAATTAGGTAGTTTATATTCTTAAGAAATGGTTTAAATTACATCGCGAAGCATCGAAAATCACAATTTCTATTCATTAAATTATTATAAATACATACTACTTAATTTTAAATGTTATTAGATTGTACTCACGGAAACAATTGTTGTACTTGAATAACTTCATCATCACACTCTGATAAAGATCACTGTACTACATTATGGACAAACATAAATGGATTGGACAGTAAGACAATCGAAATTTTGAAATAGTGAACTTGAATATGGATTAGTGATCTAACACATCTAAGATATACGTTACCTTTACAACTAAACCAGTGTTCATCCAACGAGTTAAGTTCAAAATATCGGAGATTGGTGCTTCAATGTGTACATACCAATTTAACCGTTCCCTGTGGAACTAGTTATATTGGTCGTACTAAGAGATCATTATCTTTATGAGCTTGTGATCATATACTGGCATGGTTCAGAAAAGGAACAACGAAGTCACAATAGCCTTAAAACTGACTTAATTAGGTGACGGTGAACATCAAACTAAGTAGAAGAAGTATCACGATACGATTAATAAACTTGATGGAATGAAATTACAACTCTTATGCAAAGTCGAAGCCATCGGAATAAAGTTTAGAAAACCAAGCTTATCCATTTAAAGGAGGTATATTCAACCTAGTTATCTGTATTAGCTTGAGATCTTGCAACCGACTACATAAGATGGTTGTTGTTTTCCTCTACCTCACTTGATTTGATTTGTTTGTTTAATTGCATTCAGTGTAAAGTAACAGCTTATAATGAATTATTTCCATTTCTACCACTTTAAATGTATCTTTGGAGGATTGCCTAGATACAGCGTTAATTCACAACGATGATGAATGTTTGGTTGAGGCTAGGAAGTGGAATATGAGATGTACGTTACCTTTACAACTAAACCAGTGTTCATCCAACGAGTTAAGTTCAAAATATCGGAGATTGGTGCTTCAATGTGTACATACCAATTTAACCGTTCCCTGTGGAACTAGTTATATTGGTCGTACTAAGAGATCATTATCTTTATGAGCTTGTGATCATATACTGGCATGGTTCAGAAAAGGAACAACGAAGTCACAATAGCCTTAAAACTGACTTAATTAGGTGACGGTGAACATCAAAACTAAGTAGAAGAAGTATCACGATACGATTAATAAACTTGATGGAATGAAATTACAACTCTTATGCAAAGTCGAAGCCATCGGAATAAAGTTTAGAAAACCAAGCTTATCCATTTAAAGGAGGTATATTCAACCTAGTTATCTGTATTAGCTTGAGATCTTGCAACCGACTACATAAGATGGTTGTTGTTTTCCTCTACCTCACTTGATTTGATTTGTTTGTTTAATTGCATTCAGTGTAAAGTAACAGCTTATAATGAATTATTTCCATTTCTACCACTTTAAATGTATCTTTGGAGGATTGCCTAGATACAGCGTTAATTCACAACGATGATGAATGTTTGGTTGAGGCTAGGAAGTGGAATATGAGATGTACGTTACCTTTTACCTGAAAATGGATGGCTAGATATACCTACACCATCAAGTATTAATGTTAACATTGTGACAGAAATTCAGCCACAACTTGACAAGTATACCTGTTTGAACTCAGTAACAAACTATGATAATGGCAAATAAATGTAGCCAACAAACACCAAACAGAACAGAATATTCTTCCTGGACAGAACATTCTAACCACAATACAATCTTTTAGATCATTCATAAATTTCCTTTCCGATATACTAATCACAAATGAAGAAATATTCAAAAGTTTCGCTTTTTAACGTTGTTGTCGTGGTAACATTTACATTAAGAAAGTATGTATTAATAAAAAAAATATATATATATATATATGAAATCTATTTTTTACAGTTGAAAATTGAAATGCTATCAATAAACATGTGTTAAAAACAGGAATAACTTTATAGTTTGTCATTTTCATTTCTTTGTATTATATCATTTTAGTAAAGTTAAACAACCAGGGCATGAATGTATAGAATCATGTAGAATAGCATCACATGAATGACAAAATATAAATTTACATTTTGGACATTGATATCCCTAGAGTATGAAAGAAAAGAAAATAGAAATAAGAACATTTAATTTATCCTTTGGTAAAATAAGTACAAGTGATATGTTATTTACAACGGTTACTATGGTGAATTTTCTTGTTTTATTTAATCATTAAGTTGGTATCATAATTGAAATCCTGTTTGAAACAGTCTACTAAAGAACATATCCAGTGTAGTGTAAGCCAGTGCATAATAGACGAAAAACACATACATCACTAAAATTTCTAAGTATTATAAGCATAATGAGGACTAAAAACGCTGTTGCGGTGAACATCAAATGCAAAAATTTCAGAAAAAACAACTAATTAATGACTAAACAACTGTTTTCACTATGTTTGTAGTGGTTTTAGTATAAATATTCAGGACTCACTTACCCAAAACATGTGAATTCAAAATTATAAGATTAAACAGAAGATTTCATCAACACCTTGAGATCAAATTTACAGAATTTGCACAACAACATAATTCAACTGGAAGGAATGAAGCATGCGTATACACGAAAGAATGATGAAACTTAACATCTAGAAGTAAAGACATTTTAACCAGTGCGACCTGTTCTGAGACATGTTATACAGGGTCACTAGCCACTGATCACAATAATCACACAGGACACTAAACACGTAGTCTGCATTTACTAACATGGCTTAGGCCAAAAGTCAAAAACTTCATTAACTGATGCCGTTTCCGTTTAACCATTTATACCTTTATCCTAAACCAGTCAACTACATGAGAAGTAGGCAGTGGTCGGGTACACGCAACACATGATCCAAACATCGCAACCAACCAAGGTTTATGACCACGTCGACTGATTTTTCAGTTTTTCTATTATTCTGTATCAAACGTCGAAATCACTTATTCGGTTATCACATGACTCTTGGGGGGCATTCTGAAGATTTTTATGATCAAAGACCTACGCATATCTACTATTTTCATAGTCCGTGTTGCACATCTCAAGGTTAAAACGGAGTGAACTGTTGCGCAGTACACTCAGACTGATATCTCGCCTAAGCCTCAAGTGAAAAAAGTTTTCAAAAGCCAAGAGAGCTTTCTGAATCTCGATTGAGATTTCGTCAGACATCGACCCACTAGATGTGATAAAACTTCCGAGACAAATGAAGTGGTTTACGCACTCAACTACTCGACTTCCAATGACTAATCTAGGAGATGATGTAGACTAGTCCTGAAGTAACATTTTGCATACGTATGAAGACAAACTCATTTTAAATATGCTTACGATGTTATTCGAGGTGTCCAGGATACTTCGCATATTATCAACACCTTCACCGAATAGGACTATATCATCTGAGCATTCTAAGTCGACAAGTGGGCTTCCTGTAAGGAGATTTGTTCTTTGCAAGTTAGTTGAAGAAAGTGCGACCTCTAAAAGGACATCTATGACGAAGTTAAATAAGAAGGGGGATAAGGGGCAACCCTAACGAACATTTATCAGTTGGTATTTGAAAAAAAGCAACTGAAGGTAGGGTTGACTTAATGTGATGGGTATTTAAATACAACCCAAGTGATTCTCTATTTAGGTATGTTCATAATAAACAACCTTAGTAATTCAGGTCATCTCGTATTTATGAAACAGATTATGTATTATTTAGACAAAATAAATATCACTCAAAACCTACAGGAATCTTCGACGGTATAATCACATTACAACCAGTACAGATACGTAATTGACTATTATTATTATCATTATTATCATCAGAGGAATTGATAGTTTCCTTCGATTTCTCTTCATTAACTAAAGACGTTTCACTAGAGCTATTATCAACCACTGGTTCAAATAATTCTAATGGAAATAAATGATGATAGGCACGAGCTAGATGCGGTGCAGCAACTAATGTTAATCCACAAACATTACATTCTACTGGTAATTCACAATAGGCAGCATGACAACGTGGACATGCATAGTGTGGTTGTGTATCGTTCTTATCATTTGCTGATTTATTTGATAAATGACTGAAAAATAAAAAAAAATAAGGTACATTTTTGAAAAATTATCATTTTACATTAAAATTATACTCATTTGAGGGTTACTTCTACTATGATAGCCGAATTTACCCATTATCACTGAAATATTCTAGAAACGACTGAATAGTATAGTAATCTTGTAAGGAATAGAAATGATCAGTATTTGTTGTAACATGTGCACTATGAGTGGATTGCTTCGATATAGCGCCAGTTGAAAAGTAGGATTAGGATTGGAATGTAGTAGAGTTAATCTGCCGACTGTGGCAGAAACCCTAGATCGATTACAACAAGAGAAATTGTTTACGGTATTAGACCTTAGGTAAGGATATTGACAACTGCCGATAAAGGCAAGTAGCAGGTATAAGACAGCCTTCAGTGTAGGCTAGAAACAGTATCGGTTCAGGAGAATATCATTCAGACTGATAGAGGAGGTGTTTAGATTAAGAAGATTGATGAACTTATTGCTCCAAAATCTCGAGAACGCGAGAATATACGGAGACCATCAAGTGGTGTGTAGTAAAATAGAGGAAGACTACATTCAGAGTGGGTGAGGTGGATACTTGGGAATGTGACTACTTCATAGTTACTCTGTTATATGATGTAATGCCTTTTCATTTTATTATAGACAGTTATTTGTCCAATTTACTACAGATATAAGTGTACAACTGTAGTAAATAACATTGTCGAAAAGAAAACTTTCTTCATTGAAATGTCTTAATAGGAAATTATTCATGGTAACTTACCACATACAACGTTTAACAGCGAAACGATCAAGATCAAATGTTTCAGAATGAGGAAAGCCTAAATTAATAATAATAGAATAAGTAGGATAGTATTTATGTTATGGTAAGAAACAAGTTTTGTTAATTCAAGCAGAAATACTTAGAATTACATAAGAAAATGAATTAATGAAAGATTCAAGAATAACATAAATATACTCGCTCTACTTGAATTATGTCAACACTTTCAATTAACAGGAAGATAGCCATAACATACTGAATAATTATTTGGAAATATAGTGAGTGTAGATCTACATGTTGAGTTGCAATTGAGCTATTAAATCTAGAAATGAAAAGATCAAGTCTTAACATCGAATAAACTGTTAGTATTTTCATTAAATCATGAACACTACAAAATCTAGTATATATCAGAAGTTTGCATTGATGAAGTCGTCCAGAGTGACGACGAGAGCTCCAAAACTAAACCATCTAGTTCAAAGATCACGAGCAAACCAAAAAGTTAACTTATGCTGTCTTATAATATTAGCTTAACAAGATTGATACCACAATACGGTTCAAAAAAATAAAGAAGAAAAGGGTATATATGAAAGGATAATGGAGCTTAAAAACAAGTAAAATATTAGAGAGTATATGCATATAAGCAACTGTTACCGGTTCTTAGCCGTGACACCAATCAATGTCTCCAAGGTCTCTCTGAGTGTGCTTATCGCAGAGACCCAAACAAGTAGTCTGTACCTACCAATACAGATCAGACAAACAATCAACAATTTCATGAATTGATGTAGGTTATGATTTGGTTATTTCTACCTTTATTCTGACTTACACAAATCAAAAATGTCCATCAAGATAAGTATTTGTTGTTAAGTATATATCATTCAAGTTTCAACTACGTCAGTTGTTTAAAATTCACAAACTTATCAAAATGACTTGTCATCTAGGGCCAGTGCTCTATATCACGTCTAAGCATTATTAACTTCATCATGTCACGCAACGTAAGATACGCTTCAATGATAAATATGATTAAAGTTGAGTAGCCATCATATGCGTTCTACTGCTTTCATAGCTCATGGTTACACTGTTGTGGCTTAATGCTGTGCAATATACATCTCCATTGATTGCAAGATGGATATTTCGTTCACGATACAAGTGGTGCAAGTTAACAAAAGTCAAACGAGCATTTTACATTTTAATCGTGATTGTTTATTTTGCGAAATGAGGAATAGTAAAGAAGAAAGTCAAAAACATTCTCAAAGATTCACAATAATAATAACAACAATACAGTGAATATAGTAACTTTGTATACAGTTTAACAATCTTCATGTACAGATTTTATTGAATATGTCTTACGAATAAAAGCTAGTGAAGACCTGAGTGATCTGACAGTACAATATCTGACATACATTTGAATCTTTACAGCTGAATTATATACCATAATCTTTGCTGATGAAACATCGGTTGACAATAGTCACAGTAACAACTTGTATGATACATTTTATTATATAAAATTCTAAATTAATTTATAGTGACATACTGGATGCTCATTGACAAGATGAGCCTTAGATTGAACTTTATAGATACAAAAAAGTTAGACAAATACAGTGGTCACCATACAATGATCAACCAATGTAAACAAGATGTTGGTTACGACACGAATAGGTCAGTGTTTCAGGATATGAAATTGGTTGACAATAAGTTTTAATGCACCGCAGGACACCAGTGCATTCAAGGCTGCAAGAGTGTGTTGCTGATGAGTGTAAAATAGCTTTAAGCATAGATCTAGAGTTCGCAGATGACACAGTGAACAATATTCCATATGTAATATTTTAAGAAGCTTCTATTAATTTTAAGTTATATTACTAAAATGAAACATGGAAATAATTTCACAGTATGGAACCATTACCACTTCCATAGAGATCTAGCCGTTGCCTGGATTCTATGAAACTAAGATGTTTTTTTTTGATTACCCATTTAGTAGTTATCAATGTCATGTTTTCCTATTGTTTCGTAAGAAGTGAGTTTTACTTATTACGTTGGAAGTGGGTGACACCAGTTAAATTATTAGGGAGCTTAAAACTAAGAATACTTCGGTGATCAACACTTCCCAATTGAGTGCTTATCAACTGATATCAAGATATGATAAGTGTTTCAAATATCCAACTACACATATATCACAGCCAATTCTCTTATTTTGGATTCACACTAACTAATTAAGTATATCTGTGCTGTTTTTTGTTTGCACTTATCACAGACAGATCTTAGTTAGATACTAGTGAACACCAAGGAGTACCGGGTAGCAGTATACTAACCCTTAGTAGTGAGCAACCACTACCAACCCCAAGTCGTGAGATGGGCATTTAAACGTCAGCACCACTAGGTAACGAATAGTAAGATTTCCATTTAATGTAAATTAAAGCAATCATTGACAAACGAAGACCAATATCCAGAAATCACTCCTGAAGATGATTCTTCCATGTAAATATGTAGCTTACAACATATGTCATTAGAGTAAAGCATAGATATGAGTCTATGATAGAGCGAACTAAGATTTCAAGATCGTGATGCAAATGTTGGTTATCGTTTGTTTTACGTGTTGTAAATATGTGTTTATAGGAAAAATATAATGCATCATGAAGTAACCACATACTATTGTAGTTAAAAATAAAAGAAGCTGTAGTTTATAGCTCAAAACAGATGTTTAAGACATTGAATTAAAGTTTCCAGGGTTAGGATTAGGATAGTTCACATAAAGTATGTATTTTGGTTTCGCCATTAATGAAAACTAAAAATGTTTACGGGTTATGTGAGCAGATAAAGTGGAACAACGAAAAAAAATGAATTCGTGTTGTTCTGCTATAATTACCGCATTACTGAAACTATGGAGAATGGAATTTGAGAGTATATATGTACAATTTCTCCCGTTTAATTTCAATACAAAAAAGGGAAAAGTTAAGGAAGTGAGAATAAACGTACTAATAATAATAACTACTGTTAACGCGAATCGTTAGTATTAGTATTACATGACGAAGTTAAAATGAAGGTTGATAATCGAAGACGACATTTAAAGAAGTAAAGGAGTTTAATTATAATGACAATGATAACCAGTGCTGTTAGAGATAGGAGGTTGTGCAAGGTTTCCTCTTCTTGAGGTATGCAAAAAGACAACTGAGTTAAGCGGCGTCTTATAAACATGGGAGTTTAACTGCATGAGGCTGGTTATGTACATAATGTTTATGAGCAGTTTTAAATGTGGTAGCTCCGTAAGTGTTGTGGCCTTATCGCTAGGGATGGAAATCCGTAGAAAATGCTCAGGTGTTAGAAGGTAGTATTGCTGAAATGCTGGTTGCATGAGAGAAACACCTTCCTGCCATCATACTTCTGTACCATTGGAATCACGTCTACACTCTTGGATTGTGAGCTCACTGCTTTTCGTCTTACCATTCTGGAATCAACCTTTCTGATATAGTAAGACCTAAAAGTAAAATTGTCCCAGCCAATACATCTTAATTGTTTCGTCAAGATAAGTAAGCATAGATATGAGTCTATGATAGAGCGAACTAAGATTTCAAGATCGTGATGCAAATGTTGGTTATCGTTTGTTTTACGTGTTGTAAATATGTGTTTATAGGAAAAATATAATGCATCATGAAGTAACCACATACTATTGTAGTTAAAAATAAAAGAAGCTGTAGTTTATAGCTCAAAACAGATGTTTAAGACATTGAATTAAAGTTTCCAGGGTTAGGATTAGGATAGTTCACATAAAGTATGTATTTTGGTTTCGCCATTAATGAAAACTAAAAATGTTTACGGGTTATGTGAGCAGATAAAGTGGAACAACGAAAAAAAATGAATTCGTGTTGTTCTGCTATAATTACCGCATTACTGAAACTATGGAGAATGGAATTTGAGAGTATATATGTACAATTTCTCCCGTTTAATTTCAATACAAAAAAGGGAAAAGTTAAGGAAGTGAGAATAAACGTACTAATAATAATAACTACTGTTAACGCGAATCGTTAGTATTAGTATTACATGACGAAGTTAAAATGAAGGTTGATAATCGAAGACGACATTTAAAGAAGTAAAGGAGTTTAATTATAATGACAATGATAACCAGTGCTGTTAGAGATAGGAGGTTGTGCAAGGTTTCCTCTTCTTGAGGTATGCAAAAAGACAACTGAGTTAAGCGGCGTCTTATAAACATGGGAGTTTAACTGCATGAGGCTGGTTATGTACATAATGTTTATGAGCAGTTTTAAATGTGGTAGCTCCGTAAGTGTTGTGGCCTTATCGCTAGGGATGGAAATCCGTAGAAAATGCTCAGGTGTTAGAAGGTAGTATTGCTGAAATGCTGGTTGCATGAGAGAAACACCTTCCTGCCATCATACTTCTGTACCATTGGAATCACGTCTACACTCTTGGATTGTGAGCTCACTGCTTTTCGTCTTACCATTCTGGAATCAACCTTTCTGATATAGTAAGACCTAAAAGTAAAATTGTCCCAGCCAATACATCTTAATTGTTTCGTCAAGATAAGTAAGCCTAGAAAACTACTCCATGGTCGCAGCTATAGTTGGACAAGGTTATACCTATTCTTTAGTTCTATCATGAATGGATTTCTCTGCAATAGATATTTCAGTTGCATTCTTGGCATAATTTTCAGGGAAGGAAATCAAAACTGACCCATTCGAATAAGACTGGCTTCAGCTTCAACCTTTTTGAATAAAAGTAAAGAAAAAACACATCAAAGAAGAGAATCAATGATAATCACTGAAACGAACCAAAAAAAATTCCATTCAGAATAGTTACGAAATATATTGGAAAAATAATGAATCACTTCAATATAAGTAACTCTGAAACATATGAGATGTGCATTTGAATTAGAATCAGATTTACTTTCTGCGTAAACTTGCTCTTTTTATTCCGTATCAAAAACATATTATGTATATCCTAACCAAGTGTTTTGAAATTAAAATAGTCTCCAAAAGACCTGAAGATTTTCGGTTCGAGCACTAATGGAGTCGCAGATCCATACTACAGAGGAATCTTATACTAAGTCAAAGCAACTATCTATTACTCTATAACTAACTTCTAACTAAAGTCATTTCAAGATATGTAAAACTACAGAAAGAGTATAGTATAAAATTTATCGTTGATTGGCATCAATGTACTCCAAATATAATCGCTAATTATCTTCTACAGGATATAGGCCTAGTAATATCTTTCATACAGTAATCAATTCGAATAAAACTTCACATTGATTATAAGCTATTAGAATATATCATATTTTATATCACATAATTTCTCATAACACATACACTCATCGTCTTTCATTAATCATGTTCTTAATCATCCAGAAGGATTATTGTAGGTGTGAGTAGGACTATTAATGAGAGTTTGGGATGAACTATTAGTCTATTAAATCAGGTGAGCTAGTAGGACAAAAATGCAGACATTCATCTAGTAACTTTTTACGTCACTGAAATAAAGTTAATAGTAGGTTGACGTTAGTTTACTTTGGGCCACACGCGTCTTTGGTGGCCAGAAAATGTCTTGAACTAAACGGATTGATACTGGGAAATTGGCTTTAGCGTATATCGTAACCAAATATCAATCAGAGTAAGGTTCTAAGCTAAATGTTAGTTCGCCGGACAGCATAGATGAGCACTACTAACATTTGCATGACTCCGTGAAAATGGAGAGTCATGTCAACTAAGGTTAAGCGAAAAGTCCCGATTATAAACAGATGACTCGCCCCCCCCCCTCCAAAACGTTTTTAATGATGGCGACAGACTCCTAGTCTTTGATTTGTTGGATTGAGCTGTGCTCTGGAATTGTCTGTTGGAGAAGGGCGTCCCGAAGAACTATACTATCATCTTAAAACTTTGCATACAAGCACTCAAAGTAGTGTGAGGGTATGCAACCACCTTCCTCCATTGTTCTAATCCAGCAGTGGGGTTAGATAGGGTTGTCCGACTTCACCCTTCCCCTTCAACTTTGCAATCAACGACATTCTAGAAACAGCTTTGAGGAAGATTCATGCTGGTTGTGTAGAGTTGTTGCCTGGAAAAATCTCTCTAAAGTTAAGTATGCGGACGATAGACTTAAAATAATAACATATAAGTCATCGCACTTAATCAGTTGGCAATTAGTATCCGTAAGTATGACATGGCGTAGTGGAATGAAAAAAGTTATGTACGACTAATCTCTGTCGGTCCACCCCGACTTCCTGGTTGGGATTGTAGGGGTGGTGTAAATCATTGGCTTTAGACTTCATCAGATATAGTACAGAATAGAAACCAGTGACGAACTTGTTGAAGTTTTTATTACAATCTTCAAAAAAGAGTGACTTCTCGTAATGGCAATAAAATCTTCTTGTTTGTGTTTCTACCCGGACTTTATCTCCTACACACTCTCTCTCTAGTTTTCCTACTAAGTCTTGTATTTTGCCCAGTATTTGCCCTCTTTACCTATTGTCTTCACAACGTTACCTTTGTACTTGTGTCTTTGGTGCCATTTTGTACCAAATTTTGTTTAAATAAATAAATAAATAGGTTGATATTTACAGCTTCACAAGCACGGAGCGGAACTGCTATGTGTTAATCCTGACCTTAGAAACTAGAAACATCACGACAGATCCAAATGCGACTGAGATTGGCATAAATTGTACTGAATACTATTGTGTAAATTAATCCAATTTTTATACATAATAAGAAAATCGTGATGTCTATTACAGTGAAACTTAATTAAACATTTCTCACTGAAGCCTCTAGTAAATAAAATATACCATATTGGAAAGTTAATGACACATTTAAAGACAAAAATGAGAAGAGAAGTAGAGGGGAAGTTCCATTAAATATCAATTGGTACTTTATTGACATTCATGATGTTAAATCTAATCTGACAAGTAATTCATCTTAGCTACAAGTATGTATGTATGTATGTACAATCAACATAGAACCTGGCACATGTGTGCATCGGTTCAAGTTGCTATACCACCATGGCACTGCAAGATTAACACTACCACCACTAGTAGAAATCACTTCAATAAAATAAAATAATAATAGTAACAAGGAATGTGAACATATAGAATATGGTTCAGGAGGCGTTGAAAGAAAGTAATGGAATAATTTAAAGCTCATGATTTAAGGGAGGACAAGCTACAAGTAATCCTACCTAACCAATTGTTGCGTCATAATGAAGTACTAAATCAGTGACAGATAAATAAATGTAGACAAATGTCAAGCCTTGCACGTATGTAACCCCTCCCCTTTGCATCAATTTTTAAGCGGCAGATAGTTTTTAACACATCCCACGAATAAGACCCCTTCTACATAAACCATGAGTTTCGAATGATGCTTGGAAAACATTTTCGGAAGTAGGAAAAATACTGAAGATGTTTAGATCAATCAGTGTTTTCCTAAAACCTTCAGTTTAGCATGATTGCCAAAAGACTCTTGAAGCTAATATACTACAAATAGTCTTGTTTTATGCATATAAACCATGCTCAAACGTAAATCCTTATCTAGGTGACCTGAATTTTATTTTATTTTTTAATTAAAAACCAAGTGTAGAGAATTTATCAGAACTAGGAAGTAGTTAGAAAGTAGGGAGTATGCTTAAATGCTCATGTACATGACATTCTAAACTAAAGCATCAGCATATACATAAAATGTGAAAATCTAGATTTCAGAAAGAAAAATGCAAACTTACAGCAGCCACTGGAGGTGGGACTAAATCCTTCAAAACATTTTTCAAATGTAATTCATCCATAATAACATGAAATGATCCTGATTTAAAGTATATCAAAATATAAAAGAAATGTATGCATATAAAGTTATTCATAAATACGATGATGATGTTTTAAGTTGGTTGGTAAAAACGATGACTTTGGACTACATATCACAGAAGTTGTTTGTAAAGGACATTAATTCACGGTCTGAGACATGTCTGTAAGAAGGGCTAGACAATCTGATTGAAACCTACAAAAGTAGGCTAGAGTACAGTATAAGAACAAGCAACCATGATAATTTAAATGCTTGGATCAGTTTACAAATGAGACAATTATCGTCCCGATTTACCAACCACTTCAAATCAATAATGTAGTATTCATGACTGAAGAGTTAATCAGGGCAAAAATTTAACTATATGAGAAGGGAAATAAATATTTTACACGATAGATAAATGAATCATAGTTTTAACGTGCTGTAACCGCTGTTACACCACAGAAACGATGATAAAGAAATCTATTTATGTAACTGGAAAGCTGCCAGGTCATTTTACAAAAAATTGTAAATGAATACTTATTAAAATATGCCTTCTTCCCGAAAATCCCTACTTAAAGGCGACGATTTACCCATAGACTAATGCACACCAATGATATTAACCACAAGCCACATTTATATTTTATTATCACTACAAATCTCGTTTTACTCAGTTTCTATGGAAAAGGAACAATAACGTGCGGCTTATTTCACTAACGATCTGAAATCCTATTCCCAGATAACAATACAACTATCTGCGAAAACAATTTACCGTGTCGATCGGGTCATAACTCTAAATCCTAACCTAATAAATAATTGTAAATAGGTAATGTCGAGATTGTTGAATGTTAAGTTAATGCCACGAATTGGTTTGAATTAAACAATTCACCCCCAGCAAGTACTGGACTGCTGTTTCGCCCAAGTACGGGACTCTTCAGCAATGTGCATCCACGACCATATAAAGGACTGAACGCATGACTTTCTGGGTCCGCAGTGAACGTCTTGCCATTGAATCACTGAGCCGGCTTCCACCGGTTGATATTTTTAATTCAGTCAACTCGTAATATATTTGAGCAACTTCATCCATTGAAATCGGTGGGTGACTGCTTACACCTGACACGGTTGAACTTCACTGATCACATCTTCCTACTAGAACTCCAGGAATTACCTCGAGAAGTTGGTCACTAGTGAACTGGCACTGATTGTAATTGGGTGTTGTAGAGATTGTTGAATGTTATGTATATTTCATGTATATGTTCTCAGATTCTTCTAGATTATTAGTAATTAATATCGACTTGCATTACTTTTTCTACTGTTAACATAGTAATTAGAACATATTCCTCACAATAAAGTGATAAATAATAATAAAACTATAGGTTAAATGGACTTTATTCTTCACGACAGTGAGATAAAGAATGCATGTAGTTGCCCACAACCAACAGATTCATCGCGAAACAGCTTGGAACAATTTTAAAGCAGGTGTAAAAACGCAGCAGCGTTATCTGCATTTAACTCCAATCCAAAAACTATGAAAGACCATTGGATCTCTAGAACTTCTAGTGAACTGATGGAGGCTTGAAAACTCATTCCAGCAGGCTCGGAGTATGATGGAGAACGACGACAATTGAAACGTAAACTGACAGAGTCAGGAAACAAAAGCAAAGCCGATGGAAGCATCAGCAGCGGCGGGCATTAGTAGACAGCTATTCCGACTTATCAAGGACACCGGTATTAAGAAATCGGCAGTTAGTGAAATCATCTCTCACTCTCAGTCTAGAAGATTAGAGTGATCGGCAGAACACTTTCAGGAACAGTTCAACTGGCTGCCAGCTACTCTTAGCTTACCTACTATCCTCAAGCTACCTGAATGGAAAGCTGACACAGGTCCCCCCCCCAACTCTCAGTGAAGTTGAAAAGGCTACAAATACCATAAAATGAGGGAAAGCAGCAGGACCTGATAGGTTGTCTACCGATAGCTTTATGGATGGTGGTCCCGTCTTAGCTGGAGGGTTGACTGATATATTAGCCAAAGTCTAGGAGCTGAACATTATCCCATCTGAGTGGTCTCGTTCGCTGATAGTTCCAATTTACAAAAAGGGACAGAAATCCTCCAGAAAGCTCACTACTAATATTTTAATTTTCAATACTTTGAATTACAAAGTTCATAACTTTGATGTAGCAAAAAATATTAAGTTAAAAAAGCTGATGACTTTGGATGGTATGGAATCATTGTACTATTGAGTGTATTAACGTAAAGCGACATTAAGTTGTTCCATACGGATAGGTAACCTTATCGAAGATAAAACGCGGGATTAGGAACATTTAATCATAAGAAACAATGCAACGTTTCATACTTTATAATTCTTCGTGAATAATTGTAAGGTTTGAAAGTTACAAAGCTACCACACACATTTATGCTAACGGGTTCACTGTCCTTATTAAATCATACATACACAACCAGGGATAAGAAAATTTTATCACCACTAATCTCTTAAAACCATGATACAAAGTGCATTCTAAAGAGTAAAATATTTGTTAAATCCGAAAACACGTTAACTCATACAGGATTTTCTAATCTCACGTCCTGCATATTGATAATCAGTAATTCACATCAATTAAGTATACACGTAATAGACGGAAACTGTTTCAGACTTCACAGATCTAGGTAATATAGTTTCGAAAGTAGTTATATAAGAACTATCAGGTAAAATAAAATTGAACAATATGAGATGATAAGGAAAAAAATGCATATCATTTCCAGTATTAGATCGTATTGACACTCGTCCTATATGAGAAAAAGCATGAGCAAAAAATGAAATCTATCAATATTATGCCTATGATAGTTTACCTTGGCTAAAAATAAGTCAGAATATGTGACAAATAACTTGTTGAGTAATAATAGCATTTACAACTTACCTTGTGTAAACTGAGCAAGAGCACGATAAACAAATACTTCCACAGCTAACGATATAACAGAGCAATGTATACGATTTGATGATAAACTTTTAATTGTTTGATGTATATCACCTGGATCACAAGTCGTTAAACTAGCTATTAATACTACAACTTCATTATGATGAATTGTATACCTATAAAAAAATACGTAGATATTTAAACAGAGACATATAATTGTGAAGTGAGTTACGCACAACTGTTAAGGCGCTCGACTTTCGACCATAAAGTTTCAGGCTCGAATACTACTACTATGGAGAGTTGCATCGCCAAGAACCTGTCATGACTGGCACGCACAACTAATTAATTGGTATAACCTTGTGCAGATGAAGTTACAATAACAAACGCCAATACAAGTATCTAGTCGGTCCCTGTATACCAGCTCGATATCCACTCAGTCCCAAGCCGAAATTAAAACACAAGATTGAAAAACAACTACACAGAATCAAACTGTATTTCAGGCAATCCTTTGTATATAAATAAAACCTGACGACCCAGTTAACTAATTATGAATATAACACCAATACAAAATATGAGTAATTAGTGACAGTGAACTGGAGTAACGTATGCACAATTGATTAACCACGGTTTATCAATGGAAAATGATAGACTAACAGTTAATGTGGTAAACAAGATGATAGGTCAAGAGGAACGTAAAACGAATAGGAATAAAATAACCATTTTGTATACAACCAAAAATAATGAAAAAGTCTACAGAAAAACAGTTCTAGAGGATAATCAATCTTCTTTATGTGCCTGGCGTATCACAAAACCAGGTAGTATTACAAATTTTCAATAATTAATGTGTAGCTCAAAGTGAAGTACACGAATATGTACTTGGTAAATGAATAACTAAATCATATGCATAATTTGAATGTGTAATGTAAATCATAAGATGATGCTATGGTCTGAAAACCAAAAAGAATCACATACGTAGGAACAGTGAAATGTTTCTAACTAGAAAGACATTTATAAAATATGAACCTTTAACCATTATTCGTTGAAAGTCATCATCACAATTATAAGCATGTGTTAGTTTGTTAAGAAACTTTCATTGTCGTTTAGCATCATAAAGGTTAGCATTAAGTAATGACAGAGAATTGTCAAAAGTACATAAATTCAATCTATCAACCAGATTAACGTAAAACAAAAGAAAGTAATCGAACAGTTTGACTAAATGACACAACTACTTGAAATAGGGGATGTCGAGAATGATAATGAAGTTAAACCAATTGCATCAGAAAACGTATACAAATTCACTAACGAGAGGGTTTTAAGATATGCTTAAGATGTGAGGTCAAATAAACCTACTTGGTTGCTTAAACTCAATCGGATTGGTTGGAGTTTGGATCTGCGACTAAAAGGTTGGAAGTTAAATGTTTGAACAATTAAACTATCAATCCTTTAGTAGAAAAGAAAAGCTAGAAACAAATGAAAGATTCGACTGTAAAATATATGTTAATATATAGTGAGTATTGGAAGGGTAATACGTAAAAAAGGGGTGTCTAGATTAAATACAAGAATAGGACCGTCTTGGTGTAGTTGTACTCTCTGAGCTACATGGTTAAGTCATGAGCTTTTCATCAGTAATTTGAGCAACTTCATTGAACAAAATACTGATACAAGTGAACTATTAGAATTTTTCCACATGTAACTGCTTCTAAAAGAACAGCTTCCTAAACAAATTTATTCAGAATATGCCTTTTAATATCATTGAGAAACATGAAATTAAATATGGAATCGAACAAAAGATACATCATAAATTGTTGAGATTATTAGGAATAAGCGTTGTCCCCACAATCAATTCTACGCAAACTGGAAGACAATAATAAAAAAAGTCAAATAACACTTATATAGTGAACTGTATTAATCAACAATACACTAGACAAAGATGTCTCTCTTCTCATGTTTGTTGTCATAAACACCAATTAACCGTGAAACGCCATGGCTAATCAGCTTTGATTGGTTAGTATCTGGCGAAATCTCGGTACAGATTCAAAAAGCTGATTTGGCTTCTGCCAGCTGACAGCACCTACTTAGCGGCGTGATGCTGACTGATATTAGAGTAAAATGGAGAACGGTAGGTGCGGCCAACGCAAAGTATAACATCCATTCATGAAGTCAATGACTGCTAGTTTGAGCTGTGTTCGTAGGTACAGGTTACACGGTTGGGGTCTGCGCGAATTCCGTAATCAATAGCTGGGGACGATAGGTAGCATGGCCTAGAATCTATCACATTGGCGCAGATGTATTCAATTATTGTTCTACGTCATATCGTAAGCTCAAAATTATTTCAGATCTTTCTAACTAGTTCCTTCGCCCTGGATCATATTCTATATATCCACACATTTTAATGATTACTATCACTGAGGTAACTGTAACTTCTACTAATTTGGTGTTAATCTCGTTGTACTGCTGGCGTGTAGTAACTTGATCCAATGCAAACATGTTGCACATACAAAGATACATCTTATATCTACGTAAATAAATAACTGTAGATAAACGATCGTCTGGAGACACATTGAGAATTTGGATAGAGAAAACACAAAGAAGACTAGAGCATTATCAGAAGCGAATAGGTCAGTCAACAATCAACAATCCAATTTACCAAACAATTAAAAAATTTCAAAATAAATGCATAACTATAGATCAGGTCAAAAGGGAGAATGAGACCGAAAAATAAATGTGCAAAAAATATTAGACAGAACAAACTGCGAATCACTGGTGGGAGAATTCTTATAGCTTAATTCTATAAAAGGTGTGTGCTAATAGTTTTGTTTAGAAAGACGATGAAAGTTTTATGATTAAACAAGCCTAACCAGGGTATGCAGCTTCACTAAAATCATCCACCTAGACTACAAATCTCCACTTTTGCAAGTATGAATATAAAGTGAAAAGTTTTAGAAGTCTACCATTAATTTGAAAACAGTAGAAAAGTGATACACTTCATGACAAAGAAGATTTGCAAAATAATCACTGTTTACCAAATGCAGTGCATCCAGAATTTTCAGTCATTTCTCGTTCACTTAATAGATGAATGCTGTAATATTAGAGTGTAATTCTCAATAAAGATTTCATTTCAAGCGTCTGGAGTTATACATATCTGTTAGTTATGACTATGTTCACTGTAAAGTGGCCCAACATGACAAGTAAGAAACATAAATATATGACATTTAGAGCTAGAAATGAAATCAGTAGTGTTTATCCAGAGTAAATAACCATGATAAAGTATTAATTTACAAGGAGGATTACAGTTGACGTATGTCTAGGAAGTGGAATTCAGGTAGCACTTTTGCCCAGAATAATGCACTAGCATTCAATACAAATTGATGTAAGCAACAATACTAGGATGAAATAACTATATACAATTGGCAACAACAAAATAAGATAAAATGTAGATTCTGAGATCCCACATTCTAGCAATAATCTAATTTTCATGCATAAGTGAATCAAAATAACTGTAACTGCATTCATTGAAAATTTAGTGAATATTCAATTCACTTAATGAAAAACAAAATCTCAGACAATTTTCGATTAAACTGTATATACAGAATGATTAACGTATCTATGTACTTATAAGATGTATGATTAAAGAAAACATATGGAATTATAATTTTTATACCATTGATTATATCAATATTCATTTCATATCGAGATAACCATGTTTGATTAGTGTGTGTATGTTGTTTCTCTAAATTTAATGTTTGTATCTACTAGTTCTAGGCTAAATTCCTTACCATCCATCCCGTGTACCTATCACCAATTTCCGACTACCTAATCGATAAATATATAATTCTCAATTGGGAACTTTATATTTATTGAAGTATATAAGCAGATATGAAAGTGAATTCTACAAAGATGAAGCGAGTTTTCCCTCTCATCCCTCACCCATACATATACATATTCAACCACGAATACTATCTCAGTTTCCCTTTTTTTCGCTTAATCTATTTGATTTAATGGGATAGTTTTCGTGACTAATGAGCAGTAAATATATATAAGAAGCCGAAATATGGGAGAAAAAGACTGATACGAGAATTTACTCTAACACCCAGGTTACCTATGGAATGTTGAAAACCACATATTTTTTTAACTTGAAACAGGAAAATATGAAAAGAATATCAAGTAGTAGTAAATTCTGATGAAAAATATTGATGTGATTGTATAGAATGAATGATACAAACTAAATTGAAAGGAGGAAACGCCGAAGGGATTGCATGTCAGCCACATAAATCGTAACAAAAGATTTTAATTAACATATTTTTGATTAATTTGATTTATTCAGATATAAAGTTTTCATTTCAGTATTAAAAAGAAGTAGAACCAACAATATATTCATTACAGTGACAGTGTTAGTAGTGATAACACTAGTAGTAGTTCGTCAGTTAGTAAGTTATAAAGAATATAGACCGAGGTAAATATGCGCATTGGTACAAGTAATAACACCCAATCACCATAGTAAAATGAATGCAAAAGTAGTCGTAATATTAGTGGTAGTAAAAAAGGGTGTGATTCGTGAAGCAAATACAAAAAAATGAATCCACTGCAATTAGTTCTAAGTCACTTTAAACAGTGTCATCAACAGTTGATTACAATTTTGTAGACCCAGATCATATGTGCTGCACCCATCAACACGGCCCATACCAACAATCGAGGACTTCATGGACTTGATACCACGTTTTCGTTTCGCTACCACAGATTCTATGCAAACATACTCCTTCACTAAACATCATTATGGGTAGAGGTTGGTAGTCGTTAGGCATACCTAGTACCATCACCTAAAAAGATGAAGGATTCACAGATTCATCAATTGATTGGCCATTTCTCCCCTAATAATGAACTTCAGCATTTCTTACTCCATGATCTTACAAATACCATAAATTTCAAAATGGCCACGTTTCACACTCATATAGTAAAATAGAGTTGAATGTTATGCAACATATTCGTTTGTAGGTTAGAAGACGGTACTTTTACCAACAGCACAACTGCTACAAGGTGGTAAAAGCCAAATGAGATTTCTGCATCCGCTCAGAGAGTTAATCATAAACAAGTGAAGTGGTCGACGCCATCAACCATTCCCTACCACCAATTCAGCTGTTGACTCAGACCAGCTTAAAATCATCATTTTGAATTTGAAAGAGAAGCACATCCTACACACGCTTGTAGGGTTGTTTGGATGTAATTCATCGCCACACATATGTATCGAACAGTAATTATTACACGATTTTAAACCAACGTATAATACATTACAAACTGGGATGGTACAAAAGGTTGCAGATTCACACCACCAACGCAAATTTTAATCAGAGCCGTCCCTGGAATTTCATCTATGGGAAAGGGGAATGGCGAGATTGGCTAACACTATATAACCCCCCACCTGTTCTGGATTAGAATAGTGAAGAGAAGTAGCTGCATACCCTTACTATCTGAGGTGCTTGTAATAATATTAATAACAGCAACGAGGTTAGAAAACCCCTAAGAATCATGAACCACTGTAATTCAATCAGCTAGTCAGTTAGTCAAAATTTAATAGGCTTCATATTTCCTAATTCCAGTCAATTTACGATGACAATGCTGTATACTACTTAGAAGTCTACTAAGTTAGTTAGGTGATCCCTAAGAATGATGGAAACTGTATTTTTAAATTCAAATGCTTATTCACTTACTTTAGTCGAGATTCAGCTAACAATAAAGCATTTTGTAAACTGGGCTCACCAACACAAGTACGTGTGTAAAGTGATTGTAAAGCAGCAAGATGTGGTCTAGGATTTCCTACATAATAAAACATCATCAAGAAAAATGTGACAGAAATAATCTGTAATAATGTCGAATGAGAAGTAGTTTTACAATATAGTGTAAATACTGCGTATCTGTAAGGTAAGAAACTTCCAGTCTGGGTTTCAGCTGACCACTGATACTACAGTCTTTTATCCTCTTCCTAACATTGGCTAATCCAATCAAAAGGTAAACAGTTGCCTGACTAATCAATAGGATAATGCTATATCCAGCCATCTGAATTCTATTGAACAGTAAGTGGATGGAATGTATTAAGCACATTTATGGTAAATTAAGGTTTCTTCAAGAGCTCTGCTACAAAGAATAAAATTTTCATTAAAGAGTTGTCAGATGACAGGCGAAAAACTGGTTTAAGCAAACGGTGATCGAATGAAAATATACATTTACGACATTCTTCAACAGGATGGCAAAAGTATCATAACATAATTTACTACATGCAACCATACAAAAATAATGTCAACGATAACAATGATCTTCAATTACAAGATTTCATTGTACATATATATATATACATATGTAGCTTGATAAATGAGATCTACGTGTTTAGACCAATCTGTAACTAACCGTAACCGGCTCTAAACAACTTTTGTTTGTGTGTAGCGGTGGAGTACTAATATTATTAATACACTGCAAGAAAGTCAAACTAAAGTTCTTAAACCAAGTTAGACCGTTAATTAAGCAAAGTATCAGTCAAAATAGAGTTAAGAGTTGACTCTATTTCACATACTACGTCAGCATGGAGAGAGAAAATCATCACGATATATAGAAAAGGAGACGAGACAATGATTGCATTAACGACAGCAAAAACGGCTAGATTCAGAGAATATAATTTGACATGCTCAAGCACTTCCATGTCGACGTGTGATGTCGGCTGCATCGGAAAAGGTTAGGAAAAATAGATAGTGGTAACTGGAAAAACGTCCTATTCACTACTGGCACTAGCCAGATTGTTAGGTGCAAACTAAATAATAGGGTTCTCATGATAACCATGATCAGTTATTTAAGACGTCGATAGGCATGGTTTACAATCGACTGCCATCCCATCTTTTATTCAGTGAGTTCATTCTTCTCGAATTTATCTTCTCTGTCTATGTACTGATTCTATTGCTTTAGTACTTAACCAAATCATCTCATACTGTGATGATGTTGTGTAGTGACATGAGCCGTTACCACAGGGTTACACTGGCTGATACTCACTCATTGCAGGACTGAAATACAAACACTGATAAGTCATTGAGACTTCTGATCAGTGAGATGGTAATATAAAATATAGGTCAAGCAGTGTCACCAGATGATAAACCTTGAATCAGTTTGAATCAGCGATGTCTAGTAACTTAGAGCAATAACCACGTTTCAAACGTGATCCACAAAACCCAGTTAGCACTACACAGGTCTAGATAAAATTCAAACTGGATACCACTTAATAGTCAATAAGATTTTTCTCGTTTGTAAACCATCCATTCGAATGCACTTAACGAAGCAATGCTCACAAATAAATTCGGACACAATATCCTAGTCCTGACAGTCAATAATATGCGTAAATATATGTGTAGGAATTCGTGTTCTTATATGAACATGATTACTGAAAAGAATGATGTCAGAGCAGTTCAATCAATCAATTAATCAATGTCTATTACCGCATGTGGAGCATAGGCCGCCGACCAGTATTCTGCAACCAACTCTGTCCTGAGCTTTCCTTTCCAGTTCTTCCCAAGTGCACTTCATTCTTTTCATGTCTGTCTCCAATTCCTAAAGGAATATGTTCTTAGATCTCTTTTCCTTTAGCCTTCGGGATTCCAAGTTAGTGCATGTCTTATGACACAGTTTGATGATTTCCTCAATGTGTATCTTACCCAACCCCCCCCCCACTGGTGTCTTTTCCTCCTCTTTTCTTCATCAGCTAGAAGCTAATTTGTTCTCTACCACAACAGGCTATTGTTGATTGTATCTGGCCAACGGATCCAAAGTATTATACGCAGACAGTTATTTACAAATGCTTGTATCTATTGGATGATGCTTTTCAAAGTTCTCCATGCAAGTTTACGCTTCATATTTGTAATGTCAGTTCAGTTGACGAATTATACATAGGACGAAATAAATGTCTTGAATTGCATAGTTAGTAACAATTCAATAATAGTTTAAATATTAATTAGTATACAGTGAACATAAAAATGTGGGTTCAATCAATCATCTTAAGTGTCATTTCTTTACATATTTCAATTGGTAACAAATAAGAATAAAAATAATTTTTTCTCTTTAAAATTAAACTAAATCAATTTTAATCAATTATAAAAAATTTCTTCTTATCATTTTTCTTTTTAACATACCTGATAATTCAGTTAATCGTTCAGCTCTTCGATCTGAAGTGACAATAATGCCTAATTGACTAATAGGATTTTGATCGAAATACTCTCTGACAAATGTACATGCAGCCTAAATAAGTAATAATTAAATAATGATTAAAATGAAATAGGTGATAGATAAAGAAAATAACATACTATAGAGATTTACAACAGCTGAACTGTAATAGACATAAGTAGGATGTAGGATGTGTATTTCATTAAAATCTAGATTAAAATGTTGTATGGAAGTATGTATGATCAACATTGAACCTGGAACACGTGTGCATCGGTCCAACGTGCCACACCTCAGTAGAACAAGATTAACACCACACTAGTAGAAGTAGAAGTTACTGATATAAGAATAACGAAAACAAAGAAGGGTGAACATATAGAATATGGTTCAGGAAGAAAGAATTCGTGAGCGGAAAGAAAGCTATGAAATAATTTTAAATTCATAATTTAAGGAAGGACAATGAGTGAATACACCTCCGCTGAAGTGACCGATTTTGAGTCATCACCCAAAGTTACTAGCCAATGAATACAGTATTCGCGGGGACTCCATCCAGGTAGTCTGCAGCTACCGACATGATTCATACCGGCATTCAGTGACTTCATGGACTGATTTCATGTTTTAGTTTAACCGCCTCTAAATCTCTTTTATCATGCTCTCATATCAGCCAACATTGCGCGTCCAGGGAGACGGTGGTTGGACATACGCAACACATGTCCCAACCACCTCAGTCGATGAGGATTCACAACCTCATCGACTGATTTACCACATTTGTCTAACACCCGTCGTCTAACCTCGTTATTACGTACTCGGTGATCCCAGCTAACGCGAGCGATGTTCTGAAGACATCGATGGTCAAAAACTAATAACCTCCGAGTGTCTTCTACACTTAATAGCCACATCTGACACCCATACAGTAAGACAGAGCGAACTGTTGCACAGTACACTCTCCATTTCGTCTACGTCATAGGTGACATAAGTTGGTAAAAACCAAATGAGCTATTTGAATTTGTGCTGAGACTTCATCAGGGACCAACCCATTAAGGCTAATCCGACTTCCAAGATAAGTGAAGTGATCGACGTGCTCAACTACTTCATTTCCTATCTTTAGCTCAGGTGTTGACGAAAACCAGTTCTGGAGCAATAGTTTGCATTTAGAGGAGGAGAAACGCTTTCTGAACATGCTTGCATTCGAGCTTATTGCTGTCAAGAGATTCTGCATTTTATCTGCGTCTTCTCCAAACAGGACTATGTCATCAGCATATTATAAGTCAATAAGTAGATTTCCTGGTAGGAGATCAATTCCTGAAAAGTCAGGTAATCGGAGTGCGATTATCAACAGTAAATCGACTGTTAAATTAAATAAAAATGAAAACAGTGAGCGCCTTGACGGACACCACTTGATTTTACAAGTTCAGATGACAGATCGCCGTAAGCTCTGACACGACTAATAGTGTTTGAGTAAAGAGCATTCACAAGATTTATGTACTTCTGGGGGTACGTCTTTTAATGATAAACGCTGGTATACAACTTCTTGGTCTACAGAGTCGAATGCCGATTTCAAGTCATGAAAAATCATCATTGTCGGACGCCGAAAAGCATATCCATGTATTAAAAGCTGGTGAGCGGTGAATATTTGGACTATATAACCGCTACCCGGTATGTAACCGGCTTGGTTTTCTCGCATTTGCAGTTCACAAGCTGTAATTAAATGTTTGATAATTATAGAAACTAGTATGTTGGATATACCTGCATTCTCATATTGATGATCATACGCGGAGTTGAAATCAGATTCTTTGTTTTACCAAGTTACTGAATCTAGACAGTCAAACATATTCAACCAATATGCAATTATAATCAGTTAAGGTTTGTATCTTCTCGTTATTGATGTTAAGGACTATTATCTTTAACTTGTCAATTACAATCTAACTTTCATAGAACTAATGAAATAACTCTATATTTTTTTCAAGACTCATTAATTGTAATTTTTCTATTCTTTAGGTAACCATGATATTTGTATGTCTGTGACTACAGATTGTTTTGTTTGTAACAATCATTTTGTGATAGAAATTGATATTGTCAATTGATTATTGTTTAACAAATAGATCGTACATATGATAATTCTTCTCTTGTATTCAATTTAAATACTTAGACTATATACTTGATTTCCATTAATTCTATTGTTATTTTTTTATAACTTAATTCGTCAATACTAGTTGTCAGTATACTTTCATTGGAATTTTATATTTGAATTTATCAAGTTTAACATTATAGAAAATTTCATGGATTCAATTATTGTCCAGATGAAATGAAGTAGTTAAATGTGTCTATTAATGAACTTCGTAAGCTCCAGTATGACATCTTGTTGCGAATTTAGAAAACTCAATTGATTATTGCTAACTTTTATCACATGAGACGTAGGTAACATGTTCATTTACTAACTAGAAAATGAATATATTACACATCAATCTACTATGTATTAATCTATAGTTGTAAAACATAGGCTGTGAAAGTAGACAAATTATGTAAAACTGAAAATCCATGGTATCTTTGAAGCACTGCTCGTGTGTCATGAAAGGATAGAGTGAGCTAACGGTGAGGTCAGGAAAAAAAGATGGCGAATCGATTGCTGAGGCTGTGAATGTCCATCGATTGTAGTGGTTGGGACATGTATTGTATTACGTATGTCTAATAACACCACTTACCTCATAGTACAATGTTGGCAGGTGTAGGAGTAGGATGAAGGAAAGATAACGGCGGCAAACCAGAAAATGGTATTACTCTATTAAATCAGTGACTATTTACGTAATACGTAGAGGTAGATTCAAACTATCTAGTTTGGGTCCGCAAGATAATCATCATCAGTAGTTGGAGACATTTGAAATTGGATATCTATGAGAGAAATAATTGGCTAAAAAGAGAACAATTCTCGCTGAAATTATTTCAGTTTATTATCCACAACTGTCTACGATTAACATGTCGCGTAAAGTGTAGTTTCATATGTCGAACGCAAAACTGTGAAAGTTAAAGCCTAAAATAAACTTCTAAATGCAAGTTATATCCTAACATGAAGCATTCACTATACTAAATGAAACACAAAACGACTGAAAGTTCAGGATACAGCACACAGTAAACGTTGAAAATGTAGACAACATCGTTAGTAGTTATTATCATACACTTATTTTAGAAAACAAAAATGAACATTCAATGTAGTAGGATCATTCACTTACTTTTATGGTACATATTAGACGATTCGGTTTCAAATCTTGTTCATTCATTGCTTGTGATAGATCAATAATCAAAAATAAATGTCTCATCTAAAATGTAAAAGGAAAGGATCCAGGTTTCAGACTAAATAAACGACATTACATCAATATCAGTAGTTAGTATGCAAGTTTAAAAGGTACAAGTTTGTTTTATGTGAGATTCATATATCTTCGTGAAGCTAAAATTGCTTTGTGGAGATTTCTTATAATTTGTTGTTTCCATTTGTCACAAATTGATCTGGAGTGGGTACCATCGAAAGTCAAGAAGCACTGGATATATGTTTCCTTATAGCATGAAACTCCTCAGTGATACTAAGCGCCAATATCCCTACCGATAATCGAATAAAGTGCCTTCAGGTCCCGTAGTAAACTATAGGTAGTACTCTTCAATACGAGAACCGATACTCATTCTGATTGTCAAACTCACATCATCCAGCTTCATAGTCTAAAATTTCACTTCCACGTTTATCACTTTACAACTAGTCTCATGTAAGATTAAGATATTCATATTGGTTGATCAGTGAGTAGTAATAAATTGTACAGTTGTCTAGTTCTTAGTTTATGTATATAGATAATTAACTTAGTAGACAGATTACATTAGTTTCATTAATATACGGACGGCAGATACAGGATTATCGCAAACCCGAATGTGAGTGGTGCCATGAACCAAATCTTATCCTACACTTGATAATGTGAAACAATAATGTTTTGGTTTGAGAATAGTTACCAACCTCGACCTAAGTATATCGTGAAAATATTAAAGACTAATATTACAAAGAAGAGACAATTGCGGTGGTTGGCACTCATTCGTCCGTTTGAACACTCAAGATAATGCTAAAACAACGCTAATTTTTTATTATATGTGACAATCAAAAAGTTAAGTTGTTTACTTCCCATTCTGTGCAGGCAATGGTAATAATGAGATTAGATGACGAGTATTACGGAAAGGTGGTTAATCAGTCAATGAGGATGTAAATCTTAATCGACTGAGGTGATCGAGATATGTATTACGTATGCCCAGACACTGAATACATCGATGTGCAATGATGACTGATATAGGAGGAGGATGTAAGGAATTTGAGAGTGGCCGAACCACAACATGGCATCAGCAAATGAAATTGTTGACTGCTTGTCTGAGACGTATTGGTAAATGTAGGCTATCTGCTTGTAGTCCACGAGAACGTTGTAGCGAGTGCTTGGAGACTGTGTGATATGGCTAAGGATCGGTCACAATAACAAACGTATATCCACTCTTTATTCTCCCTTAAATTGTGCACTTTATTTCATAACTTTCCACCTACTAATTCTTTCGCCTTGGACCATATTCTACATATCTACTCTTCAATTATTTTTTATTATTATAATCATTGGAGTGACTTGTAATTCGACCGATTTAGTGTTAATCTTGTTGTGCTGCTGAGGTGTGGCAACTTGGACTGATGCGAACATGTGCTAGGTTCTGTATTGTTCATTCATGCATACATGCAGGCAAGGGGATGGGATTGAGAAATCAACGAATCCTCACTGAAATGTATCCTACACCAACTGCCATAGTATTGGTGTAGCAAAACTGTATGGCATATTTCGGAATTTCAGCAACATAAGTATTTTAAAGAGATCAGTCAATTACAATTCATCTGATAGGGTTTGCTATTAAAAACAATTTTGAATTTTGTGCTGAAACTAACCATTCCTAATCGTACAAATCCGGTAGATCCTACACCAATACGTTTTCGCTTCTTTCTTATTTGTGTATGTGCATCATGAATTAATTGTTCCAGTGTTGTAACCAAACGTCCGGATTCATCTTCTCGAATAGCATTCCTTTAAAGATTAGTAATAACAATAACATTACTTAAGTTCGTTAGTTAAAAAAGATTACTTCACCAGTAATAAATAACGATAAATTGATAGTCAATACGTGGTAACACGGATTCAAGGCATGTAAACAGAAGGCAGAAGCATTTCAGCCATTAAGATGTTTGGATTTCAACCAGTAAGTGACAAGTTCGAAACTAGGCAGTCGAGTAGGATCACTACTAACCTTCAAATATATGAAAAATGCCTAACAAAATCAAACACACGAATCTGCACTTGATAACAGAGTTGTAACGAATAGCAGTATAAAATAAAAGATAGTATAAAATTAAAAAATAAAAACGATTGAATACCAAACTGATTGTTTGTCAAAAAAACATGGAGACCATGATTCTAAAACTACATAACGAGCAAATGCATATAACAGTTCCAAACTTCGAAACTAAGACTGCTAAACGCTTTTCTGATGATGAATAACCTATCAACTGTTATCAATTTATAATGCTTACAAATTATACGCTGATCCCGTTGAATGGAAAAGAGAATAATATCCCATTTAAAACAGATGTAAATATACTGTGTTCAGAAATTTTCTCAGCCTACTCAAATCCACGTGTTTCAGTATTTCATACTGTGTGTTCAGTATTATTGTCATCAAATTACGAAATGCTCGAAAACCATATAACCTGGTTAATTAACAACTCTATGCTTGATCAATTAATTGGTATGAAACCTATAGTAGGAGTAAATAGATTCTTTAGAATCATTCACTTGATTCTAACGAATTACGCCGCTAAGTTGGTGTAAACGTTATTTAAATACATCATCAACAATTATCGTAAACATGATCTATAAAATCGCTTTCTACGATCTTGCTATCCATATAGCTGATACTATACAATTGGGTTACGAATGATTTATTACACTAGTTCTTATTAAAGATTCTGTTTCTTTTTATAAGGTCTATGATATCCGTCGCTGGCTACCTTGACGTAGTGGTCAGGTTTACCTATCGTGATGAAAAAAACGGGGTATACTGAGTGTAATAATCATTACTTAAGGCCCTGCCATTCCAGTTAGGTTGGAAAAGAGTGGTAAAATTAAGGGCATAAAACCAAAAATTTGAAGACGAAACCGTACTACCAACTGTACAGAGGTATGATGGCAGCAAAATGTTTCCATCAGACAACCATCCTGACAGCGAAGCTGTCTTTCTACAAAAAGAGTAGACCTGAAAAACGGCGACCCTTACAGGACAAACTAATAGGTTAATGTCACCTTAATTGAAAAGTCGAGGGCTATGATTCTAAAAAAAACGAAACAATATTTAAACGATTGTGTCATATCCCACTGGATCTATCAATTTACGTGTATGCATGATTAGCTAAGCATATACCTAAATGGCTTCAAAAATCGAATTCATTTGCTTTCTTCATCAATTTTCTAAAAGTCGCTTAACAGTTCATCAGTAGTAAAGACCAAAATCATCAAAACTAATCAATAAAATTGTACTTTAATTCATGTTATAGAAATACTACTCATAATTAATGATTATACTTTGAATTTGTTGACAATACATCTTTTTCATATGTAAACATAGAAAACAACAATTTAAAGATGTTGTCAACGGTATAAAAAAGAAAAGAAATAAACAAACTACATACCATGTTTTTTCATAACCAGATTCCCATCGAAATTCACGTTTACCACCACCGGTATCGTTTAGCATCGTAGATATTAATGACAACAAAATGAAGTGTATAGAGCCACCTTTAGCTTATTATAAATTATAACCTAAAAAATAATATGAAGTAAGATTTCTTTTTAATCTGTATACATAAGATATTTAAGATGATCAAAGTACAAGTGAATAATTGAAGGAGTTTTATGGAGATTGATTTGAATTACAAAATGATATTCTTTACAAGAATATTTCATTTGAGGACATTATTGGAAACAAGAGACAAGTTGAGAGCTGTTTTGGCCAGGTATGAAATTCTTCATCAGTGTAACATTTGAATTGTATAACTTGATGCAATAATTGCATTAATCAGTCGCCTAATGCAATACTTGAAGGTCACAGTAAATGGACATACTAGGACAAAACACCTATCAGTCTATGACGAATTCAACTAATTAATTATTACATCATTAACTATAATGTTAGAGAGAATAAAGAAGAGATTGTTGGGAAGTCTTAGTATGTACAATTTCATGGTATTTTTACCACAATATAAACTAACGTAGGAAAAGGATTGAAGCTTACAATCCACATAGTTAGAAGTGTTAACTACAAAGGAACTCACTAACAATATCACTAAACATTTGAGTGACAGTCATAAGATATAAGAAAGTACCAGTAGATGTAGTAATAGTAGTAATTCATATTAGTGTAACACTAATATCTATAGTAGATAGCGAACGACCAATTTTCTTAACGACTACAGTACAGTGATTATCGGCAACAGGAGGTTATCAACTAACGACTTACAAAAAGACCATGAGTTTTTTTATATTGTGATTAATGAACAGTAGTTTAGAATTCGTAATGCTTTCTCTAATGTTAACTATTCATATTAACATATTCTAGAGTAATTTAGCTCAATAAGTTTACATCACAATATTACTAGGGGAGGATTCGAACGAAACACCTATGGCCTCAAATGTTGATGTCATATCTACTAGGTAACTGATAAAATGTGGCCAATAAATTATTCAACAGGTAGGAATAAATTGTAATATTCCATTGTTAACATTCAAGATTGTAAATGATCAATTCTGTGCATCCTGAATAAACGGATACAGTAGTTCGATAGATGATGTGTTTATGTTTGAAGAAACAGCTACTAGTTTCAGTGTGAATACCTAAAAGTATCAGCATATCCAGCTGATAAGTTTCAAATAAGACGTGATAAATGTTCTACATTTCACTATTAGCGATATGCTAAATACATTAAAATCAGAAAACATTAGATTAACGAATAACTAACTGATTAAGTTATGCAAAATATATGCAGTAGGAAATAATGAATGAAGTAATACCGCTCAGGATTTCAATACGGTAGAGGCTGATTGATTGCAAATCTCAAATCATTACGAACGCTGTATTCATATTCCACTTAGCAGTGCATAGTGGATTAACTCAAAAACGAAATCTTCATTTATTGTCCCTCACACTCTCATACAAATCCTACTCAGTAAACAACATCGAAGTGTTACAATCATCCATTAATACCAACTAGGTATTTTCTTTGTCCAATAAAAAATTTTTTTATAATACTCATCGTCTAGTAACATGACTTCTAGGACTCTAGTGAAAAGACGTGATCAATGGAGTTCACCTTACTAACTGTATCAGATAGCCTCACAATATATGATGATTTGAATGGGATTACAAATACAAACTACTGGATACCAACTGAGTAGTTTAGGGGTTAAAAGTCTACTGTGAAGATTTAGATCTTTACTCCCGATTGAAGTCTTGGATGTATACTGCTGGAGTCTTATACTAGCATTACAACGATCGATCACCTTACTCTTGTATTAACTAACAATTCACGATTTACCACCTATAACTAATAATATCCTATGTTCGATCTCAGCATTCCTCATTCAAATGTCCTTGGAGCAATGATTAGAGGTGTCCACAATCAAATACTTCAGACACTTTTATAAAACCAACATACAAACATATACATAATTATAGTTAAGAATGAATAACAACCTATTGAAAGCCTTTATATTTAGTAATTTACAATAAAAAACTATAATCAGCTGATGCAAGAACAGAAAATAATAACATGGTTCTTGTTGTTATGATGTGAAGAAAATATTAGCAATACAGTAGAGTATATATATATATATATATATATATATATATATATCAGTGTAACACAACAATGAATACCATAGATACAGAACCATAGGAACAGAAAGAAGTATCTATAAGCATACTTTAATCAAAGATAAACGAACCAAAGATAAATAAGCATAAGTGTAGGAGAAGAAACAATAGAAACTAAACATTAAAAAATGTTGTAAACAATAATAATACATTAACTGGCTAATACTCACTGACATCAATGGGATTGGATAGTAATGGATGCACCATATACCAATATAAAATACAATAACGTAACAAGAAAATGCAAAAACATAACATTACAGGATATTGTAAAGATGATGCTTCTTTAAGAAAACAAAAGCACAACAAAAGAACAATTTAAAAGTTGTAGAATAAAATTACATTTTAACAGTTTAAAAGAAACAAAATGATAACTACATACATTGCTGAGAAATCACTTCATTTACTAATCTCATTTTGTAGAAACGAACAAATAAAACATAATAACAGGTACAATTAAACTGATTAAAATTTAAAAATCGCGCCAAAATCGAAATGAGTTTAAACAAAAAACTATGAATAAGGTGTGCTTATATATATATATATAGTCCATGAGCAGTTTCTCTTAACAAAATTGATGCTGAATGTATATTATTTATTAGTAGTATCACATGTTATCTTTAGGAATAAGTATTAATTACATAACGGGCAAATTGTAAACGAATAAACAAACAAACAAACAAAAACGGAATTGAGCATTGAATTTTCTTATGGAGAAAAATAAGACAAAGAATTCTATTTTGTACAATGTACAATAAACATCACATAATGGAATTTTTATTTAATTATTGAATACTTTTTTGCTATTGTCGTCGTTGTTTATATTACCAATCTTGTAATTTCTTATCTACATCATTTATATGATTATTATACATTGAATTAGGAAAATTCAATTGTTCAATTTCATGTATACATCGCCAATCAACACGTTTATTAGAATTGAGCACAAAACCGGGTAAACCAATTAAATCGAGTAGATTACGCCATACACCATGATCATATGGATAATGATATTTATCATTTAGTAAGAATTTATTATTATTATTATTATTCAATTGATTGGATGAATTTTTGTCAAGATTAAATTCAACATACCTATCTATATTCATACGTTCATTTGTAGTTGTATTCAACCAAACCATTTGATATAATTGTGAAACAAATAATAATGTTGTCCAAAATGAATAAAAAGCCGCGTTGATAAAACAGAATGTTATCCATGGATTACATGATAAATATGCCCAAACTGTTGTTAGTATATCTAATTTACATAAGAAGAAGAAGAGAAAGAAGAAAAAGAAATGATTGAACAAAGTAAATTGAAATAATAATATGCCAACCTGTTTACACATGATAAACTCTTGAAATACAATCAATTGATCATTCATTGTACAGGTAATTAGCTACTATTAATCATCAGAATGATCATATTACTACGAACATGTTTATATATTGGACTATGATAGTTGTAAATAATATAGAGTTGACTAAAGTTTTCATATCACTTCAGTAGATAAAGATTAACAACTTTATCAATCACTTTATTATCTAAGCCTGGTGACCAACAGCCAACTTCATCACGTAAACGATTTTTCGGAGACACCCTATATATGTCTTCTATTTTTACAGACCATGTTTCACATTCATAAGTTAATACACAACAGATAGCTGTACAGTAGACTCATCTATTAATTGACAATTGAGAATCTCGCCTACATCGCAAGTAATACAAGTTGTCCCAAAGCCAAATAAACATTCTAAATCACCGTCAGACGTCAGCACATTAGGGCTACGGAGACTTCCAAAATATGTGAAATGGTTAAAACGCTCACTCCCTATGATCAATCGAGGCAATAATTTAAACCAATTTTCAATTAAACTTTTTCATTTAGAAGGGGTAGAAACGCATCTCAAAATATGCTCGCACTGTTATTTAAGACGTTTAAAAGACTGTATATTGCCAGCGTCTCCACTATATCATTGGGATATTAGAAGTTAATAAGTGAGTCTCCTGGTGGATCAATATTTGAAAAGATGTGGAAAGTGTGATTTCCAGAAAGATATATATGATGAAATTCAAAAAAAGGGGCACAAGAGGAAGCCTTAACGAACGTTACTTGACGTTAACTATGTTGATGATAGTTCGGTAGGAGCTCTGTGTCAACGAGTACTGTTAAAGAAGAGAATCTTCATAAGATTAACATACTTCTGAAGCAAGCCTTTTAGTGAAAAACAATACCGCAGGAATTTTGACTCTGCTGGGTAGAACTCTGTTTTTAGGTTGAGAAATATCACTATAGACTGCAACTGTGAACAGTGAATATTTGACTGAGGTGGTAACAGATGGAGTGGGGCAGGAAAACTATGATCTAGTATCATTCTAATAAGTTCAGCCGACATATTTGAAAAAAAGAAACCCATATGCACAATGTTCTTAACATTAATTTAGGAATTCAGCCAAACGTGTTTGAAAAGATGATAATCAAAAGTATTACGACAATCAGTTTAAGATTATGATTGAAAAGATTACTACAATCTGACTAATACATTTTTGTGCCACCCAGTACATGAAGCTATCAATTTACCGATGGTTATGTTAGCTGAAAACGAAATGACTTAACTGAGTAAAAACTTACTAGCAAATTATCACGTCACTTTGATCTAACAAAAAAGTTAACCAGATAGGTACAACAGATGCATTAATAAGTGAATCGATGGAGTCAGTCAATTAATGATCATGAATGTACAAGAAGTTGCTATACAGTATCCGATATGATACGAAAGGAAATTAAAAAGATGAATAGTAAGCTGGTGAGAAAGATTACACATTAACAATAAAAAGTATCTATGAAGAAATACTAAGACATAAGGCTTATAGAAAGACAAAGAGTGAATGTATTTTTTCTTTAATTTTCGAATAATAATAGCTTTATCCAACAGTATGTTTAGTACAATATGAATTTTCAGCAGGCGGTGTCTCAACAAGTTACTCTTTTACCGCGTACACATGCGATTGGATTTACACCAGTTCGTGTTCACGAAAGTAGCAACACCACCAACATACTTTTACTTGATGACAGAACGATCCTGACGAAAAATAGGTAATGTAGTCAAGATTCTTGAACTGTGACTAAAGCACAGTTACGGAACATGTTAAGACTAAGGAGAAATTGTAGGTAGTCCAGTTTTCCAATAGGAAATCTACAGTTAAGACTAAGAATTTTTAGGAGTGAACGTTTGATGAATATTGATCTTTCTTAACGCAGGCTGCAAGCCACCATAATGTCTTCGTTTAAATCTAACTGAATTACTCATGATAGATCGTAAACATTTTATAAAGGTGTGTCAGTACACACTGCGATTTCGGAACATGATTCAGCGGTTACAACAAAACGAAAAATTAACTTTTTGAGATATTTGGTAAAATATGGTAGCCCAAGATTTCAAACAGGCCGACTGTTTTTACACCACTGTGAAAGAAAGTACTTCAAACCAGCCAACGTTTCTAACCATTGATTACGGTTATTGCTAAAACGGAAATTAATATCGGAAGTCATTGGCATGTTATACTGCAGTTATAAATTAGATATCAACATTGAAGCATGCTGTACAGATTGATTCAAACAAGTTCAAAACTATCTCTTTTTTGTGGATTAGATTCCGAGGAATAAACAAGTTCTGAATTGTACAAATGAATAAATAGTGTACTGATCGACAGATGTTGTTGAGATTTTACAACTTAGCTATGTAATAGATATTCACGAAACCCGATAATTGGATTAAATCCCCGAATAAAAATAATACCAAAGATAAGATCAGTAGTCAAGAGGCCAATTCATATAATAAAATAACATACATCACACAGTTATCAATAGCGTAGAACCTGGCACATACGTATAGGTTTCAGTTGCTATACCACAGTGGCATGATTAGATCAAATTTACAAGATTAATACGACAATATAGTTCGACATTAAAGAGTGAAACAAAGCTATGCATGAAAGAATAATGAAACTTAAGATCCTAATGAGGATAAAGAGCAAATACACTTGCATCACTGTGAGGTGTCACCCAGTGTCTCTAGCTACTAATCGTGATTATCACACAAAACCTGGATTTGCCAACATGACTTAGACCAACAGTAAAAGACCTCCTGGACTAATGCAGTGTCTTCGTTTGGAAGATGTAGCCTTATTCCATCTCTTCGCTGCATACAGAATATTAGCAGAAAAACAAACGGATAGAAGATGTCAGAATTGTAATGTGGTTTTCGAGGGAATCAACAAGAGAGCTTGGCTGAACCAGATCTCACGCTATTTGGTACTCATTAGCAAGACATACCTACTGATGAATCCTGGAGGATTCGGCTCCAGGTCACTCTACCTCACAGTCCGAGACCACTATCATCGAGCTACTTAGGGTGACACCGACATTCATCTAACCATTTTCCATCACAACGTAACGAACGCTATATCGAGTTAGACTAGTGAACAAAAATGCAACTCGACTGATAGAATCCGATCAACACCCTATAATTTGGAATTTTATATTCTGAAACGTGCGATTACTGTAGCTATCCATACACGTGAATGTCTTACTACACTTTAACCACGGACGTTTATTTATCACAGCCTAATTCACTTGTGTAACAACTTAGTCCTGCTATGATGTGATATGTTTTTGTTGATGTTGCTTGTTAAAAATGGCTTGCTTCTGATATCAGGAAATAAATTATAGTTCTAATGAGATGGTTATTTTTCTGGAGATTGGTATTTTAATTGATTGGATGTGTCACAGAATGACATTGGCAGGATACCATTGAAAATCAGGGAGCACTAGACAGCTGTTTCGTTCTATTGTGAAGCTCCTCATAGTGAGCGTCCCCCTCCCAGATTCCGCACCAATGGCTTCAGGTTGACGGTGAACACTTAACCCTCTGCATCACTGGGTTGGCATCCAATGGCATAATTCCCACTTCCATCAATTTATGATATATAGGGCGACGACGGTACCCTTCCAGCATCAATCTATGACATAATCAATTAAAACAAATTATTATTATTATAGAGGGCTAGACACACATCACATTGGTCACTACTCAATATTCAATCAAATGTAAATACCACCTCTGTAGGTCACTGGCTGGTTAGTGAATAAAGACTAAGCTTGATTCATTTACCATTGACAATAGGAAATTTCAACTAATCAATCATCATTGTATAAGGATGAATATCAGCTGTACAGAACATTGAATCTGGGCACAGATAACCATACCAATCTAATTTGTCATATTTCACTTCAGTATAACAAAAGAGTAAAATTAAGAAAGTGAGAGTACACGCTATATTAGTAATAATCAATGTCAAATAATTTGTTAACAGTTTTATACAATAACTTTATGCCAAAACACTATTAAACTTAACGTGTTCTAAACATGCTTTATTCAACATAATATAAAATTTGTTGCTTCTAAATCTATGCATACACATAGAATTCATTATAGTAGTATTAGATACAAATAACAAAAATGATGAAGCTAATAGAATAATACATGGAAACGTAAAAATGTAAATACATTCTCGAAAAACTGTAATGGTTAAATCAATGAAGAATGCTAACCAGAATTAAGAACTTAACAATGCATTTTATGTTTGTATTACTACGACTGTTGTTGATTGATTTAGAAACTGTCATCAATTCGATTTATCTCACCAGAATAGAAAGATGAATAGTAAAATAATAGAAGTAGTAAAGATATTAGTAGTCATGACTTAGATCAATAGTGATTGACTGCATAGACTGATGTCATGTTATTAGCTAACCACTCCCTAGGTTTATACTAACAAGTTTATGAGGTGTAGTCTAAACTTCAGTTTTTCGTTAATTGAACAAAGTAGGACCTAGTAAATGTTTTCATACACACGCATACATACACATCACAATAGCACAGTGGGAAGAAATGAGTAAGAAAATCAGATAAGGACAAAAGACAGTAATAATGATAATGATGAATTAACCATAGTTCAATAAGAATGAGTATATTGAGAAAATCAAGGTGATCGACGCCAAATCGAAGGATAAGAGGAATATATGAGTATAACAGTGTCACTGATACTAATATTGAAGTATATTAACCGAAAATCATTAACTGGAAATTACGACTAGAAAGTACATAAGTCCTGAAACTGTATTCATGGATTAATGTTACATCTTAAACTCGCTGTTAATATACAAACTAAAGAAAGGCTCGTTTGATGAGTTGTTTTGTTGTCCATCAAAACCAATTCACTTTTTATGACTGATATCTATAAGCTAACCACGTGAGGAGCAGTTATCAGTTAACTATACAATATCAGTATGAAACATCTTAATGATTAGAATCATAATCATTCATTTCAACAAGTAAAACATGTCTATAAGATTGTGTACTAGAATTTGAGCTAAAATATATGAGGATCGATGACACTAATTATAGTTGAGATAGACACTGAAGATGTTAGTCTAGAATGATAATAAATGCTCCGCAACTGAAACACCCCGCTCCGAGAACACAGAAGTCTGGTATAATTTTTGACAGATTTCACAAACACAAGAAACAAGCATTTAAGCAGAATAGGATGAATTCATACTAATTCATTTAGTTCTCTTCAACATCTTGGAATACTTTAAAATCAAAGTTATTGAGAGGGTTGATGTAACATCCCTAATTGAGAGTGAACCCCTTTGAAACCATAGACATTACTTGTCAGTATTTTGACCTTTTCGCCTTACCAGTGTCTAAGTTTAAACGAATACCACTCATATGTACAAAAAAGATGTTCGATTTCAATTCAAAAATAGTAGATATCTTTAAATAGATGTCGTAATAACCGATAGCCCAATCGAGCATACATTAGTAGATATTTTAATGGGTTATCTAGAAAAGACGATGTTTAGACAAACAATTAATAAATTTTCCTTTTGATTTGATATAAAACGAAATCAAAGCCCAATGTTAATATAAACACTGGAATGCAGGTACATCCAGCTGATGAGTCCCCAATAGGACAACACGTGTGTTCTAATTTACACTTACCAGCCAAAATTAAATAAATGAAATGACTGAAGGTATGCTGATGACACATTGTGTGTAACAGTAAACATCATGCAGCCACTTGTTGAAAATTTTAAAAAAGTCTCAGCGTAATACAGAACATGAAAACCGAAACAAAATCCACTTTCTTGACGTTATCATACAACGGAAAACAAATGGCAAGATTCAACGTTCGATTCATTGAAAGACAACATGGGACGATTAATACCTGAATTTTAATGGCTATAGTCCAACCAGTTACAATTAACTTCAGTCAGTCATTAATTACATAGAGCCTGGCACATAGCCCATAGGTTCAAGCTGCTATACCACATTAACACAATAATATCAATTTTACAAGAATAATACGATAATAGAATGCAACAGAGAAGGATAAAGTAAAAGTGTATATGAATGAACTTAAAATCTAGATGAAGATAAAGAGTAAATACACATACGATACTGTCACTAGTTTGAATCATGTAACCCAGATACTAAACGCGATTATCATGCGAGTCTCAATCAGGTAATCTGCATCTACCAGCATGGCTTACACTAACAGTCAAACACTTCGTCGACCGATACTGTGGTTTAGTTTGGTCACACCTATTTTTCTCGCATCCTACTCCTACCCTAGCCAACATTGAGAGACGCGGTAGGCAGTGATTGGGAATACGTAACACATGTCCCAACCACTTCAATCGGCGAAGTTTCACAACCTCATCAACTGCTTTGCTAATTTTTTCCTAGTACTACATATCTAACGTGAGTATTCCTAATCTGGTCATTTCATGATATACAAAAAATTGAAAGAAGCGACGGACGTTGAAAAAAATGCCCAAGAGAAAATGGTTACCTAAATAAAGACAATATGCCGAAAGTAAGAAAAGTTAATAAGAAATTATAAAGGCAACAACGTTGCATAAGCAATCAATAAATGGCTTAATGTCACACTAATTATAACCTACCCTGCAGCCAGCCTATCAATCAAATATAAAACATATCCAATAGCTTAATCAAAGATAAACAAGTGTCGCCGCTCTTTATGTTACTGCCAAAGGAGTCATTTTGATCAGAAGAGAAAATATTCCTAGAAGCCTTTGTTCAATAGGAAGAAACATATTCAGTAATGCAATCGTTAAACACGTCTAGGATACAGGACATCAAGTTGATATCTTAAAATACCTTACAAGAGAGATTTAATCTTTTAGTATGAATTAAAATATCATAAATTGCTCAAAGGTTACAAATGGATTCAATGCATTTCTAATAAACAAAGCAGGAGATACAAGATGAAAATACTGATATATATATATATATATATATATATATATATATATATATATATATATATATATATATATATATATATATGAAATAGATATATACATACCACTTGTCGCAGGTTTTAATAAATTTGATGAACAAGTGAATTCATTTTGCCAATAAATAATTGTACCCAACATGAATAAACCGCATGAAACAGTAGTTGCAAATAGATAGATAATAAAATAAAAATGATTCTGCATTCCAACACAATTATATATCCATGGACAATGATGATCAAATCGTGCTACACATCGATCACATGTTGAACAATGCTTTGATCTTAATGGTTTACGTATAAAGCATGTTGTGCAGAAACGATGTAATGGATTAGTTGATGATGATGGCATTAATGGAGTTTCTTCATTAATATTATCACTATTTGCTAATGTTATATCATTTGAATTAGTCAACATTTCATCAAATAATTCAGCAATAGTTTCTCGATGATAATCTTTTCTGACAACTTCACCTATATAGCCAGGATTTTTTGTACAGGATAAAATAAATGTTGTCCATAGCAGAGAAATGAAGAATAAGAAACAGAAATGCAACATCCAATGATCAGGTGTACGTAATGTGATATGAAATAAATACGTAGTTGTTAATAGCAATGTTGTACTTGCAGCTAAACTGAACAACATTACAGCCTATTGAGAAAGAACAAGCATTGACACAAACACTATGAAACTGTAATCACATATGTCAAGGATAATGAATAATAAACATTCTGGAAATCATCAGTAATATGCAATGTGAACCTGACAATTGGCTCAAGTTGTTATACCACATTAACACAATAATATTAATTTTACAAGAATAATACGATAATAGAATACAACAGAGAAGGATAAAGTAAAAGTGTATATGAATGAACTTAAAATCTAGATGAAGATAAAGAGTAAATACACATACGATACTGTCACTAGTTTGAGTCATGTAACCCAGATACTAAACGCGATTATCATGCGAGTCTCAATCAGGTAATCTGCATCTACCAGCATGGCTTACACTAACAGTCAAACACTTCGTCAACTGATATTATGGTTTGGTTTGCTCACACCCACCTTCCTTTCATCCTACTCCTAACCTAGCCAACATTGATAGACGCGGTAGGCAGTGGTTGGGAATACGTAACATATGTTCCAACTACTTCAGTTGGTAAAGATTCATAACCTCGTCAAGTGAATTGCCGCATTTTCCAAGTACCACATGTCAAACGTGAGCATTACTCATTATTTTCTAAACAATCATCAGTATTTTCAAGTTATATAGCTACTAGTTTCGACCTAGTTGTTCTATGAGTTGCATAGTATAGTGTGTGAGAACCAGGAATACTACATAACTGCTCAAACCGAAGTAAATAGCCAACTATAAATCTCAAAAACACTAAGATACTGCTCAGCGATAATACAATCAGTCTACAGAGTGTATGTTTATATACTTGGTCTTAAATTAAGCATTCAGCAGTTTCATAATAATGCAACCAGACTGCTCAAATCTGAGTAGAGCAACAGTCGAACTTGAGAACGTGTGAATGAACAACAGGTGTCGAAATACCACTAAGTTTCGGTTACTTCACAATTAGAAAAAGAAGAGATACTGATGATTAGTTGTAGTATCTAAACTGGCAGTGTTCTTCATCACTTATTAATCTCTCCCTTTTTAATCAATTCGAAATTGAATTAAAACGGTATGTTCGAGCTTATTTTGTTAAGTTAAATAGTCACTGACAAAATTATAATAGAATGAATAGAATGAGTACAAGAAATTGTCTCATATAAACTCGTTTAGTGGCACATCACATAAACGGTTTATATTATCTTTGAAATGACAACAAAAATAAGCAAATGTATATAAGTTGGAGTACTAAGGTTAACGACCATTACCCAACTTCCTAAATCAAATTTGAATAACTAACTCAGTGGGGACTGGATAGTACGAGTTTCAATATCTGCGGGTTGAATTCGTTATTTCAATATTGAAGGCAATATATGCAATATATGAATGCGAATCGGCACTAACTCAGTTGACTGATATTATGGGAATATACTCAAAGACACACTATCCTCTTACTTATTCAACAACAACTCACCTGTGACTTATGATCTGAAAAACGATCAATAATGAAACGTGCCGTAAATGATAATAAAAGTAATAAAATAAATTTCGTAGAATAGATTATCCATGAAGAAATATTCAATGATTGATCAATAAAATTTAAGTGATATAACGTCGACCGTAAATTCCAATTAATAAGTAGGCCACAAGTAATAAGAATTAACGGTGGGAGTACAACAGTGACCCGATGACGCCATACAGGTGAATAATGCAATAAAGATAAGCCAAGTCGAGATAAACGATGCGATGAATTCATCATATTTTGTACAGTTGCCATCTGCTTGACACGATCTGTTAACCATGGAACTACACGAACCTTGAAATATAACGAGATAAACAGATATAACTATGAAACGTAACAAGTTAGTAACCGATTTACTACTTTAGGAGATAGAAAAAAAACTATGCATACATAAGTTTGCAACGTTTTTGGTACTTCACTGGATACCAATGAAGTAATTACATGAAGAGAAATGTTGTAGATATCAGCAGGAACCCTCAGATGACTGTTAACTATTTGAGTTGCTACTTATTAAGAAATTACGCAGAATGATGGATTAGTCGTCAAAACATTGAATTCTCATCAAACACTAAGTGACAGGTTTGAGCTTCGCTGTTTCACCTATTTGAATTTCAATATATTGTTAGTCCCTCTAATTTTGTGTTGACGATTGACTTATCAACTACAGAGTAGAGTACATGACTTTTAGCCACAAAGTGTAAGGATTAGTTCTATAAACCAAAGAATGTGGGAAGGGTCTCGAGTCTGCCACTGGTCGAAAGTCAGACAATTTAACTACTAAGACACCGTTTCATAATCTAAATATGCGCATAACTCAGTGAGGAACTAGAATAAGAACTTTCAGGTATCGCAAAGATAACCAAAAACACTAAAACTAATCTTATCCTAACAAAATGCATGGTTCAAATCTACGTACACAAGTCTCTCTACCTAGTAACAACAGCCGCATTTACTTTTCCTATTTTAAACGCTTATTTATGCATTACTTGGTCTTCTGAGAACTAAGAAATGATAGTTCATCTGTCACTGTCTTTGAAAGACTGCTAGCTTCGAATGAGAACACCATTTTAATAATGCCAACGTTTAACAATGTGTATTTGGAAACAATGACCATAACTCAATTGGTGTCAGCATCTTTCGGCACTTTGGTGGCTTATTGAATATATTTCACATGGCTTTCACACAGTGCATTACTTGTTAATGCTGAGACTTCGAGGGGAATGTGGAGAAATGACCACTTTATGACAAGGCAGTGGCAAATACAACGTTAGCGAAAGAAGAAGCTTATAAAAGGAAAGTATGTTTAATGGTGAAAACAAACCTACTTCATGCGGTGTTTTGCCTTCATCATTTATCGCATTCCAATCAACATCACCTTTGTCTAATTGTATGACAGCTTGAAAATTAGCGAAATTTACGGCATAATGTGCTGCAGTATTGCCCCGTGAATCAGTCAACCGTAAATTCGAACCATATGAGATTAACAGACGAAACACATCAACAGATCGTACATGCATACAAGCTATCATTAATGGAGTGAGTCCATTTGCATCACGACTAAAGTGTTTAAAATTAGAGTTATTATTATAGTAAAAACCATAGGTGGATTTGAAAAAGTACTAAACAATAAATTTTGATAATTCACAAAAAAACTGAATTTTCAGTAACTTGAAATGACTGGACACTAAATATTTAGTCATGTCACTTATATTCGTAGTATTTGCGTATGTATGCGTAAAACAATTACTAACTCATCAATGATCAAACAACAGATCACCTACAGAAAGTCGTACTCAACAAGATGCAGCATTAAAAAAATGGTGATATTGTGATCCATTCTTTAGGTTCATGACTGTAAAAGACAAACAATAGTTAAACATGACTGGTGTTTCGTGATGTGGTTGGTGATTAGCAATGTAAACATCTTACAGTTTAACAAATAGAGATAATAGCTATCAAAACACTTAATTGGTCAAACCTTAGAGAATAATAACTAATGGTATTGCTTAGTATGTTACTTGTGAGTGGTGAAGCGAGTGCATTCGATGTAGCAAGTCTCGCACTGAACGCAATAAGAGGATCTTGAGTTTTAAGTGTTACTCAAACATAGATATACAGTTATTTTTACAATGCGATGATAAACACGCCATATAAATGAACAGGATATGTTATAAAGACTTTTAAACTAATTACGAATTCCGATTGTAGCTGAGTTCTTTATTGAAACACAGAGATTTTAACCACGATTACAAAATTCAAATTCATATCTGTTTTGCCTTAATCAGCCATAATAAAAGTAAAACGTACAATGAATGTGCATTATTTCACGTTGACATGCGTCAGTATCACCTAGACAACCGTTATAAAATAAGTAGTACAAGTCCTTGTTCGTGAAAGCAGTATAACTGATTGACTCATTTCAAATGCAACTCTAGGACTAACCTCGACAACTGACAAAAATTAGTAATAAAAGACACTAATATTGTCTTTTTTAACACAAATCACATCACAACTAATTTATTCAATATGTGTTTGGAAATAGCCGAAAGGTATGCTGCCTATCAGTGGTAATTAATGTAGACCATATCACGTACGTTAGTCTAAGTGGCTATGACAAATTAGTGTAGCAGTACTGAGCTAGAATAACAAGTACAGGAGTTTGTGGGAATTATACATTGTAGACAAACATAATATGGTAGGGAGTATCAGTACACATATACTTACCTATCTACATCAACTCCATGGACAAGAAGATAAACGATAATTGGAACATTACCCATTTGTATTGCAACATGAAAACATCCTAAACCAGTATTATCCATAAACCTTGGGTCAGCACCTCTTTGCATAAGGAAATGTACCATACTTAAATGTGATTGCCTAATAGCCCAGTGTAACGGGGTTGCAGCAAGATGACCGCCAGGTCTATCTATAACTGCACCCTTTGATAGAAGATAACGAGCAATAGCCAGGCGGTTGTTTATGGCTGCCCAGTGTAGTAATGAAACATCTTCATCATCAAGTTGGTTGACATCATAACCTTCAGAATGTGTATCGGACGGCTCTACCAATTCAACAACTCGTTTCATAATCCCATATTGAACAGCTTTAACAATGTTCCAAGTTGAATAATCTGGCTCAACAACTGGTGGGTCAGAATAAGATGGATCAACTGGATAAGGCTTGGTACCCTAAAAATAATATTAGAAAAAAAACAACTAACTACAGAGACCGTTTAAAAAACCGTAAACTCTATTTAAAAGTTCATCACTGCCTAGGTTTTATTTTCTGATTAGATATGACCTATATAATGACTGACATGCCAAATTCTTAAAACACTCATTCATTTAGGAAACCGAGTTATACACTATGTATTGATTTTCCCAGGTTGATTTTTGATTAACTTTTATCAGTTAATTTAATCTAGTGTGGCAACTTTAGTTGCAATCACTATATCACATCAATGTAACTTTTGCACAATAATTGTCCACACTAACTTTGCGATGCCTATTCAGTTGATGTTCCTTTGACTAATAAACACTGTAAATAAGTTGATGTATGAATGAACTCGTTTAAATAAATGTCGCACCGTATTGCCGGACCGTTTGACCTATCATTCAAGTGTTCTGGCTTTCACTGGTTAGGTGGTAAGGATCAGAGTAGATTGACCGTAGGCTGAGAATACCTGGCTGTACAATAGGTCGTACATATCTCATTCAACTACCAAAGTTCGTGCAGGAAATACACATAAATAAACACGCCGCGAATACCCTTTAGTCGAAGTAATAATTTATTCTTCCTGTTGACCGAATTAGTTTACGATAACGACGGGGCCTTGAATTTACTACGTCACGAAATTCTACCTTACTGTGCTGAAATTCACGAGATCAATCACTAACCAAACCACCTTAATAAGTGAGAACTGCAACCACGATTAGCTTTATAATGTAATAGCTGTCATTATGCGGTGACCAGGTATACTTGTCGTCAAGTCCAGATGAACCCATAGTGAAGGCTGAAACACGTGCTACGGACCATTACCATTTACATCTGTCTGTAAAGCATGAATATCTTAATTAGCGAGCCTAAGTGGCTCGCATTTTCGGCATTTTTCCCAGCATCAAATAAGGTGGATGCAAACATGGTTACTCCATAAACAGAAACAAATCTACCAGTTTAATTAAAGCATACGATTAAGGTAAAAAAAAACTAAAAGATTATGTGCGTTTTTCAATGATGCGTATTATAAACAAGAAAAGTGACCCAACAAAAGTTGGAATATAAATCATGCACAACGAAAGTCTGAAATTACAATTTTGTCTAATGGTATCCGAAATTACATTAGGTCTATCACACATATGAAAGACTAGACTGTGCTAATTTTTGCCGAGAGTATCTGTGGAAAATTCACTACTCAGTATAAAGAATACTCGTCGGATCAGTTTACAGCATTACAGTTCAACGGTGCTGTTTTTATTTAGAAAAAGGGAATATTTGGAAGGAAAATAAATAAATGAACACACTGTCAGAGTTAACATGGCAAGCTGCGTAGCATAGTAAACAAATAATGCAAGGGAAAGACGCCAAACAGTAAGCAAAGTAAGTTCTACTAAGTGTTAGAAACTATCAGAAAGTGAGAGTTCAACAAAAGGATAAAATGCCTAGGTACAAAACATAACTAGATATTTCAGATTCCTACTGCTCCTAAAGACGCAGTAAACTACCACCTACCACACAATTTGGCTTTGCATCAAGCCATTGGAAACTAATATCAAATTTAGAAATGACTCGAGTCTATTCACTCCCATAATTTGGTGGATCCACCAATCTAAATGTTAGACTGTAACTTGAAGTAAATAAGTATAAGCATCAGAAAACGGTATATGAGTCTACATTACCTGATGCCCATCAAAGGATTCTTCAATACTAATACTATAATGCTGATGTACACCCGGTATATGACCACCACAATTAAATAAGACCTAAAAATAAACTACGATACTAGAGAACACAGAAGATGAACCAGTACTAGAAATCAAGAACATACACATAATTTAACAAGTGAAATATTATATTCAAAAATGCAGACAACAATGAGGTGGGATCGATATTTATGGTGAAAAAAAGCAACCTTCATTTCCAGTTACGAAAAAGTTCGAATAATGGCCACACTAATCTCCATTCAATTTTCAGTTTTCAGCAATTATTATAGTGGGTTGGTTGACTTCAACCTCAACTTTGCTTAACACAATCAGCGAATTGTTCTTACTTTAAATCTATGTCTAAATAACAGAGTGTTCTTGGTTCCGGGGAATACATCACTGGGAAAGAAAAATTTGTGGATAGGAGTAACACTTATAGTATTGTCTTTCAGTGCCCATTAAGTCTATATGTGTCTAGCCTTCGCTTAAAATTATTCAGTGAAGGATGCTAATAAGGCCTCTTTATGTAAGAATTTCCATAGTTTTCTCATCCCGATCACAAAAATGTTAGCATGAAGTGTTTACAGAATTGTAGCGACAATTAATACCCTAAATAAAGAGTTGCATAGGCTCTCATAATCGATACTGACCATATTTGTTTTAGCGGGCACTACTGATTGAAGACGCTGGATCATGCATCACCACCAGATGACTACACGACACGATGTGAGAAACAGCTCTCTCTCGTTAACCTGCCTAGACGTTGCTATCCTGTTAACGCTCGACCTGCGATAAAATATAACTTCTTCTACATCCCTTACTGTCTTCTGACTTGTTTTTATTGACATGCGTGAGTTTAATCGTTAGACGTTACTTTGGTCATACGACAAACGTCACTTGGTCATATTCCTAGTGCATACCAGACTCTTTCGTGTTCGATCCTATAGAGGTGTCTTCTTAGGTTTAGTTTGGAACTGAATCTTACAAGCGATGTATTACAGTAAGAAGGCTTATGGGCTACATGATACATCAAAATAATATCCCTTCTAACCATCCTGTGTTGTACAGGACCCAATTTTAGTTATTTGAGCCGTTTTGAATAGGGTTTATGGCCTAATGGCACTACGTTTTAGGTTGTTCCTCTATGGACTCGTTCCAAGATAGCAACGTCCGTAGGATAGGGAAACATGAAAGATTGATCTTAATCAAAGTGTGATCCTAGGTAAGTACTGTAAACATAGGTGAGTAATTCCGTATTAAGTATGCCAATGAAATAATACCTATAGAATATCACTAACAATTAAGCCCAGGTCCTCTTCTACGGCAGGAAAAGTGATACTGGACTCATCAAATACAAACGTAGAGAATGGATCTTTATTGCTCGTAGTCGACATTTTACATTTGTTGCTACTGAGGGTAAACAAGTTGTTAGACGCTGATTCGTATGTACTTTTCAAGTCATCCTGAAGAATTGTGATGTCACATGGACCTGGGATTTACTTTTAGATCTTAAGATCACCTGCGAATAAAAGGGGGGAAACTCATTTGTAAGAAATGAGAAGTAGAGTGGTCCAAGGATGGAACTTCGTGGCACTCCTCCAGTAATTATGAGCCAGTTTAAAAGAGTAGAGTCAACTTTAAGTACTCAAAATTTACGTCTTAGTTAATCCCATAGCCATTCCAGTGAACATCTATTAATACAAATTGATTGCAATTTTGAGCAAATGATTCGGTGATTTACTCTGTTGATTGCTTTTGGGAAATCTAGGAGGGCAGCAAGCACAAGATGGTTGTGCTGCACTGATAGACTCCAACTATTTCATGCAGTCGCAAGGTTAGTATTCCACGACCTGCCTATAAGGAAGCCGTGTTTTAATGTAAATATTAGGAATGATCTGGAAGTTAATCGCTAACAATCGTCGGTAATTCACTCCATGACCTTAGCTACTGAGGCGAACAAGGAAATCAGACGATAGTTGGAAGCCTCCATTTTATTACCTTCCTCTGTGTTCAGGTATAACTAAGCCATTTCCCACCTTAATGGTAGATCGTTAGCAGTAGTTGCTTAAGTGAACTAGATACATTTCCGACGTCATTTAATTTTAGCCATTTTAAGCCTACAACTTAAGGATATTGTTCACTGGATTATCACCTTATCTCGAATTTCAGTCACCATTACGATTCCACCTAAAATGGGAAATGGGCTATATAAAATATTACAATTATTTCAACTGACAACCCTAAAATCCAGAATGGGTTCTGAAATCTTATTGGTTTGGCATTAAGGTTTATTCTTACCTGGTTATTTATGCTATTGAGTCAATGGATAGCACCGCTTTAACACAAGTCTACATAAGTTAAGCAGCTTCACCATCCTAATCGAATCGAGTAGAGTTAGTCTACTAGTCGGCTTAAGTTTTGCATCTACACGCCTATCGATATAATGACAATAGGCATTCGCGGATCGAACGTTTTTGGATCTAAACTGTTGCTTGAAGCAAAGGCTTCAAAAGGGTTAAAACGTTGTGAATTAGCAACAAGATGTTGCGTGTAAGGTTGAATATAACTTTGGCATGTGTCCACAAGACACGAGTTCATTAACCAATGTATCGAATGTTGCTCAGTTTCACTCAAACACTTATTATGTGTAAATGTTTAAAAATTGTGAAGTGGTTTTCAAGTTAGTTGATAATGTAACTCATGTTATTGATGATATGGGCATTAAGAGTAACGGTAAAAAAAGATCTCAACAAGCACCAATATAAGACGTTATAAGAAAGCAACATTTTCTTACCTAACAGACATAATGTGGTGATAGGTGCGGCACGTTGATGTGGTCCAGAATATTTTGATGCTTCATCCAGAGTATGGCTGGAATACATGCCATGGGATTTTAAGGTTTAGTGCTGTAGATTTCAGGAGCCAACTATCTTTAACGACAACGTGACTAAAGTATTTGGGCACTCATTGGAGTATGCAAGTTCATTTGTGTGTGCGCATCTTTTCATATTAACCATTCGTTTCTTCCATTTTCATTAGTTACAGACTATGAGCTAGAGGTTAGTCAATTCACGCTTTAATTCCACTTGATAATTCAGCAGATGTTTCAAATCAATAATGATTCATCTCCCCATAAACGATAACAAGTTGTCTAGGCTTCAGTCAGTAACTGACTTAGGACTAAAGTGCTGTTGTAATCTGTCTTTTACAAAAGGGGGTATTATGCAGATATCTAAGTCGCATCGACTTCTAGGTCTCATACTGCCTTTATTGCAATGACTCCCATATTCTACTTTATAAAGTACGTGTTCAACCACTACTAAAATACTGCAATTTTATTCTCAATAATGTATCCATCAAGGGTAAATTCAAACTGAAGTCTGTACAACGTCGCTTCACTCTTAGTATTTAGAGGCTGATTGTTCTCTGGACTATAAAACTAAATGCATTAATTTAGAACTAGATTCTTTATATTTAATTTGGATTATGACTAGCCAGCAGAATCCATGACGCGAGTTTCGTCCTATTTAGGACTCATCGGCTGGATGTACCTACATCCGAATGTTGATGTTCACAATGGGATAACCAGTTTCAGTCTATTACAAATCAACGGGAAAATAGAGGCTTATTCTAATTAGATACTCTGTGGAGGCGCCGGTTAAAGTTAAACCTAATCTTCTTTTACAATGTGCTGAACGAATTGGCGATTACACCGTCTAATACAGTCCAGCTCGAGGAATCTTCTTGCCTTAAACTACAGAATTCAGCTTCGAAAATAAAAAATATCACATTCTAAATCTACTTTTTATATGAATTATTTTACAGGTGAATTCTCGAGAACCTGGAACAATTTACCCCAAGCCATTCGGAAAACAGATTCTCTTTATTTATACATGGTGTCAATTTCATCTCTTCTGATATTTCATTAAAAATGTTCACACTGACTACTGTTTTTTACTACTCCACTAGCAAATTGATAGGGACACTGAATGTGTGAGCACCGCTCACCTGTCTTAGTCATAAGCCAGTGTTCTTTCCTCTTAATCCACTTATAAGTAAAGGTAGTGTGTGTCGTGTCGCTCAATGTCTGTATAGGCACCAAATTTCGCCCACTTGTTCCAGGATGCCAGTGTTGTTGTTTTGTGTTCTTTTTGCCTACGTCATCTCTCTAGCTGTAGATGAAATGTATAAGGCAAGTATGGGACCTACAGGCATATTACTATTGACTTCTCATCAACACCCAAGTTCCAAGTACTCCTGGTCTTATTCCGCATCTGGACACACCCTGGTCAAGAAGTGCTGGGTTCTTAGTCACATATGAATCATGATACTTGGTATCCCAGCATTGTAAACGTTGATGCTGTCGTTTTAGTTATAAATTCATATATTTATATGCTATGAATGTCATGACAGTGAAACTTCATCGGTATATTTGTTTGTGTGTAAACCCATTTCATTCTTAACATACCTGTAAACTGGCTTGCTCTCATGTGCAAAATAATACTTGAGAATTAAAGCTATTTATTTAATTGTTTGTAACTATGTACGTTGTTATTGCTTAAGGTCTCCATTGATTTTGCTATCCTTGTAAACTAGGTTGTATGGGGAAGCATGTATGCTCCATTATTGACCACGTTTTATCTTGCATCTGCGGTAATCACCAGTAGATTGTGATTTAAACGTGATGATAGTATTCCAAATGATGTAGCTACTGAAAGCCGGGAGTAGTAAGCCATACTTTGGATCTGTTTTGCTTCTATTGGTTGTGATTAGGTGCGAAACTTCACAAGGAGTATTTCTTTTAGAACGTAAGAACTCCGTCGCGCGAGTAGATATGGCGAAGGGGAACAACAGGGCATACTAAGTGTAACAGTAGATAAACCTAGTTACTAGTTTATATTCATATCTCATTGGGTGGTTATGATTCAGCTAAAAACCAATGCGTGTTTACCATATAAATGTGTGATGTGCATTTTATGTTTTTTTGTTTTAGGCCTCGTATCGAGCAAACTAAGATCGAAACTAGGATCACAAAGGGCGATATTGAAGACGACCCAGCTTCTATTATCGAACAATTTATTAACTAATTCTCCGCATGCTGTTCCACAGAAACCGGAGCCACTGCGAAACCCTTATCCGTGATGACACCTAAGCGTCTCTTTACGGTAGAATTTACCAGCACAAGTATCATGAAGTGCACCCGGTATATGACCAAGTTACGTTTGGATTATTACCAGAGTAATTTCTAACGATTGAACCCACTCTTACGAATGAGAAGAAATCAGAAGGCAATGAAGGATGGAAGAGAAGTTATATTTGGTCGTAAATAGAGCGGCAATGGGATAGCAACGTCTAGGCTGGCAAACTAGAGAGAGTTGCTTGTTACGGTACGGCGTGACGTAATCTGGTAGTAATGCGTGACCGAGCGCCTTCAACTTAGTTGTGTCCGCTAAAACAAATATGGTCAGCATCAATGTCGAAACCTATGTAGCTATTTATTTTGGGGATTATTTACCGCTACAATCAAAAGAGACATAGTCACGCTGAAAAAACTAATGATAATGGGCCTGATGGCATTCCAGCATCCCTCATGAAACATAGTGGAAGAGAATTACCACTTCTCTGCCTGAAACTATTTACTCTATGTATGGACAATGGACGTTATCTAAATATATGAAAACATCGTTCATAACTCCGCGATTCAAAAGTGGATCACGCAACGTTATAGAAAACTACAGGCCAATTAATACGACATCCGTTCTGTCTAGAATCATGGAGAAAGTCGTTCATAAACAACTGTCATCATTCTTACTTTCGGAAAACCTGATCAATCCATCTCGACATGGGTTCATGGAAAAACGCCCTTGTGCTACATCACACTTGGAATTTTTTGATTATATAACACTTGGAAGAAACAAAGGTTTCTCAACCATCGTACTTTATTTTGACTTCAGTAAAGCGTTTGATTGTGTCCCTCACAACCTTCTCCTATCAAAACTACACTCTTATGGCATGCAAAACCCACTGTTAAGATGGTTTAAATCAGTCCTCACAGGGCGCCCCCAAATAGTAAGGTTCGGTTCTAGCTACTCAAAGCCAGTAAATATATCCAGCGGAGTTGTACAAGGAAGCGTAATTGGACCATTACTCTTTCTTCTCTTCATCAATGATGTATGCCGAAAATTTGCGCAAGGTAAAACCTTCCTTTTTGCAGATGACTTAAAAGTAGCCTATTCATTCCCACCTACCACAAATAAAAACACCATTACCAAAATAATACAAGAAGAAATTGATAATTTATTAGAATGGACTAAAATATAGCATCTTCCTCTAAACGTGCACAAAAGTGGATACATTTCCACTGGTCGCAGATGGAACCTGAACCTCCACCTATATAAAACGCAAATGAAACTTCTAAGCATCGCTCGAGATTTGGGGATCCGATATACCGATAGCATTAACTTCTCGGAGCATGTTGCATTTCAAACTTCCAAAGCGAGGAAGCTAACTGGATTTATAAGAAAAAATTTTATCAATTTAAACTCAAAAATATTATTATGCACAAAGTGTGTTCGTCCAATAATAGAATATGGTTGTCTACTCTACGGCAACTGTAGACGCATAGATTTGATGAAAATCGAGAGAATTCAAAGAGCATTTACTAAGAGATTATTAGGCGAATACAGTACTCAAACTTATCGCCAACGATGCGATAAACTAAAGCTAGAACCCCTTTAGTTTCGACGCTTGAAATTGAATCTCACTCCCATATATCACCCTATTAGTGTTGCAACTCGCACTTCGACATCACTGCCGACCCCCTACATCTCCTCACACAACCTGCGCAATAAGGAAAATACCATTACTATCCGGCGATGTCTCACACAGCTACGCCAGAACTTTATCACAGTGAGATATGCGACACTATGGAACAAACTTCCCAAACACATTAGCTGCAGCAAGTCGTTAGCCGCGTTCAAAACATTACTTCAAGAACATCTAGGTGAATAATAATAATAATATTTGCTTTATTCAATAGTATTTTAGTACAATATGAAGGTCTGTGTAACCTCCTCAACTACCCTGAAATAACTAATGATACATACAAACAAGGTTCCAGCTCCGTATAATCAGTTTTGAAATATATCAAATGTATTCATAATACGCATATGCCTATGGACTCAGTTAATAATGCGCATTTTCATATTGTTCAAACCCACATATGCACACACATTTTTAATCCATTTATGCGAAAACTCATAATTTCATTGCACAGATAACTTTTTTTTTTATCCATCTTCTGTCATCAATTATACACCAATTCACTATTTTTATGACAATTTGACCTTTTAATCATGTTGGGTACGTTAGTTGTCTAATAATCCTATTCACACTGAATCCATACTGTAATTATCCATTGATTTTCAACACCATATACCTATTCATGTACAAGCACACACACACACACTTCTTTATTCAGAAATTTCACCCCTCCAGTATCATTTGAGTGAAAATTCACAATTTCATCACACTGTTAATTGCACTGTTTGACCTCTCCATTACTATAATTCTCTAAGTATTTTACATTGTTAATAGTGCATATTTCCATTCTGTTCCAATCTATTTTATTGTTATTATTATTATCATTATCACTATAATTACTATTATTATTATTATTATTATTGTTATTATTATTATTATTATCTATCTCCTGTCATCACTTATAAACCAAATCACAATTCTGACGACAACTTGACCTTTTAATTGTATTGGGTTTATTAGTTGGCTAATAAGCCTATTTATATAAAACCTAGACTACAACTACGCATTGAACTCTTTAGAATTTCATTTATAATCTCTTCCCACAGAGTCATATATATATTTTATATTATTATTTTTTTTTTCTTATTGAAATGTCCTACATCACATTGGCCTTTTACTCTTAATACTACTTCGCCAATTTGATTTACTGAATTATTATACTCATCTTATGAAACCCAAAACGGTTTCTTCACAAGCTTATTGTAAATGAGTAGTATGTGATTAAAATAAATAAATAAAAGGAAAGTTGCCTCTTATATTGGTACTGAAGTGTCAAGGAGGCAGGTGTGCTGGACCTTTGTTATGCCGTGAAATAAAAGGAAGGGCGGATGATTTTGGTTGGTGGATGCGGAAGCCAATGAGATGTGTGCCTAGTTGGTAATGTGTGACCGACCTAAGCCCACTCACTCCCCAGGCCGACAATAAGACAACCAGAACTGAGAACAGAAGACAGAGAGAGTGAGAACCAAGATCGTATTATATTTTAATCATGCCCTTATATACACATAAAATTAGACCACACAGTGAACCAATCAAGAATCTAACATTGATACAGAACAGAGGGAGGAGTGGCAGTGAATGGTACAACTTGTACGCAATTAAGTAAGCATAGTTCATAGTAAATAAACAATATACTGAGAGCAAATATACAAAACGAGAACCGGGTAAGGGGAACGTAACAGTCTTAGAAATGAAATGTTAACACTGTCCGCAGTTATAATAACTGAAATAATGTTCTGAAGCACAGTTCCCGAAGATAGCCAATCTTCATTAGGTGCCCGGCATATCGACCTTATTTGGTTGGATCTAACCTCTTTGTTGACAGACGTTGTTTCTAGAATCGACTAAGTAGAGCGTTCCTATAACCAAAGCAGTCTATCGCTAAAGAATTTTGCCTACTGATGTTATCACTAGTAAAGTTATAAATTTTATAGTATCGATGTTTGTTATTCCAAATTACTGAATGAAAATAGTACAGTCAAATGTGGTTTTGGGTCCAATCTCTGCCTAGAACAGGACTTAGCTAGTATTCTGAAGCTCCCTGACAGCACACCGGCAACAAATTATCTTAGCTGATTTGGCAGCCATATTTACGCTAAGCCTTCCAATTTAAAGTGTTGTTTCATAAAAAGTTATCTGTCAAACAAACATGTGTATGACTGGTGAAATAACCCAATTACCCCTCATGACTACTGTCACTATTAGGGACAAACATCATTTTGTTTGAAGATATCACTTCAATGTCAAAAAGATTGATGAATAATGTATCTGGTAGCGGGTCATAGCGCAGAATTTCCGCTCGTCATTTTTTACATAGTCGCTACCTTAGATACAATTTAATCACTGAGTGGTTGGTAGCCAAGATATATGTGGCCTGATTTCATCTATTCTAATAATGATTGTGAGATGCGTTGATTCACATACACCAATTGGGCACGGCAAAACCAGAGTAAACTATTTTCTTAGAATTCTGATCAGTTATTGAAGAATAATAAGTAAAATCTTAATGCAATGTCTCTCCGCGAAAGGTTTCATTAAAAAGGCAAGATCTACCTACAAATATGAAAGCATGGGGGTGCATCTAATCCTCAGTCTTGTTGTCTTAGATATACGAAAATCATACCCAAACTTAGTACTAATACCAGCCATCATTTGCATACGGACAGGATTGTAATCCCAATTTTTATTTTAAATCTTAGCCTTGTAAGAAATTCTTTTTCCTCGAATACTAGTTTGAGACCATATTATTAGTCTAAATCCCATATTTGATTATGAAATTCCAAGTTTTCTTGTTAATGCACTTCACACTAAATGTTGTTTCTCCCCTCAAATTTCAATTGTATTGCTGACCATATTTCTAACCCTAACTTTAAGTCCTTTCTCTAACACAAATTCCTGACACCGAATCATATTCCTGACACTAAACAATTATTTTCAACAATAATTATTAGTCTTTAGCCAGTGTACTGACTCTAGCTACTATACTTTTCATTATTGTCATTTAAATCCAGAACAATAGTCAATGATTGTCGCATTAGCCCTAATTCTTTAGGCCATGTATCTTATTTTTCACCATAATGAAGTTTGTAGAGTATCATGACAGGTTATCTAGTTAAGGTATTAATATTGATTAATAAGCATGAATGGATTAGTAATTCATTCAGACTCACTTTATCAAGTATACAATTTTGTCTCTTCTCGTCTAATGAATGCTATAATTCTGATGTCTACTGGTCAAATTAGGTATGATTTCGTGTGAGTATAGTCCTAGAAAGAGAATTCCTTGCTTACTTTATGCTAAGACTTGACAAAAAAATTGTAGACTAATTAGTGATAATCTTTAAAATATGTCTCCAAACATCATACCGAAAATCAGTAATACAAAATTTTTGCCAAATTAGAAATAAGGCAGGAAATGACTGGTAATGTTTAACAAAGATTGTTCTATGTTGCAAATCCGCACGGATTTTCAAATTGTTGGATACTGACTTAATAGTCAAAATATGTTAGAATTTCTCAGATGACCAAAAAACTCTTAAGTTTTATCTCATAAAAATACAATAGAAGCAAAATTCTGAAGATTTCAAAGTTAGAATGACGCACACGGTCTTTGAGCAAATAACAATTCGTAGTTAAGACAAAATTAGGAAGAACTTGTATATTCCCGTTGATTTGTTATAGACTGAAGCTGGTCAGTCATTAGATTCCACTTGCCAGTCACAATCCAAATTATATAATACTTGTGAAAAAATTGCTATATCGAGGCAATCCGCTCAGGATGCACATATAGCAACAATGACTGACCAGCTTCAGTCTATAACAAATCAACGGGAATATACAAGTTCTTCCTAATACCAATGTGCCCGTTGCACAAGTGTGACTGTCTGGACTCAGTAGTCTAGTGGTGAACGCGGTGGCGTTCGACACAAAAGGGACTGAGTTCGAATCCCACTGTGAACATCAACATTGGGATGCAGGTACGTCCAGCCTATGAGACCCAAATAGGACGAAACACGCGTCCTGGATTCCACTTACCAGTCACAATCCAAATTATTTAAAACAAAATATTAAATAAACTCCGTAGATTTTTATAAATTATTTTATAGTAATAACTATGGGCATTACAGACGTAGGGAAACATATTATTTCAACACTTCTGACGTCTTCTTCTAATAGATGCTGTCCGTGTCATTCGTATTTTTCTGCACCACTTGATTTTTTTTGGATTTAAGCAATCTTTGGCGGCTCCACCACGTGATTTTCCAGCTATGTTATTAGTATTCTGATAAAAGTTTGGCTTCCATGGTATATGTTGCCTTAATTTATCACTGATAACAAGGAAAAACGCATGTTCAATGGTTTACTCATTTTATCAAAAAGGATAACAGCTAAGGATCTACTAATTAACACAATGAATTTAGTAACAAAGTTAATCACTAAGGTTGACAGAGGGATAATGGACACAATGGTCCTAATGCAGGATGACGTAATTATGCAAGGCTTTTCATTCAGATTGTTGGATATTTATTTCCGATCCTAAGTTTTTGTTTTGAGTAACTAACTTGACTCGCCTTGTCTTCGAAGTGAAACATAAGTGTGTACGTTTAGGGACTCTAGGATAACAGGCCACCGATTCTATTATCTATACGGTTAGGTTCAGAAAGATCTATTATCTGTAACAAATTAGCCAAAGTACATCAGACCTGCATGAGTTTAGTCGCTGTCTAAGTGATATAGTGTCTCTAAATGTGTTGGTCAGCAACGTGGGTTTGATAGTATAAACAATAGTAGTTCCTTAAAAATCGTAGATATGCATAGCTGAAGAGTCCTAACTAGCTCGTAACCTATGGTCAGGAAGTCCTGATTATTGTCTCTAACCACCTGACACTAAATCAGTATGATCAATATCAGGCAACTTGAACTAATCGCCATATCTAAACTTCATGAATAGATTTTGATGTGTATTAAGCATAAAGGAAGATGAAATTAACTAACACTAAGCGATTGCTCAGTAGGAATAAAATCTTCAAACAGTGAATTGTACTCTAATCGGTATATTGAGCTAATTCACTTAATGTTTTTATTTTACGAAATTGACAAAACTGTTATACTGTATTGTAGTGACCCAGATTTTCCACCGAACATATGTGTATGCTAGAATTGTAGTTGAACTACCTCCTCTTTCAAATTGTTTAAATCTTGGTCGCTTGTTAGATTATCATGGTTCTAAAATGCATTTCTATCCAATTCTTTGTTCATGTGCATTCGACCAACAATAAACATGTGTGAAGTCAATTGATGCACGAGAACCATATGAACATAAGATTTATATTTAGCTGAACTTAATACAACTGAGATACAACATCTGTAGTCCTTATAGCCATTTTTACAATACAACATTAAAGGACTTTCCACACAAAATTTAATGGATATAAACAAACTTAGAAAATACATTCAAACGACAAATGAAATGGTTTGTCAACATTCACAATTGTTATAATAAGATCATTGGTTGCATAAGTAGAATAAAATAATGCATGAACTACTTACTTGGTTAATAGTAACTTGCACATATGACCTTCATTTGATTCATATATTTCTTGAGCTTCTGGTCGAATTCGTGGAGTTTGCTTTGGTATTAATTCAGGTTTCATGGAGTGTAAATTACTATTATTCAATATTCCACGATTTCTGTTTGCATATTCAATTCCCTAAACGAATTAAGTTGAATTTTAAGAAATTTCGATTAACTTCCTAATTAAATACTATCAAATATTTGAAATCGTTCAACAGGTGAACGAAGATGACATGCCGAGCACCTAAAGAAGATCGATTATCTTCTAGAAGTGTGTTTTAGAACATTATTTCAATTATTATAACATCGTATAATGTAACCAATTCATTTCAATGACTGTTACGTTCCACTTACCCGATCCTCTCGTTTAGTATATTTACTCTTAATATATTGTTTATCACTATAAACTACAGTTACTTAGTTGTGTACAGGTTGTAAACATTCACTGTCACTCTTTCCTTTGTTCTGTATCAATGTTAGATTTATGATTGGTTTACTGTGTGGTCTGGTTTTATGTGTATATAAAGGCATGAATAAAATATAATAAGTTCTCAGTTCTCGGTTCTCAGTTTTCGGTTTCCAGTTCCTAATCCTGGTTCTTCTATTGTCGGCCTGGTGGGGTGAGTGGGCCTAGGTCAGTCGCGCATTATCTACTAAACACACTCCATTCGCGTTCGTTACTGTCACTCTGGGCGATCAAAGAAAAGTAGCTAACTTTCAGAACTGTATTTTGGAGGACTATTCTCTTTATTTTATTCATGAGTAATGTAATCATATCATTTCAATGACTGTTACGCTTCCCTTGCCCGGTTCTCTCATTTAGTGTATTTATTCTTTGTATATTGTTTATTACTACGAACTACGTTTACTTAGTTGTGTACAACTTGTCCCCATTCACTGTCACTCTTTCCTTTATTCTGTACCAATGTTAGATTTTTGATTGGTTTACTGTGTAGTCTGACTTTATGTATATAAAGGCATGATTCAAATACAATATGTTCCCGATCCTGTTTCAGTTTCCGAATCTGGTTCTGTCTAGTTGGTTCTTCTATCTCTGGCTTGGGACCTAGTGGACATAGGGCAGACGCACATTTATCAACTATGCACACCTCATCGGTGTTCGACAACCCAACCAAATTTTCTTTGCGTCATAACAGTAGACAAAGCTTAAATCCCCCAGTTTTAGTTAATTTAATTCTCAGCGTCTAGTATTAGATAAAATGTAATCCTTATCATTTTTATTTGTAAGATTTTCTATTTTTTATCGTTTTTCATATTCTTGATTAAATTTTATTTAGATGGGGATCCTTTGAACAGATACCACGTTGTTACTTGTATAAATAAACCGTTACATTTGGAATTATGACTAACAGTACAATCTAGAGTCAGTGCTCTGTCATATGCGGAATCTACTAAATATTTCCTAAATCTCCGTATTGATATCTTGTTTAATCTGGTTTGCATTTTTTGTAGCAAGTTTGGGTTTTTTACGGGATGGGGGTGCTAGCCCGTATTGATAGTCAAATAATGTTTAGAACTTGCATCGAAGACTTGAAACATCATGAAATTGTCATTTAAAGCAATACAAATAGAAACAATCAGTGATAAATTCCATGAAAAATATATGTATTATTAAGAATGTCATATGAAGGTGTTAATCCACACTAATTATTAGTTGTCACAGTTTGAAAGTATACTTTGTATGAGGTTTCGCTTAAAATAAACTTTAAGAATTTACTGAAATCAGCTATCAATTGTACATGAAATAGTAATAAAAGTGTAAGCAGGCAGACTTACAATTGATTGTAATGAAATTTTATGTTTATTGTAATAGTAACTTCAAATGATTATGTTGTAGACTATACAATTTGATTGGAACATCAGGTGACTGAACCTATTCGATACAAAGCCACAGAGATAGGTCTAGTGTTGCTTAACATTGATGTAACTTTAAGGAAGGAGCTGCACTTCATGAGGAATAAACCCATTCCACTCACTAGAGTTAATCAAAGTGGTTACAAATGGTCTGTTTGAGATTAAGTCGATCTCCCGTTAAGCTAAAATGTTTGCACTTATTGGTATTTAATTGTTAATTCATATCACGTTATCCATTAATTAGTGTAGATCAAATCAGTTTGAATTAGTATCAAGGCGCTCACTAATCTAAGTGAAGTTGGGTTGTAATAAATTAAGTATTACGCTGTTGTAGACAATCGATAAAGAACCATGAACGTCACTCTTCCATTTATTAGAACTCTATATAACTGTAGTCATTTATGTGTAATGATTGGAATAGGTGGTTATGCATTCCATCGTGATTTGCCATCTTATATCATTATATTAAGGCTCCTGAAGACTACATGGCACTCCAGTTAAATGCTCACTATTAATCTGTCATGTTTATCTCCACCTTAACCAGAAAAAAATATAGTTATCTGTAAAATACCAACTTTAAAAACTATATACTTCAAATTTAGCACGTGGTCCATTCCCACAATGTTGCATATCTAACGAAAGTGTAGCTTTTGATCTTGCCTCTTCAATCTTTTCGTCATCTGCTCCAGCATAAAATTGTTCATGTTGAACTAAACCGAATCGTTCAGCCATTCCAACCCCTTCACGTGCAGCATTTGCTGCTGCTGATTGAGGAATACTTCGTGGGGCGATACATAAATTATTGTTATTTGAATGTGAATTGAAAGGAAGTTTTGCACCTAAAATTGCAGCCATTTGTAAACCAGAATGATCAGTTCTATCATTGTCATCATTAGAATGATTGTACGATTTTTGCAAAGTTTGCATCTCAGACAATTTACTTGAAAGACCGGTTTTACTAAAATGAATAAAAAAACTTTAAAGACGTACATAATAGCAAAGTTATATTACTCTAATCCTGTAATATTATCAACCAAATAAGCAATATGCTTCTTGATTAGCTCCGACAGATCACATTCTATTCATACTCCAAACAAATGTATGTATGAACAACACAGAATTTGGTATATGTGTGCGTCGGTCTGAGTTGTTATGCTACAAAAACGCAGCAAGATTAACGCCACATTAATAGAAGTTACTTCATTCATAATAATAACGAAAACAAAGAGTGAACATACAGAAAATGGTTCCGAGAGGAATAATTGGTGCGTGCCGAACGCCACTTCGTTTACCACTAGGCTACTGAGTCCAGACAGTCATACTTGTGTAACGAGTATGTGCATATAATTCGAATGTGTTAGGATCTTTCCGTTGATTTATCATTGACTAAAAGTAATCAGCCACACAGGTGACGAGTCCAAGATTAAACGAAACATGCGTCCTGGATTCTGCTGCCAGACACAATCCAACTCAAGCAATACTATAGGTTTCTAAATCATCTATGATTGTCTATAACGGTTGTTCATCGTGGATAGTTTTAGAATCTCTAAGGTTTGTTCTTATACAATAGGCATTTCGCAACTATTTGAGAAATTTGTTGAACTTTCGTTGTGAGGAAAAACTCGTAACAGTTTAGTATATATATCTAGTCTAACAAAAATTTCCATACGTTGATTGTTCCGTTTACCCTTAGAATCGATTTTCTTTCAAACTAACTCTTCATTATCAATCGTATTAAATCAATTAAAAGATATCAATCTGAAGTAGGTAACATTATAATCTTGATCATTGATTTAATAAGTTCTTTATGTAGTTGTTTTCTGCGGTATTTCAAAGAAGAACAAAACAATTGTCTACTATTGGCTAGTCATCATCATTATAGGTGACTTCATCGCAGTAAACTTGTAAAAGAAGTCAGCTACGATGTTTTCTCCACACGTGATCAGCATCTTATTCTGTCGATTGATTGTTGTTGACACATTTTCTATCATGTTTATACATTGATTTTGATTCCTTTGACTTGGTATTTGTAGTATCGTAGGTGTATATCACTTTTACAATTGATTGATAAACTGGATCTATTTCAGCATGTTCATTGATGGACTTGAAATAACAGTCAAGTATAATTGGAAGAAGATAATAACTAGTTTATGATTAATTACCAACATGAGTAGAAGGAAACCGTATGGTAAATTATCAACTTCGTATAAGTAATATGTAAATAATCAAAAATTTGTAACTAAGTAATTTACACTTACTGACAATTTAGTTAGTTGTGCATTGTGTTATGAAGTTGGGAAGATAAACCACTGAATGCCAACTTAATGATTTGATCTTTACAATATTATGTGTTTACGGCTGAGGAGTTTTGTATCATAACGAAATAGCTGTCCAATATTCCTTAGTTGTAAATGATTATGTAATTCAAGTCAATTTATGATGTAATGTACACATAACATAAAATACATGATATAAAGTTGTAACGATTTTAACGAGATGAACAACCACTGAAAACCATGAAATACTAGAGAGATTTTTCGTCTTAATGTGGTACTCCTCAAGAGTGTACACCTATGATTCATACCATGACTAGTCCTAGGATAGTTAGGCATTGAGACGTACGCTTGATTGTCAGACCAATTTGCCGACATCTAAAATTTGATATTTATAAACTCAGTCCTTGGATGAATTACCCGGTATGATTGTGCGTTTACATTCCTGAGGAGTTCCATTAAACAGAAAATCATGAGTTGAATATCCCCTGGTTTTCAATCGTTTTCTAATTCATACCAATTTATGAAATTTAATCCAAATTCTATAGTCTCCACATTACAAATGATTTACCATGACCATCCTTGATTTAATATTTGTTCCATTGAACCAGCTTCCTTAATTCGATCACGTTGCCAATTTGCATATGCTTCATTTGATGGTAATGAACGTATTGGATTATGTGGTTCATCAATTGGTGTATCTTTTTGTTTTGAATCAAGTAGGATACTAACACCAGTACCCTTTTGTCCTTTATGTAAACTATCTAGAGCCTTGAATGAATGAAGAGATGAATGAATGAAGGTATATTCAAAGAAAGATAAGTAACAAATTTAATTAATTGTACAATTTCTTAGTTCATTTACTGTTATATTAGGCAATTCAAGAGGAGTAACTAACTTTCTGAACTGTTTTTTAGAAGACTATTTCATTTATTTCGATTATATTTAAATTGTTTATATTATTGCCATGTTCCCAACACCCTTATCTCCTATTAGACTCATGAACTATTGTCATATCATTTGTCATTCAGGAACTATGATCAATTTATCATATGCCTGTACCTTCAGTCCGTTTTATAAAAAATGTCATTCTCCATATTGGTGTGATACGTGGTCAGGTTTTGTGTATATAAATGGATGAGTGTAATATAATCTGACAGTCTGGTGGTTAGCGTATTTATCTTGTGTTCTTCATTCTGGCTCTGGGACTCGTAGCCACGGGGTAGACGTGTACGGACACTGATTACCATTATTGAGGTCACACTATATTTCCATACATTGTGATAGCCCGATTCGTCAAGATATAACATTTACTATGTAATTTACTGAAGGTTTTAAAATATCAACTAAACAGTTAGAGATAAGAAAATGTAGGGGTGGGGGTTGATCATGATGGTTGCTGTATCAAATTTACCAAAAACAGATTTGTCTACATGATCTCAAACTATATATTACTTATAATAGTTACTGATATGAATTAGTTGCCCCAAATTGAATTATACAAATAAAGATTGAAGATTGTAAATTAATGGCGGCTAGTTTTCTATCATCTTAATCATTAAGTGATTGTTTTATTGGTGTAGTTTTCTAGTTTTATACTTCAAATCACAAGTTTACTTCATCTTTGTAATCAAAAAGAAATAGATTGTTATTTTGTTTAAGTAAGTCACTTCGTAGAAGTAAAACATCCACATCTCTATGATAAACTGTACTTCAAGCTTCTAAGATTTACTTGGATTGCCCATAATAATAAGTTGATGTATAGTGGTTCACATTATCTAAAGTTCGTCTAGTATAACGGAGAATAAGTTGATATTCTCTAATCGTTTGAAGGACATGATTATGTTATTAAACTTTTAATATTGTGTATACAAACAGTTTACTGACTAGTAATCTTGTTTTAGACCTGTCTATTAAATGATTCAATCAGTGTTATTTTTAGTGAATTCATATCGTTGCCATTCAACTATCGAATGGCATTCTGTTCATTCAGTTAACATAATTTATAGTTCTGACGAATAAACCCTAAATGTGTGTGTTATGGCGTGAAGAAAAGGAGAAGTTTGGGTGGGTGTAACTGTTATGGCGTAAGGAAAGAAGAGGGTTTTGACTAGTTGTCGCGAACGCTAATGAAGTGTGCCTGGCTGATAATGCATGACTGACCTAAGCCAACTCACACACCCCCAGGTCGACAATAGGAAAACCAGAATTAAGAATCGGAAGACGGAGAGAGTGAGATCGAGATCGTATTATATTTTAATGATGACTTTATATATACACAAAACCAGACCACACAGTAAACCAATCAAGAATCTAACACTGATAGAGAACAAAAGGAAGAGTGGAAGTGAATGGGTACAACTTGTACACAATTAAGTAAACGTAGTTCGTAGTAATAAACAATATACAAAGAATAAATACACTAAATGAGAGAACCGGGCAAGAGAAGCGTAACAGTCATTGAAATGATATGATTACATTACTCATGAATAAAATAAAGAGAATAGTCCTCCAAAATACAGTTCTGAAAGTTAGCTACTTTTCTTTGATCGCCCAGAGTGACAGTAACGAACGCGAATGGAGTGTGTTTAGTAGATAATGCGCGACTGACCTAGGCCCACTCACCCCACCAGGCCGACAATAGAAGAACCAGGATTAGGAACTGGAAACCGAAAACTGAGAACTGAGAACTTGTTGTATTTTAATCATGCCTTTATATATAAACAAAATTAGACCACACAGTAAACCAATCAAGAATCTAACATTAGCACAGAACAAAGGAAAGAGTGACAGTGAGTGGGGACAACTTGTACACAACTAAGTAACTGTAGGTTATAGTAAATAACAATATACTAAGAGTAAATATACTAAACGAGAGGATCGGGTAAGTGGAACGTAACAGTCATAGAAATGAAGTGATTACATTGTCCACAGTTATAATAATTGAAATAATGTTCTAAAGCACAGTTCTCGAAGATAGTCAATCTTCGTTAGGTGCCCGGCATATCAGTGTGACGAATTATAAGTAAATCATTTACCTTAAAATTATGATACATAACTTAATCAAAGAGAAAAGACATTCAAAGTAATGTTATCATGCTCAATCAATTAAGAGGTAATTTTAAACCTAAAACAGTTGTAAGGTTACAGTTAGATTAAAGTTGGGGTTACGTGTTATAGTTTAATGGTTGGGTGAGTGAACGAGGACCTGCTCAATTCCACTTATATCCTATAACACTATACGTTTCATTATCAATTTGGCTAACACTGACGAAACATGATCAACAATCATTGTATGTCAGAAATCAGAACAAAGCATGAATACAACATTGTTTGAACTGGCAACAGAGACTGTTCAATTTCAGTCCATAACAAATCAACAGGTAGATCTAAACAGATTCTAATTAAAGCGCGAATAGAGTTTATAGACGTAGCAAGTAGTGAACGAGTATACGAAAGTTTAAAGGTTACAAGTCCCAGTGCAGTACCAGTGTGTTCAGTATCGATATAAATGTAATGGATAAACAATGTATAATATTTCAAATACAATCAAATTTGGTAATTGTTGCTGCACATAAAACATGCGAAAGTTACTTCTACAATGGTTAAGGTAACGTTTATACTTAGGCGTTACTGTTAGGGTGAGTTTAGGTTTATTGATAAGGTTTAAATTAGTGATTACGGCTATATAAGTAACCTAAAGATCAGTCAGTCAGTCACTTACAATGTAGAACTTAGCACGTGTATACAGTAGTTCAAGTTGATACACCCCAATTAGCAGATAGAGATGAAATTGTCAGACCAAATCTCAGAGTAATCGACGTAGTAGCAGAGTTAGTATTAATGTAGGGGATTAAAGATCGAAGATAAGACTCAAGAAATAATATAACTCAGTAAACAGAAAATTTTGATGAATTTAGGAGCTTAGAATTTTGAGGAGGAGAAGATGTGGATGCACCTGTGCCATTGCAAAGAATGTTGCGCTATGTCAACCAAAGTCTCCAACCATTGGTTACGGGCATCACATGGACTTCAACCAGGTAGTCTGCACCTATTAATATGGCTCAGCTGAATTATCAATGACTTCATTGACTGTTTCCATGTCTTGGTTTTGCCGCCCCTAGTTTCTTCCAACCTTCTCCTACATAAGACAACTTTACTTGTCGAGGTAGGCGGTGGTCGGTTACACGTAACATATGTCCTCACCATCTCAGCTGTAACACAGATGTACAATAAGATGCATTTATTTTATATTCCCTACTGATATATACAATTTAAGGGTAGTTTATTTATGTTATTAACAAATTTATTGTGTTATAATTTCACTTCAACAACGATTCTATACCCAGCCTGACTGTAAATTATCAACTGAATAGATTTTTGATAGTGGATAGTTTGAAAATAGTCGACAAGAAACTCTACTTCACCTACATTATGTGCTATCTAGCATTAATCAATAAAGAGTACCTTCAATCTTGAAGGAATTGGAGCTTCATAACAGTTTCAGTCACGACCTACACAATTCCACAGTCTGAAACAGCTATCATTGAGCTTTTCAAGCTTTCATTTACTCTCAGTAGGACTGATATGTATTCACATTGATCTCTGAGTAGTAACTATAGTGATGTATATCTTGTCCACTACACTGCTGATCGAATTTTATCGATCAAAGTAGAATGTGACCCGCTACCAAATTAAGTGATTTGACATCAGATTCACTATGTTGTGATGCGAGAGTAGTCAGTGGAAATACGTGTCCAACATAATTTGAATAAAGAGGCATTCCAAAAAGGCAGGTTTATAAATACACTTAATGTTATATTCCGTGAGTAATACAGAATTTGTCAGTAAGTACGTAGCCGAAGAAAATCCTAGCGTCGAACCAGTCATCTAGAGGCTGTTTACCAACTTTCTTACAAAATAATCGACGCATGGGACTCTCTAGTTCAACAAGTAGTTTCAACTTCATCCCTCTACACATTCAAAAAGAAGTTGGGTCAACTTAGAGAAACCCATTAGGCAATTCAATATTCTGTCCTAGTCAAACTAAAATCGAGAAACAACGAATTATTCACATGTTCTTCAAACTATATTGCATTTTACATTACTTAAATTTATGGAGGAAATACGTGAAGTTTTTTACATGTTAAACAGCTTTGTTCAAAGCAAAAGGGGTTTATTTAATCATTTAAAAACTGAATGTAATGAGTAATAGTTGCTAGGTGAGGTATGTAATTAACACATTTTAGACGATCATGGATTTATATGATTAATGCGATGATACTAAACCTTAACCATATTATACTGTAACTATTAGTGACTGGATATTGAATGAACTATTCCAACTTACAAAAGTTAACAATCGTTTACTCTCACAAATCAACATGTAGAATGAATTCAGTAGCACGAGTTGAGATATATGTACCTTTATTACTTTCTTTCCAAATATATTCTTGGGTGGTAATACTGTCTTGTATGATATATAATGAAGAGACTGGAAAAACTGATCACCACAGTTAGAATGAGTCAAGCTATGAAGTTAGTCAGGTAAATCAAATGAAGTAGAGTTGAACTATAATTTGATATTTATGCCAATATATGCAAACTACATACAAAAGTTTATATAGGGAAGATAAAATTGTTAGATTTGAATGTTAAATATTTGTTGTGTTTATAATATTTAATGTCATTAAACGAACTTTTATTTTGTACTTAAATTGTTGTCATGACAACTCAAAAAATCATTGAAAAGATTCCAGAATTGTTATACGAGTAGGTAGTGTACTTTTTATCAATTCATGTACAGGATCCATGTTGGAATGTATAAGTTCATGAACTTTTAATTCAATCAATTAAATTTGAGTGGTACAAATATAAGCAAAACAATAGTGTTTTATTAATGCAATCTTCATCAGACTGTACTCTAATATACAGTAATATTTATATGGAAATATGAGTAGTTGTAAATTAACCAAATACCTTTATCAATGATGTGAACCGGAATCCAGTTGTAGAATATCAGATTCCTTTAAAATATCAACCACTACAAATCTAATATGTTACTTCAGGATTAGCTTATGTCGGCGCCGAAATTAGTGATAGGGAGCGAAGTTATTGAATGTAATGACCGTCATACTTATCTTAAGAATCTCATGAGTCCTAATAACCTTCTGTATAGTGAAATCTCAGATCATATACAAAAGTCTCAATTGACTTTCACCGATTTCCGTCACTTGTGGCATAGGTGAGCAATCCGTTTACTAACCAGAAAACGCGTTTACTGCGCAGTAGTATGACCCATTTTACTTTACGGATGTGAAACACGGCGATTAAAAACCGGGGATATTCGTACGCTTCTAGTATACGATCATAGATGTCTTCGAAACATTGTTTGTGTTTTCTGGGACCACGGAGTAAGTAATACGTGGGTTAGGGATAGATTGTTAGGTAAATATTGTAAATCGATTGATGAAATAGTGAACCTTCATTAGCCGAGGTGATTAAGACATGTGTTACGTATGCCCAACCACTGCCTACCTCGACGTGTAATGCTATCTGATGTAGGTGTATGTTTGAAGAAAGCTAGCGGCGGCCAAACCAAACATGGCGACAGTCAATGAAGTGATTGATAATTCAGCTGAGTCATTTAACTAGGTGCAGACTACTTGGTTGATGTCCGTGTGATGATCACAACAATTGGTTATAGAATGTGTGACATCGATCAAAATCGTTCTCATTGGCGCAGGTGCATCCACTCCTTTTCCTCTTCGAATTTCTACTCCTCTAAATTCATCATAATTTTCTTTTTACCGAGTTATATTATTTCTTGAATCTTATCTTCGATCTCTAATCCTCTGCATTAATACTAACTCTGCTACTACGTCGATTACTCTGAGATTTGGTCAGACAATTTCATCTCTATCTGCTAATTGGGGTGTATCAACTTGAACTACTGTACACATCTACCGAGTTCTACATTTTAACTGACTGATTGATATATTATATGCAATGTTCCAACTACCATAGTTAGGAAAGCAGTTATGGAGTATTTCATAGTTATCATAAGTGTAAACTTCCAATAGAAAAATTATACTCCTACATGAAGTAAATAAAGTTAAATTATGAAATATAGACAAACCTCTCCTCTTGGACAACGAATATGTATATCTTTTTGACATTCTGCTAATGATTCTTCTTTAGTTATTTGTTTAAACCATTGACTACCATATCCACGTAGATTATTTTCTAAACTTTCTTCACCTCGTAATGATACATTTGGTTTAGGTATTAGAATTGGTTTTGTTAAGTTAGGATGTAATATTCTGTAAGGTTAATATAAAATCAAATAACTTCAATAAGTAATAAATTTTATCATAAGTTATTTATTAACTAAATGATTACAACTGGTCTCTAGGTTCCTTGCCGTAGCTGACTATCTGAGTTGAGAACTAACATAAGTCCTACAACTCTAATTAAAGTTGAATAGGCTATAAATAATTTGAAGTGAGACAAAGCAGAAGGATGTTATAAATGGAGATATGGCAGACAGATATGACTAGTTCCTGCCGCTGATCGTCCTAGTTTATAAGAATCAAAATAAATTCGTTAATGACATCGACAGAGGAATCGGTTTGACGAGTATAGTGCATAAATAATAGTCTCTATAATTATCCGACGTCTGACTGAAGATGGTGAACAAATAACGTAAAAAAACATTAGGCTAGTTTCAGACTTGAAAGAGGATGCAGTAATTACGTATTTACCCTCTGTCAGATTACGGAACATAGATATACGTACCAACGTCGGACAACAGTGGTATTTCTTCAGTGAAAAACACTTAGCAACTTCTTTGATTTAACGATTCTGTAGCAGTGTTTGTCATTAAGAGGACTATCTCAGAAGTAGAAAAAGCATGTGACAGATCTTTACTTGAATATGATTAGTCTATTTAAAGTCTGTGGCAAACCGTCATCCGAAGTGTCACCTTCAAGTTGTGTTCGACAGGGTTCTTTCCACTATTCTTTTTTATATTTAATTTTGTCATGAATGTAGTAGTTGGGCGCGTCGACGACTACATTTACTTTGGAAAGTCTCCTAAACTGTAGAATGTTGGTGTCTGACGACTACGATCCAAGGACCTGGCTGGGCTCTTCCCAACTTGTGTTATTTGTAGAGTAGGTGAGATGTCCGTTAATCAGCAAAATGACGAATATGCTGCATAGAATTCTACTCAGTATTAACCTATGCGTCGTAACGTGGTATCGAAACTTGGGTCTACGCTCACATGCATTAGATTCTACGTTATAGACGATTATTTGACAGACAGACAGTTACAACGTAGAATTTGGTACATGTGTACATCAGTTTAAGTTGTCATACCCAAATTACCAGATAGAGATTAAATTGTCGAATCAAATCCCAGAGTAGGGGAGGTAGTAACAGAGTTAAAATTAATGGAAGGGATTAGAGATCAGAGAAAAGATTTAAGAAAATATGATTCAATAAAGAGAAAATTATGATAAGTTTAGAAACTTAGAATTTGGAGAAAGACAAGGAGTGGATGCACCTGCTCCATTGCCAACGATTTTGAGCCATATCACACAAGGTCTCTAGCCATTTATTACGAGCGTCACGCGGACCCCAACCAGGTGGTCTGCACCTATTAACATGGCTCAGCCCAACTGTCAATGACTTCATGGAGTGATGCCATGTTTTGGTTTGGCCGTACCTAGCTAACTTCCAGCCTACAATTATTTGACATTGTACATAAGGTGTTATATAGGAGGTTACTTAAAATATTGATACTTCTAAAGAATTGACAGACTATGATGGAATCCTAAATGAATCATCGTAAATTAATTGATGGTATTGTTTAAATGCATCCAAGATAACTGATGCATATAACCCATTATAAAATTGTTACGACGCAAAGAAATTTGGTTGGGTTGTCGAACGCCAATGAGGTGTGCCTAGTTGATAAATGCGAGACTGCCTTATGCCCACTCACTCCCAAGCTAAAGATAGAAGGACCAACTAGACAGAAGAAGTATCAGAATCTGAATCGTATTGTACTTGTGTGTGTACTTGTTGTGTACAAGATGTCCCCATTCACTGTCACTCTTTCCTTTGTTCTGTGCCAATGTTAGATTCTTGATTGGTTTACCGTGTGGTCTGATTTTGTGTATATATAAAGGCATGATTAAAATACAATACGATCTCGATCTCGTTCTCGCTCTCTCCGTCTTCCGATTCCCAATCCTGGTTCTTCTAATGTCGGCCTGGTGGGGTGAGTTGGCTTAGGTCAGTCGTGCATTATCAGGCAGGCACACTCGATCGGTGTTCGCGTCTACCAACCAAATCCTTCTTCCTTTCTTTCTTAGTCCATAACGAATTCCTAATCGACAATATGTTATTTATGTCTGTTGTGTTTAAATAGTGAAAGCTAAGCATGCTTAACTTTATCATATCCGTAAGCTATAGATCACAGTTCTACTGTGTAACCTTCCATGTATCCATTTTCAGATAGAACAATAATAAGAACAGTTCAATAAAGTTGAGTTTAGTGGAAAAGAAAGTTGTTTTGCATGAAATTATCATTAACACTTTTATTTAAGTAGCAATAAACGTTAACTTCATAGTGTATAACTGATTTGTTGGGCATCTTAAAAAAGATTGATTATTTTCCAGAATTGTATTTTGGTAAATTAGTTCATCTGTTTTAGTTGTTTGAAAGATGAGTATATTATTCATATTATTACTAAATTCTCCTTGTCTTGTCTTCTCGTTTATTGTATTAACTGTTAGTATATCATTATTCTTGTATGAACTATGACTGATCAATTGTGAATACGCTACTCCACTTCACAGTCATTGTTGCTGCTATTTTGCATTAATGCTGGTTTTCTAATTGGTTAATGGAGTATTCTGTTGTATGGAGATGAAACTTGGAGAACTACGAAAAGCATCCTTCAGAAGATACAAGTATTTATAAACAACTGTTTGCACAAGATACTTCAGATCCGTCGACCAGATATCATCAGCAGCAATCTTCTATGACCGACAACAAGCCAACTTTCAACCGAGGAAAAATTTGGAAAAGACGCCAGTGGGGGTGTGGGTAGGATAAACATTGGGGAAATCATCAAACCGTATCACAAGACAAGCACTAACTTGGAATCCTAAAGGCCAAAGGAAAAGAGGAGGACCCAAGAACACATAGCGTCGCGATTTGGAGACAGACATGAAGAGAATGAAGAGCACTTGGAAAGAGCTGAAATGGAAAGCCTAGGACAGAGTTGGTTGCAGAAAGCTGGTCAGTGACTTATGCTTCACATGGGGTAACAGGCATTGACTGATTGACTGAGTATTCAGGCTTTACGTACACATAAAAGCTTGTTTGGAATGCAGTTTGATTCAGTTCGGTTGTTCATAAATCTTTTTTTTCTTATTTTCAGCCTAGGACTAAGTGAGCATTAGGGCAGACGTGCAGGGACCAAATATGCACCCATTGGCGTTGTTATTGCAACTATATGCACGCAAGATTGCATTAACTAAATAGTTATACGCACTAGTCATAACAGCCTTTTCTAACATCATAACACTAACTATATGTATCAGTGGAAACATCCAATAAAATAGTAACAGGAATTATACAAATTTAAAACCTACTGAGACATTTCAGAAACTTCTGATGAGTTCAAGTTACTATCACTGTCATAATTACCAGCTGTTGGCTTTTTTGATTTTCTCAACGGTAGATTTGAAATATTTGAGTTTTGACTAGGAAATACATTAGATTGACGATTACGTTTTGCATTCTCAATAGCTTCATCTAAACGTAATCTTATAGAAGGTGGTGGTAAAGTCTGATGCGAAGTTTTAAATTTATTTGTTGAATGAGATTTAGCACAAGTGGTTAGTTTAGGTTTTTGAATAGGTCGTAGGTTTCCAACGGATTCTAGAAGCTGCATATTGTAAGCTAAAACAGTACACAATTTAAAATGTAATACATTATTCTTTAATGCGTTTAAATGAAGATAGCGAATACTAATTGGACTTTTCAAAACCTGTCTGACCTTTGCCAACATACATTAGCCATCCAAATGTTTAATACAGAAGTTTTAAAGTGATTCACAATAATTAATAAAGATTTTAAGATGATATGATTTCAGCGCTTTGCATTTTGTAAACTCACTGTTATTACTATAGTTTGCCTATATATATATATATATATATATATATATATATAACAGTGTAATAGGAGACAAATACTATTTATATTGTCTTTAAGGCGTGTACCGTAGTCATTGTATAAGATGAGTTGTAGCATCTGATAACTTCAAAATGAATCAGCTACTTATCCTTGTGTAATAACAACAATTTTCCAGTATATGGTATATCATAGAAGATCATTTATTGTAATACTGAAGTAGACTAAACGTAAACTTATAAAACTCTATAAGAGTGAAGATTTCGACATCTATCATTTTAGTTGTAGCTAAATTTCATCTGGTACCCTAATGCTAATACATACCAATGGTGATTAAATGGTTCCTTCATACGCCAATAAAACATTAAAAGATAACATACTAAAATATTGGCTAGTTAAACGGTCTCTTTATGTACCTAATTTTGGATAAAATCATGTAAATAATTTGTCAGTAGTATATATAACGCTAACAGAAAGCAAACATATCCGTAAAAAAATAACATACGTAATATTTAACAAATTTGAGATGTAATTAAATTTTAACAATTTAGCGATTACTTGTATACATTTTATTTTGAATTCATAATGCATCAGTAAAACGGATGTAAAGGAAAGTCTGAAGTACTTGTCATTGTATCTAAAAAAACCTGAAATGCAATACAATATAGCTTCTGTGATAAAAAGAAGTAACTTTAAATAAATTAATATAATTTTATGTGTTTGTGTTCTGCAGAAGTCGTATTTTAACCAAAATGATTTTTTATTGGCAGTAGTTGTCTTCCACATGATTATAAACTAGTCAATTTTATGAAGATGCAATATTATAACGGAACTGTGCTGTCTAAAAGTGTACAGATGATTAAACCGGAGCTTTAAAGTAGATACTTTTAAATAGTTGGAACTGCAGTTTTTGAAAGGTCCAAAAGATTTTGTGATGTAGTAAGACAAATAATATTCCTAAGAATATTGAAATACGAAGAATTTTAAACCTAGCTCACTGAATCGCAGGCGTAAGAAAAGAAAAGAGTTATTTACACTTCAAATTTATAATGCTACCAGAGTTAATGATTATTTATTGACATTCTGAACCTACGAGTTAGGTTTTCATTCTACTATTCTACAAATTTACACTATTTTTTCAGTTATCCTGAATAGATTTGATACATTTACTTCGCTCCTGTCAACTAACCTGCATCAAAATAGTTGGACTTGCTCAGTCGAGCACAACTATCCTGTGTGTACTATGCTCTTAGATATCTCTATAGCACTTGACATAGTTGATCTTTCAATACTTTGCAAAACACTGATACTAGCGGAAATTTCTGGGTGCCTGATAAGTTGTTTAAATGATCCCTATTATTTAGTAATTGTTCTGCTAAGCTTGATTAGCCTACCATGACTAGAAGAGCATAACATGGCCCTGTCCATAGACCACTTTTCTTTCTATTGTTACCAAATGACGTATCTTCTGCTTCAGAATAGTCTGCCTTGTTATACGCAAAATAACTCAAGATTTGCTGATAGGGATACACGGTGTACCTGACATCTTGCCTTCCCAAAAAAAATTAAACGGGATGCAGGGTTGTACTATCAGTAACTTTCTACTACTCAATAGTATCAAGCAAAAAAGACTAGTGGTGGATGCTAATAATGTAGTCACCTTATACAGGCGTGGTGGTTTTACTTCCACTATTTTAATCTCAAAAAAGATTTGGATGTAACTATGTCAGACACTATAGGCGCTTATTACCAATGGTAGTCCAATACTAATAAAGTCTATTTTTTTTCGAGGAATTTAGGTGCAGTGATATACTTGATATAGTACCTACTTTACACTACATCTTGAAGATTTCTCTTATAGCATGTTTCCATACAATAGGAATGACATCGCCCACCTGGAACCTATTTAAAGAAGAACAATTATAACGGTAGTTGGACTACAGAATAAACTCTACTCAGCTCGTCATGCTAAATCTAACCTAGATCCAGTAAAGTTAAGGAGAATTAAAGAGGACATTGTCATGATGTATTATTCAGCTCACAAATAACATCAATTTAAAAGATATGCACCACACCAAACTTAAATGGATATTTTTTGGGTAAAGAACATTGGAAATATCGTACAGAAATCCATTCTAACTCTGTTGTTATAGGAACAATTAAACTTTGGAATCGCTCACCTATAAAGATAATCATGGCATCTTTCGCAGAACTTTTTAAAGTTAGGATCTGCCGGTAATGAGAGTATTGTAGGATGAACTCCTTGGCCACTCCTATTCCAAATTAATTATTTTCCCCTTCACTTTAAAAAGGGACACAACAAATGCTTCACTGCCTTATAACAAAAAGCATTCTCCTATTAACTGGATGTAAATCTCAATGATTAATCACGTCGCTAATTCCGCCAAGCAAAGTTTGGAGAATTGTTACTGCCTTTACTCGGAGAAATCACTTTGGGAATATATGTTAAGCGATTTTTGTAGTTAGCACAGAAGTGCAACGTTGACCAACTTTCTTACATTTCTACTGAACACTATACCAAATAGATTCATGCCAGTTTGCTATGCGAGCGCAAATAGTATCAAAGACAATTTATTTGTGAAACAACAAATTGATGTGGATTCGATGGTTATAGGAATATAAGTATATAAGTGCGTTCTATATGTGTTGATGGCATAAATAAGTAATATCAAATCTTCTAAAAGTAGTTTAATACTGACTCGCAGAAAATAATAAATTCAATAGTGGTTAGTCTTTAATCCATAAAAAGCATGCGAACACTACTTCTACAAAACAAGATAATATGATAAATAAACCACTCTAGTACCCTTTCAGTCTTTACTTCCCTTAAACCATCTTTACGGATCGTCGGACAAACGATACAAAATCCAAGATGCCTTTGGCTACACGTATCTTTAAGGAAGTAGGTTTTTTTGATTCGATTAGTAAAATATATAAGCCGATGGTTGCCTTACGGATTACTCCCATAATATTGTGAACGTCGTTAATATACAAATACATTGAAACGTACATAGATAAACGTGTTAAATCATCTTGTTTCTAGACGGATACATGAAAAACATTTATCGGTGATCAAACATTCATTCAGAGATATTTCCATAAGCTTTTAACGGAAATAAATTAAAAAAGGTTTATAAAGACCATAAAAAATTACCTTCTGAGAAAGGTTCTTTAATTTCAATATAGTACGAAAGCACTGTATTTTAATCCGACATATATATATATCAGATATTAAATTAGTGGGTGGTAGAAATACTCAAATATTTATTGATAACAATCCCATTAAAGGTTTACGAATTCAAATAGAAAAAGCAACTTATTTTAATGCCTTGGTACCACTATATGTAGGCTTTAAAAAAAATAATAGCCGGGAAAAATTAACGACTTTTAAATGACCTTGTACTTTTGAAAAATACAGTTGGCATGTTACTCAGCACCAAAGCGTTAAATAAACACACTATTCGAAAGTAGGAGTACAAAATTAATTTTAGTGATAAGATACTGCCATAACTTTATGCGAAACTTGCAAAAACAGTTTTAACTACTTACTGCACAAATTGCAGTCTTTTAGAGATCTCTTTTGGATTTCGAATGGTTGTAGATAATTAAAGCTCTCATTGATCAAGTTACTGTATCCAGTAACGGCGGAGCACAGGCGCACAGTTAAATTTAGAGAAGTTTCAGTGACATACCATCACTAGAGTTTTCGCATGAACAGTTATGCATAAGACCTAATTTGATTCATCTTTAATCAGGCTAAATTGCTTGAGGGCATTGAAGAGAAATGAATGATATTGTGCAAACATGATAAAATCATGAATAACAATACATTAGAACTTGTATCCTGGAGTTGACAAAACCACTAGACAGATATCATGGCTTCCACTTACTTCAAACTCGGTGGATTTAATATCCTCTTAATCCTACTAGATCTGTTCGATATTTCCTTAACAACAGGTATTTACCCTAGCAAATGGAAAACCTCATGTATATGCCCTCGATTTAAATTAGGCTACAAGAAAAACTTGTATAACTATGTTCCACAAGTGCCCTCGATATATGACTAAGTTACGTTTACGGTATTACCAGGGCGACTTCTAACGTTTGAACCCACTCTTACGAATGAGAATAAATCAGAAGGCAATAAAGTATGGAAAGGAAGTTATATTTGAGTGTGAATAGAGCGGCAATGGAAAAGCAACGTCTAGGCTGGCAAACAAGAGAGAGATGCTTTCGACCATGCGGCGAGACGTGATCTGATGGTGATGCGTGACTGAGCGCCTTCAAATAGTAGTGTTCGCTAAAACAAACATGGTCAGCATCAATATCGAGGACCTATGTAACTATTTATTTTAGGGATTATTCACCGCTACAGCTCACTGCCCCCTAATGGGTTCGTGAGGATCTTATGACGTACCAGCCAAAGAATAAAACCCAATGCGTTAGACATTGTTAAACGTTCCTTTGATAGCTTGGATGTTGTGCAGCTTCTGGGCGTTAGTGCCTATGCTATGGTGTCGTTACATAAAATACTCGTACAAAATATATCCGTCCTCTTTCTCGTTCTTCTGTTCGTTCCCTGACGGCCTGGAAATCTGAAAAAAAGATTTAAATATATGCATTTCATTTATATATATATATGTTTAAAAGCAATTTGGCTGCTAAATACAGCTACAAAAACGCATAAAATGTCGGCAACGCTAACATGAATAAAAAGAAAGTTTGTTGATATATTTTTTTAAACATACGAAAATGTGTGTACTATATTTTAAGGCGGGTTGGATTAAAGTGTGTCGATTGTTGTCGAGTTTGGACTGGCTTAACTGAACGCATAGCATTTGTAAGCCAGTGGTTCACGTAAGAATTGATATCTAGGTTTGTTGAGGTGGAAGCGGTTTCCACAAACTCAGTTGGTAGTCGGAGAGTCGTTCCGTAAACTAATTCAGACACACTGCACCCGACATCATCTTTTACCATGCTTCGAATTCCGAGCAAGACTAGTGGCAAAACCTCTGTCCACTGCGGCATGTTTGTAGCTGAAAGTGATGCTTTCAGCCGTCGATGAAATATTTCTATCAACCCGTTAGGTTGTGGGTGGTAGGCAGTTGTTCGGAAGCGCGTTGCTCCAAGACGTTTTGTCAGAGAGTGGAACAATCCAGATTCAAACTGACGTCTACGGTCTGTCGTTATTGTAGATGGGCAGCCAAAATTCGCTATCCATCGTTCGACGAAAGCGCGAGCAATCGTTTCAGTAGTGATGTCTTTGAGTGGAATCGCTTCTCGCCAGCGTGTAAAAAGGTCCACGCATGTCAAAAGATAAGGAAATCCATTTGATTCAGGTAAGGGTCCTACCAAGTCAAGGTGGACGTGGTCAAATCGCGCGTCGGGAGTTGGGAAAGTACCAAGGGGACATTTATTGTGCTGAATTACTTTGTTCTTTTGGCAGGCCACGCAGGATCGTGCCCATTCCTTGGTGTCTTTATTTATCCTTGGCCAACAAAATCTCTAAGCAATCAGCTTAGATGTAGCACGAACTCCAGGATGAGATGGGTTGTGCAACGTTTCAAAGATGTTTCGTCGATCACTCTTGGGAACGATTGAACGGGCTGTATCTGTAGAATAATCACAAATTAAAGTGTTCTTACCTTTTCCAATCGTCTTTGTTTGGAGTTTAAGCGTTGTTGTGGATAACTCGTGATGAAGATCATTGTCTTCATTTTGAAGTCGAGCTAGTTCAACAAGGTCGATACCTTGGATACGATTCAAGGCATGTATTCGTGATAAGGCGTCGGCAACTACATTGTTAGCCCCAGATATATGTCGTATATCAGTAGAGAACTGGGAAATGTAGTCTAGATGACGCGACTCTCGCGGAGAGTACTTATCTGAAGATGACTTCATAGAAAACGTCAGTGGTTTATGGTCGGTGAATGTTGTAAATTCCCGGCCTTCGATGGAATGTTGAAAATGTCGTACAGCACAGTACATGGCTAGCAGTTTACGACCAAAAGTGCTGTATCTCGATTCGGTATCGTTTAGTCGTCTTGAGAAAAATGCTAAAGGTTGCCAAGTTTGGTCAGTCCATTGTTGCAGAACGGCACCAATCGCTGAGTCAGATGCGTCAACCGCGATGCTGACAGGGGCTTCAGTATTGTGATGTGCCAGCATAGTCACATTGGCTATTGCTTCTTTAGTCGCAGGAAAGGCTTTGGTTGAGTCTGCATCCATTGTGACCACTTTTTTATTTCCACGAAGCTGATCCGTTAGTGGTTTCATGATAGATGCACAGTCTGGTATAAACCGTCTGTAGAAACTTAACAACCCATTTAAAGCTCGCAACTGCTTGATGGTGGTTGGTTCCGGGTACTCCAGAATAACCACCACCTTGTGTTTTTGGGGTTGTATACCATTCGCATTAATAGTATGCCCCAGGAAGTCCAACGAGGTTGTTCCGATTTGGCATTTCTGTATGTTTATGGTTACTCCATATTGTTGCAGTCTACTAAAGACTGTGTCCAAATGTTTCATATGTGTTACCTCGTCTGAGCTTGCTATCAGGCAGTCGTCGACGTATTCATGGACATAGTCAAGCCCGCGGAACACGTCATCAATGAAGCGTTGGAATGTTTGTGCTGCGTTCCTCAACCCAAAAGGCATTCGGAGGAATTCGTAAAGGCCAAATTGAGATACGATAGCGGTTTTCGGGATATCATTTTCAGATATCGGTATTTGGTTGTACGCCTTTACCAAGTCGATTTTTGAAAATATTGTCATTCCCTTCAGAGTGGCCGTTAAATCGTAAATGTGCGGTAAGGGGTAACGATCGGGCGTAGTTTGGGCGTTGAGACGTCGGTAATCACCTGTGGGACGCCAGTCATTGCTATCTTTCTTCGGGACCATATGTAATGGAGATGACCATGGACTACCGGAAGGTCGAATTATTCCCAAGTCAATCATATGATCGAATTCGTTTTTCGCTATTCTTAGCTTTTCAGGCGCGAGTCGGCGTGCTTTGGATGATACAGGTTGACCTGTAGTTGTGATGTGATGTGTAACATTGCTGGTTACACATGATAATTTCGATGACACCTTATTCAGATCTGGATACTTGTCGAGTATCGGCTGAAAATAAGGGTTAATTAAATGTTTAAAACGAAGAGGACATAAGCTACAACCTGTAGCCACGGTTCCACGAACGTATAGATTTGTGTTAATATCCACTAATCTCTTTTTACTAGGGTCCACAAGCAAGTTGTGGTGGCTGAGTAAATCTGTGCCTATGATAGGCGAAAATCCAGTGTATGGGTTTTCGTAAACCCACGTTTAAGTGGACATATCGCTTACCATACGTAGCTATGTGTTTTCAATCAGCTGCCTGTAAATCGAATGCGGCTTCATGTTGGCGATCAGATAGAGCTGCAGGAAGAACGCTAACTTCTGCGCCAGTATCGACGAGGTATCGAACCTTCGTTATGACGTCAGTGATAAATAACAGGCGGCTGTTTCCACCGGCTACGGTTGCCGCTAACGCGTGCCGGCGGAATAATTTTCCGATGCGTCGACGATGGGTTTATGTCTAGGGAAAAAACAGGGGTCTCTACACTTCTTGGAATTCTTTCCATAGGTGTTGTGGTACCAACACCAATATGAGCTTTCGTTTCGTCGAAGTCGAGACGACGATCTTCTACGTGATGTACTTCGTCGACGAGAATTGTTCGGTCGGTGTCTTTCCTATAGGTCAAGAAAACGAGAAAGAGTATTACACAATTTTGTCACGTCGTTTTCGGTGGAATGAGGTTTTTCGGTAATGGAATAAACCTGATTGTCGCGAGTTCTGGTGATCTCCAGAATTTGATCAGCAGATGAAGCTAGTTCATCTACAGGGTTGTTATTAAACGTTACCACTTGTTGTGGTAGTTTTGATAGGAAGAATTGACGGAAAAGACCTTCGTCGAAGGTGCGTTGACCAATCACTTCTCACAAGCGCGACAACATTTCCGTCGCTGAACCGCTACCTAACTCGATGGTGTGAAACAATTCATCAAGACGCTATCTGTCTGATAAGTCTCGGCGTTTGAGTATTGATCTTTTGAGCTGGTCATAAGGTTCTAGGCAGTCAGGGCTAAAAAGAAGGAGGTGACGTACCTGTTAAATCCACGCGGAAGTGTCCTTACAACGGCAAAGAATTAAACTCGTGGGTCTGTCACGCAATGGTCTCGAAACTCGGCTTCTGCGTAGCAGAACCAAGCTTCTATATTTTCTGTCCAGAAGGGAATGAGCTGAAAGTTTGGGGGAGTGGGAGTTTTAATCTTAATGAACTTAGGAGTCTGATCAGTCATCATATATATGCAATATATGCAAGTACAAAAATGTGCAAAAAAATGATAATCACACCAAAAATACTGTTAAAAACTGTAAACAGGAACGAACTCACAGTTATGAACGTGTCCAGAACACGTCGGGCTCACCAATGAAGTGCACCCGATATATGACTAAGTTACGTTAACGGTATTACCAGGGCGACTTCTAACGTTTGAACCCACTCTTACGAATGAGAATAAATCAGAAGGCAATAAAGTATGGAAAGGAAGTTATATTTGAGTGTGAATAGAGCGGCAATGGAAAAGCAACGTCTAGGCTGGCAAACAAGAGAGAGATGCTTTCGACCATGCGGCGAGACGTGATCTGATGGTGATGCGTGACTGAGCGCCTTCAAATAGTAGTGTTCGCTAAAACAAACATGGTCAGCATCAATATCGAGGACCTATGTAACTATTTATTTTAGGGATTATTTACCGCTACAGGCCCATAAATATCACCCCAGTTATCTCTAAAATAATGAAAAAAAATGGTGCGTGACAAAATGTCAGATTATTTATTTTCAGAAAGAATTTTCTTTAATTCCCAACAAGGTTTTCTTAAAACTAGGTCACGTAGGACTTGTCACACTGAATTTTTGTAATTTAGTCTTTACAAAACGCTGCCTTGAGCACTTGGTATTAGTATTGTACTTAGACATATCTAAATCTTTTGACATGGTTAACAACAGGCTTCTTATAGGCAAACTCTCCTCTTATGAGGTTAGGAATCCATTACTTGCATGATTAAACTTTCTCCTTAGTCATCGACATCAAATTGTTAAAATTGACTCCACTCTTTCGAAGACCAAAGCGGTTACAAGTAGCGTTGTACAAAGAAGTATGTTAGGCCGATTGCTCTTTGCCACTTGCACAAATGATATACGCCAATGCTTCAGCATGGGTGGACCTATTCTACACTCAGACCTTGAAATAGTGTACTCATTCCCTCCTCATACTCAGTGGCGTCACTGGTGAACCCAACAAGGTTGCAGTATGGTGCTCGAAATAAAAGTCAGATCTGAATATTTATAAATGTGGTTAGACATGCTTTGGAGATAAGTGCCTCAATTTCGATTATTCCATAAAGTGTAATAAGTTATCTAGGCTTCAGTCATTAGTTGACTTGAGACTCAGGCACTCCTGTAATCCAGCCCTGTTCTAGTCGGATTAAAACACTCCTTAAACCATGAGGCAGATCTAATTAAACATTCACCTTACTATATCTGTCAAGTAAAGTTTGATGCTTGAAAATAATATCCTCATTGTACAAGTGTAGCGTTACAAACTAACGTTGGTGATTGGATCTCACAGTTAATTGATGGCTATGTACTTTTATGTCTAATTGCACTTTTAATCTTAGTTTGATGAGTATAATTAAAAGTAGAAAATTCTCGTCCAACATGAACTAACTTAAAAGTGAGATATTACTCACTTCACATTCTTCTTACATTGTAGCGGTTTTCATCGCTCCTGTAAATTGTGTTAGAAAAGTCCTCAATATACTTATATTCTTACTGTTAAAACAGAATTTTTCGCAGTAAGTGGTTAAAGTTGACATGAAAACAAATAAATATAAATCAGTAGTACTATTTATTGTTCACTTGTATGTTTAGAATTTTCAAGGGTGTTTCTCAACTGATGTATTTGATATTTATTCTTTGTTGTGTTTTTTCCTATACTCACTGTTTCATAGTATTTTTTTCTTTTCTGAAAACTTGACCGCCGGTGACCTAAGTGACATTAAGAAAACAAACATTCTATTGTTATCTTTCCTGGTTATTTTATCTCAAACGTATTCATATGCTTACTAACCCTTGAGTTAAAAATGAGCATTTAGTTACAAATGGTTGTGTATAGTGTATAAAATAAGCTGAGATAAAAGTCTTCAGCGGATTATTATAAGATATTATTCTGAGTTCGTAAGAGTATTATAACCCGTCTCCTGAACGACCCCTGAGAACTATATAAGTTGGATTGTGACTGGCAAGTGGAATCCAGGACGCGCGTTTCGTCCTATTTGGGACTCATCGTCTGGATGTACCTGCATCCGAATGTTGATGTTCACACTGGGATTCGAACTCAGTGTGTCTGACCCCTGAGAAGTTTCTTAGACCACTTCAAACTGTGGGGAACTCGGAGATTCGGTTTCTTTTAAGGAGTAGGAGTGTATCTGTAAATTTCGCCTGCTATTTTAGACTCTTAACTCTCCTATGGTTTGCGTCAAGACTAAACTTAGGGAGTTCAACATCTTACCTTTCTTAAAGTACTACAGATCGGTGAACCAGACGTATAAACTTGTCTGTCGATATGTCAGGTTCATCACTTCCACTTTATTAATACAGATACTCAGATATTTAGAATCTGGCATGAGATTTTTTGATAATTACGCTGTTCCTTTGTGAAAACATAAACCGTTTGAATTCTTTACAGGAGTTGGTGCTACGTAATTCGATTAGGGTCTTGCGAAATAATGGTAAGATATTTAACCGCGGATTCTGACACTCGCCAAGTAACTTCTCATGTAACCCATCGTAGCGAAAACATGTACGCATAATTAAATCCATACTTTTTTAAAATTATTATTGTACCAAGTTACCAAATAAAGTGAGTCATCATAAGACTTCACAACACATATTCCCTTACTTGAAGTCTTGTTTTATGTCGATTCAAATTTGTGTACAAGTTTAATATAACTGGTCGTTTAACACGAAACAAAAAGCAAGCATGATGCCATCAGAACTGGATTTAAAGTCATCCATGTACATACATACATGCACGATTCCTCTAATGACTCAGGCAATCAGTAAGTCAGTGAATGTATGTGTTGATCCTTGATGGTGTTAAAGAATTGACTCTATTGAAACGGTCTGCTGTGTATTTGATTTATAGATTCCTGCAATGCGGAAAGCTCCATACGATAAAAATGCCCCTAGAAGACCTCTCTCGGCATTTATGTTGTTCATGAAAAAACGTAGACAAGAATCAGAATATATCGCTTCAAAGTCTTTTTCTGACAGAAATCGTATTGTTTCCGCTGAATGGGCTGCTTTATCTGCTGAAGAGAAGCAATTATATACTGATCAAGCTGCTGAAGGCCGTGAATCATACAAGAAGTTGTTCGCTGAGTACAAAACTACCGAAAATTACAAGAATTGGTTAGCTTCCAATCAAATAGTCAATGCTAATACTTCGGAATCTGGCTGTAAACGGTCTGGGAAACTTAAAAGACAAATACCACACCCTAGAGATAGTGACATGAACTCAGACTGTAAAATCTCAATATTTACTCATGAATTCTTGGAATATAATAGACTTCGTGAGGTTATTTTGCGTCAATTAAAAAAACATGTTAGTTGTATTCAGATTTTTCACCACTGCTTTTTATAACTGATATTTGTCAGAATCAAAAACACCTCAAAGGCAGCAGTCATTAAATAACAGGTTGTGGATTTTCTTATGAATGAGGTTGGAAATCTCAGGCGCATGTACTTATAAACAGTTAGTGTATGTATAATCAACATAGAACTTGGCACATGTATGCATCGGCCCAAGTTGCCATACCTCTGTTGCACCGCAAGATTAACACCACCACCATTAGTAGAAGTTACTTCAATAAAATAATAATAGTAACGAGAAGTGTGAACATATAGAATATGGTTCAGAAAGTGTGGAAAGAAAGTTATGGAATAATTTAAAGCTTATGATTTAAGGGAGGACAAAGACTAAATACATCTACTCCATTGTGACCGATTCTGGGCCATGTCACTCAGTGTTTCTAGCCACTGGTTACGGTAATCGCAAGGACCCCATCCAGGTAGTCTGCAGCTACCGACACGACTCAAACCGGCAGTCAGTGACTTCATGGACTGATGCCATGTTTTAGTTTGGCCGCCTCTAACTCTCTTCCATCCTATTCTTATATCAGCCAACATTGCGCGTCGAGGAAGACAGTGGCTGGGCATACGCAACTCATGTCCCAACCACTTCAGTCGTTGAAGATTCACAACCTCATCGAATAAACAGTTAATAGGCGTTATCATCTAGTGACGTTGCGGGAAACAATCACATACATACTCTTACTTAGTGTATCGTAAGGTTTGGTGTTAGTTAAATTAAAGGACTTTGGAATTATTGTTCGTTGATGTACACCTTGGTTGGGTTTTGGAAAATGTAAAACGGCTGTAGTTTAAAAAATTAAGTGATATGCTGACTGACTCATGTCTATCTACTCTATCTCGTCCTTGGTTTTGGATATTTACTTCCGTTTCTGGTCATTGTGTGACTAACTATACTACATTTATCGCTCTTTCTTTTATCTTCATGTTCTTAATGTGGTGATGTGAAGTGTGGCAACTTAAACTAGTGCATTTTCGTACAAGATTCCACATTATTTCCGATTAGTTATCACTATTACTTAACATACCCAAAAGTAAGTTCTTGTAATAGTCGACGACACTGCTTGGTCGCAACGAGCTATTATCGTTTTATCTTCGGTTGTACTTTTTCCCCTAACTCTAAAGACCACTTATACAATATATATTTAACTTATTAGCATTCATCTATGATATAGATTATATATTAAGTAAATGTCTGTCAGTCAACTTCCAGCCCCATTGTTTGCGTTAAGGCTAGCCATACTACTGACTGACCTAACGGCAGTAGATGAAACGAGGTTTAAACTTGCAAATTAATTCTTGATGATAGTCGAATGCTTTAACCAGTAAACTAACATTTCACTTGGGAATATTAGTTTTCAGAAGGTATACAATGACTATGTGATAAAGCCCTTAGAGAATTTTAAAGAAAAATACCATCTTCTGAACTCGACTTTGAACTATGCTTTCACAGCGATATCACCTGGCTGCTTAAATTGAAATGGGTGAAAAGAGGTTTGAATCCCACTAGATGAAAGTCGAATAACCAAATAATAAAGCACATTTAACTGACCACAAGAAGATGTCTTGCCCTACATATATGTACATCAAAAATTATGTATGTATAGATCGATTTATATATCAGAATGTGGTCAGTGTTTCTTAATTGGCATATCAAAAGTATGCATTACTTAGTATTCAAACTACTGACTTGGTACAGGAGGTTACCAAAGGATTTAGGTTTGTCATGAAAAGTAACATGAAATTATTAGGACTCAAAAATCGGATAAACACGATAAGCATTACAATTTGAATAACACGAATAAGTCACATTCCTATCTTCTTTGAGTCTACCTAACTGTTCGTTTAGATCTCAAGTCGAAGCTATTTAATGCTACTTTCGGTAGCACTTCTAAAATCAGACAGTTGCAACGTAGAACTTGGTACATGCGTACGTCAGTTCAAGTTGCCATGCCTCAGTTAGCAGATAGAGATTAAATTGTCGAATCAAACTTCTAAAATCAGTGACTTCGGAATCCACTAAAATTATTTTCAAAAGTTGGAATACATGAATATTGATATAAAATACATGTGATTCAATCTGTAATGCCATAATATATGTAGTGTCGTCACTTAATAATATTTAGTTAGAAAGTCACTCGAAGGATGCTAATCAAAACTATATTAAAGACTTGAGAAAATTACCAAATCGCTTGTATATTACAGTATTCTTGTCCATGTGCACTTCTTACGGAGTAGTGGCTTAGTGTTTAAAGCACTTCATCATAAAGCAGAATTTATAGGTGATATTAATAAAATAGAAAAACTGGTAAACTAAGTTGTTTTTTTTTATCTTATTATGTATGTTTTAGGCATCACAACTTGAAGAAGAGACTGCTTTATTAAGTAAACATGTGGAAAATCTTGTAAATGCTGAGAATCGAACAAAATGCCAAATTAATACGACGAAGGAGTTATTGACTAGTGAACAGGATCTACTAAAACAATTATGTAAAGAGTTAACAATTGCTTTAAGCGATGTAAGTTCATTTTATTAGTTTATAGAGTTTAATGTATTTGAAAAAGACAGAATTTCAGTCACATGTATAACTACGCAAAAGATGTCGTTTTACTTACGCCGCACGTTGTCAATGAATTTAGTGCCCTGTAAACTTAATGAAATTATTGCTGTATGATGTACTCTTGATAAATTGGTGATAAATATTCATAGCGGAAAAGCCTACTCTAAACTAGTATACAATAAATGAAACTGACTTTATTGCCTCGATTACAATGCTTTACTCCCTAACTTATGGTTGAGATTGTAGATAATAAATTACCAAGGCATCTTGCCATAAATTTAGTTTACAACTGATTCCTTCATTTGCAGTTAGTGGCCAAGATTATTTGTCTGCTGAACTGTGCGTCACGAAAATTACTTGGTTACCGACGTACTACCTGCTTTATTGATCAGAATTAGTAGTCGGCACTCATATCTCCAGTAATAAAATGAAACAAAGTCCGAATTTTGTGCAGTTAAGTGACCTTACGTCCAATCTTCTTTAATGTTTAGGTACTAACTTTCAGACTTAAACTGGAAAATGAATCGAGGACGTACTGTTTAAGTCTCATGAATCCTCTAGTGGTATCGATGGTTGTCATACAAAAGATATTAAATGTTATTCATTTCTTGGAATAAGCTTTTCAGTACCATTTAGCTTGACTTTGATCGATACCTATCGTATGATGGAGGTTGATGTTAAACCATTCAAATTCCTAAAACAAAGTGAATGAAACAGTTCGAACCTGTAATTTAATATTAAAGCTTAACTTATTACACGATCCTCATTCGAATAGCAAACTGTTTTATTCAGTATGTATTATCCGTTGTTTATCTTTAGATCACTTTACCGAATAATACATCTGATACATGCTCGAAAGGAGTTGAACGTATTACAGAAACGAGTGTAGAATCTTTCCTTTCAAGATTAGAAAGTCTAAAAACCACTTCATCCTATTCAGAATTATCTGCAAAAGTTATACAGTCCATTCGTTTAGCTTGTCAAAAAAAAATCATTAAATTGTTAACTTATGAAACGCATTAAGACAGTATGAATTTAGATAATATTTCCATTGTATGAATGTTTTTTACTTGTATCCTTTTTAGTGTTATCTTATTTAAAAATTGACAATACAATTGTTACACTAGTTTTGACTACAAATTATTATCATAGTCCCTCCTGCAAATACAGGGACATACGTTTACACGCATAATTAAAAAGTTGAATTCAGTGATTTCGAAAGATCATATTTATACATACATTTCAACTTTTCACTAGATTACTCGCAGATATGTTTTAAATGTTCTTATTTGGATGCACGTTTACAGAATTACGACTGTTCATCTTGATTCTCCCATGCTCTTAGTACTCTTTTATTCTTCCATTCCGTTTGTCTGGTAGATTTAGACACTTTCTCGTAAAATTTGACAACGTATGCTTCATCTAAATCAGATATTGTTGCCAACTGCTTCTTTTCGTAGGCATAATTCCAACTATATGCCACACCATAAGCTGAAACTACCATTGTTCCAATAAAAGGTACTACACGTACCCATACACGATGATTAGACATTTGTCGTCATTTCAATTCGAAACTTAAGTGATGACTAAATTGTAAATAAAAGCAAAAGATAACTTAAATGATCGAATTAAGTAGTATACTTTTAGATACACAATAGACACGTTGATGATAATTTGTTAAGTCATTTTCCTTGGCTTTTGAACGTGGGACTACTTGATACTCTGGATGCGTATCAGTCAGTTAGTTCAACGTAGAACTTGGTATGTGCATACATTAATTCAAATCACCAAGCATAGAGATGAAATTGTCAGGTCAAATCCCAGAGAAGTGGAGGTAGTGACAAAGTTAGTATTAATCGAGAGGGCTAGAGATCGAAGATAAGATTCGAGAAATTATGTAATCCAGTGAGCAGAAAATTATGATGAATTCAGAAAGTTAGACTTTAAAGGAGACCAGGCAGCATTGCTCATCGAGGTAGGCAGTGGTCAGGCATGCTTAACACATGTCCTACCACCTCAGCAGATGAGGATCCACTACCTAATAATCTATCCTAAGCCACGTATTGCTTACTCGGTAGTCCCAGAAAACAGGTAATGCTTCAAAGGCATCTATGATCGAATACTCGAAGCCTATGAATATCCTCGGTTCTTAATAGCGATGTTTCACATCCGTAAAGTAAAATGGATCGGGGAGACGGATGTAACATCTATGCTACAAGTGTTGTAAATTAGAAAAGCCAATCGAGCCTTCTGTATAAGAGCCAAGATTCCAACAGACACTAGGCCATCAGGACTGATGAGACTCCCAAGATAAGTGAAGGGGTTAACACATTCAACTACTTTGCTCCCTATCACTAATTTCGGCGCCGATGTAAGCCAATCCTGAAGCAGCATTTTGCACATGGATGGGGAGAATCGCATTCTAAACATGCTTACATTGATATCGTCCACATATTTTAAGTCTACAAGTTTATCTCCTCGAAAATCAACTGCTGAAAACCCAGACGAAAATGGTAATTTTAAAAGCATGTCAACGATAAAATTAAGTAAAAATGGGGTAGGCGGCCAGCCTTGGCAAACACCGTTTGAAGTAATCAATTCCAAGGACAAATCGCCATAAGCTCTAACTCGACTATTAGTGTTCGAGTAGAGAGCCTTTGTAAAGTTAATGTACTTCACTGACACACCTTTTAGTGACAGATATTGTTACATAATCTCACGATCAATATACTTAAACACCACCGTGATGTAAAGGAATACAATCATTGTTCAAGAACCTGCTGAAGTGTGAATATTTGGTCTATACTCTAGATGCGTGCAACCACAATCCACCTCCTCTCTACGTGAGAACTAAAGATTAGTTGCGAATACTAGTTCATAAATATCGTAGCAACTTATATAGTTTCTCTTTCTGAGTTCAATATCAGATGGTCATTAAAATATGTTTACACGAAAGGGATCAGCTATACAACTCTTTAACAAATTTAGGCTGAGTTTGGGAAGACTGAAATACTAACCTGTGGTAGTAGTGTTCTATCAATTAAGTGTTAGTGAAAGTGGTAGCGTTCACCACAAATTACCACTTTACAGAATTGGCTGAGATATTAAAGTCAGTCCAAAGTTTAGATTGACATGCACCCACGAATGGTCCCCAAAAGTATTTGTATTATTTTAAAATAAGCAAACAAATCCTCTCAAACCCACTTTTGCTTACGAGTTTTGGTAAAGTTGTGTCCTGTTAGAACTCATACCGTCTTTTATAACTGCTGAGTTTTTTTGAACATTCACAACGATTTAGGCGTTCTTTGTAATGTCTGTAGAAAAACACTTTTAGTCCGAAATCGTGTCAAAGTAAGCTTCTAAAATGGAGTCTTATAAAAATTAATGACTGACTGATGTTAGGGAATACTATAAGTGTCTTTATCATCATCCGCACTTATTTTAGGTGGATAAAGTGTGCGTTAGCATTTAGGCGCACAGCTCGACTTGAAACTAGAACTGATGTGCATGGATCACTTAAATTGTTCAAAAGTTGGTCACTAAGCAATACACGGCCAGATATGGATCAAAAATGCAACACTGCACAGAACTAAATGTAATGACAGCTTTACAAAACCATCTCCACATGTGAGATGATCTGTGGTATAACGTGAAAACTAACGCGAAGACAAAATGAGAGCAAATACTGTAACGTCACTCGTTTACTATATGCTACGTCCCAAGTTTTACATAATGTTATACACAAATGTCAACTAGTCTCTATCAGAGACAATGGGCTGTCGGAAAAGGTTTAAGGAAACGAAATCACGTCGATTCCTGTAATTTTAAATCTGCCGTTAGACGAGTGACTAGTTGAACATAGTCTGTCCCATTTTGCCAAACAGCAGAGCTTTAATGATTAATTTGGACTTAACGTGTCCTTCTTCTTGACTTCCAAAACAAGGAATTTATGAAGATACTCTGTAGACGTTCACAGTCCTAGAACCACTTATTGTCAGCTGATTGGCGACTCTTTTACTGAATAACTAATGAGTGGAACTTTCTACCTTAACACGAAGTTACGACTGTATCTACCGGCAATCCCGAAAATCTGGACCGACTGAGTGATCATCATTCCCAGGAGACAGCCATTTGTCCTTACCTAACTTAAACTGAGCATCAATGATCTACCAGAACAAGTAGTATTAGAGCTAATAGAGTGCTATCCAACTACATACAGGAAGAGCAATGAAAGAGTTTGCCACGATATTGCAAATCATTACCAAGTTTTGACCCTTATACCAACCAACAGGACTAAACAATGAAAACGGGTAAAATGGCATTAGAACGATTCGAACCAAATCTAACCAGAAAACGAATTACAAAAATACTGTTTCCTGATCATCTACTTTTGAAGGTAATTTTTCAACCTACACCACGTTGAGTTAATGTCATTTATACGAATCGAGGTAGGATCCATAGTGGTGACACTGAAAGTAACAAGGAACATATTAATCACGCAAGGATGTTTCGACCTCATTTGTACTTATAAGTACACATCTAACAGTATATTGTTAGATTAATCAACACAATTCTACCTACACACCAGATGAGCGTTTGGCAGCAACGTACAACACTATATTGCTTATGTACACAAATATCTAAATGTGAGGCCGAAACATTTTTGCATAATGAATACGTTCCTTGTTACGCATTTTTTTCACCTCAGTTGCATAAAAAGGATTTGATAAATAACCTTTTCCAGTAGCTAATTACCATTTAGTGATTTAAATTAGTCAGGACACGACAACTTATCATTGTATGAACAGTGAACTTGGAATTATAGTTCTTATTCTGACTGTCCCCTACTTGTTCTGTCATCCTACCTACTAACCTTCTAATATATTTGTGACAATCAAAGATAGACCAGTTAGTTTCTAGTTGTTTGTGATTCGGTCCTGGACCTCTAGTATTGTCAGTGGAAGTTGTTTAACAGCACTGCGCTAGTGCAAACTGGGTTAAATCTGTGTTATTCGTACGTATTTGGTCAACAACTGAAGGAAGCAACCTTGGAACCAAAAGGTAAAAAGTCTACAGTTAGAAAAGGGAACAAATAATCACAAGCAAAATACTAGTAAGATTATTTAAAATCACATACAGAACCTAAACTAGGGCTTGTGACGCAAGCCTTATACATTGCGGTTACTTTAGATGCAGTCATTCAAACGTCAACTTGGCTAGCCAGAATTAGTGAATTGTTAGTCCTTGAGATCTGCGTCTAGATTGTAGGAATGTTCTCGGTTTCTGAGAGCACAACACTGGGTATATTACTTTTGAAACTGAGTGTGTTTAAGAGTTTAATTAAGAGTTAAGAATAGTAGTAGCTTCTACAGTATTGTTCCTTAGTGCCCATAAAGTCTAGGTGTGTGTCTAGCTTTCTTTCAAATAACTCAGTGAAAGGTGTTAAAACGACTCTTTTAGGTAGGGAGTTCCACAGTTTATTTATCGTGACCGTTAAAATGTTAGCACGAATTTTTGTACAAGCCCTTTCATGCTCTATCCTATAACGATGTCCTCTTAGGTTTAGTTTGGAAGTGAATCTTACAAGTGATCTGTTAGAGTAAGAGGGCTATGGGGGATTTGACGAACCAAGATCATTTCCTTTATGACCTTACTGTATTGTGCACGATGGTTTTTTAAGATAGGAGGGAACACTATATATGAGTTGAGGTCTTAGGTAAGTGCTGTAGATATTAGTGGAGAGATCTGGAGTCAAACTACCCAAGGTTCTAAACAGAAACCCTAGGAACGAGTCTGTCAATGAGATTGAAGATTACCCGGTTTATAGCCAAGTTATGCTTGTCGTATAGCCAGAGCAACTTCTAACGATTTAATCCACACGTACGTATAAGAACAAGTCAGAAGGCATGAACGACAGAGAAGAAGATATCAATGAATCAACCACTGTTGCCCCACATGGAGAATAGGCCATGGAGAATAGACCACCATCTTCCAGCCAACTCTGTCCTAGTCTTTTCTTTCCAGCTTCTCCCAAGTGCTGTCCATTCTTTTCATGTCTATCCCCAATTCCCAAGGCAAAGTGTTCTTGGGTCTTTCTCTTTTCCTATGGTCTTCAGAATTCCAAGTTAGTGCTTGTCTCGTGTCACAGTTTGATGATTTCCTCAATGTGTGTCCTCTCCACACCCCGCCGGCGTCTTTTCCTAATTTATACTTAACTGGAAGTTGACTTGTCCTCTGTCATTGAACGTTGTTTTTGATGGTATATGACCAACGAATCCGAACTATCTTGTGCAAACCGCTGTTTACAAATACCTGTATCTACTGAAAGATACTTTTCGTAGTTCTCCAAGTTTCAGCTCCATACAACAGAACTGTCTTCACATTTGCATTGAAAATTTTGACTTTAATGTTGACTGAAAGTTGGCTTGAGTCCCATATGTTTTTCAGTCGTAGAAATGATGCCCTTGCCTTACCAATCCGCGCCTTCACATCTGAATCAGACCCACCCTTGTTTATCGATGATGCTGCCAAAGTATGAAAAGGTTTCTATATCTTCCAGAAATCCTCCACCAAGTATGATTGGGTTAGTGTTTGTTGTTTTGTATCGAAGGATCTTACTTTTCTCTGCGTATGTTGAGGTATACTGATGCCAGAGCTGCTACTACACTGTCCGTCGTCACCTACTTTTGTTGTTGTGTGTGGGATAGAACAGCTAGGTCATCTGCAAAGTTCAAGTCATCTAGATGCATCGATGTTGTCCATTGTATTCCGAGAGTGTCTTCAGATGTTATAGTCTTCATGATCCAGCCGACCATCAGTAGAAAGAGGAGGGGCGATAGTAAACAGCCATGTCCAACACCGATTTTCGCTTTGAATGAATCTGTAAGCTGACCTCTATCTTTGATTTTACAGTGTAGTCCGTCGTAAGAATTCCGTATGATGTTGACTATCTTTTCGGGTACGCCATAATGTCATAGAAAGCTTCATAATATTCTCCTATCCACTCTGTCGAATTCTTTCTCATAGTCGAGGAAGTTGATGTAAAGTGGTGAATTCCATTCAATCGATTGTTCAACAATGAGCCGTAGAGTGGCTATTTGGTCGGTACACGATCGGTCTTTTGGAATCTGGCCTGTTGATCTACAAGTTAGGCGTCGACGTGATCTTTCATTCGGTTTGATAACACTCTGTTGAAGACTGTCTGGTATTGAAAATAATAGTGAAGCTATAATCTCCTTTCTTTGGTATTTTGGTGAGGTACCCTCCTTTCTAGTCTGCTGGCACTTGTTCTTCCTCCCAAATCTTCCTGAAGAGAATGTGTAGTATCTTTGAAGTTGCTTATTTATCAGTCTTCAGTGCTTCTGCTGGTAAGTTGTCTGGCCCTGCTGACTTGCCGCTGTTGATTTGTCAGATGGCCATTTTGGTTTCTTCGACTGTTGGTAGGTCGGTGTTTATGGGAAGATCCGTGGCTGTTGCTTCGATGACTGGTGGGTTCAGTGGGGCTGGTCTATTCACGAGTTCTTGGAAGTGTTCTACCTACCTGTTTTGTAGTTCATGTACTTCAGTGACTGGTTTGTCAGTCTTGTTCTTGATTGGCCATTCTGGCTTACCGAATTTTCCAGCCAGCTTCTTTGTTGTATTGTAATGGAGCCTCATATTCGCTTCACTTGCAGCTTTACCAGCCGTCACTGCTAGGTTCCGTTTATATGACCTAATGCTCCTTTTCACGGGTTTGTTGGATTCTGTGTATTCGGCCTGTGCCTTGGCTTTCTCTATTCTCCGGCTGTCATTAATTGTTATCTTCTTGCCGTTCTTTTCCTGGATCATGTCCAGAATACCAATAGAAATCCCTTCTTTTTGGTGTTGTTACTTGCGACCCAAACCTCGTGACATGTTGAAGTTAAATAAATAGCTTTTATTCTCAAGTATCATTGTGTACATGAAAGCACAACATTTTACAGGCATGATCAGAATGATATGGACTTACATCCATACAAATATTTCGACGAAGTGTTACTGTCAGGACTTTTATAACATATAAATGTCTGAATTGAGAACTAAACCAACTGCAACAAAGTTTGCAGTACTGGGACACTAAATATATGTATTATAGAATGGTGCATATATGACAAAAAACCGTGCGCTCGTTGACCAATGCCCTACAATTTTAAAAAACGGCTGAGGGCTAGCAAAATGTATCACCGAGCATGTCCAGACGCGGGATAGAACCAAGAGTACTTGAAACTTGGATGTTGAGGAGAAAGCAATAGAATTGTGCTAGTAAGTTCCATACTTGTCTTGCACATAATCTTCTACAACTAGAGGAAAGACAAAAGAAGAGAGAACACAAAGCAACAGCACTGGTATTCTGGGATTAACAAAGCTAATGGGCAGGATTAGTATTTATGCTCCCGACTTACTAATTATGCTTATAGGCTGATTAAATGGGAAGAACACTGGCATATAACCGAGACAGGTAAATGGCGCTCATACTTTCAGAGTCCCTATTATTTCGCTAGTGGAGTAAGAAACAATAGCTGGTGTCTACATTTTTAATGAGATATCAGATGAGATTAAATTACTAACATGGCGTACAAATAAAGGAAGTAAATCTGTTTGCCGAATAGCTTAAGGCAAATGGTTCCAGATTCTCGAGATTTTATTTGTGAAATAATTCATATAAAGAGCAGAATGCAATGTTTCAAGGCTGGATTGCGTTGGTTGTAGCAAGAAGGTTCATCGAGCTGAATTGTATTAGACGATGAAAACGCTAGTTTGTTCAATATTTTGTAAAAGAACATTAGGTTTAATTTTAGTCGTCACCTCCATAAGGTATCTAGTCCTAACTTAGTGCATCTAGTATTATAGTCTAGAGTACGATCAGCCTCAAGAATACAAAGAGTAAAGCGACGTTGTAAAGACTCCAGTCTGAGTTTATCCTTAATCGAAGCATTACTGAGAATAAAGGTGCAGAATTCTAGTTTAAGTCTGACACAAACTTTATATAGCAGAATACGAGAATCGTTGCCATAAAAGTTACATAGTATACAACCTAGTAGTCGATGTAACTTAGATGTCTGCATGTTGACCTGTTCTGTAAAAGACAGGTTATGAGAGTACCTTAGTCCTAAGTCAACTACTGACTAAAGCCTAGACAACTTACTACCGTTTATGGAGGGATTAAAATTGAGGCACTTATCCCCAAAACATATTCAACCACACTTAGAAGCATTAAGATTTAACTTTCATTTTGAACACCATACTGCAATTTTGTTGAGCTCGGCAGTGACGCCACTGAATGTGTGTGCAAATTCGTGAGGGGGGAATGAGTACACTATTTTGAGATCATCTGCGTATAAAACGGGTCTACCCATACTGAAGCATTTGCATATATCGTTTATGTAAGCTATAAAGAGCTATGAGCCTAAGACACTTCCTTGTATAACACCACTTGTAACCGGTTCGGCCTTCGAAAGAGTGGAATTAATTCTAAATATTTGATGTCTATTACTGAGGAAAGAGTTTAACCATGCAAGTAATGGATTCCTAATCCCATAAGACGAGAGTTTGCTTACAAGAAGCTTGTGGTTAACATTATCAAAAGCTTTAGATATGTCTAAGTACAATACTAATACCAAGTGCCCAAGGCTTCGTTTGGTGAAAACTAAATTAAAGAATTCAAAGTGACAAGTCATACAGGACCTAGTTTTCAGAAAACCATGTTGGGAATTAAAGATGAGTTTTTCAGAGAGTAAATAATCAGACATTTGATCGCATACTATTTTTTCCATTATTCTAGAGATAACCGGGGTGATATTTATAGGCCTATAGTTATGCAGGTTTGTCCTGTCACCTGATTTATATCGAGGGCATATGTATGAGGTTTTCCATCGATTAGGGTAAGATCCTGTTGTTAATGAAAGGTCAAACAGTTTCAATAGGATTAATGGTAAATTAGGTCCTCCGAGTTTGAAGTAAATGGATGCTATGCCATCTACTCCATAGCTACTTGGTGTCCTAAGTGAGTTTATGGATTTACAAATATTGTTATAAGTGAAGGTAACGAATTCCATATGGTTAGTAGCCTAGTTGATAATGTCTACTTCATTGTCATCCAGGGTTTTACTCCTGTTAGCAAAGAAATCGCCGAACAGATTGGCTATAATATTATAGTCAGTAAACATTAATCCATCTTGTAAAATGCAGGGAATATCATTATTCCGAGAAGGTCTGAGACGTTTATCAAACAGCCGTACCAAGTTTTGTACCTTGGAGCTAATGTGCATTGCTGATAACTCTTCGTTAATCGCCGTTAACCTGTGTACCTCTTTTAGTCGGTTGAAGGTCATAGTAATTTCCATAAATACTGAGAAGTCATTTGACTTGGAATAACTCTTCTGTAGACGTCCTAGCCTCTTACGGCAATGAAGTGGTATATACAAATCATTTGACTTTATTATATTGCTTAGTTTAATAGGTGCAATCGTATCCTTGGTCCCTTTCTAGTTGTCTTACATAGTAGTTCCACCTTTTTCTAGTAGATCGTGAAACGCCTAAACATATTACTGAGAGTTATTTTGAATTCTCTGCGTTTGTTAGTATCCCTGAGAAGGGCTGTACTAAACTTTTGTAATACCGCTGTTCCAGTTGTCCAGTGCTTCTTCAGCTTCACTTACATTTCGCCACCATTAAATGGTGATCGGAAGCTAAGTCAGCTCCTCTCCTTGTTCTTACGTCTTGTATGGTCCTTCTAAACTTCTCTTTAATGCATATGTGGTCGATTTGGTTCTCCGTAATGTGGTCCGGTGAAATCCATGTAGTTTTGTGTATAGGTTTGTAGGAGAATATGGTGCCACCTATAATCATTTTGTTAAAGGCCCATAGGCTTTCAAACCTCTCACAGTTTTTGTTCCTTCCCCCCAGTCCATGTCATCCCATGATGTCTTCATATCCGGTGTTGTCCATCCCAACCTTGGCGTTGAAGTCTCCCATCAGAATGATCAGGTCGTTGGCTGAGCATTTATCGATGGTTGATTGCAGCCTTGCATAGATCTGGTCTTTGTCGTCTTCGTGGCTGTCATTGGTGAGTGCGAAGCACTGGATGACATTCATTGTAATCCCTTCCTTCTTCGTCTTGAAGGATGCTGCGATGATCCTAGGTCCATGAGGCTCCCATCCTACAAGAGCCTTCCATGCTTCTTGGGACAACATTAGTGAAGTAGAAGGGTACATCGTTATTCCAAATTTTAGGTTCGATTTTATCTGTTTGTTAGGACTCAATCTAATGAAATGCATTGCCATTGGGCCCCTAGTGGGCACGGTGGGTTACATTGTGGCGTGGCTCATGATCAACTAGCGGGTGACTAATGTCATGCACTAATTTGGATGAGTGACCAGGATTGGAGAAATGTGGGAAAATTAAAGTCACCCATTAACGGTATAAGGAAAAATTTGAGTGTGGATGTATATGGATCAACTGACATAAGGACGTGTTCATAGAGACCGGGGCTCCTTCGGTTCTGTGTAAAACCCTAACTGAACAGTAGCCACAACTTCTTACCGCACTGCACGGCAGAACATCACTACTAGTAAATTCGAGGGCAACGATTTTATTAGCATTAAGAAAAGAGAACTCACATTGTGCCACACCTCCTCCTAATGAATCACGCCAGTAACTACAGAATAGGTGGAAGCGACCAAGTCGAAGTTCTCTGTGAGGGGCAACACTGTTAACATAGGATACGCAGTAGGCCACCATATTTAGACGTTTGATGTATGGTAAGCCCCTGATTTCGAGTAATTTTGTTAGTAAACGCCCTCATATCACTGTAAAAACAAATGAAGGGGAGAATAGTTATCATACTTTAGTTGGTGTGGAGTGTGGTAAACGCCGGGAGATGTAGCGATCTGGGGTTAGTAAGCTATCCTTCAAGAGTCTGGTCAGATTGAGTCTTCTACGGATGATTTACTTGGAGTTCCTACTTTACTGTAGTGCACCTTAGAGTCCAGATGCTTGTCTAAATTTGTGGATTACAAATTCTGTACTTGACCGTCGCAATCTAAGTGTTCGGTAACCAGTTATAGAGAGGTTGGGGAGGTCACTCTTAGTGTTCTCTCCTCTATTCTTTCAGATCTAAGCCTGCCGTCGCCAATTCTTGTCTTATTTGAAAAACGTAAGATTTGTTGTACGAGGCCTGCAGTATGACTTTCACCATATCCAGTGTTACAAGTAACTATAAACAATCTGTCCCTTTGATAAATTTTGAGACAACTAAACAAAAACTTTAACCAGGAGTCTTCATAACTTAGGAAACTTTCACCATCTAAGCTCGGATTTAGAGAAATAAATTTTACATAGTCCTTCCCACCAAAGTTTCAAAGTTTAAGGTTTGATCAATCTTGGGATGGCCTTCATACTAAAATTGAAGGGACATGCGTTCAGGTTTCTGCGTGAGGCGTTGCTTGAGGTGTTTCTCTTCAAGCTTCCTCGGAAATCAACCAGATATCACTAAGGTCTCATTAAAAGATGTTGCCTTTCAAGGTTTAAACTCACACACAAAACCTTTTACTGAGGATAGAGAAACAAAGATCACAAAGTTAGATAATGGTCTTCGTGTCGCTTCTCAAAACAAGCTTGGGAGCCAGTGTGCAATAGGAGGTTTGCTTCACTTTTCCGCTTCACTTTTCTAGTAATTATTAAGGCTGGTCCTCGTTATGAGGGTAACTTTGTTAGTGGGACTTCACATTACCTCGAAAAATTGGGATTCCATGTAAGTTTTTCACTTATAGCAGGTATATCTGCTATTTTTAGTCATCCGACATTTTCGTAGATCGAAATGCTGTTCAGGAAGCTATGGAAAATTGTAATTCGATTTTTGACTGTCAAGTAGCTAGGTAGTTTTCATATTTTTTTTGTCATCTTTATTGTCTTACTACCACTAACAGTCAGTGTAAATAATATTATTTGTCTGCTGGTTTAAAAATACGGTTCTCACCATAGTTACTAGTAAATGCGACTAAATATTAGGTGGTTTTAGCATTTGCTTCCCTACTTGCATATTCAGTTTCATTTTGATTAGAACAGATAGCTATCCGTGTTAGACCTTGCAAAGGGAGGCATGAAGAAAAAAGTATGTCAAGACCAAGTTTGTCATTAAGTTTTTTGAAGGTTGCCGTTGCGTCCCATTTAGGTCTTCTGTTTGGCAGAGAATAAGTTTATTCAGTCTTGTGCAGAAGTCTCGTGATTTAAAAAATTAGTCTAGTTCTGTTTGGACCTTAGTAAATCAGTGTCCTTTCTAGATAGGAACTGGTTGTTCGCATACAGTATTCAAGTTTTCATTATATAAACTCAGTACACAAAGTCGAAAGTGCTTTAGCATCAGTGTACCTGATGGCCCTGCTTATTGACCTGATTTTGAAAGCTTTTAGCATCGACAGCACTTTAGTGTGTGTAAATAAAGGTCTCACAGTGACGGTTCGTGGTGTAGATCGAAACGTCAGTTTTGTGGTGCTTTCTACTAGGACATCGAAACCGTCGCCTACAGAGTTGATCTTCGTCTAATTGATGTACGGTGCGTTTAAGTCCCCAACAATAAGGCACCTATTAACTTTACTCCACTCACAAATGTGGCTCAAAGAAAATTCGTCTCCTTGACAGCTAGGACTACGGTAAACTACTACTGGCTATCTCTCGTGCCACATTGATGTCTTGCCGACACTGTTGGATGCGTAAGTCATCCCGAATTTATAATTATCTCCCCACCCTTTTGGCTAGTGACCCTATCAGACCTGATATAGATATACCCTGTTATGACTGGCGTAGGGTCTACATAAGTTATTAACCACTTAACTCGGACATTTTGTTCCTTAGGCTCTGGGCATTAGTATGCAATACATTCAGGGTACCTGAGTTAATATCCACCCTGCCCACACAGGTCTTAGGAGCATTGGTTTCCAAGACCTCACCACCCGAGAACTGTATGTATATACAATCAACATAGAACCTGTCACATGTTTGCATCGGTTCAATTTGCCATACCACCATGGCACCGCAAGATTAACACCACCACCATTAGTAGAAGTTACTTCGATGAAATACGATAATAATAGTAACAAGGTGTGAACATATAGAATATGGTTCAGGAAGCGTATAACGAAAGTTAAAGTTAAAGCTTATGATTCAAGGGAGGACAATGAGTGAATGCATCTGCGCCATTGTGACCGATTCTGGGCCATGTCACTCAGTGTTTCTAGTAACTGGTTACGGTAATCGCAAGGACCCCATCCAGGTAGTCTGCAGCTACCGACACGACTCAAACCGGCAGTCAGTGACTTCATGGACTGATGCTATGTTTTAGTTTGACCGCCTCTAACTCTCTTTCATCCTGTTCTTATATCAGTCAACATTGTGCGTCGAGCCAGACGGTGGTTGGACATACGCAACACATGTCCCAACCACTTCAGTCGTTGAAGATTCACAACCTCATCGACTGATTTACCGCATTTGTCTAACACCCGTCGTCTAACCTCGTTATTACTTACTCGGCTAGCTGGGATCACCGATAACTCTGAATTGTCAGGTTTTTCTCACCATTTTGCAACCTTGTGAGAGCTTCTCTTAATACGATCTTTAAGTAGCCAGTCAGGCTGGATATGTATGTTCTGCTCAACGGATTTTGTGGGCATTTTTCATCCTCATTGCCCAGGACTATTTTCACAATTCGTTTACTTTGTGATTCGCCGTCAATTCACTTACCGAATCTAATCACTTTCCTAATATGGACTCCCTGTACTCTGTCAAGTGATCCAAGTCGAATAGCTGAATCAACTAACTAAAAGTCACGGGCATGATGTTTGGTAGGCTCTGGATCCTTCGACTCTTCTAGATTTCATATAATTAGACTATAATAAGACTGAACGTCTTTGGAGTTTGTACTAACACACTTCGAGGCTGTTTCCTTCAAGTGCATTACCGAAGTTGTCTCTGTTTGCGTCTCACTCTTTGTGTATATTCAGTTTAGTAGAGTATCATGCTTTCCTTGCAGAGGACGCTTTATGACTTCACATTCCAGTTCTCCGTCCTCTCTCAAACATAACTATACTACTTATGAATGAAATATAGTTATATGAAGATTACAGGAATTACGTAGTTAAGTGACAAACCGCTCGTTACTAATACAAACAAAATTTTAACCCAATTTTCTCATTTCAGATGTATAACACTTGAACACTGTTGTCGATATTGATGTTATTTCTTTGTTCTGCTGTCTTGTGACGTTGTCTGAACATAAAACATGGGAGATCGTCAGGACTATCTGACTAAAGCATGAATCCAATTTTTCAACGTAATTAGTTATTTATGAATATCTCGTAGCACTTTTCATCGACGCAAACCAAATGATCTATCATTCAGAACTATATATCAACAATCCTACAATTGGTTTTAGTGTACACAACTAGTAGCTAAACTTAACAACAGTAATTGGACACTTTTATGTCAGCTTAAATGCCATCCAGCACGATGCAATACGTCTGAGTGGTAGTTAATGTGTAAACGATTAGTATTCAGCAGTATAGTTTTCAAGCTATAGTTTCATGATAAAATTATATATATGTATATATATAACTTTGTTAGTGTTAATCTCTTTATATTGTTTTATGTTTTCTATGCTTTCAATGTATAGAGACTTTATAATCTATGCAGTATCTGGTTTCAACACAAATATGGATAGACTTACACATATTTTGTCTGAAACAGTTCTTAGAGCAAAAATTACCGAAGAGGAGATTGAGATGGCGGCTAAAAGTATTTCTTTTGAACTTGAAGCCTTGGAAAGATCACCACCAGTTGAACCAACTATGAATGAGTTATTACATATTGCTGCTTATAAAAATAATACACTTGGCTTGCCAAAATATTGTCCTAAACAGAATTTAAGTAAAATTAATCGAGAAAATATCGTCCGATTTATTGCCACTAATTATATGTAAGTTTTTTAAATTTGACTAGATATACATTTGTAGAGATGATAGCATTCTACTGACAAACATGTTCAAAATTATGTTATACAGTTTTTCTGTCAGATTGTTGGATAGATTAGAGAATCATGCATTTTTATGATCATTCAAGTAATCTATTGTCTTCAGTAGTATACTTAACAATTCTCAATTATTTTTTCCTTTGCATGTCGTACTTTAGTGTATATTATAAAGATCTAGGGAATGATCAACAAAGCGAATACATATACTCCATTGTGATCAACTTTTACTATTCACCTCTTGTCTCAAACAATCAGTTACAACGATGTGCTTACTTCAACCAAAAATGTACGTCTCTCGACAGGAATCAGTCTGACAAAAGTAGTTTCGCAGTCACTGTTTGAAACGGTATTATTAAATGAAAGCATGTGCTATATTAACAACTGGAGGCTCTCCAGAATTTTGTGATCACTCCTCAAATGTAAATTTTCAACTGTTTTAGAAATATAAGTGATTAGCTATCGTGCCATAGTCTTTTCTCCATAGAAACTCTAAGATACCAAAGATTATTTTTGTGGATATAATTTCGCCCAATTATTTCTCTCTGCGTTAATCACTTCTATTGCATAGTTACTCATTTTTGTTGTGTTGTCTTATTATTATGTATCTGATATTGCCATCTAATCACAATCCTAACTATTTTATATTTTCACCTTACGTTATAGACCAGAGCGAATGGTAATAGCTGGTGTAGGCATTGAACATGACTTATTAGTGAAGTCTGTAGAGAAATATTTCATTCCAACAGTGCCTAATGTGTCTAATGAAAAGATAGCTGATGGTTTGTCTCCACCTGATTGTACAGTTTCACAATACACTGGTGGTTATCATAAGGTAAGTATTGTTTTATGTATGATTTTTATTCCGGGTTACATCTTTATTTATGTAACAAACCATGAAGCCATAAACAAAGCTGTTTACTGTTTAAGTTGGATTATGTCTGGCAAACGGAATCGAGAACGCGCGTTTCCTTCTAATTGGGAAGTGCTAACTGGATGTATCAGCATCCCAGTGTTGATATTCACTCCGCTGCTCGAACTCAGTTCATTCCGTGCTAAACGCTACCGCGTTCATTTAAATATGTCCTAATTATGAAGTTATTTATGTTTAGTTGTATAAGTATGCTCATCTTTATTGTCAAGGTTATATTTTTATATTCAGACTTTTCAAGATATATTTAGTTGATGGACTATATTTAATTCAGAAAATTTATGATTAAAGTTGTGAAAGATCTTGGTGGTTGCAAGATTTCAGTCAGCGAATGGCACGTTCACCAATTCTAAATTTTATCTTATTCAGTTTATTTATCGTAGCTACACTAACACGAGCTGTCAAACTTTAAACTGACTGCTCTACGTATGCCTGACCACGGCCTACCTCGACGAGCTATGCTGTCTGGTGTGGGAGTAGGCCGGAAGAAAGCTAGGGGCGGCCAAACCAAAACATGGCATCACTCCATGAAGTCATTGACAGTTGGGTTGAGCCATGTTTATAGGTGTAGACTACCTGGTTGGGGTCCACTTGACGCTCGTAATAAATGGTTAGACACCTTGGGTGATATGGCTCAAAATCGTTGGCAATGGAGCAGGTGCATCCACTCCTTGTCTTCCTCCAAATTCTAAGTTTCTAAACTTATCATAATTTTCTCTTTATTGAATCATATTTTCTTAAATCTAATCTCCAATCTCTATTCCCTTCCATTAATACTAACTCTGTTACTACCTCCCCTACTCTGGGATTTGATTCGACAATTTAATCTCTATCTGGTAATTTGGGTATGGCAACTTGAACTGACGTACACATGTACAAAGTTCTACGTTGTAACTGACTGGTTGACTCTAAAAGAATTCGATAGTTTAATGTTTCAACTTGTTAAGTAGTTTCTGTAACTCAAGTACTTATACTAGTAACACAGTCGATTTTCAATCATTTGATTACGCTTTAATAATTCTCTGCATCAAAAACAGATAGGAACGAGTAGGCAAAAATGCGATATCGGTTCATGAAATCTTTGACTGTTAGTCTGAGCCATCTTGGTAGGTGCAATATACTTGGTTGGGTTTCGTGCTATAATCGTGGCAGTGGTTCAGAACATTTGATGGAATGGTTTGAACCAATTACAGTGGTCAAGTACATTTATTCTTCCCTGTCTTATTAATATTCATTCCCAGTATTTCTTCGTAGATATCGTTTCATTCTGTCTTCTCAATGTCTAATCATTCTCATCATTATTACTGACGCATTATTTCGACTTGTTAATTTCATACCATCATGTTGATGTGGCACGGTCGCTTGAGTTAGTATACGTTTGTACTACATAAAGGACATTCGTAGGCTCCTAGTATTCGATCACAGATGTCTTCGAAGCTTTGCTCGTGATTGCTGGGACAACCGAGCAAGCAATACATCGGTTAGGAATAGAGTACTAGATAATTATGGTAAATTTACTGATTAAGTACTAAATCTTCATCAGGTGAAGTGGTTATGACATGTGTTACGTATGCCAAACCACCGCCTACCTCGATGGGTAATGATGTCTGGTGTAGGTGTAGGCTGGAAGAGAGCTTGGGGCGGCCAAATCAAAATATGGTACCAGTCCATGAAGTCATTGACAGTTGGGTTGAGCAATGTTAACAGGTGTAGACTACCTGGTTAGGGTCCGCGTATCGTTCGTAACTAGTGGTTATAGACTTTTGTTGACATGGCTCAAATTTGTTTGCAATGGCGCAGGTGCATTTGTTCTTTGTCTTTTCTAAATTCGAAGTTTCTGAACCTATCATAATTTTTCTAACTGAATTATATTTTCCTAAATCTTATCTTCGATCTTTAGTCCACTTCATTAATACTAACTCTGCTACCGCCTCCACTAATCTGAGGTTTGGCCTGACAATTTCCTTTATCTATGCTAATTGGCAACTTGAACTGATGTGCTCACGTAATAAGTTCTACATTGTAACTGACTGACTGGTCCAACCATTCTATCAGTGTTTCGAATCTCGCCTTACTTTTGTTTAGTGGACTAGATAGTTTACCTAACCTGTATTATCCAAGTGCATGACATTGTATGGGAATATTTAATTACATTAACTAGTGTAACTAATTGTTAGGGGTGTATTTATGGTGATAATTAAATCAGTGCACATATGAATATAGTTTTGGTTTAGAAAACTAAGTGTGCATTACAACTCGTAAGTTCAGATTATATCATCATATACTGTGTGGATGTATAGCCTAATACATAAGTGTTTATATAATTATGTAATTCTAAGCTTAATATAATAAGACTAAATTGTTTACTGAAGTTTTTTTCCTTAAAAAGGTATTCTATAATCTCTCTACTTATAATCGTCAATTTGTTTACCAATTATAAAACTGTAATGATCTTTTTTCTCAACCATATTATTCTTCTTATTTTCAATAATAGCTAGAACGTGATTTATCACAGTATCATGCACCAATGCCCGAATTCGCCCATGCTGCCATCGGTTTCGAGTCATGTAGTTATACAGATCCACAATTTGTTCCAGCTTGTTTACTGCATTCACTACTCGGTGGAGGTGGGTCATTTTCAGCTGGTGGACCCGGTAAGGGTATGTATACTCGACTATATGTGAATATTTTAAATGAGTAAGTTTGATGTATATACATCATAAAGCATTATTATTATTATTTAGCTTTTTAAATTTGTCTTATATTTGACTTTTGGTCTAGTACGAATCTGTTTAGGTTCAAGCTTGTCTGAGATGAGACAGATCATTAATGTTCCAATAAAAGCATGCATTTATCTGTTTCTTCATGGATAAAGATAGATCATAAAAGGAAAGCCATTCAGAGATGGAAAGGTCAAGATTATATTTCAGTACTAACTGGAGAAGGGGTTTGATGTGATATAGAGACATCTGTAAATACAGCCATAGTGTTTATCAGTAATTTTATCCAAGAGTTTAGTAGTGACTAACGGATCTCGATAATATCTAATTTTGTAACGTGCTGTAGGGCCTTGAATTATCATCATCACCATCAGCAACGTAGAACCGGGCACATACCCCCATACGTTCAAGTTTCCATACTACAGAGATAACATAATAACAGAATACAAGAGGGGAGAGTAAAGTAAAGGTGTGCAGAAAACGATAATAGGATTCAAGATCTAGATGAAGTTAAAAAGTGAATACACTTTCGCCACTGTGACCGATTCTGAGCCATGTCGCTCAGTGTCTCCAGCCATTCATTGCGATTATTACGCGGACCCCGACAAGGTAATCTGTATCTACCAACATGGCTTAAACCAATAATCAAAGACTTCATGGACTGATGCCATGTTTTGGTTTGGCCGCCCCTACCCTTCCATACTGTTTAAACCCTAGCCAACATCGTATGAAGAGGTAGGCGGTAGTCGGGCATGCTCAGTACATGTTTCAACTATCTCAGTCGATGAAGGTTAATGACCTCTTCGACTGATTTACCATATTTCCCAAGAACCTTTTGTCTAACCCCAATATTACGTATTCGACTGTTCCATGATATACGAGCGATACTACGAAGATTTCTATGGTAAAATACCTGAAGTCAACGCATATCTTGAGTTTTCATGGCCCACGTTTCGCAGCCATATGTTAAAACGGCACGGACTGCTGCGCAGTACACCCGGCCTTTCGTTGAGACACGGGTATCTCGCCTGCTTCACTAGTGGTGTAAATCCGAAAATGCCAATCGGGCTTACTGGATCCGCGCTGCGATCTCGTCGGACACCGACCCACCAGGGTTGATAAGACTTTCGAGATAAGTGAGGCGGTCAACTCATTCAATTACTTCACTCCCTATAATTTAGAGAGAAGAAGAAGGCCAGTCCTGGAGTAACATTTTGCATTTGGAAGGGGGGAAGAACATCCCAAATATGCTTGCATTGTTTTCAAGGTGTTCAGGAGACTCTGCATATTATCAGCGTCTTCACCAAATAGGACTATATCGTCTGCATATTCTAAGTCGACGAGAAGACCTCCTGAAAGGAGATTAATTCCTGAGGACTTAAAAGAAGTGATTGAGATTTCTAAGAGTGCATCAATGACGAAATTAAATGAAAAAGGGGATAAGAGGCAACCCTGACGTGCCCCACTTGAGGATGAAATTTCTCGTGACAATTGCCCATATGCTTTGACTCGACCTGTGGTGACAGAGTAGAGAGCCTTTATAAGGTTTATGTACTTTTGAGGTATGCCTTTTAATGACAAACACTGTCCTTATAGTATACGGGGCCCTGAATACTATGAGGACCGACAATATGTTTACGAAGTGATTATAAGCAATGACAGGCAATAAAAACGTAATAGAATAGATAATGGCATTAGTTAACACTATCTAGACTTCTCGACGTGAAGGTCTCTTCAGAAGAGGCCACCACAATCTCTACTTTGAGTTTAGGCGGCCGGAATAATAGCCGGCTTCCTTAGATAAAGAACTGAAACAACTATTTCAATGTCGACAGTCCTTATATATAGCCAGAAAACGCCGGATTTTCTGGGAACGAGTTGTGATATGAAGTAAGTTACGCCAAGCAGTCCTCGAACAATTTCATACTGGGCATGCAAGTAGAATGAATGTCTATTTATTTAATGTTTATTCATCTGTTATGAACTACAATGTCCAATGTCTTGGTATATTATTCCAACTTCGAAGCAGAATGCAAAAGATTTTCCTGAAATTATGGGGCATATTAATTAATGATTCATTTTTAGTATTAGGATTCAGGATTAATGCCTAAGTAAACTAGCGCCAATTCTAGCGTTATTCTTTAATTCTAATTCCGACTGTTATCATAAAACTTTAGTATATCCTCATTTACGAACAGTTTTTTGTCATTTTAAAGATTTCCATCCAGAGGCTGACACAAGAGATGACTTAATCAGTGTTCCTTTGTAGAGTGAGTGAGAAGACAGACAGATAGTTACAACGTAGAACTTAGTACATGCGTACGTCAGTTCAAGTTGCCATGCCTCAGTTAGCAGATAGAGATTAAGTTGTCGAATCAAATCCCAGAGTAGAGGGAGGTAGTAGCAGAGTTACTATTAATGGAAGGGAATAGAGATTGGAGATTAGATTTAAGAAAATATGATTCAATAAAGAGAAAATTATGATAAGTTTAGAAACTTAGAATTTGGAGGAAGACAAGGAGTGGATGCACCTGCTCCATTGCCAACGATTTTGATCCGTATCACCCAAGATATCTAACCATTTATTACGAGCGTCAAGTGGACCCCAACCAGGTAGTCTACACCTATAAACATGGCTCAACCCAACTGTCAATGACTTCATGGACTGGTGCCATGTTTTGGTTTGGCCGCCCCTAGCTTTCTTCCGGCCTACTCCCACACCAGACAGCATAGCTCGTCGAGGTAGGCAGTGGTCAGGCATACGTAACACATGTCATAACCATCTTAGCTGATGGAGATTTACTACTTCATCAATAGACTTACCGTATCTACCTAGTGCTCTATTCCTAACCCACGTATTGCTCAATCGGTGGTCCCAGAAAACACGAGCAATGCTTCGAAGACATCTATGATCGAATACCAGGAGCCTACGAATATCCTCTATCCTTAATGGCCATGTTTCACATCCATATAGTAAGACGGATCGAACTACTGCGCAGTAAACGCGTCCTTTGGTCAGTAGTCGGATGTCTCGCCGACGCCACAGATGACGCAAATTCCCGAAAGCTAATCGGGCCTTATGTATACGCGCAGAGACTTCAGCGGATACCAGACCGTCAGGACTGATGAGGCTGCCAAGATAAGTGAAGCGGTCAACACATTCAACTGCCTCACTCCCTATCACTAACTTCGGTGTCGAATCAAGTCAATAATCAAGTAACATTTTTCATTTGGGTGGAGAGAATCGCATCCCAAACATCCTTACATTCTTATTTAAGGTAGTCAAAAGATTCTGCATTTTATCAGCATCTTCGCCTAAGAGAACTATATCATCTGCATATTCTAAGTCAGCTAGTTTATCTCCTGGAAGGAGGTCAACCCCACCGAAGTCAGACGATGAAAATGTCAACTCTAAAAGTATGTCCATGATAAAATTAAATAAAAATGGGGAAAGCGGACAACCTTGACGAACACTACTCATCATCATCATCAGCAGCAGCAGCAACGTAGAACCGGGCACAAACGCCTGTAGGTTCAAGTTGCCATACCACAATAGCACTACGAGAATATTGAGGTAACGTATAGACAGAATACAAGAAAGAAGAGTAAGTAAAGATGTCCAGAAAATAACAATAGAATTTAAGATCTAGATGAGGTTAAAGAGTGAATACACTTGCGCCACTGTGACCGGTTCTGAGCCATATCACCTAGTGTCTCCAGCCATTTGTTGCGATCATCACGCGGACCCCAACCAGGTAGTCTACATCTACCTACATGGCTTAGACCAGTAGTCAAGGACTTCATGGACTGATGCCATGTTTTAGTTTGGCCGCCCCTAACCTTCTTCCATCCTATTTCGGCCCTAGCTAACATGGCGCGACGGGGTAGACGGTGGTCGGGCATGCGCAATACATGTCCTAGCCATCTCAGTCGATGAAGGTTAATGACCTCTTCAACTGATTTACCGTGTTTCCCAAGAACCTTTCGTCTAACCTCACTATTACTAGTCCGGTTATTCCATGGAATACGAGCGATGTTACGAAGATTCCTATGGTCAAATATCTGGAGACGACGCATATCTTGAGTTTTCATGGCCCACGTCTCGCAGCCATATGTTAAGATGGCGCGGATTGCTGCGCAGTACACCCGGCCTTTCTTTGAGACACGGATATCTCGTCTGCGCCACAAGTGCCGTAGATTGGCAAATGCCAATCGGGCTTTCTGGATCCGCGCTGAGATTTCATCAGACACCGACCCACCAGGGGTAATGAGACTTCCGAGATAAGTGAAGCGATCAACGCATTCAATTACTTCACTCCCTATAAATAATTTGGGGGAAGAAGCAGGCCAGTCCTGGAGTAACATTTTGCATTTGGGAGGGGAGAAGCGCATCCCAAATATGCCTGCATTGTTACTCAACGTGTTCAAGAGACCTTGAATGCTGTGTGCATCTTCACCAAATATGACTATATCATCTGCATATTCTAAGTCGACAAGAGAGCCTCCTGGAAGGAGACTAATCCCAGAGGACTTAAAAGAAGTGAGAGAGATTTCTAACAGTACGTCTATGATGAAGTTAAATAAAAATGGGGATAAGGGGCAACCCTGACGGACTCCACTTGAGGATGAGGTTTCTCGTGACAATTCGCCATAAGCTCTGACTCGACCAGTGGTGACCGAGTAGAGAGCCTTTATAAGGTTAATGTACTTTTGAGGTACGCCTTTTAATGACAAACATTGCCACAAGACTTCACGGTCAACAGAGTCGAACGCTGCTTTTAAGTCAAGAAATACAACTATAGTTGGGCGTTGGTACATATGTCTGTGTTCGAGGACCTGGCGCAGGGTGAATATGTGATCAATGCAGCCCCGGCCAGGTCTGAAACCAGCCTGGTTTTCCCGAGTCTGTTGTTCCCTAGTGTTGGTTAAACGTCGGATGATTATAGTGGCTAATATCTTAGATACTATATTAGTCAAACTGATTCCTCTGTGGTTATCACAAGAGGATTTCTGTCCCTTTTTGTAGACTGGAACAATCAGCGATCGAGACCAGTCAGAAGGGATGGAGTTTAGTTCCCAGACTTTGGCTAATATATCAGTCAACCTGCACGTTAAAACTATACCACCATCCTTGAAGATATCGGTAGACAACATATCAGGCCCTGCTGCTTTCCCACGTTTCAATTTACTTATGACGTTTTCAACTTCACTGAGAGTTGGGGGACCTGTGTCAGTTTTCCATTCGGGTAGCTTGGAGATTGTGGGTAAGCTAAGCGTGGCTGGGGGCCAGTTAAACTGTTCCTGAAAGTGTTCTGCCCAGCGTTCTAATCTTCTAGATTGAGAGTAGATCAACGACCCATCTTTTTCGGAGATGATTTCACTAACTGCCGATTTTTTGATACCGGTGTCCTTAATAAGTCGGAACAGCTGTCTACTATTGCCTGCCGCTGCTGATGCTTCTATCGCTTTTGCTTTTGTTGCCCACCACTGTTCACGATCCATACGCAGACTCTTTGTCAGTCTACGTTTCAGTTGTCGTCGCTCTTCATCATACTCCGAGCCTGCTGGAATGAGTTTTCGAGCCTCCATCAGTTCCCTAGAAGTACTAGAGATCCAATGGTCTTTCATAACCATTGGATTGGGGTTAGTTGCTGATAGCGCTGATGCGTATACACCTGCTTTAAAATCATTCCAAGCTACTTCGGGGGAAACCTGTTGGTCATGGGCGACTAAATGCTTAGCCAAACCATTCCTAAATGCAATCTTCGCCTTCTCACTTTCAAAGTGATATCTAAAGGGATTGCCCGATGTAACCTTTCTGCGACCAGTAAAACGCATAGAGATACGTGCTCTTACTAGGGCATGGTCAGAGTCTAGGCAAGTGCCCCAGAAAGAGCGGCAGTCCTCTATACAACCTCTCCAACGGTAGCTGATGCCGATGTGATCAATTTGTGTCCATCGTTGCGTAGATGTTGGAGGTCGCCAGGTTAAACAGTGTCTCGCCTTATGCTTAAAGTTTGTGCTAGCTAAGAATAAACGGTAGTCTGAACATAACTGCAACAGACGATCTCCGTTGTCTGTTCTCTGGGCTAGGATGCCGAGTAACCCACCTAGGTGCTTTTCAGCCTGATTTAGTCTACCTACTTGGGCATTAAAATCTCCTGCAATAATTACTATGTCTGAGTGCTTAGCTTTCTGAAGGAGGCTAGAGAACTTCATATAGAAGTCGTCTTTCACTTCATCTGTGCTGCAATCAGTGGGGGCATAAGCAGAGACGACAAAAAGGCATCGGCGTGTGTCCCTATCTTTCCGAGTTCGTACTGAGCCATTTAGACGGACAGCACATAGACGACTGTCTACAGGAATCCACTCGAGAAGAGCCTGTTCTGCACGTACGCTTAGTGCTATACCTACACCAGCTAGGCCACGTGAGCTAGCTGTAGGGTCTCCAGATAAACGAAGAGTGAAGTGTGCAGTTCCATTGCATTGACTAGGTGAGGTCAAACGGATGACCATGCTGGGATCCTGTATGCGTGTTTCGGAGACACAGCATACATCAATTGCAAGAGATTCTAATGTTTTAGCTAAGGCAGCCTGTTGACCGATTTGACACAGCGTACGCACACTAAAAGCTCCAACATGAAGTTTAGAGCGTGGCTTCAGGAGACCTGGTATGATAATTTGGGAACTCGGGTAACCAGTAAAAGTGGCGCGCATAGAAACTGTAGGAGAAGTGTTACAAGTAGAGACCAGAGACGGAGAACGTGTTTGATCATGAACAAGGTGAACTCGAGTGCTATTAGCGGTATGAGGGCGGTTATCACTTCCCGGTTGCCCACACCGTGGAAGGGTCATTCTTGAGGAACCTGAAAGAGAAAAAGGATTAGGGTAGGTCGTGATGACCTGAGAGTGTGACCGCAGTGCCCAGGGGACAGCTGTTTGAGGTCGGTGAAGTATATTAAGTGTTGCTCCGGTTGTCAGAAGGGGAGGCATCGGCCTCATGGCTTCCGAAGGAGCTCGGCTTTCACCATGAAGCGTCATATTAGTCCTTCCAACTTCCAGGGCAGAGTTAGAATGGTTATAAAGATTTTTATTCGTAAGCTGTTTTTTAGCATGGTAGTTGTTTTACGGGATGGGGTTGCTAACCCCATGCCCAACCCTCCTCCTTTATCCGGGCTTGGGACCGGCAGAAACCCTGTGGGGGCTCCAGGCGGAGTTCCGAACACTACTTGAGGTAATCAGTTCTGATGACAATCCGTCATAAGCTCTCACTCGACATGTGGTGTTCAAGTAGAGAGCTTGTATAAGGTTAATGTACTTCTGTGGTACGCCTTTCAATGACAGACATTGCCACGTCACCTTACGATTGATGGCGTCAAATGTCCCTTTAATGTCAAGGAATACAACTATTGTTGGGCGTCTAAAAGTGTGTCTATGTTCCAGAACCTGCCGAAGTGTGAATATATGGTCTATACAGCCACGTCCAGGTCTGAAACCACCTTGGTTATCTCTAGCTTGCTCTTCACGAGCTTTAGTTAGGCATCGAAGTATGATTGAAGCCAATATTTTAGACACTATATTCGTTAGACTGATTCCTCGATAATTTTCACAGGAGGACTTCTGTCCTTTCTTATAGATTGGAACGATTAGTGTTTGAGACCAGTCAAATGGGATTGCGCCCAATTCCCAGATTCTAGACAGGATTCCGGTTAATCTCGATGCTAAAACTGGACCACTATCCTTAAATATCTCAGGGGTTAGTCCAACAGGTCCTGCTGCTCTCCCTTGCTTTAGGTTTCCTATAGCCTTCTCAACCTCACTGAGACTTGGGGGACCAATATTAATTTTCCATTCAGATTGCTTGGGAACGGTAGGCAACTGGGATGAGGCCAAGGGCCAATTGAACTGTTCCCTAAAGTGTTCTACCCATCGGTCCAACCTTCTGGATTGACAGTGAATAATGGTCCCATCTTTTTCTGAGACGCACACATGTCCCAGGTTCTATGTTGATTGTACATACATTTCTGAGATGATTTCACTTACAGTTGGATTTCTGATACCCGTTTCCTTGATACGTCTGAACAGTTGCCTACTGTTACCTATTGCCACCGCCTTTTCCATCTCTTTAGATTTCTCCACCCACCACTGCTCACGATCATTCCGTAAGCTTTTAACCAGTTTGTGTTTAAGTTGCCTTCGCTTTTCATCGCATTCAGAAACAGGCGGGATGTGTTCCCGAGCATCTATCAGTTTAGTAGACGCAGCTGAAATCCACTGAGTTTTCCTAACTTCTTGGTTTAGTTTACTAGTAGATATTACTGCTGTTTCGACGGCTTTTTGGATATCATTCCAAGCTGACTCGGGGTGGGTATCGTTTATACAGTTGACTAATTGGTTTCTTAGTTGTTCCTGAAATATATTCTTGACTTTTTCATCATTAAGTTGGACTCTTATGGGGATCTTTGTCGTGGGTCTTTTACGTCTAGTGAGACGCAGACTAATACGCGCTCGTAATAAAGCGTGGTCTGAGTCTAAACATGTGCTCCAAAATGAGCGGCAGTCTTCTATCGAGCCTCTCCAACGGTGGCTGATAGCAATGTGGTCTATTTGAGTCCAACGTTAAGCTGACTGTGGGGGCCGCCATGTCAACTGATGTCTTTCCTTATGTTTAGAGTTAGTGATTGCGAGAAATAGACGGTTATCTGAGCACAGTTGTAATAAACCGTCGCCATTATCTGTTCGTTGGGCCTCGACACCATAGGATCCATCTAGGTGCCTTTCGGTTTCGTCTAATCTACCTACTTGGGCATTAAAGTCACCAGCCATAATCACTACATCAGTACGCTTAGCTTTTCGAAGGAGGTCTAAAAGCTTTCTGTAAAATTCATCTTTACTTCATCTGAGCTGCAATCAGTGGGAGGGTAGGCAGAGACAACAAAGAGGCAACGGTGTGTGTCCCTATCTTTCCGAGTTCTTACCGTCCCGTTTAGACGGACAGCGCATAAGCGACTGTCTATGGGAATCCAGTCAAGGAGAGCCTGTTCAGCTTTTGAACTCAGTGCTATACCTACACCAGCAAGGCCTCGAGTGGTAGCAGTGGGGTCTCCGGAAACACGAAGGGTGAACCGGACCGGTTCCTTATTTTCACAAGGTGAGGTCAAGCGAATGATTGTACTTGGATCCTGTATACGCGTTTCGGAGACGCAGCAGACATCGATGGAACGAGAATCTTGGGTCATAGCTAGGGAGACTTGTTGTCCTATTTGGCCTAAGGTTCGAACGTTAAAAGCTCCGATATATAGTTTAGTACGAGGTTTCAGGATACCAGGAATAACGTTTCGTGAACTCAAGCCATTAGCATAAGAGGCGTGAGGTGATAAAGTTAGGCTAGACGGGTTAATCGTGGGAATAAGGGAGTTATTGAGAGTTGAGGGTGGGATTTGACCTCGAGCAAAATGATCGCTGGTGCTGTTAGAGGTATGAGGGTGGTTTTCACTTCCTGGCTGCCCACACCATGGAAGGATATTACTTCTTGAGGTACCTGAAAAGGAAATTGGATTAGTATTGGTCATAGTGACCTGGAAGCGCGATCGCAGAGCCCAAGGGGCAACTGCTTGAGGCCGATCACGCACGACCTTGTTATGGGATGTTTTCGTAGTGTTAGCTCCGTTCTTTAGAAGGCGTTACTGCCGGAGGCGGAAATCCGTGGAGTAAGGTGAGGTGTGACATTTTTAGAGTCGACCTTTTCTAACCCCTTCCTTTCTTTGTGAGAAGGCGGCATCGCTGCAGATGCCGGTTATCCGAGGGAAACACCGAGGGAAACAGCATCTACAGTCGGGAGTGAATGAGAAAGTGAAAACTGTACATACTTTCCAAGTAGAGAGTCAGAACAAGTTACTTTTATGTATCATATCACTTCGTAAAGAAAAAATAAACAGTATTTGATTGAATATGTCACAGATTGATGTTGGTAGGGCGCTATTGAAAACCAGGGAGTACTGAACAACCGTTTCGTTCTAGTGTGGAAATCCTCAGTAGTACGCACCCTAGATTCCACCCATGAGCTTTCAGGTTGGCGAACACCATCTCACTTCAAAAATATAATACACACTAATCACAAAACTATGAGATTTTTATGCAGAAACTGAGTAATTGGTTTAACATAAAATTACAAATGCTCTGAAACAGGAAGTGGGTATGATAACCGTTAATAAATTCATGGAAAGCTTTTAATCTAAGGAATACACAAATATCTTATGTAGTAAATATCATGTAGTAAAATAAAAGTCCTGATAAAAAAAATGTAGATACGTCAGTTTGTTATTCTCGATTATTTATCCTACAGTATCATTATGTTTCCCAACTTGTATAGGTGTATAATGTCATATCATCACATACCTATTGATTTCCCAGTGTAACATTTATTTGGTAGATTCTCTGTAATATCATAACTTATATTTTCATATTGTTGTTAACTATCACTCAACAACTTATTTGTTATTTCTGTACTTGATATGTTAACTTCCTCTTTTTATCAGACATCATTGGGTCAATTCAGCACAAGCTGAAAATCATGCCTATACTGATACAGGATTATTTACTATTATTGGAAGTTCATTCCCACCTTATCTTGATCGTTTAGTCTACACATTGGTTGATGAATTACGTTATACTGCATCGTCGTCAATATCACATGAAGAGTTGTCAAGAGCTAAACATCAATTGAAATCTATGCTTTTAATGAATTTAGAAACTCGTGCTGTTAGTTTTGAGGATATTGCTCGTCAGGTGCTTACAGCCAACGTGAGACGTGAACCAGAGTATTGGGTTGATCGAATAGGTAAATAGTTTGTTTACATTTAAGGACATATGACTTAAGTTTTAATGTCTTAATGCTTACTGCATTCATAATTGATCATCTGTGTTGATGTTTTTGTCTGACCTCATTGTCAATCGCCTCCAAATCCCTAAGCTATTGTAACTATTTCATAATGAACAGAAACTATGTTTTAAATTGGCAACTACTGTTCAAAATATTTTTTAAGGCGCCCCTTACGTATTTGTATCACAGAATCCACTCAACCCCAAACGTTTTGTTAGAAATACGTGCACAGATGATTTTTGCAAAATTCAGGCCATCAGTGATCAATTAAGCAGCTTTTCAACAATAAGCTGAGTTTATTAAGCTCTTAATTAACCCAGAAGGTTTACTGTTGTCGATGCGTTGCATCACCTTAAAAACCTTGACAACCCTCAATTAAAATTGATCTACTTGAAGAAGAATATATCCTTCAATATGTTTTCTCTCTTTTTCATGAGTTATTGTATTTCCTGGTAGCCTTTTTTTAAAATTCAACCAAAGTTTATAATAGCTCATTTCACAGGCCATTCACGCTAGCAAAGGTTACAATTACTAGTCTTACATCATCTATTTGAAACAAATCTGTTTAACTAATATGCAGAATGGGAAATCAGTTAATCATGAACAACGTAGAACCCGACACATACGCTTATAGGTCCAGGTTGCCATATTAGTACAACGAGATCAAATTTACAAAATTAACACGACAAGGAGAAATAAAACCAACGTATATACGAAAGAATGATGTAACTTAAAATCTGGAGAAACATAAAAGTGAATACACCTGCATTACTGTGGCTGATTTTGAGCCATGTCACCCAGTGTCACCATCCGCTTGTTGTGATTATCAGGCGAACCTCAATCAAATAGTCTGCATCTACCAACATGGCTTAGATCTGCAGTCAGACTTTATTGACTCATGCCATGTTTTGGTTTGGTAGCCCCTACGCTTCTTCCATCTTACTCCTGCCTCAGCCAACATCACGCGTTGAGGTAAGCGGTGGTCAGCCTTACGCAACATATATCCTAACAATCTCAGTTGATGATGGTTTACGACCTCCTAGACTAACCTACCATGTCTTCCAAATACTTCGTATCTATCACCAATATTGCTTATTGTATTATTCCATGATGCACAAGCAATACTTCGAAGATTTCTATGATGAAAGATCTGCAGCCTCTACGGATATCTTCTATTTTTATGGTCTATATTTCGCACCCATAGGTTAAAATAAAGCAAACTACTGCCGGTATACTCATCCTTTCATTGAGAGATGGATATTTTACCTACGCCATACGCACAGCAATTTGGTACAAGTCAAACGAGCTTTCTAAATTTCTGCTGATATTTCCTCAGTCACCGACTCACAAGGATTCGTGAGATTTTCAAGTTAAATAAGTGATTTTTCTCACTCAACTATTTCACTCCTTATGAACAATCTAGGTGATGATGTTGATCAGTCCCGGATAAATGTTCCTTAAGAGACTGCATATTATCAGCATCTCCATCTAGTCGGACTATATCATCTGTGTATTCTAAGTCGACAAGCGAGCTTTCTGAAAGGAAATTAATTCCTGAAGAGTTAAATGGTAAGGGTGAGACTTCTTTTGGAACATCCATGGTGAAACTGAATAAAAACGAGGATAAGGGGCACCCCTAATAAACCACACTTGGAATTAACAATTCTCGTGACTTTTTGCCATATACTCCAACTTGTATTCGATTAGAGAGCCGTTTTGACGTTTATGCACTTTTGAGGTAGCACTTTTAATGGCAATATTACCACAGAACTCCTCGATTTACGAATTTGAAATCTACTTTTAAGTCAATAAATGCAACCGTTGTCGGACTATGGTAAGTGTGCTTACTTACTAGTATCTGGTTAATACATCCTCACTTATTTTTGAAACCAGCTTGGTTTTCCCCAGTTTGTGGTTCCCTTGCTAATAGTTTAGACATTGTGTCAGTCAAACTGATTCTTTTGTGATTGTTAAGAGAGGATTTCCGTCCTTTCCTGTAAACTGGGACCAGTCGGATGAGATTACGTCAAGGTCCCAGACTTTAACTTATTAGCTTGTTAGAATATGAAATGAAAAGTCTTATTGTTTATTTGCAGATTTTGTATTTGTGCTCGCAACTCCTAAGTTTTTTCAGCATACATATACATATATATTCTTTTTCTGTTTGTCTTTTCCATAGATTAATCTCAGTTGGGTTCCAGTGAAAACCACAGAACACTGGATAGCTGTTTTATCGTGGTATAGGGTTCTTCAATTAGGGTTTGAGCCATTTATTCTATCAGGCAATCTGTTATATTTCCTAGATATAACGACCCAATTACTCCCATCGCTTAGTAAGTAGTCTTAGGCACCGAACACTCGACAAGATCTCAAATCAGAACATGTTTGAACAGGAACGAATTATATTTCAAATAACAAGGGTAGACAGAAGTAGGAATCGTTAGTTAGAGAAACGTTAATGTATTTATAGTATTTACATAGGAAGCTACCAGAATCTTCTGCAACAACCCGCTAGAGCTGATTGGTTTAGAAATAGCCAATCAGCGTGCGCCATCACGATCATGCACTGAGCATGCCATAATCTGGTCTATATCCCACTAACACAGTCAAACTCAGGGCCTTCAGATCTCGCGATGTACACTCGGTCATTCACATCAGTTAGGTGAACGAAATAACTGTCTAATGTTCCCAGTCGAGGTCAATCTGTGACTAACACAAACAGTATATTAGATACTAATCACGAAACTACCTCAGCTCATCTATACATATCCTTGTTTATATTAGTATAAGTATTTCCTTGTATTATTGACTAGTTAAGTAAAGATACTATTTCACTCTTTCTGGAATTAAAGCTTGTGGATACTTCTTGGTTGCTCAAATTGGTATAAGTTGAGTTGTGCGCTTCAATCGTCCAACCACTGTAAGTATGCTAAATTGTAGTCCAATAGTTTAGAGAAGTTGTTAATTTCAACCTACTTCTTTACATGTTTACTTTACAGCAATCTTATAGTATAATAGGTAGGGTGGTTAAATTCTGCTTACATTAGGTACTTTTTTAAAACTTCATATGTACTGTACAGATTCATGTACTTGACCTCAAGCTGCCTACTAAGTGTATAGGGGATTTGTTAGGATTCCTCGAAAATCCGTCTAAAAGCTAGTGTAAACGTCAAAACCTACTTTACTGTGTTAAGGTTCCATTAGAATAATCTGAAATGTCTATTTGTCATATTCTGAATGGAAAATTGTAAGCTTTTAGATGTACATCCGGAAATAAATCTTCTGCTTACGTGTACCACCAATTGGATATGTGTCCGGAGTTTGCGGTGGAAGAATTTCGGAGGTCTAAGGAGCACTACATGTTAGTGCTAAACAATATAGTCATAGACTTCCGATACTATTCAGTTGAGGTAACTGAAGTAGGTAGATTGGGGTTTGGATCTGTGACCTGACGTCTTAACTACTTGTCCACTATGGATGAACAACTTGCTCTAGCAAATATATATATATATATATATATATATTTATACGTACTACAATGTAATCTTCATTTTATTACTACTGTTGATTTTATTCTACTAGATAAAGTAACAGAAGAAGATCTACATGCTCTTCTTCATCGTATGATCTATCAATCAAAGCCAACATTAGTCGGTTATGGACGTGTTGAACGACTGCCAACTCTTGATGATATCACTCCTATGCTAAATGAATCATCTAATAAAGTGAAGCCTACAATAAAAAGTAGAATGCCTAAATTATTTAAAGGATTTATTTGAATTTCCTCCTGTTTTCTTTTATAATCTTAACTTGTTTTATCTACATTCATTTCTCCTATTCTCTTTAGCTCTTTGTTTCTCTTCACTATTCATGTAAAGTTATATCATCATTTGTAAATTACTCAATATAATTAGATGATGGTTAGTTGTGTAGATTGTTTACTTGTTGTATCTTTTTTATGCCTGAAGGAGGAGAGGAGGCTGATGTTGTTTATATGAGGGTGGTGGTAGCTATGACATTGATGTACTTTACACTGGCTATTTAATAAGTTTCTATTACTTTATTTCATTTGATCTTGGTCAGGCAATGAAAGAAACAGTCTATTATTGATCGGAAAAAATAGAACAACTGGAAAATATGAACTTAATATTCTTAGTGTCTATCAGTTTGTTCTCATCTCTTTGACTGAAGTTAAATATTTTGCAAGCTTGGAAGCTTGTGAAAACATTGCATTTTCTAGTTATCCTGAAAATCAGTTTTACTGTAACCTCTGCTTTGGAAATTCGGATTTTACTGTCAGTATATAAATGAAACAGTCATCGTTTGTATGGAACAGTCAATGATTTATAGACAGTTAAGTACATTCACTCGTGAAGATCGTAAGTGAAGATAGCTTTGAATGCAGTTTGACTAATACAATAATGGAATGAGTCAATAAGATCCCCGAAGTACAAAAGAAACTTGATGCAAACATAATTATTTAATAGCAACCATATATTTTAGTAATATAGTTGCCGAAGGATTAAACATATTGTGTAATACAGCTACAGAAAGTAGATACCCGATGTCCATCAAAGAAATAGATCGTCACAAAAATCAGAATAATATGCTTGAACTACGATTTGAGTTAGATTATATCTGACAAGTGGGATGCAGAGCGCCCGTTTCGTTCTATTTAGGACTCGTCATTTAGATGTACCTGTATCCCGTTGTTGATATTCACACCAGGTTTCGAACCCAGTTCGTTTAGTGTTAAAACACCGCATTCTCCACTAGGCTACTTACTCCAGACAACTACATTGTTGCAATGGGGAGGTTCAAACTCAACTAAATTATGCTTAAACTAAGAGTTCATTTACGTGCCCTCCAATTCAGATACAAATCACCCAGAAAGTGCCTTCAGCTTCATTATTATTGAGAGAACTAGTTATAAGCAGATAGACGATTAGACAACATCCAAATGTATTTATTAATCTTTTGGATAAATAAAGAGTGGTAGTCGTTTTATACAAATAAATGTGATGGAATATGACAGCTGCAGAAACAAACTTCAATCATTCATTTTGACAGTCGAAACAAATCATAAGACGCTACTTAATTCAAGCCTTATAGCATTGGATAGGGATGGTTATTTTTATGGAGATCAGTATTCGTATTTAATTGAATACGTCGCAGATTGGTGTTGGCAGAGTACCATTAGAAACCATGCAGCACTGGATAGCTGTTTCGTTCTAGTGTGGAACTCAGTAGTGCGCGCCCTGGATTACGCCTTAGGGGCTCCGAGTTGCCAAAAACCTAAGCCTTTACACCACTGGGTCGGCCGGCATCCAATGGTAGAATTCCCACTTCCATCAATGTGATATATAAACCGACGATCATCCATTGTCATTTGTGATAACATTCCCAACATGTCTGGACCCCACCAGTCACGTTTTCTCACTATATCTTCAGGAACATCCTGATGTTAGTCAGTAGTGAGCTGATTATTGTAACTGGATTTAGATGGTTATTTTGGGGGAGATTGGTATTTTTAATTGATCGAATGCGTCACAGTATAATGTTTGAGAGTTTTCCAGATCAAATACTTATTATTGTTAAAGCCTAAGCTATCTTTGTTTAGAAACAATGTATGCCTCACATTAGATCGCCAGTAATTAGTAATGGTTTGTACTTCACTATTTATATTTAAGACGAAAAGTGATCAGTCTCTTGTTATGTTTACATTCTGAAAGGATTGTCTCAATGTAGAGTTACAAAGTTTTAGAATTATTTGTATGTGACAAGAAGTGGGATCTATGACTAGCGTTTTATTCTATTTACGATCCATCAGTTACATACACCTCTGTTGAGTTCGAACTCGGTATCTCTACAGTCAGATACAATAAGCTATTGTCGGGGATGTCAGGTCCCCAGAATCCTCTTGGCAACACTTATTTTTATGATTTATGTAAATTTAGATCTCTCGTTTTCGCGCATAAACGTTCCTTTTTCACCTTCAGTTTGTGTTTCTCACTTAGCAAGACGGCAAATCCTATTGGTTCGTTGTTTGTTTTAGTACGCTATTTGTGACATTCCAAGGACGCTCTATTTTTTGTATATATACGCATGAGGTGTGTCGTTGTTGTCCATCTGTCAGACTGCCTGTGGAATTAAACGCTTCTTTCTGGCGTTGGACTTCTAGTTAGTTGGGCCGCTGCGAAATAGTTTAGCTTATCTGTTGTTATGTCGCTATTCCTGCGTTCGTTAGCAGGTATCAAGGTGTCTTCTTAATTTGCTAAAGAGCAGCTGCTGTCTAGACTCAATAGCTTTGCTGATAACGGACAGCAAGTCTAAATCGGAAGGGACTGAGTGTGAGCTTCACCGTGAATAGGAGCATCAGGATGCAGGTATATTTGACTGATAAGTCCTGGATTCCACTGACATTTACATGCCAAGTTTTCTACTTTAAAGGTCTTGAATTAATTCTGAAACAGTGTAGTCTAGCTCATGTTGCCTTGTCTTCATATGTCAAGTTTGACGTTAACCTTTCAAATGATCACCGTACCAATTTACTATGGACATGGGCTCAAAACCAAATTAAAATGTTTTTTTATCTATTACTATAAATGAACATTTCCGTTCATTGATACTGTCGATGTATACAGGATATCATGATGCACATCCTAGAAAGATTCACTGACCTACAAACACGTGAATGATCTGAAGAAAATATGAATTGACTACTTTTACAAATTTTCTCTAAAGTTAATGAAAATGAAATAAGAAATATCATACAGAAACTAGCACCTAAGTTGGGAAATTGGAAATAATAAATTCAATTTCTTCGTCTAACTATTCCCAGTAGCCGATGATAAGAAGGAATTCAGATTGTCGTACCTGTAAATATGTTGTTCTTCCGACGTTTCTAATTTCATTTCTTTATTATACAATCAAGTCACTTTCAATGTATTCTAGATCTAAATCTTCATCGTCCTTACATTACGCAACCACACCATCTTAAATGAAATTAAAATGAATCACTAAAACTGATTACCTGCTATATGCAACTGAAAAGAATACAATGAAATATAATCTATTTACCTGATATGCCGGGCACCTAACGAAGATTGACTATCTTCGAGAACTGTGGTTTAAGACATTATTTCAATTATTATAACTGTGGACAGTTCAAACATTTCATTTCTATGACTGTTATGTTCCCCTTTCCCGGTCTACCAGTTTAGTATATTTACTCTTAGTATGTTGTTTATTACTATGAACTACGTTTACTTAACTGGTGTACAAACTGTACCCATTCACTGTCACTCTTTCCTTTGTTCTGTTAGATTTATGATTGGTTTACCATGTGGTCTGGTTTTATGTATATATAAAGACATGATTAAAATATAATACTATCTCGATCTCAGTTATCAGTTCTCGGTTCTCAATTCAGGTTCTTCTATTGTCGGCCTAGGGGTGAGTGGGCTTAGGTCAGTCGCGCATTATCAACTAGACACACTCCATTGGCGTTCGCGTGTACCAACCAAAACCCTCTTTTTTCTGGCGTCATAACATTATCATTGTTATCATTCAGAGGATTGTGAAAGTAGTCAATGGGAAAGAACTGGAACTATAGTTAATTTTAGTGACTATTAAATTATCGTTGCTTTATAGTCAAAAGCTCACAAACCAAGATTGCCTATTTATTACTCTGTATATGATACTGGACCAGAAACAATCAACAACCTACTGTGACAGAGAACAAACAACTTCCGGCTAAGGAAGAAATTAGGATAACACACTGGAAGTAGATAGGGCACACATTGAAGAAATCACCAAACTGCGTCACAAAACAAGCAATGACTTGTAATCCACAAGATGAGAAGAAAAGATGAGAACCCATGAACACATTGCACTGGAAATCGGTGCAAACATGAAAAACGATTAGCACATGGGAAAAGAGATTTGAGGACAAAGGTGGTTGAAAAATACTGGTCGATGGCTTATGTTCCACGTGGGGTAACAGATATTGATTGGCTGATCGATATGATACTGAATGTAAAACTCTTGTCCTTTGTTGTTTTCTGTGTCATATACGTGGGATAATAATGACAATCATTTTCTATGTGCTTGAATCAGTTTGTAATCTAATCAGAATTTCTTTAAGAAGACGATTCTCTTGATGATTTTTTTCTAGAAATGTCATTAATCCACCTGAAAAGCAGTTTATTTTAACAAGTCATCTCCATTCTATTGCCTCCTGACTATTTCATTATGACGTAATGCAATTCACTTATTAATACTCTATAAATCTCCAAAAGTACGGCTTAGAACAAAATTGGGTATTACTGATACAAATATCAACAAGACAAATTAATTGTTTTAGCTAATTGGATTCGTCACAGATTAATGTTAGTTGGGCACCAGTGGAAACCAGGGAACAAGTGACAGCTGTTGCATCCTGCCAGGGGAGACTTCAACAGTGCACTGTTATATCAAGGGGTTCAAGAAAAGTAACTAAACTACTTCTCAGAAGACTATTTCGTTTATTTTGGTATATATAAATCGATTATATCATTTCTGTTATTGACATTTTGCCATCGCCATGACTTCTCACTAGACTCACTAACTGCTGTAATAACATTTGTCATTCCAAAACTATGATCTATTAACTGTATTTCTGTACCCTCAGTTCCTAGTTATTATTGTTTCTGTTTTTGCGTGAATATTATTCTTTCGGTTGATACACTGCGTGGTCAGGTTTTGTATTAATAGAAATGAAGTGAAACATTATCTCACTTACTGTCTGGTGGTTAGCTCAATTGTCTTGTTTTATTCATTATAACTTCTGGAGGCTAGTAATCACACAGCAGGTGTATTTACATTCTGATTTGTCCTACTGGGATTACTGTCTTCAATATACTGTGACTGGCCTTATTTTCATGACTTAACATGTATACCCTTGATTCATCCAGCACCTTCAGATTAACGAACACTTAACCTACCCTAGGGATCACCTATTTTTCAGTGATCCTCTACCAACATTATTCTGTGACTAATTTAATCAAGTGAAACTAAATACCACTTCTCATAAACTGCCTCAGTTCAAATTAATTGTTTTTTATGAATCTAACGATTTTGCAAATTATTTTGATTTAGATGATTGAATTCGTCACAGACTGATGTCGGCAGGGTATCATTGAAAACCAGGAAGAACTCGACAGTAGCTTCGTCCTACTACAAGACTCAGAAGTGCGCACCCTCGATTCCGCCTCAGGGCTTCAGATTGCCGAACTCCTGACCCACTACACCACTGGGCCTGCCGGCTGGCATCCAATTATATAATTTCCGCTTCCATCAATTTATTTTATAAATCAATGAAACAGTTGTCTCTTGCTCTTTGGTTTTCAGTGTTACCCTGTCAACATCAATTTTGTGACGAATTCAATCAATCAAGCTGAATATCACTTCCCATAAACTACTTCAATTCAAATTAACTAATTTTTTAAATCTATTGATTTCACAACTTAATTTATACTTTTACAAAAGCATACTACTTATTTATTTTCTATAAGTAGTAATAAGCTGTTAAATAAAAATATCAATGTGTAAATATTGAAATTTGTTTTATTATTTTTATTAAAAAATAAAATAAATATAACAATATTCTATGAATTAATTTTTTTTAAAACAACAACAAAGACAATTGACAAGACATTTACACAATCCAAATACACAACTCAATATCCAGATTATTATTAATACACCGACAATAACACATACAGTAATGACAACTGGTTTCCAACTAGTTGTAGTGAGAAAGAAAAAAAAAAAAAGAAAGTTAAAAGAAACAAAATAATCTGTGTAACATGAAATGAGTATAGATTAGGTAACAAAGCAAAGTGAAAATGAATAAGCTCTAGGTAACTAATGTGATGATTAATTAGCTCAAGCATATGATGTATGTAACAAGTAGTTACGGTTGACAATAGATTAAGTGGTATTATATTTACGTGGATTGACTTTTGGATGTGAGTAGAACAACCAAGGAATGCTAGACATCTGTTTTATCTTAGTATGGAACTTTTCAACACTGCTCTTTCAGGACCACATCAAGGATCAAGCCGTATACCTCCAAGGTTCACAGTGAACGTTTAATTTTTGGATCATTGAGCCAGCTCCCAAAAGTTAATATTTGTAAACTTCCAGTAAATGTTTACAACTTATCACTATTCAAGTAACTGGGAAACTCAAATAATTTCGAGATCGTATTTTGTTAAATCTTTATTGTCATTTGAATAATTGGTAGGTGATAGCTGAAAAATTAGTACTTCAAATATATTAGACACTGATAATGATTTGAATTTTTCTTTTAGAGACAGTTATTCACTCTAGTTGATTATGTTCATCACAGATGAATTTCACTGAAAACTAGAGAGTACAAGAGAGCTGTTTCGTCCTGACGTAGAACTCCTCAGTAGTGCATATTCACGGATCCGTCAGAGAATTTAACCTAGTACATTTAGGTTTTGTAGAGGACCTTTAACTATTTACAACAATGGGCTAGCCAGGGTCCGGGGATAAATTTACAACTTCATGAGGAGAAAAGCATTCTAGAAAACTGGGCTGTCTTCGGGCCACCATGTAGTTGTTCTGTTCAAGTAATCATTCATTATAAGATTCTAGAATATCAACGCACAGACGTTTGTCAATAGTCATTTTTTTCTACCAGGAAAAGGCATTTAGATATGTCATATGGGTGCCTTTGTGACAGTGTCTGTCGTTAAAAGGCATGCTAAAGGATTGCATATACCAAATATAACCTCTCTGTTGGAACATTATTGATCAACACAGGGTTTTTGCCTAGCTGTCATCATTAGTGATACCAATCAAGACTACGGCTTATGTTCCTTTTTATCTAATTTTGTCACAGATATTGTCGTGATAATAGCACTCTTTTCAAATAACTTTTCGACGACTGATTTCTTGGAACCCATTAGTTTATTAAAATAAGCACTAGTAGACATTAGTTGTATGATAGTTGAAGATCAAAGGACAATATACTTATTTTGTGTTATTGTATAATTATTCACCATCTGCATACATAAAACTGACTCAACAGAATCGTGTGTCAAACAGAAACGTATGTAGATCGCTATAAAATATAGGCTATTGAAATAGAAGATATACATAAGTTGGAGGTATTGAATGGTAGTTTGCTTAGAAGCAGCTCTCTCGTACGTAAGGTAACGAAGTAAGCAACAATCAAATCAAGCATAGAATTGTAAAATAAATTGGTGTAATTATGAATCTACATCGACAGGGATAGATATGACACTTGTTACGTATAACTAGTCACCACCTAACTTGTCGGACGATGTTGGTTGATATAAGGATGTGACGGAAGAAAATATGGGGTAACACAATTAAAATATGGTATCCTTTCATGAAGTCGTCAACTGTTGGTCTAAGTCGTGTTACGAAATAAAGATTACCTGGTTGGGTTCCGCTTGATAATCTTCATTAATGGTTTCATACACCATATGACATAGCTGAGAGTCTATCAGAGTAAAGCAGATGTACTCCCTCTATATCTTGTCTTATCCTTTCACTCCTTCTTGTCACACTCTATGCTAGTAATAATCTTAATTTGATATGGTAGTACTAATGTGGTATCGTAAATTGAGAACACGAATTCAGGATTGGCTGGTTTACTACAAAACGGCTTATTCTTCATTGTATTAAAATGTATAATGTTGAATAAACCTAGAATTCTCATCAATAAAACTATTCTTTATAGTCTCTCTATAAGTTGACAAAGATAATTCAATAATAGTCATTTAGATGCAACTTAATTCAATCGAATGTCAATTCTGTTCATTGCACATGTAATTTAGTAGTCAAGACAACACAAATAGCAGGAACAAATGAAAAATGAAGATTGAAAGTAGAAACAATCTTCATTTTCAGTATATAAATTATTTAATTGACCCGCCAACCATAAATCCATCATGGTCGATTCATACAAATGTATGCATACAAGACAAATGTAAATATCATTATTAATATTCAAATCTCGATAGTTTCTGTGTATTTGAAACTAAATTTTGCCGGAGTATTAGTAGTAGTAGTAGTAGTAGTAGTGGTTGTTGTTGTTGTAGTAGCAGTAGTAGTACTAGTAGCAGCTTCAGAAGTAATCGTAGAAGCATTGGTGGTAGTAGTAGTAGTAGTAGTTGTTGTTGTTATTAGCTGATAAATAATAATATTTTATTAAACAATTTCAAAGTTCAGAATTACACAGAACACAAGGAATGAATGTGACTGTTTTTGAGACTTTCTAATTATAATTTTCAACTAGTGATTAAAACAGTTGTATTGAGCATCAATCAATTTACCTTTATCTGTCATCATGACTGAGAACAACAATTAATTACTTTAACGACAGTTCCTACATGTTCATTTGGTAGACTTTGTCTTTTACTCTCATTCTACAACGTCATTCAACATTGGCTAATAAATTATTGAATGACAAAAGATCGATAGATATACTATACCATACTGTACCATGCTATACTATACTACACTGTACTGTACTCTCAATCAATCAATCAGTCAATGCCTGTTACCCCATGTGCAGCATAGGCCGTCTACCAACATTCTCCAACCAACTCTGTCTTGGGATTTCCTTTCCAGCTCTTCCCAAGTGCTCTTCATTCTCTTCATGTCTGTTTCCAATTCCCGACGCAATGTGTTCCGGGGTCTTCCACTGTTTCTTTGGCCTTTAGAATTCCAAGTTAGTGCTTGTCTTGTGACACAATTTGATGGTTTCCTCAATGTGTGTCCAATCTACCTCCAGTGTCTTTTTCTAATTTCTTCCTCAAATGGAAGTTGATTAGTTCTCTGCCACAAAAGGTTGTTGTTGATGGTATCTACTTTACTGTACTATATTATACCTAACTATAACATACTATACTATACTATACCGTACTATATTATACTGTACTGCACTACATCATACTATACTATACTGTAAGCATGATACATTACTTAGGCTTAATTCTATCAAATAACAAATGATCAATTCAATAGAAATAATGAATACTTACCGAACTTTTTTACAACAGTCATCTTGACCATTTGAATTCTTACAACAGTAACGATGATACAAAAAACTGTCGCCGACATCACATTTTACATCTATTGAAATTAATATAAAAAAAAAGATTTTCATAAGAACTAGTTACATTTTAATTAAGCAATAAGTAATAAGTAGTTTAAAGTAGGGGAAGCATCATCGATGAACAGGGAGGGTCCGATGCAGATGTAAAGACAAGGATTGGCAAAGCCAGAGCAGCATTCCTACAGTTGAAAAACATATGGGACTCAAAACAAATATCAACTAACCTCAAAGTCAGACTCTTCAATTCAAACGTGAAGACAGTTCTGCTGTATGGAGCTGAAACTTGGAGAATTACTGCAAACATCATCAGAATGGTACAAGTATTTATAAACAACTGTCTACGAAAGATACTGAATGTCCGTTGGCCGGAAACCATCAGCAACAGCTTACTATGGGAGAGGACAAACCAACTTCCAGCCGAAGAGGAAATTAGGAAAAGACGGTATTACTATTGTATTTAGTATTTTTTTTCATTGGTTGAATACGTCACAGATTGATGTTGACATGGTACTATTGAAAGTCAGGGGGGGGTCACAGGACAGCTGTTTCATTCTAGTACGGAACTACTCTAGTGTAAATTTGGCATAAATAATTGCTGTTTAGAACCACTTTTAGTAATTTTGGATAGAGCTATTCAATTCAGATGGTTCCACAATATTCGGTGTAGGATGCATTTCGTTATCATAACAAAATTCATTTAATTCCTATTATAGAAACAGTCAAACATGTTATTTTTGTATATGATAATAACCACTCTTATACAAAATTAAACAGGCTGATTTGATAGTAACTAAATGTTTGATCAAGAAAGTTGATAGTAAATTATCATGTATTACTACCTCCTTATTAAGGGTCGTTTGATAATTAAGCCATTTCGTTGTGTGTTCGAATCTGTAAATCATGATTACATCTACTTATGTATATGTGACCACAATGTCTTGACGTTTATATTGAAAATTCTGATTTTGATGTTAGCTGACAACTGTTTTGAGTCACAGATATTCTTCAGTTGTACAAATGCTTTTCTTGGATTGACAATCCGTGTCTTAACATCTGCATCGGATCAGATGATACTTGTTTGTCGATGGTGGCATCCAGTTATATAAATTTTTTCACATCTTCTATAATCAAGTGTGGTTGGGTTGGTGCTCGTTGTGTTGTGTTACATCTAAGGATATTACATTTTCTCCTGCTACCGTGGTTGATGTCATATCGTTCATTTTCGTCTGCATTTGTAACTATGTGTCTGATAGAAGAGCCAGGTCATGTGCAAAGTCAAAGTCATCTTGTTGCATCGATGTTGTCCACTGTTTTCCGAGAGTGTCTTGTGATGTTGCAGTCTTCGTGATCCAGTCAACCACCAGCAGGTAAAGAAAGAACGATTGTAAACGGCCTTGTCTGAAACCGGTCTTCACTTCGAATGAATCTGTGAGCTGACCTCTGTGTATCGTATAGATATCTCATATCTTCTTCTCTTTCTGCTTTTCCCTCCGTCATTGTTAAGTCCTCTACATATTTCCGTTTATCCGACCTAATACTCCTCTTCACTTGTTTATTAACTTTTGTGTATTTGGACTGTGCCATGGCTTTCTCTGTTCTTATCCTGGTGTTATTGATTGCTATCTTCCTGACCCTCTTTTCTTGGATCTTATCCATTGTATCAATAGAAATCCATTCTTTATGGTGGTGCTCATTGCGAATCAAAACCTCCTGACATGTTGTAGTTATTATTTCCTTAATCTTTTTACAGTTGTCCTCCGTAGTGGTTGCATCTTTCTTATGGTAGATCGTGGAATGCCTGGAACTTATTGTTGAGAATTATTTTGAATTCTGTATCCCGGAAAAGGACTGTGATGAACTTAGTAACAAATATAAGGGTACAATATCTGATAAGACAACTGTTCTTAGTTATTTCAACTAAAAGTTAAATTCAAAGGTATTAAATGCTGATAATCATAAGAAGTTTGCAGAATGTATAGTTCAGTTGATGACAGAATAACAATAGTTACATAACTATTATTATTATCATAATTAATCATGAATATTCATGTATTATTAATAAATAGTTCAAGTCAATTGAAGTTCTCGTCGACAGTAGTAGCAATACCTCATGAATAACGTTTTTATATATACGATGTTGCTTAAAATGGAGTCTATGTATTTGCATAGCGCAAAAGTTTGACGTTATTACGTTGAATGTTAAAAATGCAGTATTAGTATTTGGTGACTGACCTTTTTTCATTGTTCATTTTCGTGCTGGGCTTCTAGACAAATCAAATCAATCTACATAATGTAGTTCTAGAATCTAAATGACTGTTATCCTTATTTGTTGTGCCAGGGTGATTACATTCATTCTGATTGCTATAAAACATAGAATAAGCATTCAATTTTGTAGCTATTATTTGTCTATCTTACTAGGTGGTGTGCTGGGCAGATTTTTACTTATATATATATAGCAGTAGCCTCTACAGCTGTAGGCCTCAACGTACACAAAGAGAAAATCAAGATCATTAGATGTAAAACAACAAGCACCAACTCAATCACACCTAACTTGATGGAAAAGCTGTAAGAGATATCGAAACTTTTACATAATTGAACAATATTATCGATAAACATGGAGCATCAATACTGATGCAAATTTTAAAGCACGGATTTGCAAGGCAATAACAGCATTTCTACAATTTAAGAATATCTGGAGTTCAAAACTACTGTCAGTCAACATCAAAGTCTGAATTTTCAATACAAGTATGTAGAAAGTTCTATTGTATGCAGTTGAAACTTGTATGATGAACTATGGACACCATCATCCGAAGGTTGCAAATATTCATAAACAGTTGTCGATGCAAGAAACCTACTCCGGCTACATTGACAAGACAACATCAGCAACAACGACTTTCTGTGGTACACAATAAGCCAACCAAATTCCAAGTGTGGAGAAAGTTTGGAAAAGACACTGGAAGTGAATTGGACACATGTTGGGGAAATCACCACACTGCATCACAAGACAAGCACTAACTTGAAATCCCAAAGGCCAAAGGAAAAGAAAAAGACCAAAGAACGCATTGGTTTGGAAATTGCAAGTATACATGAAGGGAATAAATAACATTTGGGAAGAGCTGGATTTAAGGACAGAGTTGATAAGAGAATATTCGTCAGCGCCCTATACTCCACGTAAGGTAACAGTTACTGACTGATTGATTGATATGTATTATTAACGTACTGATGCTATTGTACAGATAGACACTGAAAGCCTCCTTATAAGGCTTTTTATCCCATTGAACAAAACATCATGTTAATCCTTCTGTTGGGCTATAGATCGTACCTATCATATTATTATAAGCTTGTATTATGACATCATCATTGTTCATCTTCTCCTATCCAATAGACAACTCAATAATGAATAAATTGAAAAAATAACATCTTTATACTGAAGTACATGTTTTCAACGGCTTTCAATGTAACTACAAGGTCAGGTTGAATGTATACTGATGAGAGTCTTCATTTTTTTTTACGTCGAAACATTCATTTAAGTTTTCTTGTTTTACTTTTTAATATTCATTTGAACTTAATTCACCCTAGAATGTAGAAATCTATAAAATTCAAAAATCTCATCAACCTTTCATTACTAAAAGTTCAGTAGAGAACTTAATATAATCAATTAGTCCAGTTTTGTTAAATTACATAGCAACTAGTGTTTTTCTTTAGTGTTTAATTTATTCAAAACAATTAGATTTTTCATTAGTTAATTAAATAAACTACTTAAATATGCTGTGCTACTACAAATCTATATTTAGCCTGATCGTGTAAATCTTAAAGTACAGAATAGGCAATATACGATATAACAATATTCATAATTTGACTTGTATATGAAGTTTTGCTGACATCTATCATCATCATCATCATCATCATTAACATCGACCATTCTGAAGGTGAAGAGTGGGGGCGGGGGCTGATTACAGTTATTAATGCTATTTAACGCTATATTATCTTTGAGCTTTATAAAACTTGTCACGAGTTAATCAGTCGGTTAACACTCATACTGTATTAATATGTTATAATACTGATTATGTAACCTGTATTGTAATAAGTACAGAGATGGAAAATGTTACTGCCAATTTGTTAATTATTCAATACCATGAACTAAATTATGTATAGTGACTAAGATGGCTTTATGAAAATTTGCATTTCATTTTATTGTTTGTATCTGTCATAGATCTTAGTTGCGTACCAATAGAAACCACGTAAGATTTGACAGTTCTCTCGTCATAGTATAGGACTTCTCAGTTATAAGCACCTTGGATTTTGCTAACGAATTGAATTTAGCTCCTATTAATGGTATTAACTAGTAGTAATAAATTAAAGTGGAGATTCTATTATCAGATAGTGGACCAATGGTACTAAAGTGTAAGAATTTGCCATGAGACCTCTATATACTGTGTTCAGTTTTCGCGTGGAATTGAAGTAGGATACTTTTGAAGAATTCCAAACTAAGACGAAACAGTTATCCAATATTTCTCGAATTCTAGTGATACTCAATCGAGATCATTCTGTGACGAATACAAACAATAAAGTTATATTCATTATTACTGTTGCCAAGTTATAAAACAACTAGAGATTAACTGCAAAATTTGTTGAATGATACATTCATAGTTATTTGTTTATTCAATGCAAATAAAACAGTAAGAAAAGAAAATCGGAATCACAATAAATTGGTGAAAATTCATCTAGTATGCTTCTTATATTATTAATAGTTGCCTGTATAAATCCGTTTGTATGTACCATAGCAACTAATTCCGGTAGGACAAAATGAAAGAGATTCCTTAGATTTGTCTAAACATGCTATAGAAACTTTCGATTTAAAAGTATTCAAAGTAAAAGTCAGTACTTTAGTTTCAACATGTATCTTGAATACAGAACATCAGATGGAGATCATTAATTTCTTCAGTGTAGTCAATAAACGGTCAAGCTCTAACTTTTTGAAGTTATCTAAAACTTTATATTTTTGTAATTGAAATAATCCTTGATCTTTCCTCAGTTTAGTAACCAACATAATATTCCTCGAAACTTTAACATTTTGAGGCTTATTCTGTGTATCATTCTCATAATTGATTACTTTGTTACGTCATATTTTCTAAACTGTTGTATTTCAATGAAACTGATCATAGAAACAACTTAACTTTATTGTTTGTATCCATACTAATTATTAATAGACATTCTTATTATACAGTCAATTACTTCTCAAGACCATCTACATATTATCAATAATCTTGAGCTGTCTTTCTCATATAACATAATAATCTGTTTGATACTTAAACTGTATTCGGATTTGAATTAGGGTAGTTTCGTGGAAATGGGTACTGAGATAAGTTGGATGATTGTTAAGCTCTATCACTAGTTAGCAAAAGAGAAGAGGAATTCCACCATTGGACGCCTAAGCATTAGTATAGAAAGTTTTGTTAATTGATAACCTGAAGGTCTTGAATTGAATTCCTCGGCGGAATCGACGGTACTCAATGCTAAGGCGTCCCGTAATAGGAAGGATTAGTTATCCACTGCTCCATGGTTTTTCAGTTGTGCTCAACCAACATTAATCTGTAATGATTTACAAACAAATAATTTCATTTGAATTAGTCTTATTACCTCATCAAACTAACATGTACGTGGTTCATATAACCTATCGACTAAACTTATTTGTTTTCGGTTTGGTTGCTTTCTCTGAGCTGAATGGTTTAATTGGAGAAGCTTCATCATCGCTTACTTCTTACAGAAGCAATACTTGTGAATTTCTCCATATGTAACAATCAGTTTGTTCTGTAAACTTTCAATCTGATTGGCTGTCGTTGTTGACATCTGTCCTGTCACACTCTACACATTTAATTTGCTTTCTTACCTTCTCGGCTTGATTTAATTCATTGTAGTTGTTTATTAATTTTCTAAATGGCTGGTAAATATCATCTATTTCAATGTGTTTATTGATTACTGATTGGCCTAAATGCTAAGCCAGGCTATATAACTTTTCTGGTTTGATTTGTGTTTCGTATGTCTAAAATTATTGCATTTTCCCAGTCGAAAATGTATCCGTATTTGTTAGTGTCAATAGGTGTAAGAGAAGTTATGCCATAGAGGTTGCCAACTAATGTATGCTCAAGTAAGCGGAGATGAAGATATCTGCCACTTTGTTTAATGTAGTGATTATTACAGTTGGAGTAATTTATTTTGTTGGTAACATCTAGTTTATCTTCTTTTGCTATTTTTATCCTATGGTTTGCATAAAATTGATTGTAATGAACTCGTTGACTTGTGCAATACATTTATTCCTAACGTCCTAGTTTTGTGTGTACGGTGGAATGATCTATTTGTTGGTTTCGACATTTAATGATACATTACTATGTTATGACGCCACTGCTATGTTTTCACTGCCAGTTGAAACAATATACGCGTGAATTCTTATGGACTTACTACGGTTCGCGTACGATCTCTAGGGTAGCCGAATTATACGCCTGATTGCTACGATTTTCCTCGATACCGTTTAATTGCGAACGCTACCTCAGATACTTGTACTTCTGTCGGATACCAAACTTGTTCTCACAATCCACAGCTATTCCAAAAGACTGGATTTGTAGGAAGATTGTATTGTGGAGCAAAACGGAGATTTTTTATATCAATTAATTTTAAGTTAATGTAATGAGTTTACAAGTCAAGCTTACAAAAAATCAATACAACTTATCTCGCTTGATCAATTTAACCATTGTATTTTTGGGGATTAGGAATCCCCAACATACTACGAATGAGGTCAACAGGATAGGGAATCAAAATAAATGTACAAAATGTAAAAGGACAAGTATGAACAACAACCAATGAAATTAAAGGTCCCAAGAACAAGCTGTCATTCGCATATGGCGAAAATTTGATAGTTCACTCTCTCTAGAAGTTTGTATAGACAAAGTCATTTAAAAATGATGATGAAAACTTCAGTAATTAAATCATCCAGCTTAGAGATATAAAATAATCCAAAACCATTCATATGAGCTACAACGTTCTTCTATCATCAATTAGTTATTACTGATTATTTCTTAATTCGTAACTGAGAAATGACCGTGTGAAACTGAGTTAATAGTTAACTTGAAGGATTGTTCTACATGTAACGCATTGTATGCATTTGTTGGGGATATCAGATCCCCAGAATTCACTTGGTAAACTAGTTATTTTTGTGATTTATTTGTGTAAATTTAAATTCTCGTTTTCGCGCCAAAAACTTCCCTTTTCACCTTCAGTTCGTGTTACCCACTTAGCGAGACGCTAAATCTTATTGGTTCGTTGTTTATTTTAGTACGCTTTTTGTAACGTTTCAAGGACGCTCTCCTTTTTTAATATATACGCATGAGATGTGTGATTGTTATTCCGTTTGTTAGACTGCCTGTGGAATTAAACGCTTCTACTGACTTTGGACTTCTTCCTCTAGTTATCTAGGCTGGGGCGCTGTGAATAGCTTAGTTTACTTATTGTTGGGTCGCTGGTCATACGTTTGCAAGCAGGTATCGAGGTGTTATTTAATTCGCGAGATCCCCAGCAGCATTTCAGTAATATAAAATCTATTCATTAAAATATTTAATGAATATAACAATTTAGATAAGAAGTAATTTCTTTTCAATTAGCTCTTACAATAATAGACATGGATACAGTTTACAAAAATAATAATAAAATCGATATCGGTCAAAGGATGGTGCATTAGATTATGGCGTATACCATGTACTAATGAAATTGAATTGAGATAGCTGTTTGTGGAGATCGGTATTTGTTAAATGATGGAATACGCCATAGATTGATGTTGGGAGGGTAACATTGAAAATCAAGAGGCATTCGACAGCTACCTCGTTCGATTGTATAATTCCTCATCAGTGCATACCTCAGATTACGTCCTTCCACTCCAGAAGCTTCTGCAGCCTCTGCACCACTGGGCCGGTATCGAATGATAAAATTTCTACTTCCATCAATTTGTGATGCAGTCTGATTCAAAATGCATATATAGGATTAGGTGATTGGCATTTGCTATCGGGACGTTATTATTACTAATCTAGAAGGTGTTGGATTACTTTGTACAGAGTTTACGTGTATTTGTGGACTCAATATTACACTATCCACAGACACACGGGATAGACTAATTTTCTGTTACAATGGTTGTTGGCAAAGATGTCAAATAAGGACAGGCAGTTTCTTTAGCGAGTCTAGACTAACATTTAAGCAAACCTCCACGTTGATTGTAATGTGGATAATCCAGTTGATTGTTTCTTTCTTATCGTTTCTTGTAAACATAAGCGAATCCTGATAAGTGCAGTGGTATGAGCACTTCTGAAACATATGTTTAGAAATGGTGTTACATTTGTCTTTAGGAAGCGCTGAAAATGGGCTTTTTCAGTATATTTTAGACTTAACTTCAAGAACCATAATACTAATATTTCAGCTGAACATCCTCCTAGGGACTGCAATTTATACGAATGATTGGAGGGCTTACCGGCCACTTTAAAGACTTGGATACATTTACTGTGTCGTAGTTCATGAAAGACATTGTGTAAAACCAAGTACTGGTGTTCATACAAAAAACCATCGATGGTTATTGGTCACATCAAAAAAAGTTGCTAAGATATTATGAAGGTTTTAGAAACAATATGATTTAGATTCACATGGATGAGTTTCTATGTCGTTCATGTTATGAGTTTCAAATGAATCAACTCATTCCTGACCCTTCAAAGTTTATAAATCATGTAGATAATTGAATCCTTTATAATATTTTTTAACCTTCATTTATTATTTTTCATTATAAATTATAGTTTCATGGATAACTACGTTCCTATTGGCTAAAAATTGATTCAGAATAATCTATTGTCCTTCAAGTTCCCTAGAAAATTTTAATTTCAGCCATTTTATGAAAACGCAGATCAAGTTTGTGGATGCGCATGGCAACAAATTCTGTCATATGTAAAAGATGAACATTTAAGCCAATGTTGAATAGTTGATGGAACTCGATAAATAACTCTGAAAGATTTATTAAGCTCAACTAGATATTCTGTCACAATCAAGTTGTTCAGAATAAAAATTTTAATCTGTTTAACTTTTCCTTTATTTAACTAAAACAGATTATGCTCTATGACACGATAAGAGACCTATCTGATTGTTCCCCCCTCCTATTATATAACTGGTTCCACAGGATCAGTTAACTAGATAAATAGACACAGAATTAAGACAGTCTTTTGTTGCTGTTGGAAAATGTCTCATTTAATTTTGCCCTCTCTAGTTACATCATTTTCAAACTGTAGTTTTAAAAATAATGTCTTATTCAGGAGGAAGCGGTGGGTGACATACACTAACTTCGAATTTTGTTTCGTTTGGTTCATGTGTTTAATAATGAATACGGTATTGTAACCGTTGATGCTAAGTACATTATGAATATTAATTAGCTCTATTTTAGTTACTAAGTTCCTTCTGTATTTAGGTAGCATATAACAGCAGAAATGGGTATAATGCCTTTAATTTGCTTTTATGGGTACATCTATCCTTAGTGAACCTTCTACTCATCCAATTAATGTGATCAATATTTAGGAATGTGATACTAATATTTGGTGCATTAAAAACTGGTCTATCACATTTGGTGTAAGTAATTCATTGTCTTTACTCTTACAGATCTAAAGTATTACTATTCCATCTCTGATCAAAGCACTTCATCAATTCTTTTACCTGATATTATGTGATCAGTTAGTCTTTAATCGACATATCCTTAGTAAATCGTCAATTATCTTTATGAACATAGTAGTAGTTGACTGAATTCATCATATATTGATGTTAGTAGCGAAACACTGAAAACTATGGGGCACTATACAACTGTTTTGTCTTAGTATGGGACTTCTTATCAGTGCGCACTCTATATCTCTTTGCCCTCTGAGGATTCAGATTGGCGAACACCTAACCCTCTGCACCACTGGGCTAGCATCCAATAATAGAATTCCCACTTCTATCAATTTGTGATATACGGCGATATACCACGATCATCCATTGTCATTGGTTATAACTATATCATTCTTGACAAGTCTGAACTCAGCCAGCCCATAAGACGAAATTTAGAGTGTGCAATGCCCAGTCGTCCCATACTAGGACAAAACAGCGGTCCAATGATCCCTGGTTTTTCCGTGGTACCGTGTCAACATCAATCGATGACGAATTCAATCAACTAAACTTAGTACCAATTCCCATGAACTATCTTGATTCAATTACATTGGTATTTGTTATACGTTATAACCTAATACTCCGCCACCATTTGATTGGTAGTGTTTTTCTTACAAGTATAAAACTTCGATGTAAAATTAAGATAAGTTGAAATTTCTTCTTGTTTCATTTATTGTTTACATTATACCATTCAATGTTATTTATTCATTGTCATTTAAAACATTATGAATAGTCAATAATTGTATCCTGATTATTTGAACTATACAAAACTATTCACATTAAAATGATGTAATACGTTTTGAAATTGTCATGGTATTAGATGTATTGTTTCTATGAATATTAATGAGTCAATTATGTTCCCATTAAATAATCATAATAGTTGAATGCAAGTTAATCACATAAGAAGTGAAATAAATGTTTAGTAATTAAAGTGTATATTAGTTAACTACAGTAGACAATATGGATGGAATCAGACGAATTGGACTTCATAGATGAACGACCTAGTCCTATTTTCAAACGATAAATGTATGATATCCCTAGATATAACTTAATGTATATGTTAATGCATATACCCCTAAATTGAGACGATTGACTTTGTATGTCAATGACTTTTAGAAAAACAAATAAACACTAATATTCTGAAGGTTAACATCAAAGATCTACTGTTAAGATGTTTACTGAATATCATATTCAATAATACATATTATACATAAATTGTTAGATTTTCAATATATTTACCTTTAAGTCAGATGCTAGTAGATTTCTTCTTCGTGAAATTAAAAGATACCCTCCACAAGGAAGGCTCTCTTTAAACGGAACTTTAACTGCCGTTAAATTGTTGATTATAATGTATTCAAAAAAGAGTTCTTAATGCATTTTACTAGTGTACACCCAACAATCACTTTTACTTATGAGAATGAATATGACAATAAATTGCATTGCCTTGATATTTTATTAAGAATAAGGGAACATGCAAAAGTGTATACAGAAATAATTTCAATGCTAGCCAATACATTCATTTCTATAGGTTCACATCTATCCAGGATAAAGATAAATCATGTTAAATGTCGAACTAACTAAATAGATATGATTTCAGAGGATACCACTAAGTAGGAATTAGTGTTCATCAATAATACTCTGACTGATTTACGAAATGTCAAAGCATTCGTGAAGGAATACATGAATGTAGGGAATAAAAAGTCATTGAAATGGACCACCAGGAAGGAAATTTTATTCTTGAAGTTATAATTTAACCTAGATGTTGCTAATGATGCTTTAGAGTAGACGACCTCAATACAACAGTAATTTAACAGTATGAATTTACTTGGATTTAGGGGGGGGGAGAGATTAAAGTCCAGGAGGCTAATTTTGTCTCACTCAGATTATTGTTTTCCTCAAGTTTTACTTAACTTTTTATAGCGAAATATTTATTCAGTTGATTCGTATTGTTCTTATCACTACTATTAGCACATCTCTCCACTTACTATCAATTAACACTTCTTACTGATTATGATCAACAGTTATGTAAACTGTCTAAATTGTTTTAATTGGCTTAAAATTGTCCAGATTCGCATATTAATATCAGTATATGTATTCCATTAAAGTCTGATGAAGATCTAATTAATGCTTCTGTTTGTGTTGTTCAAATGTAAACAAACAAACAAGAAAAACATCCGATGGGTGCGCACTGCTGAGGAGTTCCACACTAGAACGAAACGGCTGTTCAGTGTTTCCTGGTTTTCAATGCTACCCTGCCAACATCAATCTGTGATATATTCAATCAAATGAAAAAAACATTTAACTTGATTGTGTTCTCTGACCTGAATAGTTTAATTCCTAACCTGTCATCGTTATTCTAGACAATGTCGTCAATGTCAATTTCACATAGAAGTGATTTATATGAGTTTCTTCGCATCCAACTAACAGTATGTTCTATTGTCGAGAAACGACAACGAAACTATTCAACTACAATGTCATAATCAAAATGATATAATCTTTTTCTATCATCTTAACAGAAAATATCTTATAACAAACAAAGGATAACAATAATAATAATAATCATCTTTAAACTCACTGCCACAATTAGTTTGTTCTGCATTGTATTCATTAAATTGTAAAATAAAAAATATTATCATCCAAATAATAAATTTCATTGTAAGAAAATAATAATTAGAAAAGAATAATATTAATAATTAAATTTTTATTTATTCAACTTTCAATATATATATATATATATATATATATATATATATATATATATATATATACAACTGAGCCAATCAGATTTATTCAAACTCCAAGGTCATTCATTTGTCAGATTAATACATATAAACAAACAAACAAACAAACAAAAATGTGTTTATCTTTATAAGAAATCAATAAATAAGTAACGTCATCATGGAGATTATTTTCTTGTAAATGAAGTGTTATTTATGTTATTCACATGAATGATTATCATCAATGAAATGACTAAAATAGAAATCATTAAAGAAATGGATATACATAATGATAATAATAATAATAATAACAAAAAATATAGATGCAATTGAATTGAAATGATTTTGTGATGATTGGTATTACGTTGGATTCATAGCTTTTAATGATTAGTGTGCCGTAGATACAAAATAGTGAACACCAACGCGATTACATGTGATTTGATAGAGAATCTTTGGTAGATGTGCAAACTTTTACATAACTGAATAGTATTATTGATAAACAAAGGGTATCTCTACTGATGCAAACTGTAAAAGCATAGATTTTCAAAGCAATGACAGCATTCCTACAATTGAAGAATATCTACAACTCAAAACAAACATGTAGAAAGTCCTGTTGTCTGCAGTTGAAACTTGTATGGAGAACTACATACACCATCATTCGAAAGATACAAGTATTCATAAACAGTTGTCTACAGAATGTGCCTACTTCAGATCCATTGGCCTTACACCATATTGTTGCAGAGAATAGACTGACCAGAATCCAATTGAGGAAGAAATTCGGAAAAGACACTGTAGATGAATAGGATGAACATTGAAGAAACCATCAAACTACGTCACAAGATAAGCATTAAATTGAAATTTTCGGGGCCAAATTGAAAGATAAAGAATACATGGTTTCGGCAATTAGAGGCATACATGGGAAGAATGAATAGTAGATGATAATAAGGGGAAAATAGATCTGAAGACAGAGTTGATTAGATGAAGTTGGTCGGCTGACTATGCCCCACGGGTGGTAACAGGCACTAACTGATTGAATGACTGAATGGTTGCAGTCAAATTCATATATTATAAATCATTGTTCTATGTTGTATTGAATTCCATTGTATCATCTGATTGTGCGTTATATTTCATAATCATGTGTAATGATACTTGGTGTAGGGGGTTTAGTAGAAGAAAAGAAGTGAAATATTAATCCAATTCTCAGACAATCAGTATCATCTGATAAGGTTATTGAAATACTTTTAGGATAAGTACCATAAAAAGGCTTACATCTAGTGATATATAAAACATGAAGTTAAAAGTAATCATGGTTTTCTATCAAAAGACCTCATTTGGGTGTTGTGAAGATTGTTGAACTGTCAACTTACTATTATGAATCGGTGTAAGCTAGACAACTATCGAAGACCAGGAAACACTGATCACCTGTCTTATCTTAATACTGAGCGCTTTAGATGATCGCGAACACCATCCCACCAAGGATTGAGACTAGAACTAAAAGACTTCAAGTTAAACGCTTAAATATAAGACTAATGAGTCAGATTTCAACGGCTGATATTTGAGAGACCTTGTCCGTTGCCACTGGTAGGTAACTACGACAGATTAGACATTGCTGAACTCGACAGAACACATCTTCCTAGTGCGGCTGCAAGAACTACCTCTTAAAGTCAGTCACTAGGAAGTTGATATTAGTTAATCGTTTACTGTAAAGCCTGAAAGTATTGGTCTAAATACCATTGTGTGGTCTGCTTAAGAGTCCTACACTAGTACGAAACAGCTGTAGACCGCTTCTTGGTTTTCAGTTGTTGTCTGACTCAAAACAATTTACTATATCAGATTTAAAAAAGTTTGAGTTGAACAGTGTAAACCTCATCATCAGTTGTTTTTTAACAAGTTAAATAAATTAACGTCTTACAAACTGATGGAAACCCCCCAAAAATCAACTTGTATAGCTTTTATTGGTTAGCTCGTTTTTAGCAAGGTTGTTTTCTAAGGGATGATGTTACTTACCATATGCTCAACCCTCCTTCTTTTTACATAGCTTTGGACCAGTAATAACCCTAGAAAGGCTCCAAGCCGAATTAAGTCAATCTATAGGGAGTTTCAACAAAACAATTCTGCTCTGATTGAAGTTGATGTTGATAATAATATTTTAAATGATGGAAAGAGGAAAATGTTACAGATACATTTTTCGTAGCATTCTTAAGGTCTCTGAAGTAGATGGTTTAACAGTATGCTTTTTGTTGTCATCATTAGTGCCTACATCAAGTTTTAAGTAAAGATTCTTATTATTATTAAGAGTTAAATAATTAGTGATTGATTTGGATTTTAGAAACCCTCTGATATTCTTGGAATTAGTTTGATATTTTCCTAGTCAAATCATTGTTCTTATTTGTCTGAATACAATGGCATAAATGATAGAATCTAATGTCTATTCAGGTGAATGAAACGTTCATTTTGTTCAATATGACATTTCATTGGTCGTCCATTTGTGTTGCGTTTTTCGGTTTAAATAAAATACAAAGAAGTGTCCGTGATGATTATCGAGTGGTAGTAGTTACTAATTATCTTAAAATTTAATTAATGTGTATTTGGATCTTTCCTTTGTTCTGCTATTGACTTAAATTGGCCAGTCTTTGAGTTCGAGTCCGGGTGTGAACACTAACATTGGGATACAAGCAGATCCAGCTGACGAGTCCGAAATGGGGTGAAACGCACCTCTTGAATTCCGCTTACCAGTATCTGAAATGTTTTTTGTAAACGGTAGAATGACCTGGTTATTGATTTGCAGAGGAGGGAGAATTTACAGACTATATTTTGACCTTTTTAGACATATTTTGAGAACGTTAGAAAGATGCACTTATCCTATTCTAGTGTTGTTATTTACTCACTGAGTCAAGTTCATTCTTCAGTGAGTAACTTTGTTTACATAACCACATTTGTTAAATGTCATGTGCAAATACTTCCGAAATTGTATGTATCTAGTTGATGTTAGGGACTGATCATCAGCTACTGGCATACACCTGTCATGAGTGGAGTGCATCGATACACCAGTTATTTACATGTACCTACACCTCACTCTTGATATTCACACTTAAACTAGAACTCAGCTCGTTTGATGCCAAAATGTCAAACCATTCACTATTACGCCATAATTCAACTAAAGTCATACTTATTAACTACTTCTATATCAAGTCAATAAAGACTGATCAATTTCAGTGTATAACAAATCAACTTGGATGATTCATGATACATTGAAATCAACTGATTATTTGTTTTGTGTTGTTCAACTTAAATAACAATGAATAATAAATACTTTTCATTTTTGTCTACATGATAATCAACTTTGTAATCTTCTAATCTCTTGATAGTACTAAAAGTTATTATTATGTTTTCTATTGTGTTACATTCATGTCGACACATTTTATTGTTATACAATTTGTTGAAACTATTTTATTTTGTCTATAAAGTATATTCCATTAAGTATAATGTTATGCCTTAAGCACATCTTATTGATCATATTGTGATCATATGAGCCCATCTAAGATCATTCATATGATTTTAGATAAGAGAAAATATGAAATAGACGATTAAAAAAAAAAACATTGATGTTAAATGAACATTTATTAATCGATATAAATGTCAATTAACACTAAGTAACCCATAGTTGATTATGTTTCTATGATAAACAATTAGATTGGGTTACTATATGAGGAAGGATGGTGATGGGGGGGGGTGAAATCTGTAATGTAACTTTGAGAAAGAGATTAAAAATAGCATTGAAATACACAATAATTACTGTGTAAAATTGAAATGTCAAAGCATATGTTTCCATATAAGCCTCTTAATTGCATAAATGGTTACATCATATCCTATTATATCTACCAACCAATAATAGAAATATGAGTTTTCAGCATACAGTGTCTTAATAAGTTACATTTTCTCCATGTACATACACCAGTTCGTGTTTACGAAGGTAGCAACACTATCACCAAACTTTTTATTAATGATAGAACGAATGACGAAAAACGTCGAAACATTTTATCGATACCAAGTTATCATTATGCAAGTCATTTAACCAAGATTCTTGAAATTCAATTAAACTACCATTACGGTATATGTTAAGACTAAAGAGAAATTGTAGGTGGTCTACTTTTTCAATAAATGATCTGCAGTTAAGACTAAGCATTTTAGGAATAGACATCTGATGAATACTTATCCTTTTTAACGCGTATTGTCAGCTCTCGTGATGTCATTGCTTAGATCCCACTGCATATCTCATGATAAGATATAGATGTTTTATACAGGCGAGTAAGAACACAATACGGTTTTAAGACATGATTCAGCAATTCGAACTAAGCGGAAAACAAAAAGTAAGTTGTTAAGAAGTCTGAAAAATGGTAGCCGAATATTTTAGACAGGCTACCGTGAAAATCTAATGTATAGATGCACATATATAGAGTACAGTACACGAACATTTCAATACCTGTTGACGAAACATGTGCCTAATTAGCCTCAAAACTAATTAACATCGAATAGACCTTTAGAGGCAAGGAGTAGGAAATCTTCTTCACCTTTAATAAAAAACATAATTGATACAGGTCATTGGTCTAACTTGGCAACGGTTTTAAAGTCTTTAAGTGAAAGTTACCACAACCTTACCTATTAGAGAGTTTAAGCCACAGTTAGTGTTCAAAAGCAATTTGTTTTAACTTTAAATCTCCAGTGGTTATTTTGATTGTCTCTGCTGGTGTGACAGTTTTCTATCTCTTTATTTACTCCCTAATTATAGGGTTGTTATCACTCGACCTTCTATTTGATCTGACATTATTTGTTTATATTAATCACAATATCATGTTGATTGGGTACCATTCGAAACGTGAGAACACTGAGGGGCTGATTCATCCTAGTATGGGACTTGTCAACAGTCTGCGATCTTGATTCCGTTAGTGAATCCAACCCAGGATTTTCAGTTTTCACGAAGAATGTCTACTCTACATTATTCTGCTAATATAACAACCAACTAAACGTAATAACTGTCTTCTCCAAACCACCTTAACTCAATTATAATAATCATTTCATTAGTGACCGATTAGGTTCAGACATGTCTGGAGTGAGATAATTAAGGGTTTATCATAAGACTTAATGATCTTGGATTGAATTTCCTGTCACTTTAGTGGGTAAGCACTGGTGAAACATTCCATACTAGAACAAAACGACTTCCCAGTACTCCATGGTTTTTAGTGATGTCTAATCAACATAGATTTTTAACGAATACAAACATTGCATCATATACTAATCACCACAAAGATCACCTTAATCTGATCTTTATTGTCTTAACATTTTTATGTATGAATGCCTTGACATGTATAAGTATATGACCAGATTCTTTGAAATGTAGAACACAAATACACCTTAACATTCTTCAGATTAAGTTTGTCACCGTATTACACTATCAAAATTTTCATTTACATAATGAACGTCTTAGCCAGGAGCTAAAATGTTACACTAAACATTTTCTAAGTATAAATAAATATCCCTCTGATCACTTTGACTGACATTCTGTTGCATCACTAGAGTGCTGTCGAAGAAGACGACGAATCTTGGTACTATTGCATTTTCTGTAGTTGGATGGAATTTCATTATTGGCGGACATTATTTTCAGAATCGGCTGAGCCAAATCTTCGTGTTATTACTAAAAGTATAGCCCTATTTATTATGCACATATTTTGTCGATAGAAGAATCATAGTGGTATTCTAAATATTTTCAGTATCTCTTCAGTCGTGGCAAAAAATTAGTTTAGCTGATTTGACATATTCTTTTATTAAAGCAGCATCCATTATGCTTAGTAGTTAGCTATCAAGCTTTTGTTGCCTTTTGGATGACATCATCTCCACTTTACTTAAATAGAAAGGTGGTGGGGGGGATTGATTTAATACATGAGGAATACGTAAAATACTTACCTCTACGTAAACTAAATGGTGATAAAGATAATAAGGCTGTCCAGAATGATGCAAAAGCTTAACAATTGAAGCAATGATTTTGATTGATTGGATTCATCACAAAATAATGTTGGTAAGGTGCCGTTGGAAACCAGAGATCACTCGATAGCTGTTTCGTCCTGGTGTACGCAGCGTACACCCTAGATTTCACCAGCTTTAGGGGCTTCAGTTCGACAGACATCTAACCATTTTGCACTATACGGCCGGTATCCAATGGCAAAAGTAAAGTATTAGGCTTGGAAAATCAAATTAATATTACAAATGACTTCATACAGTAGACTCAGTTAAGATACCTGTCGAGATTATACGTAAGAAACATCCAGTTTCAATTAAACAATAAACCATCTAACAATGACTGTTAGAGGTTTAACATTTTCCATAAAGTAGGAAGGTCCTGAGGTCGATCTCTGATGGAGTCGTGGTTGTGTACTACTGAGGAATCTCACGCTAGGACGAAACAGATCTCCAGTACTTATTGATTATTCATAGTTGTCTAACTCAGATAAATTTGTGACACCAACTTCAAAATAAACCATACTGTTAAACTACGGTGTAGCTGTAGGAAGTCTGTTGGAAACGCCTCCAATGGATACAACCGCGTCGAATGAAGAAAAAATAATTTTTTACCTGTTTTTATCGATATAGTGTTTACGTTATGTGCACCCTATCGATTAATTAATCAATCGACCAATACTTATTGCTTCTCGTAAAGTATAGGACGTCGAAAATTGTCCTCAAACCTCCATTCTATTTCTCATTAATTCCTATTCATCTTCTTCATATCTCCCTCTAATTCACAAAGAAACATGTTCTTTCGTCTCTCTCATATTCTTTGACATTGAGAACTCTAAGACGGCGCTTGTATTGTTATGTAATTTGAAAATTTTCTTAATTTGTGTTCTTTCCACATCCAGAGTTTCTTCCTAATTTCTTACTCACTTGGATTTTAGTTCGTCTATTCTATTCCACAGAATATTGTTATTGATGAATCCAGGGTAAGAATTGTTAAGTAGACAATTGTCTGTTAATACTTGTATCTTTGAATAATCCTTATCGTAGTCTTCCATACAAGTTTCCACTGCATACAACTGAACTTTCTTGACGTCTGTACTGAAAATATAGGCATCCTATAGCTTAGTATAAATTATGCAAATTAGTTCCAAGTGATTTATAATAAAACTTATTCAAAAGCTAAATTCACAAAGGAAGATAAAGAAAGCATTACCCGCTAATTTATAGACCTAGAAATTTTATGAAAACGTGACAATGCTGTATCGAGGGAAGAGGTAGAAAGTCCAGAATAAAGTAAAAATTACAATCTATCAAGTTTATTTTTCGTGTTATTAGGATATTTACACTGCATCTGGTTAAATATCCAGTAGTGTTTAGATTACAAGATTTTCACAGATTCCTTAACTGTTATCATATGTGTTTTCCTTTCCTAATTATTGTAATCGTATTATAATCCTGTTATCTCTGATCCTATACACAACTCCATCGATTCAGCCTGACTTGATCACTAGAGTTCAACGGTGTCATGTGTAGGGTAGTTACCACCAGTGGTAATGAATGAAGTTGCACAAACATATCACGAATTGACTGAATTAGAAATGTCAACAATTATCATCCGACCTAGTGGTCTAATGGTAAAGCGTTTGCAGAAGCGCCATAGAGTCCTTAGCCCAATCCCCGATGGGATCGTCGATGCGCACTGCTGATGAGTCCCTTACTGGAACGAAGCGGCTGTCTAGTGCTTCAAGGTGATCAGTGGTTGTCCAATTCAGATCACTTCGTGACGTCAAAATTCAGCCTTTATTGTATCTTGTATTTACTACTACTAAATGGTTCAGTTTATGTTATATAAAAACATTTGTTTTAGCTTTATAAATGGCTTTGATGTAACTCTCATCGGTATTTGTACTGTCACTTCATATCTCTTAAAATTGTTTTAGTTACTAAGGCATCTTACCAATAAATCACTGTTCTCCAAGTCTATTAGGTGGTAGTCATAGGACAAGTTTTATTGGCATGTTATATCGTCGGCAGCTCTATAGTTATTCTTAATAAAATTTACCTGAAGAATGCTAGAGTCTATTGTATCTTCACTTTTGTATCGTTCATCTAATTAACTATAAATATGGTCAAATGAAATCACTTGCCAGTGACAATCCAGTTTAAAACAATAGAAGTAATATACCTGTAATACATTGGATGTGTTGTGATTACGTAACAAACAGGTATAAATGGGACTAGGGCACAATATTGAGGAGTCAATAGTGATGATAAATAAACCGAGATCGAATAGGCATATTAGTAATACTAATTGCATCAGTTACCAAAGCAAGCAAAGATTTATCACTGATTCCTTTTAGATTCACAGGTCAGGTTTTAGACTTGTAACTGATGTGAAATTCATATAATCTTAACACTGTGGAAACGGATTGTTTATTTATTACTTCAAATAGCATCCATTATGTTCACTACATGTCATGTATCTGTTAGGTGGCATGCAATTGAACTAAGCAAGACTGTGGTTCTTTGGAACATGTTCAATAAAATGTGAAAATCGATGTCGTTCTGCCCTTCTAATGTACCTACTTTCATGAGTGTATGTGAATTGGTAAATACAATTCGAGAAAAAAATGATTCCTACTTTTTAAACTTCTGTGTTCTCCTACCATTGTTGATATGATTACTTAGAATTAATGGAACATCTAAGTCTGAAATTATATTTTGCGTAGTGACTAATTAATAAATGCAGGACTATTATTCTATCTAGTTAATGAGTTCTAAATAGGATGTAATCTACATTCTTGAAATCAATGATAGCCAATATCCAAGAATATACTTGGCTTACAATATCGTAGCATCTATTCAATGAGCCAAGAAATAAGCAGAGAATGATGAAATATACTCCTGAATATCAAAAACACGAAATTACAAGCCTCAACAAAGTGATAATAAGTATTCATGTATAAGCAACATTCTCTGTTTCTTAACAGTATATATACCTTGATGTGGTGGTCGGGCTTGACTATCATGACAAGCTAATCGAGCTATACTAGCTAGATCACCCATTTCATAAGATAAAACTGTGGAATCGTACTGCTGACTGTACATCGATATGGAGGTAGTAATGTGTTTCCTTCAGACATAATGCATTGCAACGATGATGTTCTCCCATAAAGTAAAGATGTAATTACAAAAGCTCTGCTTTAAATATGCACCACTCACCTTAATTTACGGATTCGCATCTATAGAGCTAACATAATAAAAGCCGTTTATAAAAATGCAGTGTGTGATTAGCCACAGGCTGCTATCCGTTGGGTACTGAGGTCATGCTCCTGGACTTATTTTTTAGTACCTCATGAAGAAGTAACGACAGCCCTGATACCTCGTTGATACCCCTGGCCTCTAAATACATGTCATTACACATTAGGCAACATACCGAATAAAAGTTGTAGCTCTAAATCAAAGTTGTACTGTAATATTTAGTACTCATTCACCGTGGCCAAAAGCGCTGGAAAAACACATTTACAGAACACTGAAAGCGTTGAGAATAACTTAAACCCTTTCGATTATAAATAGATGTTCATAGTTGTAAATTTGTCAACAACACGTTCTTTAAGAAATGATATACATACATAACTAAACATCCCATAAGTATACCGTTCAGGCATTACCTCAGCATTAACCTATGGGTGAAAAATTAGGGCTACTAATTTACAAGATATGAGTAGACTGAAATCTTTTCATCATGGATATCTTTGAGGCATTTCTAGCATATCATGGAATAACCACGTGAGGATTATTGATGTCGGCCACTTTTGTACTGGAGAGTGATGACAAATATAGTGAATAAGCTTGTAAATCTTCTTCATCTGATGCAGTAAGTGTATGTATTACGTGCACTCAACGACAATCCGCCTCGTCTCACAACGTTATCTGATTTTAGCGTAGGGATGACCATACTAAAACATGTTATCAATTCTTGAGGTTATTGACTGATTGTCAAAGCTGTGTTGATGGGTGCAAACTAACTGATAGGGGATCCGAGTGATAATTTTGATCAGTGGCTAATAACCTTGAGTAACATGACTTAGAATAGATCAAACTGACTAAAATGTATTCACTCCCTATCTTTGCCTAGATTTTAAGTTCAATTATCTCTTCATATACACATGTTGTATGATTCCTCGATATTAATCTTGTATATATAATCCCATCGTTCTAATATGATCTATAAAACTGAACTTATGTTCCATGCTCTATGCTTTACACATTCTATCTTTTCAGCAATTAGTTCTTTCATTATAAAGTACCTGAAAGTTTATATCTTGTCTAATGTCAGTACTGATAAGTCAAAGTTCGTTAACATTCAATAAATCATAGTCTACAGAAAGACAAATGACCTCCATAGAGAAATAATTTTCTATGATTTAAAACTTACAATGTTCTTTTCTCATTATGAATTCTAAATAAGGGTAGACATAGTCAATCGTCAAAAAAAAATAGGCAAAACTATATTGATTCACTTCAGTACTACATAGAAATGTAAATTACGTAACAAACAGATTAATAGTAATAATAATAATAATAATAATAATGCCACTACTGATTATAATACACTAATAAGTAGTATGAAGTATGATCCTATTTGTTTAACTAATCTATTTGTACCTTTAGAAAAAAAAATGGTGGGAAACGCCTAAAATTTAAAAATGACATACATTAAAACCCATATGAATATTTCAAATCTGTATATAACAAGGAAATAACATTTGAAATAACAACAAATGCATATTTTATATACCTAGAGACAATTATATAATAAAACAAATCAAAAAGAAATACATGTTGTTGTAATGAATATATAAATGGAGAAACGGGGGGCGGGAAGGAGGAAGGGTGGAGAAATGGAACATTTCGCCGTTGTTGAAATGATCAATTAATCGAAGGTGTATTATTTATTCGCCGTGCTCAAGTAAACTATCAAATAATATCACATTTAATCAATTTATAACATAATAATAAATTTAATATTCATGGTTTGTATGCATTGAGTAGCTGAAAGAAGTAATCACTTTTGATAACAAAAGAGTAACAAACTGAATGATCCAGAAAATAGTAATTATAACTAGAATGTAATTGGATCTATCCGTTGATTTATCATGGACTGAAGTTGACCAGTCTCTGTTGCCATATGTGCATCCTGTGCGGATTGCTTCGAAATATCGATAATTTACATACATTGTTTGATTTGGATTGTGACTGGCAAGTGGAATCCAGTAAGTGTGTTTCGTTTTATTTGGGACTCATCAGTTGGGTGTACCTACATCCCAAACTTGATATTCACACTATTACACGAATTCAGTTCATTTCTTACCAAAGGCCACTGAGCTAAACGAAATGAAAGCCCTGGATTCCGTTTGCCAGTCATGATGCAAATAAATGTATGTAAACTATCGTTATGTTGAGCCAATCTGCTCAGGAAGCACATACGACAACGGAGACTGATCGACTGAAGTCAAGATTGTTTATTTCCTTCAGTTACAAATTCAATATACACTATGAATATTCAAACTACGTCTGGAATCCCCTTAAGGTTGCTACCAGTCCCGAACCCGGATAAAGGAGGACTGCTGGGCATGGGATTAACAACACCATTCCATAAAGAAACAATCTTCCCAAAAAGTTTTGCCGTAAATATGATGCATGTCGTTATGCTACAGATTGATTAAATGTGGTATTAATTTTAAGTGTTCTTTAGCACGGAGAATAATATTAACTAATGGATCCTGGCTCCGTAGCCTAGCTGTTAAGCGTTCATCTTAAAGGCTAAATGTAACTGGCTAGATCCTCAGCAGAATAATAAGTGGATACCATTGAGGAATTTCATACCTGAGTGTAACAGATGTTAAGAGCGTTTTGATTTTTAACGATTGTTTAACCTTGGCCACTTTTTGATATCAAATTCAGATTTTACAATCTACGCAAATTGATCAACCTGTGAATTTTAATATCGAATATCAGTCCACAGTTCAGATTGTTGCGTGATTTCAGTGATATCTAAGTTGTTATTTAAGTTGTTATCTAAGTTATTAGGTTGAATTTCCAGACGGGATTAAAGGTTCACAATCCTGAGAAATATTATATTAGGACACAAAAACTTTTTAATGTTAACTAACCTAGAACAATCTTCCATGATTTCCAACTACAAAGTTTCTACAACACTCAACAATATCAGTTAACTGAACTATACTTCAAATAATTTGTTGCCTGTGATGACCCATACTCTGTTAAGTTACTCAACATTGTGAAATCAGTGCTTACATATAGGATGATATTGAAACTATTATAATTCATCAGGTACATCCACCCGATGAGTCCAAAATAGGACTAAACGCCCTTCCTGGGTTCCGTTTACCAGTCACAATTCAACTTAAACATCATTTTTGAACTAATGCTATATCGAGGTTATATGCTCAGGATGTACATAGAGCAAAAGAGGCTGACCAATTTTAATCTATGACAAATCAACGGGAAGATACAAATTCATCCTAATTACATATACCTGTTGCACAAGTGTAACCATCTGGAATCAGTAGCCTACTGGTGGACGCGGTAGCGTTTAGAGCTAAGCAAACTGAGTTCGAATATCAGTGTAAACATCCACATTAGGATGGAGGTACATCCAACCGATTAGAACCAAACAGTACGAGACACACTGCATGGATTCTGATTGTCAGCCACAATCCAGCCTAAATTTCTAAAATGTAAAATGATGTGAAGACATACTACAAAACAGTCATTCCACAGATAATATACTTTTTCAAGTTTCATCATTGAACAGTGCTGAGTTCGAAAATAGAATTTGATCTTAGTATATGTATAGAAAATTTGTCAACTTTTCAAAAGTGTTCTACTACTTATGTTACTAATGAGTAATATATACTGTTACTTGCTAATGTTTGTATGTCAAAGTTGTACTTTTGAGATTCTCTCAATTCGAGATAAAATTTCATTGAAGACTGATGTTGGTAAAAGAATCGTTTAACTTGAATGAATCTTTGATATATGTTTCATTTTAGACTGAAATTTCATCGATATGTACAACCATATGTAACATATCTGATCCTAAATGTGATCTATAAATCATGGAATGGACGATACGAACTAACTATTCAGTTGGTATCCACTGATTATGGTTTTAAACTAACGTTGTACAATCATGATAATTAAATTGCTTATTCAATGGAAAGAATTAGGCAAACACGGTGACCCGACATATTATTAAATTGAGGGGCGGTTTTGTGGAGACTGGTGTTAAGTCTAGTTAATTTTGGTCTTCACAGATTGATGTTGCTTAGTTACCTTTGAAAACCAGGGAGTTTTAAGTAACTGCTTTGTCATACTGTGGTACTTCTTGACAGTATCTATCACTAAATCCACCAGGGAACCAGATGTAGGACCTTAAGGTCTTACTATAAACTCTTAACTAACTACACCACTGTTTATTGATTGAACTCCAACTTTTGTTAATTTTCGATATGGTACGACGATTAATCATTGCTAATTGTGATAGCTTTTCCACTCATGACAATTCTGAACTTTGTCAGTCACAAGTTAGATGATTATTATAATTTAGTCTAGGTGGTTTTGTGGAGATTAGGATTAAGTTTAGTTGACTGCATCCATCCTAGATCGATATAGGTCAAGCATTTGCATGTGACTTGGGTCCAATTCCCTGGAAGGGTAGAGAGTGCGCACTATTAAGGAGTCCCATATTAGGACAAGATAGTTACCCACTGCTGCTGATTTATGGTGATCCTTAACCAACATCAATCTGCAAGAAATACAAGTAATTAATATTCAACTGTTTCTTATTAAAAGTATTGATCTATTAACTTACTGGATCCTTCTACAGGTAACACAATAAATTGATTACTCAATTCACATCCATAAATGAATTTATTTACTAAATACAAATTCATGTAATATGATCTTTACTTCATTGATTGTAATATAATCCAACTACTTTAATTAAAGCACAGAAGGGTTCGAACTCAACACTTCGAATACTAATAATCAGTAAATCATTTGGTTCAACGATTAATTGATTTATAGACTACAATTATATCATATGTAGTAATTTGTGATTTATACCTCTATATGTAAAAGTTTCATTTTACATCGTCATGTCGCCAGCACGAAGTATCAAGTTAATTTATGTATATGTGAAACGTCATAGAAAAAAATATGCAAATGAATTGAATATACATAGTTGTTTATGTATATGTAGAGTAAATGAGGACAAAATGTAATTGGGTAGATCATAAGTAAGTGGATTATCGTAGGTAAGGCGGCATTACAAGCCAGGGAGGTTAGGACAACTGTTTTGTCCTACTATGGGAATCCTAAGCAGAACGCACCCTAAATTTTTTCTTAGGGGCTCCCTGGTTTTTAATGGTACCATATCAACATCGGTCTCTTTTCATAATAAACTGTGAACTGTAACTGATCAGTTTCAACTTATATATGTTCATATGTTCCCCTTACGTTCATTGGTAACAATTTTATTAGGTTTAGGTTCAAGTCTGAACAATGTAGACACATTTAACTGATGAAATTATCGGAGTGTTAATATTTGTTGAGTATAAGAAGTGGTAATGTTTGGTCTTAAAAACATTAAGCTTAGCTTAATATATATTCTATGTGCAGATAAGTCCCCTTATATCTGTTATGTAACGAAAAAAATACAGTGTTCTTGATAATCGCTAATCAGTATATGTACACGTCTTCCCCGCGACTACCAGTCCCTAAAGCGTGAATAGAGAAAACAACAATTGATGAGCCAAACAGACAGTCAAATCCAACCCAATTCCGGTCATATTGTATTTCAATCATGCCTTTATATATACACAAAATCAGACCACACAGCAAACCAATTAGGGACTTTACATTAATACAAAACAGAAGAGATTGTGGCAATGAATAGAGGTAACTTTTACACGACTAATTAACTGTAGTCCACAGTAAGAGACAATGTAATAACACCAAATATACTAAATGGGAGGATAGAGTAAGTGCAGCGTAACAATAATAGAAATGTAATGTTCACATTATTCATGATTAGAATAAATGAATTAGTCCTCTAAAACAAAGTTCTGGAAGCTTTTCATTCTTCTTTAATGATCCAACATAACAATATGGAAGTATGGACACGACGACATGAATGCAAATTAATATAGGACGAACTAGATACGAATATGGTTGGTTATTTTCGTGAAGGTTGGTATTTTTATTTGATCGAATATATCACAGATCGATGTTGGCAGGGTACAATTGAATTTCAGGTAGGACTAGACAGCCATTTCGTCCTAGTGTGGAACTACTCAGCAGTGCTTACCCCAGTTTCCGCCCCACGGGCTTCGGTTTGACGAACACCTAACTCTCTGTACCACTGAGTCGGCCGGTATCCAGTGGTAGAATTCCCACTTTCACCATTCTGTGATATATAGCGAGACAATCATCCTCGAAAATAACCATTTAAATTTTATTTACAGTAATCATCTCACTAGTGACTAACTTCATGATCTTCCTCAAGCTCTAGTAAGAAGTCATGATTAGCGGGGCTCAGACTTGTCTGAATTGAGACAATTATCATCAATTACAATGAATGATCGTCGTCCTATACTATAAATTGATGTAAGTTGGAATTTAACAATTGGATGCTGGCTGGCCCATTGATGCAGAGGGTTAGGTGTTCGTCAAACTGAAGCCTTTGGTGCAGAACGTAGGGTGCGCATTGCTGATTGATCCCATACTAGAATGAAACAGCTGTTCAGTTTTCCCTGATTTTCAATGGTACCCTGCCAAAATCAATCTATGACATATCCAACCAGATATGAATATATTTGAAAATGAATTGATTTTCAACGGCTAACGTCTAGTCGGGAGATATTTTGCATATCAGAGAGCACATGATGATACTGGAAATAAAACATGGAAGAAAACATAGTAAGGAGAAGAGGTCGAGCCGACAACCCAGCAAACACATTGAGTAAACTAACACTTAATAATCAGTGCTATTGATGGTAGGACTAAAATATAGTACCAGACCAATAAGATATGATAAGCAGTTCCAAAAGTCACAGTGTCTACTTTAGAAAATACTGTTGACACTAAATTGCATGTTTAAGAATTTTGATGAAATGGTCATATCAGACAATCTCTAAAATAAAGGTCTACTTAGAAAGACTAGAAATAAGTCAAGTTATATTTAACAAGAATAGTGGCAAATACATATTCCGACATCACTAATGTTGTTTTAAAAGATCAACCTGAATGTGGTTCTTTCTCAATAAATCATAGGTCACTTCGAAGGGGATTATACACTTTTGGCAGTTTACTTGCTAATTAAAATGTCAGTAATGTGTAACGTTAGTTAAGTCAAGTCTCTTCAGTGATATGAATACTGCATTAATACGTGAAGTGAAATGATACTAAGAACCACTGTATCCATTGCAGACATTCACAAAATAAGTGAAATTGATGAGTGTGTCATTAGATAAAAAACAAAACAACAACAGGAGAGGTGTGAAGACAGAATAGGTATGTCGATATTTCTTTTCTTCACATTTTCGGTATTTTGGGGACAGGACCCCATGGTGCTAAGGACCCAAGGCTTGCCAAGCAGTAAAGAAACTACTCTGTTACGCATTATCAAAGGATACATATTTCCTAGGTCAATAATATAGTCCGATGACTGGAAATCATATAGGTGTTTCTATCGTCATGATGTTAGTACACTATGTAATAATTCATCAACATTATTCGCTGGATCCTACTACAACACTGTATGCTAACAACATTCAAGGAATATGAAGTAGGCCAAGAAATTACTTCCACCTGTATTAGAGATCATGAAAACGAATGTTGTACATTCACATGGATGAGTATTCATATCGTTCATTTTTCAAATTTAATGACACAGTACCACTTAGTAATCTGTAAAAGTTTATTAATCATGTAAATTTGATATATTCACTTGCATTTTTCATATTTACAACTGCTTTTATTCATAAAACCTGATGATTATCAATATGCTACCGTCTTACAGGTCATTTCTAGTATCACTTAGGAGTGGTACTTTAATTTAGTCCTACCTAACAGATCAAAGTAAAAAATAACATAAGCGTGAAACACTGACAAGGTGATAATCAAAAGTGAAATCTGTTAAGGATCAAATAAGTGATCCAAGTTAAAGAAACACGTTAGAATGTGTATATACTTCATCAAGAAAGTTCAATCATACCTTGAATAAGTATACTAACAGAGAAATGTGTTGTGTAAAAGTCAGTTTGCTCATCAAGGTGTCATGTTAGACAATTCAAGTGAAATAATAAATTTTAGTTGTGTCTAAAGTAAACATTTTAATTCTTTCATATTATTGTGTCCGTTACACCCTATCCTCCTATTTTATACAATAACTGTTACTATATGATTTTTAATTTATCAAACTACGGTGAGTTGATTATATGTACGCTAACTCAATTCAGTACCACTGTCTCCCTTGTTTTGCATTGATATAAATTCCCTAATTAACTGACTGCGTGGTCTAGTTTGTGCATATACAAAGAAATACTTAAAATATAATACAATTTATCTGATTGATTTCTCAGTTTGTATTCTTTTTATTTCTGGTTTTCTAAATGAGTGAGCATCGGTTAAACTTATAGAGACTAGCTAGACATTCACATTGATGTTTGTTAGTGTAATCTCGTGGGTACAAGTTCGTATCAAACAATTGATTGTACTTCCCTTTCTAATCTTTTTCAACCTTATAACAGATAGTAATAATTAGGATGAACTTGTATATTCCCGTTGATTTGTTATAGACTGAAACTGGTCAATCTCCTTTGCTATATGTGTATCCTGAAAGGATTACCTCGACACAGCAGATTCTACTTGTCAGTCACAATCCAACTTAAGTAATACTTGTGAATAACCGCTGTATCGAGGTAATTCGCTCAGGATACACATATAACAAAAGAGACCGACCAGCTTCAGTCTATAACAAATCAACAGGAATATACAAATTCATTCTAATACTAATGCACTTGTTGCACTAGTGAGACTTCTGGAGTCAGTAGTCTAGTGATGAATACGGTGGCGTTTGACACAAAACGAACTGAGTTCAAATCCCACTGTGGACATCAAGATTGTGATGCAGGTACATCCCAAATAGGTTAAAACGCGCGTCGCGTAATCCACTTGGCAGTCACAATCCAACTTAAATAAAACAATAACCATTGTCTCTCTAATACTTCAGTTTATTTAACATTGTAACAGGTTGTTGATAATATTAGATTCTTTTAGTTGGATAGTTTAATTATGAACCTTCATTTGTAATTCATGATGACTTCAAGTTATTCTCCTAAGATACAAATCATCGTTTACTGGTGTATAGTTCATCTTGTAAACACCACTTGACTGCATTATATTTCAAAGTTTATTTGATTTTTACTTGCTTATTTCAATTTTTTTCTTTATTTTAATTAGTTACATCAAAAATAAACCTTGGCAACTACAAGATTTTTTCATGTATTTTTTGTATACTTTATATTATGACAATTTTTTAGCATAACAACTATCATTTTGACTGTTTTCATAATCTAGTCAATTGTTATTAGGTAGATAGTACTTGTTTAAGATAACGATTTGGCAAGATGGTGTAGTTAGTAAAAGTAACTAGCAAAGACTAAAATGAAGTTATAAATAGTTAAGAAAAAAGCAAGTCATAATATTCATTACGATAAGTTTTAAAGTAAATCATGATGACGTCTACATTGACCAAAAGACAATCAAATGTTGAGTATATTTTAATGTAAATTCTTCAGATATGGATCGTCTCTTTGTAAAATGAGATAGTCAAATAGGGTAATACATAGTAGTATTCTTAGACCTCTTATATAAATGAGATTTTAAAGATATTGATAATCTTAAGGTTTCACACACGTTTCTTATTAATGAACTTACGTTTACACCCAACGACATCAGTATTGTACGCAATAGCTTAGCCTAATGGTATTGGAAATATAAATTAAAACTTAGTTCAACCTAAAGTGGATGAATAGTTTTCGGAGATATACGATTTAATACTAATCACTCTTTAAATGATAATAATTAATCAAGATTTCATTCTGTCATTGACTTAGGATTCAAATGTTCTTACAGTTAGTGATCATTTAAGCAGGTTACTAAACGTTCGTAAGAGTGATTCTCTTATTCTACTTCATAAAACATGTATCTAACCACTATTGAAATACTAAGTTCCTATTTTCACTATGATTAGAGTAGGAGTAAAATGAGCACGAACATTTCAAGCATCATATCTATTGATACGCATATGATAGAATAAAATTCAACAAATTTCGAATATTCTTTTATGCTACTTAATAGTAGACAGAATAATAAAAAGTAATTTTATGTTCTTAAATAAAACGAATGATGTGATAGAAGCTTATTACGATAATTTACGGATTTCTCTCCTTTCACTACTGACCATTAGCAGTCTTTTGATAAGAACAGTCACTATAACAGGATGATAAAGTTGTAAATTATGGTGAAAATTTAACATCACTTAGATTCGCTTCAAATGAATATATAATTGATCATCTATATTCTTCCTACTAATAAGTAGTATAAAATATCACTCAACATTTGTTGGATACCAACGTCCGTTTTCCAATATATTTTAAAATAGGTTGTGACTAGCAATTGGAATCCAGGATGCACGTTTCGTCCTACTTGGGGTTCGTATTAATGTATTAATGTTCACATCAAGACTCGAACTCAGTTCGTTTAATGTGAAGCTAAAACCGCGTTTACCACTAGTCTACTAAGTCCAGTCAATCATGCTTGTGCAACAGGTATGCATATATAAATAGCATGTATATAGATCTTCCCGTTGGTTTGTCATGGACTGAAATTGATCAGTCTTTGTTGCTATATGTAAATTCTGAGCACATTGCCTCAGTATAGTGATAGTTCACGAGTATTGTTTGAGTTGGATTGCCGCTGGCAAACAATACTTGTGAACTATAGCTATATCGAGGTTATCCGATCAGAATTCACATATGGCAACAAAGACTGGTCAATCTTAGTTCGTGATAAATCAAATCCGAATATATTCTAACTACGCTTCCATACTTTAATCAATTCGAGCTAATTACGAGTATTGTATCAGCTGAGTCACGGAGCCTAAACATTAATATAAAAATTTATTTTCACCCTTAACGTAGTCTACTATAAACTACTGTATTCTGTCAATAACTAATGTAAACTTTAGGATTATATACCTAGTTATTTTTAGTGATTTACTTAGTTATATAGACAAAGCAGGTCTAGCTAAAGATATAATAAGTTACACAGGTTTAACATTATCTTCAATATAATTTGATCTAACAGTTGGTCTAAATATATAAGCTCATGAAATTTCAGTCTACTGAAAACGTTGGTAGAAGACAAAAATCGTCATGTCACTCTTTCTAAATATATGTCTTGACCTAGATCTGTAAACCAACAGTTAAACGTGATGCAGACCAACAATCTATCATTACAATATGTTTCTTCTAAGAATACTAATTTGATGTTACGTAATGTCCATTGTCGTAGATTTTGATGTTACAGAAAGCTCTATTGAGAATTGATCTTAGTAACACTTTATCTTGGTTAACAGGTTATTATCTTTATATTGGTAATGAGTTTTCATTAGCAGACTTGTTGATACATGTCATCATCTATACATTTTACTTGCACGTTTTCTCTTTTGGCTTATATTTGCAAATCAATTACTTATCAACATTTATTACTCTTAGTTATGTTATCATTGCTAATACTATAGATAACAAATAGTTGTTAATTACAGTTTAGTTCAAAGGAATCATCGTGTATTATATCTACTGACATCACTGTTAAACCGATTTTCCTTTGATTACTTCTGGATACTCTGTGGTGAATGTAACTGAGATTATAAAATATTTTGAACATACTGAATTCAAAGAAAACTTTTAGTATATTTGTATTTCGAGAAACTTGTATATTTCCGTTGATTTGCTATAGACTGAAGCTGATCAGTCTCTGTTGATATATATACATCCTGAGCGGATTACCTCGATATAGAGACTATTCAAAAGTATTATTTAAGTTGGATTGTGACTGGTAAGTGGAATCTAGGAAGCGCGTTTTGTCCTATTTGGGACTCATCGGCTGGATTTACCTACATTCCAATGTTGATGTTCACAGTGGGATTAGAACTCAGTCCGTTTCGTGTCAAACGCCACTAATGTCACCATTAGACTACTGAGTATATCATAGATTATCATAATAATCTCAATGTATTTTCTGTTTGACAGATTTTTTTTGTTTTTAATCTCATGTATTTAACTGTAATGTTAAACTGAGTTAGTTTTCTGGCCCTCTACACATTTTTTAAAGCGGCAAATATGCGTACAAACGTGACTTAATATTTAATTGATTCATTTTATTCTTTTACTTATTTAAATTGTACACGTCTATTAAGGCCTAAATACTCCTCCCCTCCATCTTAGTACGGTTGATGTATCCTTTGCCAAAGTATATACAGCGAACTAGTAAGGGTTAACCCATGTACTAATCTAGCCCAATGAATTGTTACCAGCTACCAGTAGTCCAAAAACATCATGTAGTAATTAAGACACTAAAATACTCCCAAAGTTCTAGATTAGACTCTGTAAATTCCTACTTACTGAAACATTGTAGGCATGTTATTATGACTAGAATCATTTATATACCGGACGTCTGGAAAACCATTTTTGTCATTCTCAGACATAAGTCAAACTCTGTGTAGGATGTTAGCAACTATCGACGTATTAACATTTTCCCTGTCGTTTTGAGAGTAATGAAAAAAATTCTATGAAAATATGCTTAAGCACTTACTATCCTAGATCCTAATTACGCCAAGTTTACATGGTTTCCGTACAATCTCTATTACGTATGACTTGTTACTTGAGCTTCTTCAACTACATTACTATTAACTGCAACAAAGATCGTAACGTTCGAGCTCACTTTTCTGACATCTCCAGGACTTTCGGCTTCATTGACCACTTGCTAATAAGAAGAAAACTTGAGACACAAAACATTGCTTGCCCTCTATCAGAATGATGCAGGTACTTTCTTTGCAATCGTACATAAATGTTTAAGATTGACTCTATGCTGTCCCATCCAAAATTCATAAAGTCAAGGGGTTATTCACGGTAGTGTTCTTGGTCCCCTCCGCTTCGCTTTCTGTAATAATCATAGATTCAATGGTAACAGTAAAAATAGGTTATTTATGTTTGGTGATGATCTTATAGTCGCATAACTTTTTTAAAACTACCTGTTGTTTGTAGCTGATTACTGCACTACTTGGAAAATACAGCTTAACACAGGCGGGCGTTTCCGAATATGCTTCGGCACACACATATTAGCATGCAGTTGAACATTTACTCCATGACTCTACGGAGACTATATCCTGTTACTGACTTTTGTTTGGCACTCTTCGAGGTTCTTGCTTTCTCCGTAAATGTTACGACTTTGTCTGGCAGATTAGGTGAACATTTAGGTTGCATTCTTAGCAACTTTCTTAACCAAGAAGCCAGAACAAAGTTGTTCATTGTTTGTCTGTGGCCCATTTATGAATACTTCTTTTTTGTTCTCAGCTGTCTGTTTGTAGGGGACAAATACAGGCACTTGCCTTTTATATATTAAATAGCACTGAAGAACAGGCGTGCCTTATAAGATGTTAGGTAAATAGTCTGTAACGTTAAATAACCCCCCAAAATAACTAGTTACATAGGTCCTCGACACTGATGCTGAACATGTTTTTTTTAGCGGACATAACTAGTTGAAGGCGTTCAATCACGCATCATCATTAGATCACGTCACGCCGCACTGTGGGATTTATCTTGCTCTAGTTTGCTAGCCTACACGTTGGTATCCAATTGACACTCTATTCACGATCAAATATAACTTCTCATCCATCCTTCATTGCCTCCTGGTTTATTTTCATTTGTAAGAGTGGATTCAATCGTTAAAAGTTGCTCTGGTAATAAGCCAAACATAACTTGGTCATATACCAGGTGCGCTTCTAAGCCTTTCTCTCTTTGGCTTAGACGTCTTAAAATTAACCTTACTTTTTGCTACATATTGCCCCACAAGTAATCATTTCCCTTCTGTAACAAACTACATAGTGTCATCGACCACAGGTTTGTGTTTCAACCGAGGCGCTTATTCGACGGACTATGTATTTGTCTTTTATGATCAAGATATTTCTCGTCTCGCAGCAACACCGCAACATAAGAATGATATCACTGTAGTTTCGGCACTTAGGTTTAGAAATTTCTTCATAGTCCACAGTAAAATCAACCTCGTTCAAGTGTGTGACGTGCTGATATCCTAGCTTTTGTGAAACACGTCAACTTAGCAGATTGGTCGTTCAATCTTGACCCTTGCAAAAAAGATGGATGGCTTTGGTTTAAAAACACAATTGTCTTTATAACACCACTCTTTAATTTATGACCATCGTAGATCTTAGAACTGTCCACCATGGATAATAAAAGAGGCCAGAATACTCATTAGACTGAGGAGATACTTTTAACAACTGTTCATTTTTAGTTATATTCAACAGTTTAGATCTAGTTACCGCAATATAAGAAACGCGTAAAATGCGTTGGTGCTGAATGGTGTATCACCATCATCATGGAATCCAGTAGGGAGGGAAGTTACTCAATAAATAATACCAGACATCTCGTTCTATTTACTTCACATCAGTGACTTGACTAAAATCACGAGATAATCGGTTCTGTTATTTGAAGATGATAAAAGGATCCAAATGGTTATTAATGAGGATAATAATGTACGTTTACAAGCAGATTTTGAAGCTCTTGTTAAGTGGGCAAGCTAGTGACTCTTGAACACTAAGCCTAGTGAAAATACGGTAACGTTCATAACGACAATCTTCACATGTGCACATTGGATGAATCATCATTACTTGGAGTTATGTATTATAAGAATTTAAGAGTCATGGTTAGCAGTTACCTTGAAACCATAAGCAAAAATAAGGTGGTTGTTTCGAAAGGCTTTCGAATCTTACAGAGTATTCGATAGATATTTCTGTACTTGAATAAATAAATGTGTGGATTTATTTGAAATATCAATTCCAAACAAAGAATATGTTTTTAGCCTGTGAAGCGAATATACTAGAACAGGTTCATTCCTTAAGAACACGAATGATAAATGTCATTACGAGCCTTCATTAAATAAACTGAAATAACTCAATTTATTTTTCTTATCTTACCGAGGGTTACAGTGGTGTCTAGTACTGGCTTGCCATATACTTAACAATAACCTTTGAGTCAAAATTACCCCACTGTTTGTTCCAACCACAACCGATTATATGAGAAAGCATTCCAAGAATGCTTACAGAAGGTCGAATCGTTTGCGTCTAGAGTGTCGTTTTTCACATCGTGTCTCAAATTACTGGGATTGTTTGTCAGAGCACATACCAACCGCAAAGAGTTATAAAAATCATCAACTTCGAATAATTGCTCGTATAAATTGAAGACCAACTGTACAATGGGGATGACAAGTTGGAATTTGTTATTAGGATTATGAGTATCTGCATAGTTAATCAAAAAGTATTGCAAACTGTGCGGGAAAACTAAAGCAACCGACTTTCTATATTTACCTCTAAGGACTTAGGCTTGAGCAATTAACAACAGTTCATAGAACCCGGTGTAGTCCTGCCTATCAGGCTACAACGAACCCACAACTAGACAATTTTCATTGGACACCACATCAAAGGGGCAAACGCTCGGGTCAAACAACAATTATCTCTCTGTTCTATTTGGAATGCTTTACCTACTAATAAGGACATAAACCAACCAAAACATTTGTGGATATTTCCGAATCCAGTGACCACAACTTACACGCTAGACAGTATCAGAGACCAAGAACCTCATCTCAACATTAAGATAAGTGGTAAAAGTAACCAATTCACTTAACGTGCATTATTACAAAGAAAATGGTTGCTGAGTCAGCAAGCTCCATCCCATTTATGAGTCACCTTACCCCTTCAAACATTAGATCATGTATTATGAAGTTCGAGCCTCTTATGGTCAAAGAAATATTGAAGCTTTTGAATTCACACTAACCTGTTGACCGAGTTAAAATCCGTCCCAAGTTGCAACTATGTAGTATTAAGGAAGATATTAACACTTTCAAAAGTGTTCGAAAATGAGCAATCTGAAAGGTAATAGGACTAAAACACAGATCAACGCGAAACATCAAACTTTCATCCCCAACAGTACATAGAGGTTAGGGAGTATATGATCTTTATATACATCATGTATTCCACAATATTCCTCGAGCAAACAGATCCATGTGAAATTTAAACCTAGGGTAAACTTAAGATGACACAATAATAAAGTAGAAGAAAGGATAGCACATATATGCGTTCTAAAGTTTCTTTGGTAAAATGCAGCAGACTCTGAAGCTCCTTATCTGATGAGGTAGTGTTATCGGAATCGTGGGAAAGAAGGTAAGGTGATTATTTATTCTCCTTATGCACTTAGAGTAATGTAGGAGCAACAACTCAATCACTCTTTTCTTAACTCTCAAGTTGTTTCTGTATTATTAGCCTCAGAAGTTGTACAACAAGTTTTGTACTCTTTATGACCAAGAACAATCCTACTTTCTAGAAATAAATATCAAAAAGCAACAGTTTGTTAATTCAACCAAGAGGTCTAAGTTTAATTCTCACATTTTGTGACCGGAATATATTAACTATGAAACTCTCTAACTAATGAGATTGTTTCAGCACTTTCTGCTAAATCGTTTTGAAGAGGGTTCGATGCGTATCCAGACTAGTCAGTCATCATTTATATTTTTACCCCTAATTTAACCTTTCCCTCCCAGTTTCAGAAGCCATGTAACTAGTTCTGTACTCTCCAGAACCCAAAACACTCCTAACACTTAGGCTTTGACCTCAGGAAACGATAGTTTTCTAGTTCTAACAAGTAAAATTGAAGTTTGAAGTTAATTGGCTCCAGTTATAAATAATTCCCCGTGTTCTATCTGAAGGTCACTTGTCGACTGGTGGGAATGCCAATCGTCTCTATCTCTCAGTCAGTTCTATTCCACAAACTTCAAAAGAACTATAGTAGTGACTACGTGATTGTTTTTAAAAATTACTTGTTTAGCTCAGGAAGAATTTGAAGAACTGTGCTTCAGTTATGGATTGGAGCTTGACGAGGTTGTACGTTGTAATTCCAGTCTTCAGTTAGTTTCAGACAACTGAAAAAGAACTAGTCACTCGAGAGAAGGGGAAGGAAAAGTCGAAGGGCTGTAGCACTGAGCCAGTTTATAAAATTGAAATCCCCGCTAATCGTTATGATTTACTATGTTCTGAGGGTTTATCTCGAGCTCTTATGATATTTGAGTCGAAGTAAGTTCATTTTTACCAACTCTACCTATTTTAGGATAAAGCCTCCAGTCTATAAAACTAAAAGACCTCAAGATCCCATCCAGTTGCATGTTTCACAATCGGTGAGATTTCATCTGCTTGTTACGATAATTCATTTGTGTAGACTCAAAGTGTCAGGCCTTTTGTTGTTGCTGGCATACTGCGAAATATTGTGCTGGATGAGCACAAGCTCAACAGTTTCATTGATCTTCAGGAGAAACTTCATCAAAATTTGTGCAGGTACCACTTATTTACTTTGTTGTTTTTATTTGTCACCAGTTAATCTCAGTTGGGTTTTACTGAAGATGAGGGAGGACTGTACAGCTCTTTTGTCCTGGTTTGAGACTTCTTAGAAGCGAACACCCTTGATTCCAACGAGGAATTCAAACTAAATATTAATCTCTCCAAGACCACTTAAACATTTTCACTGTTTTTAAATTCATATATCCTCAGTTTGAAGAGCAAAAGTTAACTAATTTTGCTTAGTCTGTTTACATTAGTTAAGTTTGTGATGCTGGTAGGATTAAAGTTGTTTCTTTGAAGTGTCAGAACGACGTTTTAAGTATTTAACTGTGGTATATACTTGTTTTTGCATATATTTCCTGCAACAGTCTGATTTTATTTATCACTTTTTCTAACACGACTGCTTGAAGTCAGATAATACTTTGCTAATCCATCCTACTGAGAAATCGTATAACTATGAAAGTATTACTCTAGATTCCTGTGTTAATTAACTCGGATAGCTGTCTTCTATAGTATTTGCCAAATTCCTGTGCTAATATCACTAAATGCTAGACCTCTCGGGTTATATCATCATATATCATTAAATTGCTCTTATGTTTCGGAAGTTTCGTACCATTTCCTCTATTGTTGACAGTAATAGTGAATGAGCCGCTGTACGTCATGTTAGTCATATTTCTGTACCTAGTTACAGGTTTTCTTCTAGACCATTCTATTTCGAATTTCGACTTCTGTCCTACAATCACTTCGAATGAGGAATTGTAATTTCAATCGGTGCATATCAACATATTCACTTCAACACAACAGTGTATCAACGAATGCAGGGATTTTGTGAACAAACTAAGAGTTTTTTATATGTCAACTCACAGTTGAATACATTGACAAGTGACCAGCAACAGTTGTTGCACCTGATTACTGGATTTAATATACAACTTTAGCGTATTTGAATAATAGTTTAAGTTTGTCATCGTGAATGCATATAATAGATCTTTTGTTTACGAAAGATTAAATATTCGGCCCCACTCCTTAGAAATTTTTACGTATCATTTTCAGATACTCAAATAGACTGTAATAATAACTTTGGTTATAAGCTGTACTGCTTTATTGTGTTATTTATGGTCACAATCTCTTTGTATTACTTGAATTTCTTTAGGAAACGATCCCTAGTAGCAATTGGAGCCCATGATTTGGACACTTTAAACCCACCCTTCTTCTATGATACTAAGCCTCCTGATGACATTCACTTTATAGCGTTGAATAAGACTAAAGAGCACAGTGCTAAAGAATTAATGGAGCTGTTTTCTGTGAGTTTTAAATGTGCTGTGGATCATAATTTGATAATTCGACTGCTTTTGATTATCGATTTGAGAATGCAGTGCTCATCAACTGTTAAAATGTAGTGGAATGATGAGAATGATTTCCCATTTATAATACCGAATTATTGACGCAAACCCCTAAATGAACAGATATATAAGAGAAGAATAGGTTTTTTACTCCACAAGATAACTCTCAGGTATACAAATATTGAACACAATTAAACATTCTGTTAATAATAATAATAATAATAATGTGGCATACCTACCGATAAATGTTCTAGCTACCAGATTCATCACTAACGATTATTAGATTGCTTACAATCTAAACACAAAAAATATAACATACTTATACAATACAGTACAAGCGGTATAAAAGGAGTCAATTGATCAACAGAATTAATACCATCATCAAAGTAAATGTTTACTACGATACTAATGGCCACACTGATTGATTATTGAGTAATAGCAAATCTTTGTGTTTGCCTAGATCTCAGGTTCTTGTTAACTTCACCGATCAGTTTGTGCTTAAAACACTGCCTCCCAAATCACTACCACATACGTAAACAGGTAGGTTTCGGCTTGTTCTCTCTGTTATGTCGGACCACTAAAGAAGAGTGGAAAACTTCTAGAACTGTATTTTAGAGAACTAACTCATTTATTCTGGTCGTGTGTAATGTAAGCACTGCATTTCTATCATTAATAATAATAATAATAATAATAATAATAATAATAATAATAATAATAATAATAATAATAATAATAATAATAATAATAATAATAATAATAATAATAATAATAATAATAATAATAATAATAATAATAATAATAATAATAATAATAATAATAATAATAATAATAATAATAATAATAATAATAATAATAATAATAATAATAATAATAATAATAATAATAATAATAATAATAATAATAATAATAATAATAATAATAATAATAATAATAATAATAATAATAATAATAATAATAATAATAATAATAATAATAATAATAATAATAATAATAATAATAATAATAATAATAATAATAATAATAATAATAATAATAATAATAATAATAATAATAATAATAATAATAATAATAATAATAATAATAATAATAATAATAATAATAATAATAATAATAATAATAATAATAATAATAATAATAATAATAATAATAATAATAATAATAATAATAATAATAATAATAATAATAATAATAATAATAATAATAATAATAATAATAATAATAATAATAATAATAATAATAATAATAATAATAATAATAATAATAATAATAATAATAATAATAATAATAATAATAATAATAATAATAATAATAATAATAATAATAATATAATAATAATAATAATAATAATATAATAATAATAATAATAATATAATAATAATAATAATATAATAATAATAATATAATAATAATAATAATAATAATAATATAATAATAATAATAATAATAATATAATAATAATAATAATAATATAATAATAATAATAATATAATAATAATAATATAATAATAATAATATAATAATAATAATATAATAATAATAATATAATAATAATAATAATATAATAATAATAATATAATAATAATAATATAATAATAATAATAATAATATAATAATAATAATAATATAATAATAATAATAATAATATAATAATAATAATAATAATATAATAATTTATGTAATGCTTACAATCTAGTGTGTGAATTTTTATGTGATGTGTTCAGTTATTTATCTCATACAGCATGCCTACTTTTTTCCCATTTTCTATATATTAATAGTATTTTTGTGTATTTATAGTAAAATGTGGCATACCTACCGATAAATGTTCTAGCTACCAGATTCATCACTAACGATTATTAGATTGCTTACAATCTAAACACAAAAAATATAACATACTTATACAATACAGTACAAGCGGTATAAAAGGAGTCAATTGATCAACAGAATTAATACCATCATCAAAGTAAATGTTTACTACGATACTAATGGCCACACTGATTGATTATTGAGTAATAGCAAATCTTTGTGTTTGCCTAGATCTCAGGTTCTTGTTAACTTCACCGATCAGTTTGTGCTTAAAACACTGCCTCCCAAATCACTACCACATACGTAAACAGGTAGGTTTCGGCTGTCTCTCTAATAATAATAATAATAATAATAATAATAATAATAATAATAATAATAATAATAATAATAATAATAATAATAATAATAATAATAATAATAATAATAATAATAATAATAATAATAATAATAATAATAATAATAATAATAATAATAATAATAATAATAATAATAATAATAATAATAATAATAATAATAATAATAATAATAATAATAATAATAATAATAATAATAATAATAATAATAATAATAATAATAATAATAATAATAATAATAATAATAATAATAATAATAATAATAATAATAATAATAATAATAATAATAATAATAATAATAATAATAATAATAATAATAATAATAATAATAATAATAATAATAATAATAATAATAATAATAATAATAATAATAATAATAATAATAATAATAATAATAATAATAATAATAATAATAATAATAATAATAATAATAATAATAATAATAATAATAATAATAATAATAATAATAATAATAATAAGACGGGTCCGTATTCTGATTGGCAGTTATCAAGGTCACTGTGTATTGTTCTGTAATACATAACACTCTCCAAGTATGTAGTAAATCAGACTTATAAGTATATAATCCCAGATGGATTTCCAGTTAGCTTGTTCTTTTCTAATCTGTTTTTAGAATGATCTACAATTAAAACAATATCTCCCATTGATTCAGGATAAACCCAGATACCCGGTTATTTTAGACAGTTCTAATGTTGTCTTATCAATGCCTCCTATTATAAATGGTGAGTTATATTTGTGCTTAGTTCCTGTGGATGATAGTGATTTGAATTGCTGAAACATGCTTTTTATACCTAAAAACACCACCTAACTCGGTGCATAATACTGTTTAGTATCCGAGCAGACCAAGAAAATAATTGGGAAGTCAGTTCGTTGAGTCACTAAATGCCATACAGAGGTGCGAGAAGTGATTATAAATTCCTTGTTCGAATTCCTGGAGTAGTCCCACTCTATAGTTGGTGAAATATAGGTTAATGCTTTTTAGTTTACTCCATTTCTTTCTATCTCTGTATCTGTGGCTGCAACTTTGACATGTTAGTTGGTCTTATCCATTGTGATAGCCCACTTGAATTATATTGGTCGTACCTTAATGAGTAAGTTGGTTGAAGTGGCAAACTCAACATCAGAAGACAGATTCGCCCTGCTAACTTATGACTGTGGTATTTTTCAGTCAATTAACATTATAGTTGTTACTTTCTAGCCGTGTCATGCATTCTATGATACGACAGTATCGACTGGATCCTAAACCGAAATAAGACTAGATCAAGTAGCGAAATATGTTCCAAATTAATAACATCAGAATGCAATGTAAATTAATACTTCAGAACATTCTAGCAATCCCAATTATTCATTAGTTCCGATTGGCCGGAAAAGGATCAGTCACCATACACCATCTTAAGCACGTTTTTAGAATATTCTAATAAAGACTGTATCCTCCTAGCAACACTGATACTCTCTCTTCGCAACAAAAGAATAGAGGTAGGAAAGGCCCGCTATAGAAGTAAACGCCACCGGATCGTATGTGAATGGCCTCAAGCAGTTGCCTATGACGCATTACGATTACCCTCCAGGCATCTTCAGGAAGAATCCTCTCACCATGTGGCCAATCGCTTGATAATTGGGTCCACACCTCATATCCCTCAGTACCACTTTACTGACAATCAAATATTTTCTCCTCCCATTATCTCCTCTATTTCCGCCTTCAATTTTCATTTTTCTTCATTTCTTTTGATGTATGTCGGCGACACTAATGGTTAAAGTTCACGAAATCCCATACCCAGGTATCCTTAAACGACACTGAGGTTCTGTACTAGTACTCAATTCTGAGAAATATTTTACTAAAATCTGTCACTTGGTTTTCAGTAATTTCACTACATTTTTCTGTGCTAAGTGTTTTCATGGTGATTTTCTTGTTACTACCACTATTCAGGTGAACATTCTCGTATTTCTACTAAAACACGAAATATTTTTATTGAAGCAACTGGGACAGATTTACACAAGGCTGTTGTTGTTCTCGACACACTTATCACAATGTTCTCAGAATATTGTAAAGAACCATTTACGTAAGCCTATGTTTTTCTATCTGTCAAAACATGTAATCATTGTTTTCTGAATTTGTTTTTTAATGCTTCTATTAACTGATAGCTTTTGAGATAATGGAGATTTATACCTCATAAATACGGAGGGAGTGTTTTGGATGTATTACATTCTCTGAACTGAGTGGTTTGTCTCTGAAGCTTTGATTATTATCATTATTATTCATTATAACAGCATGTACATCAAGAAGTAACTCCTTAGTTGTATATCTCACTCAATCTTTCTTCTAGATCATTAGTATTTTTCAGTACATAATATAAGTAATATTTTATTTTCGTTCCTATAGCGCTGAATCTGTCGAAGTATTTCAGCATGATGGCAGTTGTTCTTTATATCCAGTGAGTTTTTTTACTGTAGTTTGTGGGTTAAATATTTTATTTTACACTAAAGAAATACTGTATCTCCTATGAATTCGATATCTCAAGCAAAATTTAAGCTCTTTAGACTCGTCAATTCCAGGTCATATTTCTACGGAAACTAATGAAAAGGTAAGTGTGAAAGAATTTAACGCAACTTAAAACCTGCAGTTGGAAGATGCAGCATAAATGCATGTACGTCACCACGACCTATTTTTAGCCCTGACCTCACCCGACGCCCCCAAGTAAATGTAACAATTATCGCGCTGATCTCAGACAAGTATTCTAACTGCACTATGGCTTACGTTGTATCAAGTCCCTTTGCCGTGTAGTATTCTGTGATATGACACTTTGATCGACATAACCCAAAATAATTACGAGAATTGAGTAGGGTGATTATCTTGATGCCTAATTCTAGTGGCGATGCATCCTCCTAAAGGATTATATGTTATATGATGGAACTGTTAACTGATTTACAACATTATTAAAATAACCAAACAGAGTACTTCTCAGCTATACGTTCTGAAGGAGCACCCTTTGCTAATCGTGAACAAATAAACTTTTAAATGTGCTTTAACTTAACTCAAAGCGGCATTTCGTCCTTAACATTTTCTCAAATCAGTTTCTTGCTGAATACAACTATTCAGAACACTTCTAAATAAGACTTTCCTTCAATGATCCCGGTAGTCGTTTTCTAGAGATCATCTACAAAGTTAAAAGAACTGCTGGCTCAAAGCGAGCTCCTATCAGAAATCTGTACATAATCGAGGCTTTGGTTATTGAAGCCTGATCTCTGCGTTCAAGAAGAAAATACTTAAATTGTTTTAAAATCGTCTTTTTTGTATGTTATTACCACTTCTTCTTCCCCTTCCTCTTGATCTGTCATTTTGTTAAGTATCATTTTCCTTTCTTCTATTGCACTTTTATAACTATTATGTTGACTCGTTACTTTTGATAATTGTGATGGACTGATTATTTTCTGCAATTTTGTGAAATGCTACAGCATTTTTATTTGCAAAAGTTAATATAAATACAACTGTACAGTCGTCAATGACTCTAGCGGAAAGAAAATTTCCTTCATTAGATTGTTTTCATTATTGATTTAATGTAGCACTGAGTTTCTTTAGTTAATGTAGTATCTTGTTTTTTACTTAATTCTTGTTCTCATTTGAGCTTAAGTCAATTAACTTGTTATGTCATTAGATTAATACACATTAAGAAATTTAACAAAATCTGAACCATTTTGGTAGATGCTAATTATCTGGTTATCGTAAACAATTGAAGGATATCGGTTCGTATACTACTCACTCACTTGCTTGTCAGCTAACGAATTAGCACTTGACGATTATACTTTATTCTTGCCATCACATCACTATTAATCACCTTATGTATGATATCATATTTAGTTAAAGTGTTGTTCCGTTGTTATGGTTATAACTAATTTCATTTTTAGCATTTAGATTATCGTGATGAAGTTGTCAGTATTGATTACATCAATCGGCAATTAGGTACTGATTTCCCCGAATCAGAAGTGATCAATTTATTAAGTCGGATGGGTTTCACATGTGCTAGTATGTCATCGAATCATTTCAAAGATTCAATCCCAAACATGTTAACAGCAGGTAATCTTTTTTAATTTTTATTATAGATATGGCATCTATTGTAACACGGTGGTTTTAGCCTTTTATTGTAACGATCCACTGTAGCTATTTTGACTGGAGTCCTTGTTCCTTAAGGTCCTACCGATTCTGACAGGTGCGTTAGTAAGATCAAATGCTCAGGGTGAAACCGTAATGATGATGAAAAATACTGATAATTGTATGCTGGCTAATCTTATAACAACGACCAATAACTCAGCTGACACAGAACAAAGCTATTCTATCTTCAGTGTCCCAAACCAGCTAACTGTAGAGAGAAGTTCTAGCTTGAGCAAGAAGATCTAATTCATAAGCAACTTGTAAGACCAACAACACTTCTTTTAAGCACATTCATGTATTCATCAGTTAATTTATAATGACTACTTACAGGTGTGTAAGATTTTCCACTTACTCTGAATATAACTGACACTGACTGATGACAATTCAACAAACAAACATTTTAAAAACAATACACCGTCTGTTACTTGGTTTTCTGAATAATTTTTTTTTTTTGGAGAGGGGATGAGCGGGGATTCGAAATCACCCCCCCCCCCACATAACCGTAGTGGTAATAAGATAAGCAACCAGCATCTCTTGTCGTGTTCCCTTTGTATAATAAATTGAGTACAATGAATTTTATCACTAACCTTTATCATTAACCCACCTTCTGTTTACCTACAGATTTCAGTGTCACATTCACAATGGCTCTGTGTTTTCTGTTTGAAGTAGCTGTTCTTTTTAATTTGTGATTACTGTCCTAAATTGATGAATTCACTGTAAATTTAGTGTACTTTTTCAATTCTCTGATAAAGAAATGTCTTTCCATGCTGTTAAGTCAATCAACTAATAGACTACTTTAAGTACTGAAATTATTTTTATTCAAACTCTTTTCTCTTTTAATGCCATTTCATTTTTCTGTCACAACACTCAGTTAATGATCCGAGTTTATCAAGTATTATTCATGATCTCTTGAAACAAACCTTGAAATTGCATGTTAGAGTCCTCACTGTCCAGGGATTGCGTCGGTTAGAACAACAATATTCATTATCTATGATCTTGTGTCACTGATGTGTTTCGTGTGTTCGAAATAACTACTAGATTCATGTGGTGTGTTTTACTTAACTTCACCTATTCAGTTTAAATAAAACACCTCGATTAATTCCTAATGAATCTTCACGTTCTGATAGTTATACACATAACATTAGGTTGAAAAATAGAACAAGAACTTAGAGGCTGAATTTTAGCCGTTAATCGCCTGTGCATTCTGGATGTTCATCAAGATGTAGTCTAACGTGATTTACAAAACCTTCAGATGTGTCACTGGATTTATAAAACCTCTACTGAATATACAGATTTTCCTAAATTCATTCTAGCAGGGGAGCGGGAGGCGGAATACGATGAAAAGTGGCAAAAAGTTAAGTGTATTTGTCCTAAGTTCACTTGTCTCATCCATAGAATCGTCTCATAAAATCTTGAATTAGTTGCATCACGAGTGATGCAAGCCGAAATTTCCGCTGACAAAAGCATTTCTTCACTGTTACACCTAACACGAATCCTTGATATTGCATGTACCGATATTTTCAATTACTTATTTTTCATTATCTTACAGGCCAAAATACATCCGGTTTAATCTCTGTTAAGATACCACCCACAAGACATGATATTTTGCATGCATGTGATATAGCTGAAGATGTTGCTATTGCATTCGGTTATGACAATATTCCTGAATCATTACCACAAACATATTGTGTGGCTGGTAATCAACCAGTCAGTCGATTAACAGATCTTATACGTGCTGAAATAGCTCAGATGGGATTTACTGAAGCGTTGAGTTTCTCATTGGTAGGTATTTAATTGTTAATAACAATTTTTTTTTTAATTGAAATTATTCGAAAGCGTAAAATCAGTCAGCTCCAATTCGTTTTCATCTCAAGTGTTTTTTAACTTCACATATGTTTGTCTACAACTTACCATTTTACTAGTATGATGTTTGACTGTATAATTCACTTGTCATTTCTACATGGTTTGATAGATTGGATCCATATTTCTTCATTCTTACTGGCTCGTACATTACAATTCTGAAAGGGACCTAGATTCATAGTCTCCCTTCTAAAATAGGCGCTTACGTTGCTGACTGAAGACTGATAATAAAGCATGCCATTTAAGGAGCGTAATACCGCCAAATAGACACCTATTGTGTAGTCGTAACTAATGTAGTGTCTCAAATATAAGTCTATTTACAAACCCGACACCTATTTCAAGCTACATAACAGCAAAGCCAAGAAAACCAGGCTAGATGCAAACTTAAATGTAGATGTATTAATCAAATATCCACTTTCCTTCAGGTTTTAGAACATAAGTAAACTTACTTCCAACAATAGTGGGGGTGGGATGGGGTTGGTTGACCTAAAAGTAGCATTTGATTTGGTAGATCTAGAAACTCTGTGATAGTGAAAGGCGTACCTCAAGAGTACACAAACTTTATAAAGCTTCTCTACTCGAACACCAGTGATCAAGTTAACATTTGTGATGAACAGTCATTAGAATTGTCAACCTCATGTAGTATTTACCAGAAGTCGCTCTTTTTCCGTTTTCCCTTTAATTTGCTTATAGATAAAATCTTAGAAATTGCACCATCTTTACTTTAATTTTCCAGGATTGTTCTCCTACAGGGAAGCCCACTTATCTACTTAGAAAATGGAGATATTTTAGTTAGTGAAAGCACTGACAATATACAGAATCTTTTGAAATTATTCGTTAATAATAGGGACATGTTTGAGATGTCTTTTTCTTCCTTTGACTGTAAAGTGTTTCTTCAGGACTAGTCTGAATTATTGCCTGAACCGATTGTAGGAATTAAAACAGTTGAATACGTTGGTCATTTCAGTTATCTTGAAAATGTGATCTACTCTGTTGGGTTGGTGTCTAATTTAATCAACATGTCAAGAAAAGTCAATGGATCTCGATGGCTTCTGTTGAATTGATGGACTCTGGAAAACTTATCCCGTCAGGCTCCGAACATGATGAGGAGTGAAGAGTAATCAGGTACAAACTGACGAAAAGTTTGCGAAACGACCGTGAGCAGTGGTGGGTAACGAAAGCAAAGGAAATGGAAAAGGCAGCAGCATTTGGTAACACTTTTCAAGCTAATAAAAGAAACCGGGGTTAAAAAATCCAGCGTTAGTGAGACGATTTCCGAAAAGGATGGAACGCTTATTAGCTCTTAGTCTAGACGTTTAGAACGATGGGCTGAACACTTCAAGGAACAGTTTAGTCGGCCTTCCTCTACTCTAAAACTTCCCACTATTTCGAGACAGCCAGAATGGAAAGTCGACTTAGGTCCCCCCGACTTTTATCGAAGTCGAAAAAGCTATAGCCAATCTAAGGCGAGGCAAAGCAGCGGGTCCAGACGGATTATCCCCAGAGGTCTTTAAGGATGGTGGTCCCACATTGACAATCAGGCTGACTGATATTTTGACTAAGGTTTGGGAACTTGACATAATTCCGTCTGACTGGTGTCGATCGTTAATCGTCCCAGTATATAAGAAAGGGTCAAAATCGTCCTGTAATAACCATAGAAGAATTAGTTTGACTAATATAGTGTCTAAAATACTAGCTTCTATAATTATCAGACGCTTAACCACAACTCGTGATCTCCAAATACGAGAAAATCAGGCTGGTTTCAGACCTGGTCACGGTTGTATAGACCGGATATTCACCATTCGTCAGGTTTCAGAACACAGACATACTTTTCGCGGCCGACAATGGTGGTTTTCCTTGACTTGAAGGCAGCATTTAACTCTGTAGACCGAGAAGTTCTATGGCAATGTCCTTAATTGAAAGGCCTACCCCAGAAGTACATAAATCTTGTGAAGGCTCTTTACTCAAACATTATTAGTCGTGGCACAGTTTATGGCTAACTGTCATCTGGACTTGTAACCTCAAATGGTGTCCGTCAAGGCTGCTCACTTTCCCATTTCTGTTTACTTTTACAGTCGACATACTGTTGGAAATTACACACTAGTCGTCCGATTTTTCAGGAATTGATCTCCTACCAGGAGATCCACTTATTGACTTAGAATATGCTGACGATATAGTCCTGTTTGGCGAAGACGCTGATACGATGCAGAAGCTTTTAACAGCAATAAGCTCTAATGCAAGCATTTTCGGAATGCGTTTCTCCCCCTCTAAATGCAAACTATTGCTCCAGGACTGGTTTTCGTCAACACCTGAACTAAAGATAGGCAGTGAAGTAGTTGAGCACGTTGACCATTTCACGTATCTTGGAAGTCTGATTAGCCCTAATAGGTTAGTCTCTGATGAAATCTCAGTACGAATTCAAAAAGCTCGTTTGTCTTTTGCCAACTTACGTCACCTATGGCGTAGATGAGATATTCGTCTCTCAACGAAAGAGAAAGTGTGCTGCTCAACAGTTCGTTCTGTCTTACTGTATGGGTGTGAGACGTGGCCATCAAGGGTAGATGACACTCGAAGGTTATTAGATTTTGACCATTGATGTCGCTCGCGTTAGCCGTGATCACCGAGTAAGTAATAACGAGGTTAGACGACGGGTGTTAGGCAAATGTGGTAAATCAGTCAATGAGGTTGTGAATCTCCATCATTTAAGGTGGTTGGGATATGTGTTGCTTATACCCAACCATCGTCTGCGTCGACGCTTATTGTTGGCTGATATAGGAATAGGAAGGAGGAGAGTTAGAGGCGGCCAAACTAAAACATGACATCAGTCCACGAAGTCACTGATTAATGAGTTGAATCGTGTCGGTAGCTGCAGACTACTCGGTTGTGGTCCTCGCGATTACCGTAATCAGTGGCTAGAAACACTGCGTGACATGGCGCAGATGTATCCACTCATTGTCCTCCCTTAAATCGTGAGCTTTAATTTATTTCATATCTTTCCACGCTCCTAGAAGCATATTCTCTATGTTCACACTTCTTGTTATTATTATCGTTATCATTGAAGTAACTTCTAATAATATGGTGTTAATCTTGCGGTGCCATAGAGATATGGTAACTTAGACCGATGCACACATGTACCAGGTTGTATGTTGATCATACATGCAATCTTGTCGCGGCTTGTTTAGCTCCTGCCATATTGTGGTGTAAACCAAATGTCCTTATGCCAAAGTAAGGACAAATATGCTACTCAGTGGTCTGTTTAACATTAACCTATAGGTGTAAAACATGGATTTTGAAAATAGAAGGCATGCGTGGAATTTAAGTTTTCAATCACAAGTGTCTCTGAAGCATCACTCGTGTATCCAAACCCCCCATAAGCAGTGGTTAGTTTAAGCATTGAGTACTAGACATTCATACCAGATCGTTCAATGAAGTCGTAAATATTCACTAACTAATGTGATTGTGACACGTATAACATATGCTAAGTGACTGCCTACCTTGAGACAATGTTAGCTGGTGTAGGAGTTGGATGAGAAAATGATATGGGTAGCGAAACCAAAACATGGCATTTTTGTACGCAGTCACTAACTGTTGATGTGACCCGTGTCAGTGGATAAAAGCTACTTAGTTGAGGTTCGTGCGATAATCACTTCAGTTTACTACATTGTGTGGTGTCGTGGTTGTGACACAGTCACAGTAGTGCACGTATATTGACTCCTTATCTTATTCCTTAAGTTACACTATTCTTTCGACATTTTCATTCATTCTTGTTAGCCTATATTATGATAAGTCTTGTTAATTTGATGTTATTGTATTAATGCAGTATGTCATCTGGAAGTAATGCGCATATGAGTTTAACTGAAAATTCTGTATGCTCGTGTTAATTTATATTGGCTAATTCTCTACTATCTTATTTTTTTCTTCTATTATATTTCAGTGTTCCAGGGAGGATATTAGTACTAGGTTGCGACATAAGTTAGACGATATCCCAGCTGTACATATATCTAATCCTAAAACACTTGATTTTCAAGTAAGTCTTGGATGACATTTTCATTGTTAATTATTGATTTTTCAAAGGTAAGATCTATATGTAAAAATCATGAGCTTCCCACTTTGTCCTCACAGCAGTTCATACTCTTAATACCACACACCATCATACGCTGAATCTCCAGATCGACAAGTAATTATTTTATCATCGCCTATGTGATAATTGCTGTTGATAAAGTTAACTAGGAGGGTTGTGTAATATTACTGTCGAAAATGTAAACTACTGTACGTCAACTACAATAGTCTGAAGGTATATGTCGTGTAACGAGATCTAATAGTTTCGAATCCCCTCTTATCATTGATCGTATGTGTTTACTTTTGTGGAGAGTTGTGCATTAAATAGAAGCAGATTTTCTAGAGTTCTCTCGTCCTTTAGTTAATATCTTATAGAAATTTTTTTACATATACTTAAGCAATTTTATTTTTCAAAAATCATCTTTCTTCTATGTTCAGGTTGTTAGGACAAGTTTATTACCGGGACTGTTACATACATTATCCAATAACAGAAGTTTGCCATTACCTCTAAAATTATTTGAAGTTCAAGATATTGTAATGAAGGATCCTTTTAAAGGTAAGAGAATAATCATTTATTTATTTTGTCTGGTAAATCTATAAAAGTACTCCCTTCTTGGACGATTCTCATAGCAAACAATTATAATGAAGATTATTGCTAACTACGGAATATAGGACGTGTTTTAGTGTCCTGTTTGGATTTAATAGTTTTCTACATCTGAATCTTAGTGTTGATGTTTAAACTTGAACTCGGACTTAGTACATATCACTTCAATCCTATTATCTTCTGGTGTATAGCTTTCTGGACTCAGTAAATCAGCAAGTAGTGCGTTCTAAGAAAAAAAGGGATTACATTCGAGTCTCAGTGTAAACACTAGTGCTGGTATGTAGATACATCAGGCTAGCAACAATCCATGTATTTTAAGACATATTATCAAATGGTTATATCGAAGCAGCTAATTCAAATGCTCAGTCATGAATACCAAAGACACTCATGTAGAGTTAGCATACCACATTATCTCGACAATATCAAATTAACAAGACTAACACCACAATATAATCGTACAAGAACGAATGAAAGTTAGTGTAACTTATGATCTATAAGAATGTAGTGAGTGAATGCACTTGTATCAGTGTAACATATTCTCAGCCACTTCACCAGATGTCTTCATCCAATGATCATATTTATCACACGAACCCTAAGTAAGTAATCTGCAACCAGTGACATAGCTCACATCAACAGTCAACGATTTCATACAAAAATGCCACGTTTTAGCTTCGCCACCCATACCTTTCTCTCATCCTACTCCTACATCAGCTACTATTATATCAAGGTAGGTAATCTTAAATGAACTTGGAAGCTAATGCTGTGAAGGAAATATACGTGACTGCCGAAATAATTGTAACACGTTAGAACGAACCAATTGATCTACTCTCAGAGTTTATGCGATCTGACTACTTAGATGCTGAATAGTTGATTCGGAGTTAGTGTGACTAAGCTTGCCTAGAGGTAGAGAGTGAGTGAATAAAACACCAGGAAATAGGAGACAGTACCAAGTCGTTTATCGAATGTGAACAAAGGCTTTTTATAACACATTTTAGATCAACAAGTAAAATAAGAAATACAAAATACACTAAGGACTGAATCGGGGGGTGGGGGGTTTGTACAGGAAACGGGATAATAGGTTCATAGTAAAGTTATAACAAGTCAAAAAGGGAAATATATATGACACTCATTAACGAGTGTATAAAAAGCCTACAACTTAGGCAATACTAATATCATAGCTACTAAATAATTAATATGTGCAGCTTAGCTACAAAAGACCCTGGTGAAATGTCTCGTTACAACACATTCGCTTAGTATATGTTATATACAACCATATTAGTTGATGAATATTTACAACTTCATTGAATGATTTGACATGTCTGTCTAGTACTCAATGCTTAAACTAACCACTTCTTACTGTCGTCCTCGGTTACACAAGTACTACTTTAGAGGTACTTGTAATTAAAAACCTATAGATTAAACATGTCTTTCATTTTCATAGTTCATGTTTTACTACTACATTAATGATTGAACTATACAAATGAAGAATTATTATAAATAATCAGGATCAATCTAAGAAATCCAAATAGACGGATGAATCACACGTTCTTACTCTCTACTAACCAGTCAGAAGATAGTAATGATCACCCAATACTTGATCAGTAATAAACAATTCTACTAAAAGCTGTGTAACGATTTTACATGCTTAAAGAATTTGCCGATGATTTCTCAAAGTCCTGCTGTTTGAAAATTGAAAGAATGCTGGCGACGTCTTCGCTTTAATATTAATATGTTTTTAACATCTGTATTGTCGAACATTTATACATATACGGATAGTCTTTGAGGTGTCTTAAGTTGCTTATAAACCTGGGGAGGAGTGGGGGGGGGTCAGAAGCTAAGGTTAAGGTTTAAGATCAAGGGTAGGTTTAGTATTCATAGTTTCTAAGTAAGCGTTTGGGTTACGGATAGGACTATTTTTCGTGTTGTATGCAATCGATTCACCGATGGCTTAACATTTGTTAAGTTGAATACAATAAATTTAATGCTTTTGAGTAGCAAACGAATGTCGTTGTAAACATTTTAGAAATTACTGAACCTTGTCAATCAATTCTACTCCTTTTAATGAATTACCTAGCAACAGATATTAATTTATGCTGTAGTCTTTTTTTGTGAGACTCATTCATTTTATTTCTTCTCTATTTTCTACAGATGTTGGTGCTAGTAACCATCGACATATTTGTGCTGTTTATTACAATAAAAATTCTGGCTTTGAAATAATTCATGGTTTATTAGATAGATTAATGCAATTGTTTCAAGTTGAATCAATTTTAACTCAAACAACTAACCAGAAATTCAACGATAATAATAATGATAAGGTGGAAAAATCAACAATGACTTATAGATTGAATACTACTACAGGTGAACTATATTCTAATTATTAGTAGTATTGTAATTAACTAAGTAATATTGTTGTTAGACATATAGTATTAAGAAAGCATAAAAAATCAGTCCAATTAATTGTAAACCTTCATCAACTAAGATGGTTTGGATATGTGTAGTTTATTTCCAACCGCCGCCTAACTCACCATGCGATGCTGGTTGATGAAGGAGTTCACGAAATGGCTGACCGTCAGCCTGAGCTATGTTAGTGAGTGAAATCTATTTGATTACAGTCCTCACGGTTGTTATTAGAGTCGTCCTGTGACAATTCAACTGATTTAATCTTTTTTACTACTACTCATTTTGCTACTGCCACGGTCGATTTATATGACAAAATGATCACTTCGTCAACTAAAGTATGTTAATACATGTAGAGTAGAGCGGTAACTTAATGATCTTATTGCTCAACTTTGAACGAATGGGATTTAAGTGGAAACCTTCTACCACCTATTTCAGCTGATCAACTGGATAAAATAAATAACTCTCGCACAAACCACTTGACCCATAGCCGGGTCAGTAAGTCAGTTATGCACAACATAGAACCTGCGCATATACACATAGGTTTTGTTAGTATACATTTGAGTTGTTGCTATTCATCATACTCCAAGCTTTCTGGAATATATTCTTGAGAGGCTGTCAATTCACCAGAAGTTTCAGAAATCAATAGGTCTTTCCTAACCTTTTGATTCAAGTTGAATGCATATATCACTCCCACATTTACAGCTACTTGAAATCATTCTTGGCTTCTTTTGAATGTGGTAAATCAGTCGATGAGGTTGTGAATCTTCATCGACTGAGGTGGTTGGGACATGTGTTGCGTATGCCCAACCACCGTCTTCCTCGACGCGCAATGCTGGCTGATATAGGAATAGGATGGAAGAGAGTTAGAGGTGGCCAAACTAAAACATGGCATCAGTCCATGAAGTCACTGACTGCCGGTTTGAGTCGTGTCGGTAGCTGCAGACTACCTGGATGGGGTCCTCGCGATTACCGTAACCAGTGTCTAGAAACACTGAGTGACATGGCCCAGAATCGGTCACAATGGGGCAGATGTATTCACTCATTGTCCTCCCTTATATCATAAGCTTTAAATTATTCCATTACTTTCTTTCAACGCCTCCTGAACCATATTCTATATGCTCACATTCCTTGTTACTATTATTATTTTATTTTATAGAAGTGATTTCTACTAGTGGTAGTGGTGTTAATCTTGCAGTGCCATGGTGGCATGGCAACTTGAACCGATGCACACATGTGCCAGGTTCTATGTTGATTGTACATACATACATACATCTTTTGGATGAATCTTTTGCACGTTATCAGTCACGTTCTTAACTAGATCCTTCCTAAACACATTATTTACCGTTTCGTTCTCAAACTTACATACAAGATATCTTCGTGTTGTGACGTTTCCGCCTCCAGTAAAACGTTTGAAAATGCCTGCTCAGTACGACATGGTCACAGTTGAAACATGAGCCACAGTCCGTTACAGAACCACTTAACTGTGACTGGTCTCGACATTGTCTATTAAGAGGTTGTCATGCTCCACAATATCTTTCCTTATATCTGATTTCTACTTGCTAAGAATTAACGGTTATATGAACATTATTGTAGATGATCTCCATTATTTGTTCCTTGGCCTAAGAGGTCGAAACAACCCACCTACATGTTTTTCAGCTTGATTTAATTTACCAACTTGCAGTGACTACTGTCTGAATATCTAGTTTCCTGATGGACAGTAAATAAACGATTGCCGAAAGGAATTCACCTGGGGAGCCCCTGTTCTGCCCTTATGTTTAGTACTATATCTACACCGCCAGGACTTTAAGAAACAAATATTTTAGCCAAGATACCTCAATTTTCACCACTGTGGGCAAGCCCTGACACCTCGTGAAGGCATTAACAACGGTCAAACGGGTACATGAATTTGCACTTAAGAGATGCTAAACCACTTCCTAGTTCGTTGAGCAATGTTGATTAACGTAGAATTAAGTTGAAAGCTAAGGGTAGTAAAATTAAAACGTGAAATCAGTCCATAAAGTTACTGACTGTTGAACTGGAGCGAATTGGTGGCCGCACAGTTGAAAAAGTCATTTTTAGACATGTTATGTGGCGCAGATGCATTCACTCGTCTCCTCTTTAAATTTTAACCTTAAAATTATTTTAAACTTCCACCAATTCATTCTTCTAGAATAATTTCTCTACCTCCGATCCTTTTTACTTAAGTTTCTGTTTTATTTATAATCATGGTCATTCAGTTAAAAATATTTTCTTTGTCTTGTATACTCTTGATATTTTGTTTTTAGATCCAACATACTTTGATGGTCGTTGTGCTGACATTATATTAGATCCTGGCAATAGAATTATTGGACGTATGGGTATTTTACATCCAGAAGTTATACGAAATTTCGAATTAATAATGCCTTGTTCAGCTTTGGATTTAGATCTGGAAGTGTTTCTCTAACCATCATGTTAATATTCCCAATGTGATTTTCTTTTCTAAATTAAAGAGTTCCAATAGCATATCGGCTTTCAAGTACTTTTCTCATGACTGTCATATTGGGTTGTAACTTGCAATTAAATTCAGGATTCATATTTCTTTCCACTTTAGGACTAGTCAGCTGGATATACTTACATTCCAGTGTTTGTCGTCATGTGAAAATTCGAGCTCAATCTATTCAGTATCCACAGTTAGACTTTAATCTTGTGACGTTGAGACAATCCGCTTGAGAATCATATATAACAATAAAGACCTATTAAATCCATTTCTTAATATTATCAACGGAATAATGCAAACTCAAATTATCACACCAATTGATTAAGAGGTTTTTTCTCACATACTCGCTGTATATCGTTCTCTCAGTAGGTACCTTCTTTATGATTTGTTTTGTCTTAATATATATATATCTGTACGGATTGTCAGCCTTATACATCGTAGAACTAGGCACATATATGCATCGGTCCAAGTCACCACTTTCCATTAGTCAGTCAGTCATTAACATCGTAGAACCTGGTATATGTGTACATGGGTCCAAGTTGCCATACCAAATTAAAACGACGGTATCACATTAACACGAAAAATACGTTAATTGAATACAAAAAGGAAGGATAAAGTAAAGGTGTGTATAAAAGAATAACAGAACTTAAGGTCTAGATGAGGATAGAAAGTGAATACACACTAGAACCATAAGATGGACACCAAAATAGAAGTAGTAGTTAATTCAGTGGTAGTAAAATTCAAGTATGGATATATAAAATATGATACATTGAAAATTACTTAGTTGAAAGATGTAAAATAAGTTGTGGCTCATAATTTAGGCAAGGTCGAAAAATGAATCCACTTGTGTCACTGACCGATTCCGAACTATGTTATTGGTTACGATATTGTTGCAGACCCTAGCCATGTAGATTGCGTCTACCAACACGAATCGGGCCAGCAGTCAGCGACTTCATGGACTAATGCCACGTTATGCTTCGGTGGCTTCTAGCTTCCTTTCATCTTACTCCAATAACAGTAAATATCGAGAGTCGAGGTAAGCGGTGGTTGGGAATACCTGACCACATCAACTGACTTACGGATTTATCTCAATATTCGGCATATAACTTCATTATTACTTACCCGATGATACCATCAAATACTGGCGATATTTCGAGGAATCCGATGATCGGGTATCAACAACTTACGGATTTCATCAACTCTTAATGACTACGTTTCATATCTACACAGACGGCTGCGGTGTATATCTCTCCTTCGATTAATGGGCAGGTATCTTGCCTACGCCATAAGCGGCGTAAGTTAGCAAAAACCGTACGGACTTTCCGAATTCATGTCGAAATTTCGTTCGATACCAACTCATCAAATATTCTAGGTAAGTAGAATGATCGATGTGCTTAACCACTTCGCTCTTTATCTTTAGTTCAGGTGTAGCATAGTAATAAAGTAACAGTTTGTACTTAGTGAGGAGGAAACTCATCCTCAATATGGTTAAAGTGTTGTTCAGTGCTATAAGAAGACTGCATTTTGTTAGCGTCTTCACCAAACAGGACTACGTCATCTGCGTCATCAATGGGCTTGTCGGTGAGAGACTAGTTCCTGAAAATCCAAACAATGAGAACATTATTTTCATCAGCTTATCTGTAATGAAATTAGACAGCTTTGATGAGTACCACCTGTGGTTACAAGTACTGATGACAGTTCCCTACAGGCTCTGACTCGACGAGGTTTTTAAGTAGAACATTCACAAGACCAATGTACATTCAAATTAGGCTTTTTAATGACAGGTACTATAGACCTGCTTGGTCTGTGGAGTCCAGTACTAATATGTTAGGTCAAGAAAAGTCGTTATCTCCGGACGTCGAAAAGAATGGCTATTTTTTTAAAACCTAACAAATGATATTTGGTCAACACAACCAAGACTAGGTTTGAAGCCAGCTTGGTTTGCAATTTACGAGTAGTAGTTGAGCTTCTGACAATTATCGAAGCCAGTATTTCGAATACCATATTAATCAAACTGATTCTTTTACGTTTATTACAGTATTGGTTGTTTCTCATAGATTAAGATGATCGATACCAGTCAGATGTGACTAAGTCTCGGACCAGACTTTAACTGAAACACCAAACAACGTAACTGCTAAATTTGGACCACCACCCTTAAATATATCTGAGGTAGGCCTGCCAAACCCTGCTTCTTTCCGTCTCTTCAAACTGCGAATAGCCTTTCCAGCCCCACTGAGTCAGTTTTGTACTTAGGTGGGGGTCTATGTTGATTTACAAAATTAGACTGGAGTGCCCATTGAAGTATCCCACCTGTGCTTCTAGGCCAAGATCAAAAAGAATGCCTGATTTTTTCTGAGATTGTCTCACTAACACTAATTTAAACTTCTATTATTAGCCTGAAATGCTGCCTGTTGTTACCTACCGCTCGTCTTTCCTATCCTTATTGCTTTTGCTACCCACCACTGACACTGCATTCAGACACCGGCTACGATAGTTATAGACAAATCATGTAATTAAAACTATATACAGATCAAAGAATACATCTGTTCATATTTCCGTTTAAAAAGTGACTAATAATCGAAAAATATGCCATTCTGAACCAACTTGTTGACACTTGATCTGCAATATTATTGTTCTTTTCAGATACTGTTGTAAGCGACTCAGCATTTACGTTTTAATGTAGATTTAGATTATTCTAAATTGCATATCAATAATAGTAATCTAAAATTATCTGTAAGAGATTTAAGCTAAAATTATTTATATTGTCTATTCATAAAGCCAACAGGAGTTAGGAAGTCATCTGTTTCTTTCACAATGCATTGTTAATTGTTTCATAGTGTTGATTTTGAAGTGAATTAAGGTTGCATTATTTATCTAATTTTGTTGGCACAAGCTTTTTGAGCAGTAGACGGACTTTTGGAATATCATTCTGAATAGGTACTCACAGTTCAAGGACCATGTTGCATAAGTTATCTTTGCCACAAAATCATTTGAGATGCTGAATTCAGTTATACTGTTTATGTTTGATACAGTGATTTACCACCATCAAAGATGAGGGTTAGAATGCCTTTGGAAACTACACAGTTATTATAATGTACTATAATTCTTTATTTCCCTGTTTTTCTACCAGATCTCATCTAACTGGTGTCGTTTGCTTTTAACAGCAATTAGCGATAGTAATAATTATGTGAAATTATATGCCTTCTATTCTCTGGAACACCTAGGCATTATCAGCATAAAATATGTATGGTCTCAGTGTGGAATGATGATTCGATGGTTAAGACATTCAAGTTGCACGGCTCGAACCCTGCTTCACTTACTTTGGTTTGGTAAACAAGACCTTAAAATCAAATATACAAATGTCTATGATATCAGTGATATATAAAAGTAATTAAACAAATATTAGGGAGCATTTTTTATGGTAGCCGTATCTATTTATCACTAATTCAGTAGTGTTAAGAACTATGCTTCACTTTCGCCTATAAGAGCAGCAGAAAACAGAATATTCATGTAACAAACCATAAGCTAAGAATGATGTGTCTAATCTACACAAACTGATTGTACAATGTAGAACGTATGTACATCGTTCTATGTTGCTGCACAGCACCAGAACAGTAAGATGAATACCAAGGCAAAAATCGTAGTAAATAAAGAATACGATTTAAGCAACAATTTAATTCGTGAAGATGTACATAGTGTTTCTAGAGCTCAAGATATAAAGGAGCACAAAGCTAACTTACGTTATTATCATCGATTCGGAATCATGTTACCTACTGTCTATAACAACGGGTAAAGATAATCGTGAAAACCACAAACACATAGTCTGGACACATATGGTTCAGATCCATAGTCAGTAACTTTATGAACTGATATTAGATTTAATTATATTTACTCTTTCCATCACATGCCGACATTAGTCATTATAATATATAGAAATAAGCACATATGTAAGCGCATATGTAATACATTCATAGCCTGGCCTAGCATTGTGCACTGCTAATATTCGATAATCCTACTAGCTGGAAGAATTCGAGGTTAATAATCCGTATTTAAAAATTGGCATTACTTAATAACATTAAGAATATCAAGTTAAGCGATCCACACTATGATCAACACTACAACTACAGTATTAGAGTCGTTTGTGAATTATGATTTATTAAAGAAGTAGGCAATTCAATGATGAATACATAAAATGTACACAGTAAAATACAATAATTCTTTGTACAACTACTAATGTTAAATGTAAATTCTTTCTTACAAATGGAAAGTTATTTTATATTTCTATAATTTCCAGTTAGAATGCAATCATCATCTTCATCATCGGTTAAATTGTTCTCATCATCATCATCATCGATAAGACATACATCTTCAACATCATTGATATGTTTAGCATTATTCTTCTTAGATAATAATGAAGAGGAAGTGAAATGTTTATGTGTATCATTTATTATGGATACAGAATCAGGAAGTAAATTGGCATCTATTTCATTATATGCTGCTGTAGTAGTATTTACGTCAACATCATCATTGATTTGATGCAATTTATCTTTTGTGATAAGAAAACCTAATTTATAAAATGTGATTGCTACATTCAACTAATAAAGAAAGAACAAGCCAATATACGTAAAGTTATTGAGTATGAATTCATTTAACAATAAAAACAAGACAATTTAATTAATTTTTTTATTAAGAGCTAGTAAATACGAATACTTTCCTCATTTTTGTTTAATTTCATAGTTGACATACTGTTGGAAATTACACATTAATCGTCTGATTTTTCAGGAATTGATCTCCTACCAGAAGATCCACTTACTGACTTAAAATATGCTGACGATATAGTCCTGTTTAGCGAAGACGCTGATACGATGCAGAAGCTTTTAACAGCAATAAGCTCGAATGCAAGCATTTTTGGAATGCGTTTCTCCCCCTCTAAATGCAAACTATTGCTCCAGGACTGGTTTTCGTCAACACCTGAACTAAAGATAGGGAATAAAAAGTAGTTGAGCACGTTGACCACTTTACGTATCTTGGAAGTCTGATTAGCCCTAATTGGTTAGTCTCTGATGAAATCTCAGTACGAATTCAAAAAGCTCGTTTGTCTTTCGTCAACTTACGTCACCTATGGCGTAGACGAGATATTCGTACACAAACCTTTAGAACATTCTCTACTCGAATACTACTCGCTGAATCAGCGCTTATTACAAAACAATCATAGGAATTTTTACGATAAGTGACATTCGATCAGACTGCTGCTTAAGCTGAATAATATCTATTTTCATTATAAACACCCTATATATTACATTCTTGTCATTTAACTTTACAAGGATTCATCAATTACAGGGAGGCTCATTTGTCAACTTAAAATATGATGACGGTCATAACATGCAGTCTTCTGAACAAGGGTTTTGGAGGTTTCTGTGTTTATAAGTTCAAAATACTACTTCAGGACCCATCTATATTATCATAAGGAGTGAATTAATTAAGTGCATTGATCGACGTTCCACTTACGCTAGAAGTGATTGGACCTGATGGATTGGTGTCAGACTTAATTAAATTAATATGATTAATACAACAATATGTGTTCATGAATGAATAATGCAACCTAAGATCTAGAAGAAGACAAAAAGTGAATATACCTGCACCACAATGAAATAAATTCATCAATGTCGTCCAATGCCTTCAGACTCAGTTCGCGATTATTGCGCTCACCTGAACTAGGTAATCACGACTACCAACACACCTCAAACTAAAAAGCCAACAACTTCACTAACGGATAGCCTGTTTTAATGTCGATGTCCCTACCTAACTTCAGTTCATACGATGCAATGTCCAACATTGTGCGTCGACACAGGCAGATGTTAGGCTTCCAAATAACACGAAACAAAAGTGAACTTTAGAACAAAACAATACTTACACAATCTGTATGCTTTTCCAGTGGTAAAGAACCAATAGGAATAAATGCAGGATATTTACGAATGAGGTGACTAAGTGCGATTAGGAACTAAATGAAGTGAAAGAAAAGAAACGCAAAAAAGTATGGTAATTTACCATGAATGCCTTGTTTATTATAACGTATCAACAGAATTAGCTGGATACTATGTAAATAAAATGTTAAGAATAATGAACTACAATTTAGTAAGTCATAATGTACCAAACGATTAATCATTGGTTCCGTTTCCACAAATAGGAATTTAACAAAATAGACATGTGTTACGCCACAGACGAAAGTCATCGACTAGATGCAGCTATCATATCCCAGTGTTGATCGTCACACTTATTAGCTAGCCCACTAGTATTCTGTTATAGATGCCTTCGAAATGTTTCTCGTGTTTGTTGAGAACATCAGCTGTGAGTATCCAAGCTGTAAAATACACAACATACTGTGTGATTTTATGCTACTAAATAGTCGGCAGAATTGCTAACTAGTAAGGTGACGAGAGCTTCTTATCATACTTTATAGTTGATTTGAAATTATTACAGACCTTTATTGTCTGTTAATACATACAGTCAGTAATAAATGAAAATCGACAATTTCATTTCGCCTATCCATTACTTATTTCTAACTCTGTCTACTTATAAGTAGTATAAAAGTAATGCTGAAACTTTGTGGTATATTTTGAGTTAGGACGCCCGAAACCAAGGGCATCTGCTAAGCAACTGTATGAAGCATGATGAATGCGGATCCACAAACATGGTGGTCGGGGCGTGTCAACCAGTTGGACGCAGACAACGAATACGATAACTCATGACATCTCATCCAACTCATTAAATTATGAAGATTGGTGTTAATGAAACAATCTGTAAGACTGATAGAACATCAATCACTAACATTTACAATTATCCCACATGACTGACATGTCTGGAAGAAGACATGTGACTGGCCAATATCGTGTGACAGACATATGACAAAGACTAGGTCTTATATATATATACATCTTGTATATTATTGGTTGTTATTATACATGCGTGTGAGTAACTACTTGGCTTCTTGATAATCAGTCGGATCTTTGTGCCTGTGCAATAGATTAAGGCAAGGCTGGGTGTTAGCTGTAGACAGTAGCGCAGCAGATAACAGAATCGATAATATCAGCCATCCCTGCTTCAGATAGAACAATGATGGGCAGAGGTTTTAGAAGATCGGATTGGCAAGCCATCATCAACTTTGATCAGGTGGCCATTCTCTTCCTGTCCAGTAACGACTAATTTACCTGACGAACAGAAGGTCCGCTAGGAATTTCATCTTCAGGATCATAACAAACCACCAGGCCTAGATGACTTGATCCTCACCTCTTATGAAATTATTTGTAGTTTGATTTTGTTTCCAACTGTGTGGAGCACATAGTTTTGGCGCACATTTGTACTAAGTCTTGTGTTCAAATGAATAAAAAGCGAAAAATGATTTCTTTAAGTATTTTCCAAATACTCGGTGTCTAACCTCAGCATCATTTACATTTACAAACACGAGGAACATTTCGAAAAGTCTGTGGTCATATACTAGTAGGTTCACTAGTAGCTGATATGCAATAGGATTATTTAGCTGGCGACTTCTATCTGAGATGGAACACTCGTCTAAGATTACACCTGTCAGATACAATCTAACTATAAATAAATGTAGCCACGGATTTTTTGCAGTATAACATTCCTATATCTACTAACTGATTGCAAAAATGGTACAGAATGTAACCAGATCATATCATATTATTAAGTTATGATATGTGATCTATTCATTATGAGGAGTATGAATTCTCACTTGTGGATGATTTTCAGGTATGATTAACATTAGTGCTAATGATTTTCACCTTATATTCAATTACGTAATTTGTGACCTTGCACTTTTTTGATAGTTACGTTACATTTTGAGAAAAAAACTTTGTTTGACCTTACGTAATTCGATTCAGCAACAGTATACACTGTCGAATGGTTGAACGAACTAAGTATGCAAAAGTGGAATATCAAGGAGGTTTTATTTCAAAAGTGGTATAATAATACACTTGAAACATAGATCTTAATACAGGATATACAGTTGGCAACATTTGATAGATACATAATTCACGGATTCATATAGCAAGTTTACTCATTGCCTAGCACGGCCTGTTGAAAACATGCGTTCTCTCTAGCCTTTGTAATATATCCCGAATCGTCCGGTATATCATAAACCTACTTAAGCTCATCCTGAGAGTTTCATTCCTCCTTACATATGTTTCTTTATATAGATTTTCTAACACTTAGTTTAAGAGATCAACTTGCCTCTCTTTCAACAGATAGCCCTAAATAATTCAACATTCGGGAAATTTCATACTGACCAAGACAAAACAGTATGAATATGTTTATCCATTGGCAGTAATGATTTCAGATTTAGGAAAAGGATTGTCTCATAGAATAAATGGAGTATGGTCACTGACTGTAGAAAATTGTGTGTTGGAATGAGAACGAAAATAATTAAGAAAACTTACATTCTTGTGAAAACCAATACCTTCACATGCATTACTGTCAGAATTATTGTCTTGATTGTTCAAAGAATGATACACCATGAATGAAGGAATCATTGCACATTGTTGACTACTGGAAGAAGAATCGTCCGTAGCAACGATAATGGAGTCTTTACTTTGAAAATACGTTAGCATCAACCGAACTGCAGTTGAACGAACCAAACGAATCTTACTATTAACAGTTAATTGACTCAATTTATCACTGCCTTGTTTAAAAATAGATCGCACAAGTTCGTCTAAAAAATGAATCAAAAATGTTTAAGCAATATTTAGTGATCACCTCGATCTCCAATATTAAAATGTGTGAGGACAGTTGTCACTTTCTGATTGCTCACATAGTTGAAGGATATTTCTTTTGAAGGAACTAAATACAAAACTGGGTTAATAGTACACAAATCGACCCAAGAAAATAACAGATGATATTAAAGGATGGGATGTGACATTTATATGGTCTACTTATTTCAACTCCTTCCTACCATCGTGAAAGCTAGTCCGAGGTAAATTAAGGTTGTCTAACGGGAAAAACTGAATCGTCATCATACCTTGATGCGTTAATCAGCTATGCACAAAATAGAACGTTACACAAATATGCACCTGGAATCCCCCTAAGGTTACTGCTGGTCCAAAGCAGAAATAAAAGAGGAGGGTTAAACATGGGGTTAGCAGTTTCATCCCGCAAGAAAAACAACGTAGTTAGAGAAACGCTAACCAGGAAAAAACATTATAACTCTGCCATGGGAGTTGGAAGGTCTTCATTTCAGAGAGTTATAACGCCTCATGGTAAAAGCCGGAAGTCACGAAGCCGATGCCCCTTCTGAAAACTAGGCAACAATTAATATAGGTACATGGAATGTTCGCACGATGTGGGAGACAGGGGGAAACATACAAATAGCTGAGGAAATGAAAATATACTACCTGAAGATATTTGGAATAAGCAAGACCCATTGGTAACAAGCTAGAAAAAAAAGATTATCCACAAGAGAAGTGCTTTTATACTCTGATCACGAAAGAAAAAAGGCCTTACACACACAAACAGCAACATTAATACTATTCCAAGATGCATTGAAGCCTCTTATAGGATGAAAACCCCATGGACCTAGGATCATCAAAGCGTACTTCAAGACGAAGAAGGAAGGGATTACAATGAATGTCATCCAGTGCTACGCACTCACCAATGACAGCCACGAAGACGACAAAGACCAGTTCTATGTGAGGCTGCAGTCAATCATCGAGAAATGCTCAACCAAGAATCTGACCATTCTGATGAAAGACTTTAACGCCTACGTTACAATGGACAAAACCGAATATTAAGACACCATGAGACGACAATGATTAGGAAGAAGGAACGAAAACAGTGAGAGGTTTGCAAACTTATGTGCCTTCAACAAAATCATAATAGGAGGCACCACTAACAAACGTATACATAAAACTACATGGGTTTCACCTGAACACATTACGGAGAACCAAATCGACCATATCTGCATCATTAAGAAGTCTAGAAGGGCCTTGGAAGACGTAAGGGCAAGGAGAAAAGCTGAGATAGCTTCAGATCGCCATCTGGTGGTGGCTAAAATGAAACCGAAGCTGAAGCACTGGACAACTGGAGCAGCAGTTTTACACAAGTTTAACACAGTCCTTCTCGGAGATACTATTAAATTCAATGAATTCAAAAATAACTCTCAACAATAATTTCCAAGCATTCCACGATCTACTAGAAGAAGAAGGAATTACTATGGAGGACAGCTGGAAGAAGATTAAGAAAACCATAACTTAAACTTTTGGGCAACAAGGTACAATATCAAAAAGAATGGATTACTGTTGGTACTCTGGACAAGATCCAAGAAAGTAGGAACAGAAAGATAGCGATTAATAACAGACAGGCAAGAACAGAGAAAGCCAAGGCACAGGCCGAATACACCGAAGTCAGTGAGCAAGTGAAGAGAAGCATCAGCTCGGATAAACGGAAATTTGTTGAGGACCTAGCAATGACAGCGGAAAAAGCTACAAGAGAAGGAAACATGAGGCTCTTATACGATACAACGAAGAAACTAACTGGGAAAATCAATAAGCCAGAACGGCCAATCAAGAACAAGGCTGGCAAACCAATCACTGAACTGCATGAACAACGAAACAGGTGGATAGAACACTTCCAAGAACTCTTGAATAGACCAGCCCCACTGAACGCACCAGTCATCGAAGCAGCAGCCACGGATCTCCCTATAAGCACATACCCACAAACAGTCGAAGAAATCAAAATGGCCATCAGACAGATCAAGAATGGTAAGTCAGCAGGACCAGACAACATACCAGCGGAGGCACTGAAGACAGATATAGAAGCAACTTCACAGATACTCCACATTCTCTTCAGGGAGATTTAGGAACAGAAATAAGTCCCAGCAGACTGGAAAGAATGGTACTTCATCGAGATACCAAAGAAGAGCGATCTCAGCAATTGTGAGAACTACAGAGGCACTACTCTACTTTCAGTACCAGGAAAGGTCTTTAACAGAATGTTATTGAATAGAATAAAGGATCTAGTCGACGCCCAACTCCGAGATCAACAGGTCGGATTCCGTAAAGATCGATCGTGTACTGACCAAATCGCTACTCTACGGTTCATTGTTGGACGATCAATTGAATGAAATTCACCACTTTGCATTAACTTCATCGACTATGAAAAAGCATTCGACAGCGTGGATAGGAGAATATTATGGAGCCTTCTACGACATTATGGCGTGCCTGTAAAGATAGTCAACATCCTACGGAATTTTTACGACAGACATTGTAAAATCATGCATGGAGGTCAGCTCACAGATTCATTCGAAGTGAAGACCGGTGTCAAACAAGGCTACTTACTCTCGCCCTTCCTCTTCCTACTGGTCATCGACTGGATCATGAAGACTGCAACATCTGAAGGCACTCTCGGAATACAATGGACAACATCGATGCAACTAGATGACTTGGACTTTGCAGATGATCTAGCTCTTCTTTCTCACACACAACATCAAATGCAGATGAAGACCAACAATATAGCAGCAGCCTCAGCAGTAGTAGGCCTCAACATACACAAAGGTAAAAGTAAGATCCATCGACACAAAACAACGAACACTAGCTCAATTACACTTGATGGAGAAATTCTGGAAGATGTAGAAACTTTTATATACTTGAGCAGTATCATCGATAAACAAGGAGAGTGTGATTCGGATGTGAAGGCACGGATCGGAAAGGCAAGAGCAGCATTTCTACAACTGAAGAAGAACATCTGGAACTCAGAACAACTGTGAGTAAACATTAAGGTCAAAATTTTCAATACAATACAGTTCTATTATATGAAAGTGAAACTTGGAGAACTACAAAAGCATCATCCAAAAGCTGTCTGCGTAGGGGTACTTTGAATCTGTTGGACTGATACCATCAACAACAACCTTCTGTAAAAGAGAACAAATCAACTTCCAACCGAGGAAGAAATTAAGGAAAGACGCTGGAGGTGGATTGGACACACATTGAGGAAACCATCAAACTGACACAAGACAAGCACTAACATGGAATCCTAAAGGCCAAAGAAAAAGAGGAAGATGCAAGAACGTATTGTGTTGGGAATTGGAGACAAACATGAAGAGAATGAGGAGCACTTGGGAAGAGCTACAAAGGAAAGCCTAGGACAGGATTAGTTAGAGGATGCTGGCCGGCCATCTATGCTTTACATGGGGTAACAGGCATTCATTGATTGATTGAAATACATATGTGACAACTCATTATATAACCCAGCTGCCCCAAACAGAAATAAGACGGTATTCAAACCAGTGACCTAGTTTTTGAAAATCGAAAGCAATAACACCACTAAACCACTGCTCTAGTTCAATGTGTAGTTACTAAGTGAGTTGATACGTATTAGTTTCAGAAAATGAATATAGAAGGTTGTTCTAAAATGTGACCCATTGTTTGAAATCCAAAACACGATATTAGAGAAAGAGATTCTCGGTTGACATATACGACAAGAAGAATTTGTTCAAGCCTAGTGAATAGAATACACATTTCCTTTGTACTATTAAGAAATAACTGACGGAATCCTAATTAACGTACGGTTAGTAAACGTACATTAGTCTAAGTCAATGCACGATCAAAATGAAACGAACAAAATGAATACCAAAGAAATCAAAATAATAGTAGTATCAATAACAATGACAATGATTAAACACTAAAAAATTCTGTTCGGGATGAAGCCACATATTAAAAAAGCCGAAACGAAAGACCAAGAAGAATGTTAGGCAACTAAGTTACAGAGTATAGATCCTTGTACTTGGCTTCGAGTCATATTTTATGTATGAAAGTTAGTGATACTAGCCATTTGTCCAAGCTAGTACAAACGGTATGCTGTTTGAAACTATGACCTTTTAGTTGAAATTTGTGGCTTATCCTGGGATCACATTACTCAACGTCTCTAACGACTGGTCATAATTATCATCTGAAAGGTTATGTTAATCTGCACAACATTTGTTTCTAAAAAAAACGGTCAACAATACCTTCACTTAATTCCGGTGAACAACTCTTCTTCATTATTTTCAACATAATTTCATCAATAGCCAAATGTAAAGGATCAACTGAATGAATAAATAAATTATCATAGGGATTTGGTTGTTTTTTCATTGTCGAATCAATTTCTTTAGCTGATGATAACAAGGAACATTGTTTATCTTCATTTAATTGATGATATGAAGATTTTGGTTTACGGATTGAAAATGTTTGACATTGTTCAATATTACTTATTAAACGTTTCAATAGTTTGATACTTTGTAGACGAAATTCTTTTTCAAATTCAATTGCCTTAAAAATCATGAGAGAAAAACCCAAACAACTAAATATGGTGGAGTAGATGAATAAAAGTATTGATTAACAGTAAAAAGGTGTCCGCTACTTTAATCGTCCTAATGATTGCTTTTTTCCAAGCAGAATAATATTTTAAAACTCATACTGACTATTTGTGTTTAATCAAATTATATACTCGTATCTGAAGTAAGATACGAAAAACGAGTCTGATGGCTCAGGTTACCGGTTCACACTTACAGTAGACAGTCTTAGCGGAAACATATCTCACTGCAATGATCTTCTACAAAATATGTTTGAGTTAGTAAGTGAGTAAGTGGGTGAGTGTGATTGATTGATTGATTGATTGATTGATTGATTGATTGATTGATTGATTGATTGATTGATTGATTGATTGATTGATTGAGTGAGTGAGTGAGTGAGTGAGTGAGTGAGTGAGTGATAACCTCTCTTGATATCCCTATGTTGGGGATTCATAATCCCCAAAAATACAATGGTTAATTAGACAGCAAAGTAGTTACGCCTACTCATTTCATATATGCTAATACTGATGTGTTAATAATAAGGTGAATGGTTGAGTTTATCCTAGCTAGTTGGATAATTTACTTATTTTCATGATAGCTACCGTGATGATGACTGGTGTAGGAGTAAGATGCAAGAAAGCTATGAGTGGTCAAACCAAAGCACAGTGCAAATCCATGATGTTATTGAATATCGGTTTGACTCATACTGAGAAATGAATACTACTTGGTTAAGGTATGGGTGAATGTAATAATCAAGGATTGGAGACCTTAGGGGATAAGGATCAAAAGCGGTTAAAACAGAGTACGTAAATTCACCCTATATCTTTCATTGAACACTGAGCTTACAATTCTTTGCTAAGTTTACACAAACCAATTCCTTCTTCTCAAATAACATTTTTTATATTCACTCTTTTGCACTATCATGATTCAACTAATAAGCCTACTACATAACTACTAATCTTGACGGTCTAACAGCGTTTGGCAACTTGGAATGGCGCACACAGATGCCAAGTACCACGTTTTACATAAGTAACTGATTGGTAAAAGCTTACTTATATATGGATCTCTCTCCTACTGCGTACTTATGTGACGTTACGAAATTTTTTCAAGCTTGCCGAGATATCATCTACTCAGGAAAATCCAACAGCGAACAAAACTTTTTCTAAAGTTAAAAGTATTCATGGAATAGATAGAAATAGATTACTTACACTTCGACTCGCTGAATCTTGATTAAAAAATATTCCAAGATGTTTGAATGAATTAAGAGGAAGTGGTTTATTAAATTCTGGATCATTTTCCACAGCATACTTCATCATAATTGACAATAACTAAGACAGAAAGTTAATTACAGATGTACATAAGGGAGATAGATGATGATGATATAGTAATACAATCAGCTAGATCCAAATATGCTTCATATAATCAGCAATAGATAAGATGATTTTATTAAAAAAAGGTCTTCATCTTCAAAAAAACTAACTGAAGTTGAAAATGAGAACCACTAATTAAAAATTCAATTTTATTATGATTAGGCTAACGTCGTGCAACCTCAATATTCTAGATTCAATGTATATTTACACTACTGATAAGTCCCATAATGGAAGGAAGCATCTATCCAATACTTGTTGGTGGTTGTTAGTGGTTGTCTAAATGAAATTAATCTGTAATACGGCACATTATTAAGTATTCAACAGGTACAGAGCTAGTTGGCAAGTGGGACGAGGGTACAAACAATCAATTTACTTTATGGAATGCCAAGTGATTTAAATATGCTGCTGAGCCCACGCCATAATATATAAATAATGAAAAGTCATAACAAACAATAACTAATAATAACTGAAAGCAGTAAACTGATTTACTTCAGACAAATAATTGCCCCAATTGTATTGCTGATTAAAACTGATGCACAGATGTAGTGAATGTTCAACATTAGAATGTGATATAGAGTAGGTGAATCCTTTAGGAATATAAAGCAAATCGCCTGGTTTCAAATTCACCAGCATTGCACCTAAATAATTACAGAAATTGAGAGTAATTATTCAGTGAGACATTAATGAACGACAGAAGTGAAAGAATGATCAGTATACCTTAGTAAGAATCTGTTTCAGTAGCAAAGTATAAGTGCATTTATATGCTAGTCTAAATAATGAGATTATTGTAACCAATGCCTCAGTGTTATAGCTCCGAATCAGTCATAGTGATGCAAATGCAGTCACACTTCATCTTTCCTTAAATCGTAATCTTAAAATTATTTTATACCTTTCTTTTCAAAAACTAATTCTTTCTCCCTGTACTATATTCTATATGCCCACACCTTTTTACAACAGCTGATGTTACAAATACTTCGAATGCATACATCTTAATGAGGCATGGCAACTTTGACTGATGTTCATGTTCCTGGTTCTAAATTGTACAAAAATGACTGAGCATCGACTGTCATATGACATTTAAAAATACTATCCAGTTTTACGAATCAAAGTAGGTATAACAAAGACAAATAAGTAACCCGTTAGTAGGAATTCTCTTTCTGAAGCATTCAGTCACAAACAACCTACAAACTGGTGCATATAGGCGTTAGCTCAAGTCAGTATACAACATTAATGCACCAACAACAAGTTAATAAAATTAATAGCAAGATTTAGTTTAACGATGAACGAACGAAAAGGTCTGTTGTATAAAAGAATAATGCAACTTTAAATCTAGAAAAAGATGCAAAGTGAATATGCATGAACCACTGTGACATTCTCAACCATATTAACTAATCTTTCCAACCACAGGTAGCGACTGTCAAACACACTGTAATTCAGATCCTTACCAGCACCTCTGCCCTTCCTAGTGTAAAAGAGAAGTCCAAATAAGTACTTCAGAGAGGCGGTTTAAAATTGAGTATTAACAAAGATTGATGATGGTATGGTATATTTGAATTCACCATTATATTGATGTTAAAATTCTTCAGGTTAGAGGATGCCTCTCCCTTTCCTTAAAGTACGTGCCAGCTATGAATACATGGTTATTCGGGCATAATTGAACAGGGAATGATCAATTCACGTGTTTCTTAGCTTGACTAAACGTATCAACTTGAATGTTAAAATGATGTGAAATGATTATTATGAAGCGTCTAGCTTACTGAAGGTCAGCGAAATTCTAACTGAACTCATTTTTCACGCCACCCGAGCTTCATTCAGTGGTAACATAAGCAGAAATAACAAAAAAAACAACTCGGTGTGTCCCTATCTTTTCAACTCCTTTTAATACCAATTCGACAGGCAGCAACAAAAATGCATCCAGATATATAGCGATATATCTAAATCGATAAGGTCATCAGAACTTGCTGTAGAGTCTCCAGATAAACGAAGAGTAACTTGCGTTGATCCTCCGTACTGAGAACGACTACACTAGAATCCTGTGTATCGTAAACACAATATACATCAATAGCATGGGATTTTAGAGTTTTAGCTAATGAGTGCTAACCTATTTGATGTAGGTTTTACAAACGGAAAGCTCTAATATGAAGTGCGGCTTAAGGATAGATGGGGTAGAATTTCATGAACTTGAATCACTAGTACAGATGGTAGATGCAGAAATTGGAGAAAAATGATAGTTGAAAGTGGTAACAGAAAAAATAGCATGCGAAGGATTTGGTTATGATTATCATGGTCTCAAGTGTTGCTAGAAACGTGAGCACAGTTATTAAGTGGCTGTTCACATCGTGGAAGGGTTCTTCTTGAGGTACGTATAGCGGGAGCTGGGGGGTGTCGATGTAATGTCTACATCATAAATTCCTTTGTACACACCTTAAATTTATCCTTCCTTGTTGTATTTTTATGTCGCGTTATTCTTATAAATGTGATCATGTCGTACTAATGTGATATAGCTACTTGAGCCTATGGACAAACACGCCAGGTTCTATGTTGTTAATTATTGACTGATATGGTCCAACTCACTACTTGCACGCAGCAGGGGTGTTATTACAAAAGTGTAGACAAAAGCGAATGTCCACAGTTCGAACTGGTTTGATGGGCATAGAGTATTCACCTAGGGAAGTCGGAAAACCCTAACAATGGAGAAACTCACTGGCTTGTGATGTTACCTGGTATGGCTCAAAATCGAGGGTTGTAGCAATCCTGCTGTGGTTTTCAGCTTCGTTCTCTAGGAAATGAGATGGAATTTCTAATCGAATGAATCTTTTGTTGGCTGTATTTTACACCGAAATGGATCTTTAATGTAGTTTCTTGCTAAAATTTACTTTCTGGATTACAATTATCTTTCTTCTTCACAATATTATCTTTCTAATAGTATGATGCATCCGTTTTCAGTGCTCACCTATACCGAAATTTTATGTTAAAATCTTTTTAGTTTCTAATCAGAATGATTTTGAATCTTCCCGTTGATTTATCATAGACTGAAATTGATCAATCTCTGTTGCCATATGTACATCCTAAGTGGATTGCCTCGATGTAGTGATAGTTCACAAGTAATGTTTGAGTTGGTTTGTGACTGGCAAGTGGAATCTAAGACGCGCAATTTGTCCTATTTGGGACTCGTCAGTTTCAATATAGAAGACAACAAAATTAATAATCAGAAGTCAAGAATATTGGAGCGAACAATTGTTTTCGATAAAATTCTTCTTCAAGTTCTACATTTATAAGTCTATACATTCTCATTTTTACAATTAGATAATGTTATAGGGTAAGCAATAGGATTGAATATATTAAAATTGTGGATTGAAATTAGCAATTACATGTAGACCTGATCACTGAATACTTAAAAAACGACCTTAGACAAATACAAAAGATTATATAACAATGCACTGTAAAGGTCACTTAACATTGGCAAGACTGTGTGTCATGTTAAAAGATGATGATAGTGATATATATTAATGACTTTCGATTATAATATGAGGTTCTTAAAATTAGTAAAAAAAGTTATGAGTTAGAAGGATTTAATACGAATCGATTCCCCTTCAGATAGATTACTTACTTACTTACTTACGCCCGTTACTCCTCACTGAGGAGCATAGGCCGATCACCAGGATTCTCCATTTAACTCTGTCCTGAGCAATCCTTTCAGATTGTTTCAAGTTGCTGCTCATCCTTTTTATGTCTGCTTTCAATTCTCGCCGCAGCGTGTTCTTTGGCCTTCCTCTTTTCCGTTTCCCAACAGGATTCCATGTTAATGCTTGCCTCGTGATACAGTCTGATGGTTTGCGTAATGTATGTCCTATCCATTTCCAACGTCTTTTCCTAATTTCCTCTTCGGCTGGAAGTTGGTTTGTACTCTTCCATAGTAAGCTGTTGCTGATGGTTTCCGGCCAACGGACATTCAGTATCTTGCGTAGGCAGTTGTTTATAAATACTTGTATCCGTCTGATGATGTTTGCAGTAATTCTCCAAGTTTCAGCTCCATACAGCAGGACTGTCTTCACGTTCGAATTGAAGAGTCTGACTTTGAGGTTAGTTGATATTTGTTTTGAGTCCCATATGTTTTTCAACTGTAGGAATGCTGCCCTGGCTTTGCCAATCCTTGTCTTTACATCAGCATCGGACCCTCCTTCTTCATCGATGATGCTCCCCAGATATGTGAAAGTATTCACTTCTTCCAGAGTTTCTCCATCAAGTTGAATTGGGTTGGTGCTCCCTGTGTTGGATTTAAAAATCTTGCTCTTCCTCTTATGTATGTTCAAGCCTACTGATGCTGAAGTTGCTGCTCATCCTTTTTATGTCTGCTTTCAATTCTCGCCGCAGCGTGTTCTTTGGCCTTCCTCTTTTCCGTTTCCCAACAGGATTCCATGTTAATGCTTGCCTCGTGATACAGTCTGATGGTTTGCGTAATGTATGTCCTATCCATTTCCAACGTCTTTTCCTAATTTCCTCTTCGGCTGGAAGTTGGTTTGTACTCTTCCATAGTAAGCTGTTGCTGATGGTTTCCGGCCAACGGACATTCAGTATCTTGCGTAGGCAGTTGTTTATAAATACTTGTATCCGTCTGATGATGTTTGCAGTAATTCTCCAAGTTTCAGCTCCATACAGCAGGACTGTCTTCACGTTCGAATTGAAGAGTCTGACTTTGAGGTTAGTTGATATTTGTTTTGAGTCCCATATGTTTTTCAACTGTAGGAATGCTGCCCTGGCTTTGCCAATCCTTGTCTTTACATCAGCATCGGACCCTCCTTCTTCATCGATGATGCTCCCCAGATATGTGAAAGTATTCACTTCTTCCAGAGTTTCTCCATCAAGTTGAATTGGGTTGGTGCTCCCTGTGTTGGATTTAAAAATCTTGCTCTTCCTCTTATGTATGTTCAAGCCTACTGATGCTGAAGTTGCTGCTACACTGGTTGTCTTCACTTGCATCTGTTGGTGTGTATGTGCTAAGTGAGCTAGATCATCCGCAAAGTCCAAATCATCGAGTTGCATCCTACTTGTCCATTGAATTCCGTGCATCCCCTCAGATGTGGAGGTCTTCATGATCTAGACAACCTCTAGGAGGAAGAGAAAAGGCGAGAGTAGGCAACCTTGTCTGACTCTGGTCCTCACTGGGAATGCATCTGTCAGTTGTCCTCCATGCACAATTTTGCACTGTGTTCCGTCGTAAGAGTTCCGGATGATGTTGACGAGTTTCTCTGGTACGCCGTAGTATCGAAGAAGTTTCCATAGTGTTCTCCTATCTACAGTGTCAAACGCCTTCTCATAATGTATAGTGATGTATAGTGATGAGTTCCATTCCATTGATTGTTCAACGATGATCCGTAGTGTTGCGATCTGGTCTGTGCACTATCGATCCATACAGAAACCAGCCATGTCACTCAGTGTTTCTAGCCGCTGGTTACGGTAATCGCGAGGACCACAACCGAGTAGTCTGCAGCTACCGACACGACTCAAATCAGTAGTCAGTGACTTCGTGGACTGATGTCATGTTTTAGTTTGGCCGCCTCCAACTCTCCTCCTTCCTATTCCTATATCAGCCAACATTGTGCGTCGAGGCAGACGGTGGTTGGGCATACGCAACACATGTCCTAACCACCTCAGTCGATGAAGATTCACAACCTCATCGACCGATTTATCACATTTACCTAACACCCGTCGTCTAATCTCGTTATTACTTACTCGGTGATCCCAGCTAACGCAAGCGATGCTTCGAATACATCAATGGTCAAAAACTAATATCCTTCGAGTGTCACCTACCCTTGATGGCCACGTCTCACACCCATACAGTAAGACAGAGCGAACTGCTGCGCAGTACACTCTCCCTTTCGTTGAGAGACGAATATCTCGTCTACGCCATAGGTGACGTAAGTTGGCAAAAGACAAACGAGCTTTTTGAATTCGTACTGAGATTTCATCAGAGACTAACCCATTAGGGCTAATCAGACTTCCAAGATAAGTGAAGTGGTCCACGTGCTCAACTACTTCACTGCCTATCTTTAGTTCAGGTGTTGACGAAAACCAGTCCTGGAGCAATAGTTTGCATTTAGAGGGGGAGAAACGCATTCCAAAAATGCTTGCATTCGAGCTTATTGCTGTTAAAAGCTTCTGCATCTTATCCGCGCCTTCGCCAAACAGGACTATATCGTCAGCATATTCTAAGTCAATAAGTGGATCTCCTGGTAGGAGATTAATTCTTGATAAGTCAGACGACGAAGCAAATTTCAATTAATCCAATTATAGTTAATGCCTTCTACCTTATTTGTACCCTTCAAAGAAGATACACTTCACTTGATAGAATGTTAATGATGGCAAGAATGATCTCGAAAACATATATATATATATATATATATATATATATATATATATATATATATATATATATATATATATGCAATCCAGCTTTTAATTATAACGAATATAATAACTCAAATATATTAAAGTTCAAATAAAATCAAATAGAAAACATACGTTTGTTCTGACCTTTTGAATGCATTTTATCGTTACTGTAAGAAAAAAGAAAAAAGGTAATATCTCGACATGGCAGATGGATACGTGGTAGTTTAACAATTCAATTACCCAATCATAGGTTCAAATTCCACGCGATGATGATCCAATTTATTTACTAAGGACAAATTCGCATATACTGCTATGAGTTACACTTTGTATACTATCTTGTTATCTGAAGCGAGGTAGATGAGAGTGTGACTCGAACATAAAACCGAGTAGTTAGAATTCGAACACTGTAACCACCGATTTTCTTAATTTATTCCATTTTTGAGACTGTATGGTACCGCTAACAGTAACACGACTTAAAATTAGCGATGGCAGAATAAATTCACCCACATTGTATGCTGTTGTAGGTTATGATTTTCAACATTAAATAACATCATCTATTAACCGCATCTGTCCATTCCGTATCATATGTTAGTTTCGTTTATTACAACTATCAATGATTAGCTTGAATTACACTTCATCATGTTGACTTTCTAGTTCACTGTGTTTCCGTTGATATGAAGTGTGGTAAGTTGGATCGGACTTTACGTGGTCCATTAGTAATTGATTGCAGTATATACAAATGTAGTGACAGTGGAGCAGTAATTTATTAAGGGACTTAGCTGTCAACTAGATCGCAAGTTCTAATCCAGCTTCGGGTACTTTAATTTTAGAAAGTGGATGGTATCGCTAGTAATTTCACAAATACAGTGGCTCAAAGCTGAAGAGCTATATTTGCTTGCTAAGTTGAATATCTATCACCTGTGGTCTAGAGATTAGTCATATGATCCATCTAGTTTTCAAATGAACATGCAGCAATTCGAAATGGTGACTGTAATGTAAAAATTATATCCAGGTTTATGAACTGAAAGTTATGTTTGTTTTTTGAGTGCTAGTTGAAGCTTGCTAGGTGGAGTAGACATCAAAAACAATGCCTAACATTTGAATTTCACCTTATTTACCAAATACAACTTTACATTTACAGTATGTCACAGAGTTAGTGAGACTAGAAGGTTGTTAAAACGAAAGTAAGTAGGATTGAGATCCAACCTGAAACACAATAGATTTGAACTTGTGTCACATGCACGGGTGTCAATACCACGCATTGAAGTCTGAAAACATATAAAACGATTCACTAGCGTAAGTGTTATTCCTTTGTATTGGTCAAACTACTCTTTGTATTTAGGATATGTATTAAAGTGAGTGCAATTACTGACAATCACAGAACAATTAAAAGATTAGCACCCATAAATTAACATCTTCAGATAACATGTAAAACCATATTGCTAACTGCCTACCCTTTTCCTTATACTCTACATAATTAATAAAATAATCATTAAAAAGTTTTTTTCCCCAAAAATATAGTTAATCGTGTTAAGCTATACCTTGAAATTTGAATACTCTGTGAGCCTTCTTGCTGTAAAATGAATATATCAGAATCTAAATGATTAGACGACAATTCAGTTGACTTCGATGGAAATAAGTAAGCGGTGAGAATAAAATTACAACCGAAATACTCTTGCAGAAGACCGATACGAAAGCGAAGATGTCTAGAGAATGTTTGTAGGTTATGAAAACGTAATCCCTTTCGATGCTAAGAAAATAACAAACAAACATTTAGAACGTAATGTTACTTAAAATAAATCGTAATAAAGCTTCATTAATTATTAAAAAAAAAACGCAGATCGAAAACTAAGAACTCCAAGTTACCAATTAGACAACAACAAATTTGTAAACTGGATAAAGAAAGAAAAATGATGGATCCATTCATTTCATGGATTCTTTTCAGCTGCTTTACAACCTACAAACAATTATATGAATCATGATGTCGTATAGTGTAATATCTGTTGCAGTTTCATTCATTTTTCACCTTCCAATAAATCCTTAGTTATGTTGCTCCTAACTGCCATTATTCGACTGGATCTGTCTAAACTGTATTTCTTGTGCTTAAATTTCTACTGCTTTCCGTTATTTCTAGTCTTGTTGATTTCCTCTCTAGATGTGTTGATACGAGGTGTAGCAACTAGGGACGACGAACACTTATGTCAAGTTAATAATAATCGACTGATCAAATACATGATTATAAATGAGTTTACATAAAACGAAGTATGAAAATGTGCACTGAATATTTTTGCAAGAAAATTAATTGATTTTTTTTTAAAGTCGAACTTACGGAATAATGCTCCCATACAGTTCCAGCAAAAGCTCTACCAGGTGGATTGACGATTCCATTTTGAAGAGTTGTACCTTCGATGAGATCGACATGTTGGCCAAAAAATAGAAATTCCTTTGAGAAATGATTGATAGTGCATATAAGTGATGTTATTTGTACAGTACATAACATTCATATCACATAATTATAATATAATAATACACGTACATACTTCCAAGTGAAGGATTTTGTACAACGATTGTTAACATTATCTGTTGCCTAAACTAACATAAATAGAATAATAAGTGCTGTTGTAAATCACTTGACACAGGGAGCATGTTTAAGCACTAGGGTATTTCAAATACTAATGTTTGTGTTTGTCAATGATAAGTGCCATTCAAAACCAGGGAATACTGAACAGCCGTTTCGTCCTAGTACGAAACTCCTTAGCAGCGCATACTCTCAATCCTGCCAGAGAAATAGAACCTAGGGGCCACATGTTGGCGAACGCCTAACCCTCTGCATTATTGGACCGATGTCCATTGGTGATATGGCATGACGACTACCTATTGTCATCAGTGAAAACCGCGACACTTCCGACAGGTGTTTACAATCTAACACGCATAATATAGCTATATACAGGAAAACTCCTAAGGCAAGTAATTATGCATAATTCTGTGTAAAATACAACATATCGGTTGACTGGTGCGTTGAGAAGCAAACACATTATTCACTGGAAACATCTGTAATTACAGCCATAAACCGTACCACAACGTAGCAATTTATTCAGAGACCTAGTGATAAAACATCACAACACCCAACCCTTAGTCAGAATTTAACGGGATTAAATCATTATTTCCTAGCATAGAATAAAGCTGATCATAGTGACTTTTGGTTAGTAAATTGTTATTATCAGATTATATGTTGATGGAATCAAAACGCTGAAATAGTACTAGAAATAATCGAACCTGACCACGAGTTTGAATAATTAAACCTACGGCTTGTACTTGGATATGAAGTCTACTGACTATTGAAGGATTATTACAAAATTCAAAACCCAGTGTAAGAGCCTACAGTTTGATCGGCAAAAGAATGACGGAAAGGTAATTAAATATGTTCTTTTCAAGATCCAAAGGATATCTCATATTTACCTATACTGACAACAAACTTTTATAAAATATAAGATAAACTTTATAGGATTATCTTAGCAACAACAGAAACCTACCCTTCGGATGACAGCTCATACAAGGAACAACACAAAAATAGATTACATTCTAGTTCATTTTGCCAGTATTTAGCAGCACTGATATAATTAAATGCATGGTCAATTTTGATATCACGAATTGATCTGAATCAGACAACAACTGATCACCTGGCAGCACTGAACCGCTGATTCGTCCTAGTATGGGACCCCTCCACCGATGGCATGGACGAGGTCGCGCAACGTATCTTGAATTGACTAAATTGAGAATATTAACCGTTAGGGGCTGACTCTTGTTTAATCTGGTTTGCATTTTTTTAACAAGAAATGGATAGGACATACATTACGCAAACCATCAGACTGCATCACGAGACAAGCATTAACATGGAATCCTGTTGGGAAACGGAAAACAGGAAGGCCAAAGAACACGCTGCATCGAGAATTGGAAGCAGACATTAAAAGGATGAGCAGCAACTGGAAACAATTGGAAAGGATTGCTCAGGACAGAGTTAAATGGAGAACCTTGGTGAGCGGCCTATGCTCCTCAGCGAGGAGTAACGGGCATAACCCACACTCAACTCAACTAAGAGCCGACTCAGTGGTCTAATGGTAAAGCGTTCGCCGCGGAGCCAGAAGGTCCTGGGTCCGATCCCCGGTAGGGTCGTGGATGCGCACTGCAGGGGAGTCCCAGTGATGCCAGATGATCAATGGTTTTCTGATTCAGATCAATTCATGATTTCAAAATTGACAGTTAACCATCTCTACAAACCCCCCTAATTGTAAATGAAAGGTGTTTAAATCATTGTTATTTGAGTATGATTTTGTTAGGGTAACTTCCAGAAACACTTAGGATACATACACAGTTCGCAAAGCTTTTAAAATAATTGACGTCGTACATAGCTAAAAAAAAACTTAAGGAAGCAACGAAAAATCCCTTCATCGTTAAAATGTTATAAAATTCCATTAATGCATTCGTAATTCCCGGTAATACATCGAAAATCTAAAACCCAGAGGAGGGATTGTTTACACATGAATTCATTGTAAAAATGTACAATCATAATTATAAGGAAAGCGGGAAGCAAATTAAAAATAACTAACCTTATTCAATATTTTTTTCAAAAATGCGAAATTCAACCACACACCAAATTTAGAACCAGAGTGTTCAGCATACAATGGAGTTTTTTGATAATTTACTCTAATTAACAGAAGCAAAAAATACAACAAAATAATAAACAGTTTAATTGACTAAGTACAAGTCTAATAATATCGTGAAAAATGTAAACCCATTGCAAAGACCTCGAAAAGAAAAAATAAATGATGTTAGTGCCTCAAGTCACTTCATGTCAAAACCAGCACTTACCTTAACAACAAATATCATCATCATCATCATCATCATTGACAACGTAGAACCGGGCACATACGCCCGTAGGTTCAAGTTGCCATACCACATTAGCACTACGAGATAACAAAGGTAACAAAATAACAGAATACAAGAGAGGAGAGTGAAGTAAAGATATGTAGAAAATAATAACAGAATTCAAGATTTAGATGAAGTTAAGGAGTAAGTACACTTGCGCTACTGTGCCCGATTCTGAACCATGTCGCCAAGTGTCTCCAGCCATTTGTTGCGATCATCACGCGGACCACAACCAGGTAATTTACATCTACCAACATAGCTTAGACCAACAGCCAAGGACTGATGCCATGTTTTAGTTTGGCCTTCTACCCTTTTTCCATCCTAATTCAGCCCTAGCCAACATCGCACGACGAGGTAGACGGTGGTCAGGCATGCGCAATACATGTCCCAGCCATCTCAGTCGATGAAGGTTAATTACCTCTTCGACTGATTTACCATGTTTCCCAAGAACCTTTTGTCTAACCTCCATTTTACTTATTTGACCGTCGTATGATATACGAGCGACGCTACGAAGATTTCTATGGTTAAATACCTGAAGTCGACGCATATCTTGAGTTCTCATGGCCCACGTTTCGCAGCCATTAGTTAAAACAGCATGGACTGCTGCGCAGTACACCCGGCCTTTCGTTGAGACACGGATATCTCGTCTGCGCCACAAGTGGCGTAAATTGGCGAATACCGATCGGGCTTTCTGAATTCGTGCTGAGATTTCGTCGGACACCGACCCACCAGGGTTGATAAGACTTTCGAGATAAGTGAAGTGGTCAACGCATTCAATTACTTCACTCCCTATAACTAGTTTAGGAGGAGAAGCAGGCCAGTCCTGGAGTAACACTTTGCATTTGGAAGGGGAGAAGCGAGTCCCAAATATGCTTGCATCGTTATTCAAGGTGTTCAGGAGACTGCGTATTATCAGCGTCTTCACCAAATAAGACTATATCGTCTGCGTATTCTAAGTCGACGAGAGGACCTCCTGAAAGGAGATTAATTCCTGAGTTAAAAGAAGTGACTGAGATTTGTAAGAGTACATCTATGATGAAATTAAAGGAAAAAGGGAATAAGGGGCAACCCTGAGGAACCCCATTTGAGGATGAAATTTCTCATGACAGTTCGCCAATATGCTCTGACTCGACCAGTGGTGACCGAGTAGAAAACCTTTATAAGGTTTATGTACTTTTGAGGTACGCCTTTTATTGACAAGCACTGCCATAAGACTTCACGGTCTACGAAGTCGAAAGCTGCTTTCAAGTCAAGAAATACAACTATAATCGGATGTTGGTACGTAAGTCTATGTTCGAGAATCTGGCGTAGGGTGAATATTTGATTAATGCAACCACATCAAGGTTTGAAACCAGCCTGGTTTTCTCGAGTGTTTTCTAGTGTTGGATAAACGACGAATGATTATAGAGGATAGTATTTTAGACACTATATTAATCAAACTGATTCCTCTGTGGTTATCACAAGAGGATTTCTGTCCCTTTTTGTAAATTGGAACGATCAGCGATCGAGACCGGTCAGATGGGATGATGTTCAGTTCCCAGACTTTGGCTAATGTGTCAGTCAACCTGAGAGCTAAGACTGGACCACCATCCTTAAAGATATCGGTAGACAACATATTAGGTCCCTCGCTTCAATTTACTTATAGCCTTTTCAACTTCACTGAGAGTTGGGGGACCTGTGTCAGTTTTCCATCCTATAAGCTTGGGGATAGTAGGTAAGCTAAGAGTATCTGGCGGCCAGTTGAACTGTTCCTGAAAGTGTTCCACCGATCACTCTAATCTCCTAGACTTAAAGTGAATCATATACCCATCTTTTTCAGAGATGGTTTCACTAATTGCCGATTTCTTAATACCGGTGTCCTTGTTGAGTCGGGACAGCTGTCTACTATTGCCCGCCGCCGATGCTCCCATCGCTCTTGCTTTTGTTGCCCACCACTGTTCACGATCCTTAAGCAGACTCATCGTCAGTTTACGTCTCGATTGTCGTCGCTCCTGGTCATTCTCCAAGCCTTCTGGAACGAGTTTTCGAGCTTCCATCAGTTCACTAGAAGTACTAGAGATCTAATGGTCTTTAATAACCTTTGGATTGAAGTTGGATGCAGATTACGCTAGTGCGTTTACACATGCATTAAAACCGTTCCAAGCTGTTTCGGGATGAATCTGTTGGTGAGTGACTAAATGCTTAGCCAAACTATTTCTAAATGCAATTTTAGCATATTCAGTCTCGAATTGATATCTAAGGAGTTTGCCTGATGTGACCTTTCTGCGACCAGCAAAACGCATAGAGATACGTGCTCTCACTAGGGCGTGGTCAGAATCTAAACACGTGCCCTAGAATGAGCTGCAGTCCTCTATACAGCCTCTCCAACGGTAGCTGATGCCGATGTGGTCGGTTTGCGTCCATCGTTTTGTAGATTTTAGAGGTCGACAGGTTAAATAATGTCTCTCTTTATGCTTAAAGTTTGTGCTAGCTAAAAATAAACGGTAGTCTGGACGTAATTGTATCAGACGATCTCCGTTGTCTGTCGGGCTGGGATGCCGAGTGACCCACCTAAGTGTTTTTCAGCCTTATTTAGCCTACCGACTTGGGCATTAAAATCCCCTGCAATAATTACTATGTCTGAGAGCTAAGCTTACTGAAGGACGCTAAAGAACATCATATAGAACTCGTCTTTCATTCCATCTGTGCTACAGTCAGTGGAGGCATAAGCGGGGACGACAAAAAGACATCGGCGTGTGTCCCTATCTTTCCGAGTTCGTATTGTGCCATTTAGACGGACAGCACATAAACGACTGTCTACAGAAATCCACTATAGAAGTTCCTGTTCTGCTCGTAAGCTTAGTGCTACGCCTACACCAGCAAAGCCACGTGAGCTTGCTTTCAGGTCTCTAGATAAACGAAGAGTGAATTGTGCTGTTCCGTTGCACCGATTAGGTGAGGTCAAAGGGATGACTATGCTGGGGTGCTGTATGCTTGTTTCAGAGACACAGGATACATCAACTGCAAGATTCTAGTGTTTTACCTAAGGCAGCTTGTTGACCGACTTCAGACAGCGTACGTACATTAAAAGCGCAAACATGAAGTTTAGAGAGCGGTTTCAGGAGACCAGGTATAACATTTCTAAAGACAGACATACAGTTACAACGTAGAACTCGGTACATGCGTACGTCAGTTCAAGTTGCCATACCCAAATTACCAGATAGAGATTAAATTGTCGAATCAATTCCCAGAGTAGGGGAGGTAGTAACAGAGTTCAAAATTAACGGAAGGGATTAGAGATCAGAGATAAGATTTAAGAAAATATGATTCAATAAAGAGAAAATTATGATAAGTTCAGAAACTTAGAATTTAGAGGAAGACAAGGAGTGGATGCACCTGCGCCATTGTCAACAATTTTGAGCCATATCACACAAGATCTCTAACCATTTATTACGAGCGTCACGCGGACCCCAACCAGGTAGTCTTCACCTATTAACATGGCTCAACCCAACTGTCAATGACTTCATGGACTGGTGACATGTTTTGGTTTGGCCGCCCCTAGCTTTCTTCCAGCCTACTCCCACACCAGACAGCATTGCTCGTCGAGGTAGGCGGTGGTCAGGCATACGTAACACATGTCATAACCATTCTAGCTGATGAAGATTTACTACTTCATCAATAGACTTACTGTATTTACCAAGTTCTCTATTTCTAACCCACGTATTGCTCAATCGGTGGTCCCAGAAAACACGAGCAATGCTCCGAAGATATCTATGATCGAATACTAGGAGCCTACGAATATTCTTTATCCTTAATGGCCATGTTTCACATCCATATAGTAAGACGGACCCAAATACTGCGCAGTAAACGCGTCCTTTGGTCAGTAGTCGGATATCTCGCCGACGCCACAGATGACTCAAATTCCCGAAAGCTAATAGAGCCTTATGTATACGCGCAGAGACTTCAGCAGACACCAGACCGTCAGGACTGATGAGGCTACCAAGATAAGTGAAGCGGTCAATACATTCAACTGCCTCACTCCCTATCACTAACTTCGGTGTCGAATCAAGCCAATCCTGAAGTAATATTTTGTATTTGGGTGGACAGAATCGCATCCCAAACATCCTTACATTCTTGTTTAAGGTAGTCAAAAGATTCTGCATTTTATCAGCATCTTCACCTAAGAGAACTATATCATCTGCATATTCTAAGTCAGCAAGTTTATCTCCTGGAAGGAGGTCAACCCCACCGAAGTCAGACGATGAAAATGTCAACTCTAAAAGTATGTCCATGATAAAACTAAATAAAAATGAGGAGAGCGGACAACCTTGACGAACACCACTTGAGGTAATCAGTTCTGATGACAATCTGCCGTAAGCTCTGACTCGACATGTGGTGTTCAAGTAGAGAGCTTGTATAAGGTTGATGTACTTCTGTGGTACGCTTTTCAATAACAGACATTGCCACATAACCTTTCGATCGATGGAGTCAAATGCCGCTTTAATGTCAAGGAATACAACTATTGTTGGGCATCTAAAAGTGTGTCTATGTTCCAGAACCTGTCGAAGTGTGAATATATGGTCTATACAGCCACGTCCAGGTCTGAAACCACCTTGGTTATCTCTAGTTTGCTCTTCACGAGCTTTAGCTAGGCGTCGAAGTATGATTGAAGCCAATATTTTAGACACTATATTCGTTAAGCTGATTCCTCGGTAATTTTCACAGGAGGACTTCTATCCTTTCTCATAGATTGGAACGATTAGTGTTTGAGACCAGTCAGATGGGACTGCGCCGAATTCCCAGATTCTAGACAGGATCGCAGTTAGTCTCGCTGCTAAAACTGGACCACTATCCTTAAATATCTCAGGGGTTAGTCCAACAGGTCCTGCTGCTCTCCCTTGCTTTAGGTTCCCTATAGCCTTCTCAACCTCACTAAGACTTGGGGGACCAATATTAATTTTCCATTCAGATTGCTTGGGAACGGTTAGCAACTGGGATGACGCCGAGGACCAATTGAACTGTTCTCTAAAGAGTTCTGCCCATCGTAACAACCTTCTGCATTGACAGTGAATAACGGTTCCATCTATATCTGAGATAGTTTCACTTCCAGTCAAATTTCTGATACCCGTTTCCTTGATACGTCTGAACAGTTGCCTACTGTTACTTATTGCCGCTGCCTATTCCATCTCTCTAGCTTTCGTCACCCACCACTGCTCACGATCGTTCCACAAGCTTTTAACCAGTTTGTGTTTAAGTTGCCTTCGCTCCTCTTCGTATTCATAAACAGGCGGGATGTGTTCCCGAGCATCTATCAGTTTAGTAGACGCAGCTGAAATCCACTGAGTTTTCCTAACTTCTTGGTTTAGTTTACTAGCAAATATTACTGCTGCTTCGACAGCTTTCTAAATATCATTCCAAGCTGACTCGGGGTGGGTATCGTTTACACAGTTGACTGATTGATTTTTTAGTTGTTCCTGAAATATATTCTTGACTTTTTCGTCATTAAGTTGGACTCTTAGAGGGATCTATGCCGTGGGTCTTTTACGTCCAGTGAGACGCAGACTGATACGCACTAGTAATAAAGCGTGGTATGAGTCTAAACATGTGCTCCAAAATGAGCGGCAGTCTTCTATCGAGCCTCTCCAACGGTGGCTGATAGTAATGTGGTCTATTCTAGTTGACTGTGGGGGCCGCCATGTCAACTTATGTCTTTCTTTATGTTTAAAGTTAGTGCTTGCGAGAAATAGACGGTTATCTGAGCACAGTTGTAATAAACGGTCGCCATTATCTGTTCGTTGGGCCTCGACACCATAGGATCCACCTAGGTGCCTTTCGGTTTCGTCTAATCTACCTACTTGGGTATTAAAGTCACCAGCCATAATCACTATATCAGTACGCTTAGCTTTTCAAAGGAGGTCTGAAAGCTTTCTGTAAAAGTCATCTTTTACTTCATCTGAGCTGCAATCAGTGGGAGGGTAGGCAGAGACAACAAAGAGGCAACGGCGTGCGTCCCTATCTTTCTGAGTCCTTACTGTCCCGTGTAAACGGACAGCGCATAAGCGACTGTCTATGGGAATCCAGTCAAGGAGAGCCTGTCCAGCTTTTGAACTTAGTGCAATACCTACACCAGCAAGGCCTCAAGTGGTAGCAGTGGGGTCTTCGGAAACACGAAGGGTGAACCGGACCGGTTCTTTATTTTCACAAGGTGAGGTCAAGCGGGTGGTTGTACTTGGATCCTGTATACGCGTTTCGGAGACGCAGCAGACATCGATGGAACGAGAATCTAGGGTCATGGCTAGGGAGGCTTGTTGTCCTATTTGGCGTAAGGTTTGAACGTTAAAAGCTCCGATATGTAGTTTAGTGCGAGGTTTCAGGAGACCAGGAATAACGTTTCGTGAACTCAAACATTTGCATTAGAGGCGTGAGGTGATAAAGTTAGGCTAGACGGGTTAATCGTGGGAATAAGGGAGTTGTTGAGAGCTGAGGGTGGGATTTGACCTCGAGCAAAATGATCGCTGGTGCTGTTAGAGGTATGAGGGCGGTTTTCACTTCCTGGTTGCCCACACCATGGAAGAATATTACTTCCTGAGGTACCTGAAAAGGAAACTGGATTAGTATTGGTCATAGCAACCTGAAAGCGCGATCGCAGAGTTCAAGGGGCAACTGCTTGAGGCCTATCACACACGACCTTGTTATGGGGTGTATTCAAAGTGTTAGCTCCGTTCTTTAGAAGGCGTTACTGTCGGAGACGGAAATCCGTGGAGTAAGGTGAGGTGTGACATTTTTAGAGTCGACCTTTTCTAACCCCTTCCTTCCTTTGTGAGAAGGCAGCATCGCTGCAGATGCTGGTTATCCGAGGGAAACACCTTACTGCTATCACACCCCGCTGCAGCCAGCAGTATGACTTCGCCCTCAGATCTTAGGTTGCTGCCTTTAGTCTTATCGCTCTCCAACAGACCTGCCTGACATGGTAGGACCTAGAGGAACAAGCGTTCCAGCCAATATAGCTTGGTTGGGTCATCACGATAGGCAAGCCCGACCACTACGTCAAGGTAGCAGCTACGGTCCATCCACATTGAATAGTATATTCAATATGATCGACCATTCACTATCTACAAAGAAAACATTAGCAAGTTAATAAATATAATAGATACATAATTAAACAATAACAAGATGCCTATTTTCTAACAAATTTATCAACATCACTTACGTCGGATTCTTCACTCAATAAATTCATGTAACGATTTCTCGAATTCTCATTCATGTTATTTTACCACAAACCTAACCTATGACATTTCGGGAACTCGAGGAACCAGTACAAGTGGTACGCCACACCATGGAAGAATATTACTTCCTGAGGTACCTGAAAAGGAAACTGGATTAGTATTGGTCATAGCAACCTGAAAGCGCGATCGCAGAGTTCAAGGGGCAACTGCTTGAGGCCTATCACACACGACCTTGTTATGGGGTGTATTCAAAGTGTTAGCTCCGTTCTTTAGAAGGCGTTACTGTCGGAGACGGAAATCCGTGGAGTAAGGTGAGGTGTGACATTTTTAGAGTCGACCTTTTCTAACCCCTTCCTTCCTTTGTGAGAAGGCAGCATCGCTGCAGATGCTGGTTATCCGAGGGAAACACCTTACTGCTATCACACCCCGCTGCAGCCAGCAGTATGACTTCGCCCTCAGATCTTAGGTTGCTGCCTTTAGTCTTATCGCTCTCCAACAGACCTGCCTGACATGGTAGGACCTAGAGGAACAAGCGTTCCAGCCAATATAGCTTGGTTGGGTCATCACGATAGGCAAGCCCGACCACTACGTCAAGGTAGCAGCTACGGTCCATCCACATTGAATAGTATATTCAATATGATCGACCATTCACTATCTACAAAGAAAACATTAGCAAGTTAATAAATATAATAGATACATAATATAAACAATAACAAGATGCCTATTTTCTAACAAATTTATCAACATCACTTACGTCGGATTCTTCACTCAATAAATTCATGTAACGATTTCTCGAATTCTCATTCATGTTATTTTACCACAAACCTAACCTATGACATTTCGGGAACTCGAGGAACCAGTACAAGTGGTACGCATAGATGTAGTGGGAGAAGTGCGAATAGTAGAAACAAGAGAGGGAGAACGTATTTGATCGTGAACAAAGTGATCTCGAGTGCTGTTAGAGGTATGAGGGCGGTTATCACTTCCCGGTTGCCCACACCGTGGAAAACTGAAAAAAAATTGGATTAGGGGAGGTATCGATGACCGCAGTGCCCAGAGGACAAGTGTTTGAGGTCGGTCACCTATATTAATTGTTGCTCCGGTTGTCAGAAGGGGCATCGGCCTCGTGGCTTCCGAAGGAACTCGGCTTTTACCATGAAGCGTCAAACCATGCCTTCCAACTCCCAGGGCAGAGTTAAAATGGTTATGTAGGTTTTCGCTGGTAAGCGTTTTTTTAGCAGGGTTGTTAATTTACAGGATGGGGTTGCTAAGCCCATGCCCAACCCACCTACTTTATCTGGTCAATGGACATGCCGCAACCGTAGGGGGGCTCTAGTCGGAGTTACATTTGGTGATGCTGCCGGGTTAAACATACAGTTGACAACCCTATCCCGTAAAACAACAACCCTGCTGAAAAAAATGGAAGCCACGCTTACGCCACAAGTGACTTAAGTTGGCAAAAGCCAAACGAGCCTTCTGTAACCCGAGCCGAAACTTCAGTCAAACTACATATGATTGATTCTCAAAGCCACTGACTGATTCTATGGAAGTGTCTCTTACCCAACTGAGGTTCGTGTAATGATCACAACCGATTGCTGGGAGACCTGTGTAACAGCTTAAAAGCAATCGCAATAGCTCAGACATGTTCCCTATCTTCTTTCAGATCTTGAGTTTTCATATGAATACATAATTCCCTTCCCACCATTATATCACTTTTTTCAAACCGTATTATTCATATTTACCCAGGTTTTAAAATCACAAATACTGCTGTTATACAAGCCTTTTTGTTATTCACCTTGCTAATTTAGTCTCAATGTAGAAAGATAATAGTACGTTAGTGTGGTCTGATACACAACTCCACCAGGCTGTATATAAAACAACTGACATGTAATGCTACAGATAAGTAGTCTATCATTCCCAATAGCTGCTTCAGTGGGGATTCTAAATAAAATACAAGACAGGTCAAATGAAGCTATGTTAATCAATGGTTACAAGTTGGTGATATTGATAACGATGAAGTCTACTGCTTTTCCGTAACATAAAGGTTACATTACTCGTTACTTATTTTCCAATTATCACTTAACCTTTAGATATTTCTTTCTCAATCTTGTTTACTGTTAGTATCGAATATGTTACCTGTTCTGTGGGTTTACTAAAAATCATACGGCAAAGCAAGTCAGTTATTATTCTTGTTAACTACAGAAAATATAGTTTAATGTCATAGACAGAACGTTAATTTAGGCAAGAGTTTGTTTAATATAGCAACAAGTCTAGTGGAATCAAACAAACCTGAAAAACTCTTCTAATACAATGGGCTTCAGCATTTCTCTAAGCAGCTGTTCACCTTGTTTTAACGGATTCAAGCTACTAGTAGACTGTATTGGGGGCGATGGCAAAGTCAGCGAAGCATCAGGGGGATCCTTCCTGTGAAATTGTATACAGTTTGTCTTAGCAACTAAGTTCTTGGTTGATTCTTGTTCATAACCACACTTCCGTTTTTTTGCATGTACTCCTTCAAATTCAGGATCAGACTCAAAAGCTACATCTGTGTCGTTTAGACAAGACACGGCTTTTACAGTCTCAGAACTATCAACAGCTGGAGGACAGGGATCTTTTTCTTTTAAAAATTTACGCTTATTTCGCTTTCGTTTCTTCTTAGCAATATTTTTCTCGTGTGATGGTGTTAATGTATCAGCGGCTGTAGGCTTTGAAATTGCATTTAGGCTACTAGCAGTACTTAATACGTCCAATGATTTATTTAATTTTTCCATCAGCGAAATACCTTCTTTTGAGTGTTTTACTTTACCCTACAACAAATAAAAGTAAATTTGAGGATAATATTACAAGTGATTATTAAAAATGTTGCCCATTTCATCCTATCTTACTTGACAATAGCATGTACATACACATAGTTATCCAGAGCTATTTTACAAAATCGGAAATCTGGGTGCCTGACAATAACTTCATTACAACTTCGTGATATGTGCGACAACTGGAACTGTTCATTGTTAGGTGACACACTTTTTCACTAATCTCATGTTTACTGTTTGCCTAAAACGCGTTTACTGCGCAGTAGTTCGGTCTGTCTTACTTTATGGATGCGAAACATGGCCATTAAGGATAGAGGATATTCGTAGGCTCCTGGTATTCGATCATAGATGTCTTCGAAGCATTGCTTGTGTTTTCTGGGACCACCGAGTAAGCAATACGTGGGTTAGGAATAGAGTACTAGGTAGATACGGTAAGCCTATTGATGAAGTAGTAAATCTTCATCAGCTAAGGTGGTTAGGACATGTGTTACGTATGCCTGACCACCGCCTACCTCGACGAGCAATGCTGTCTGGTGTAGGAGTAGGCTGGAAGAAAGCTAGGGGCGGCCAAACCAAAACATGGCACCAGTCCATGAAGTCATTGACAATTGGGCTGAGCCATGTTAATAGGTGCGGACTACCTGGTTGGGGTCCGCGTGACGCTCGTAATAAATGGGTAGAGACTTTGGGTGATATGGCTAAAAATCGTTGGCAATGGCGCAGGTGCATCCATTCCTTGTCTTCCTCCAAATCCTAAATTTCTGAACTTATCATAATTTTCTCTTTACTGGATCATATTTTCTTAAATCTTCTCTGTCTCTATTCCCTTCCATGAATACTAACTCTGTTACTACCTTCCCCACTCTGGGATTTGATTCGACAATTTAATCTCTATCTGCTAATTGAGGCATAGCAACTTGAACTGACGTACGCATGTACCAAGTTCTACGTTGCAACTGTCTGTCTGTCTGTCTGTTTGCCTAAAAGCATAAGAATTTTATCTGCTTACGATCGCTAGTGATGTGTGTAAACGAGGTCCGGTATCGAGAATTTATGCTAAATCATATCGTATCGTTTGGTAATATTGCACAAAGCCACATTCTGGGCCACTCAGTAATAGACTATTATCATGAAATTGACTTCAAGTTGTGAACTTCATCCACTTGATATGGCCTGTCAAACTCGCTCAACATTGAAATATGACTAAGAATAAAGTTGGTCTTTCGATATTTCGATACCATACACAAACCATATGGTCTGTTTAATGTTCAACTAATGGTACATATGCTTCATATGCAACATAAAAATATTGCACATCGGAATTAGAGGTGAATTATGGTAAATCAGAACATAGGCACAGTTTCCTCTCCTTAGGAAGTGTCGAGTTCTAGAAGTCCTTACTGGCCGAAATTGTATAAGCAAATTCCATTGAGTCGTTTAAGTGAAAACTCGATATATTCTTAAGGGCTAAGAGTAATATCTTTACTTTATCTCTACATATTTAATATACTTAGGTCCCTAGATGAAGGCATTTGCTCTCTACCTGTCACATAAACTTAGCAAGCAAAAGCTTCCACCCACAACTCTTCGAAATCACTTGTCGCCAATAACTAGTTCCGATTTTAAAATAGAGTCGTCAAAGACTGAAACGCCAAGTCAGGATAGTTTTCAGTAATAAATATAGTAGGGATAGAGACCCGTGATAACCCTTGTATTAATTATTCTAGTGAAAATTCAATTTCTGTTTAAAACAGTTCACTGACGAAGCTGATATTACGTGTTCGTATAGTGCCTTCCAGTTGTTGGCCACTAGTTGCGAAAAACGGGATACGATTCTGAGTTTGTTTGATGGCGAATTTCTAAACTCTGTAGTGGACACAGATTATCACTTTTGGATAGAGCAAAAAGATAAAGCATATTAACACCCAACTCATCCTTTGGGGCGTAGAGCGAAAGTGCAAATTCATCTCGTTTTACTACAATCAAAAAGATTTTGGCGTTTTAATAGCTTGTCGCAAGAGGTGAGTAAGGCTTGTTACTAGTATGATGTCTAACCAATGAACCTGCTCATGTTAACAACCTTTAAGAAATGGACTTGCAGCTTGGATATAATATTAAAAATGAGGTCTCACATAAGTACGACAAAATCTGAAGCATATACTCACCAAATCACTTAAATGATTTGCGAAGTCATCATAGCAGCCAAAGCTCATTAGCTGCTGGTACGTTTTAGTGAGTAGTTTTCAAGTCATGATTTACAGTTAGTTACTCGTAAGTCCTTATATTTTTTACCTGTAACATAGGTGCATTATTTGTGATGTATCGGTGGCAGATACTGTAGCCGATGTACATTGTCACACTTGTTTCAATTAATCCCTGAACTCCCCTAAGTTTGGGACCACAGAAATAAATCGGCATATAGATTAACCCTATCAGCATCACTGATTATTGTTCTCCAAATGGTTAGACCATTAACGAATAAGTCTGGGTGACTCTACTTGTCGTGGCGACTACCTAACGCAGCGGGAACAGAAGGGATTCTAAGACGATAACTTGGAGGAAGCCACTTCAAACGGGGTTTCATTCAGATAGTATTCAGTTAAGCCATAGCTTTTTTCTTCGCTAACATAAAAGTTCCTAAAACAGTTTTGAACTGATCTTGTTATCCAGATGTTTTATAACTTTAGTATAAGGCCAGTGTGGGATAATTTGTCAAATCCCTTGCCGAAATTAATAAAACAACTGAAGCCAGCCTGTTATTCATAGCTACCATCTACTCAGGTAAACCATCAAGATTGTATAATGGTTACAAAAAAGCATATGAAAACCCCTGTTACCCCTTATAGTGCCTTAATTGGATATAATTCAATTAATGACTTTGATTTTTTGAAAAAATTTACCTGACTGTTCAGCTTTTGTAAGCGGTAGAAATCCCTCGCAGAAAGCATCAGACAGCACTGTGCAACAGTTAGTGTCCAGCAGGAGGTACTGTGTATCCCACGGAGATGCACAAAGCCACATATACAAAGGAATCTAGGAGAGTAACAGAAAGAGATGACGACAGCTCAATAGGCACAGTAGATGCACCTATATTTTAATCTTTTAAGAATGTATTAACAAATTTAGTCCACCAGAATAAGGAACGATACAAGCGTCAAACACATACAATCTGATAATCTAAGCTGAAAATCAGAATAAACTTAAAACCCACCAAACGTCACGTGCCTCAACGGAGCGTGTTGCTTACTTACCGCGCCTTAACTTTCAATAACCATCATGCCTTCTTAATAGAACTAATTAACTGTTCTTCCTTGAAGCATGTATCTATGTGGAGAGAGTGTTCTAAATTATGGGAGGTAAGGTACTTGTTGAGTTCATTCTGAAAGTGAAGAAAGAATAAATTCACCCTCAAATATGACAGAATCAACGAATTGTTGTTAATTGGATTCTACGTCTAGGTGGTAGGAGTGTTCTTCGTTACGGTGAGTGCAACAATGGTTATATTGTTTTTGAATCTGACAGGAAAAGAGGTACCTCAGTACTCATACAGTTTAAATGTGTGTCAAGCTTTCTTTTGAATGATTCAGCGGATGGTTCTAGCACTATATCTTCAGGTAGGAAGTTTCCTAGTTTGCTCGTTGTAACCACGTAAATGTTAGCACAGATTTTTGTGTAGGCCCTTTAGTGTTCTATCCTATGGGGATGTCCTCTTAGGTTTAGTTTGGAACTGAGTCTTGCAAGTAATCTATTTAGGTAAAGAGAGTTTCATTACAAATTGAGACCATATCACCCCCGCCTACCCTCTGGTTTCGTACAGAATTGAATTTTAATGCCTTAAGTCGTCTTAAGTAGGGTTTATTGCTTAGTCCCGCTGACGTTTTGGTTGCCTATCTGTGGACTTGTTCCAAAATACCAATGTCTTTCCTAAGATAGGGAGACATTATAAATGAATGTGAGGCGCTCCCGGTATATGACCGTGTAACGTTAGTCGTGTAACCAGAGCAACTTCTAGCGGTTAACGCCACATGTATAGATAACTATAAATGCTAAGGCAATGAAGGATGCTCGACTGAGATCCTTTAGCTAGTTGTGTCTGAAAAAACGAACATAGAATCAATGACGAGAGTCTATGCAACTAATTATTTGTGGGATTTTTTGCCTCTATAGCTCACTCCTTCGTGGTGGGTTCGTGAGGACCCTAAGATGGACAAGCCAACAGATAAAACCCGATACGTCAGACAGTGATAAACGTTCCTTTGATAGATAGCGATTTTGTGTAGCTCCTGGGCTCCTATGCTTAAAGCATGGTGTCACTGTATAAAAAATTTTGTACAAAGAGTATTGCACTTCTTCAGCGTTCTTTCCTTTGTTTTCAGACCTCCTGTAAAATAAATTTTTAACAAGTGAATTTTTTAAAGAGTAATTAATTCAACAGCTAAACGTGGCTACGTAAACGTCCAAAATGTTGACAACACCAATATGAATAAAAGTATTTTAAACATACAAAAATGTGTAAAATGAATACCTTATAACAAAAGTGATTTTCGCTTAAGCGTCGGTTCACGGAGGAGTGTTTGTAGCTGAAAGTGATGCTCACGGATGCCGATGAAATGTTTCCCCAAGCAGTGGATTATGGGTGGGAGGTGGTTATCCAGAAACGCGTAGCTTCACGAAATTTGGTCAGAGAGCGAAACAACTCAGATTCAAACTGACGTCTACAATCTGCCGTTATTGTAGATGGGCAACCAAATTTTGTTATCCATAGTTCGACAAAAGAGAGGGTGACGGTTTCACGACTTATGTCTTTCAGTTGAACTGCTTCTACTGAACCTGTACGTCGGTTCACGATTGTTAGAATGTAGGAAAACTTGTTTGATTCTAGTAAACGCATTACTACATCATATTTGAGGGGCCCAAATTGCGCGTTGGGGACAGGTGAAGTGCCAGGTGAGCATTTTTCTATTCTGGATTACTTTGTTCTTTTGTCAGACCACACAGGGACGTACCCATTCCTTGATATCGTTGTTCATCTGCCAGCAGAATCTCTGGGTAATCAGCTTAGTAGTAGCATGAATTCCAGGATGAGAAAGGTTGTGTATTGAGTTAAAGATGATGGGTCTACAGCACTTGGGGTCAATTAAACGAACTCTACATGTAGTGGAATCACGAAGTAAAGTATTCCTACCTTTCCGATCGTTTTTGTTTGAAGTTTGAGCGTTGTTGTGGATAACTCGGGATGGAGATCATTGTGTTCGGTCTGAAGTCGAAATAGTTCAACGACGTCGATTCTTTGGATACGGTTCAAGGAATTTAATCGTGAAAAGGAGTCGGCGACTGCGTTCTTAACTCCAGATATATATTGCATATCAGTAGAGAACTGAGAATTATAGTGTTATGACGCGAAAAAATGAAGGAGGAGGGGATGATTTGGTTGGTGGACGCGAACACCAATGAGATGCGTGCCTAGTTGAGAATGTGCGATTGACCTAAGGCTACTCAACCCCCAGGCCGACAATAGGACAACCAGAATTGAGAATAGGAAGACGGAGAGAGCGAGAACTGAGAACCGAGAATGGAGAACTGAGAATAGGAAGACTGAGAACTGAGGACCGTGAACGTATTATGTTTTAATTATGCCATTATATACACATAAAATCAGACCACACAGTAAACCAATCATAAATCTAACATTGGTACAGAACAAAAGAAATAGTGTCAGTGAATAGGGAGAACTTGTACACAATTAAGTAAACGTAATTCAAAGTAATAAACAATATACTAAGAGCAAATATACGAAACGAGAGAACCGGGCAAGGGGAACGTAACAGTCATAGAAATGAAATGTCAACACTGTTCAGTTATAATAATTGAAATAATCTTCTAAAGCACAGTTCCCGAAGATAGTTAATCTTCATTAGGTGCCCGGCATATCATATAGTCTGGATGGCCCGACTCTCGTGGAGAGCACTTATCTGTGAATGACTTCATGGAAACATCAGTGGCTTATGGTCGGTAAGTATAATAAATTCTTGGCCTTCGAAGGATTGATGAAAATGTCGTGCGGTGCAGTACATGGCTAAACGTTCACATCTAAATTGCTGTATCTTGATTCAGTATCTTGCAACCGTTTAGAGAAGAATGCCAACGGTTGCCTAGCTTGGTTTATCCATTGTTGTAGAATTGCACCAATAGCTGGGTCGGATGCGTCAACGGCAATGCTGACAGAAGCTTCATTATTTTGATGTCCCAGTATAGTCGTATTGGCTATTGCTTCTTTAGTTGCAGTGAATGCTTTCTTTGACTCTACAACAATTATGACCACCCCATTATTTCCTCGAAATTGATCTGTTAGTTGTTTTTATAAAAGATGCACGTTTGGGTATAAATAGTCGGTTAAAGCTTACCAATCCATAGAAAGTTCGCAGCTGCCTAATAGTGGACGGTTCCGGATACTCCAGAATATGAGACATCTTGTGCTTTTGTGGTTGTATGCCATTAGAATTAATAGTGTGCCCCAGGTAGTTCAATGACGTGATTTCAATTTAGTATTTCTGTAAATTTACTGTAATTCCATATTGTAGCTGTCTCCAGATGCTTCATGTGTTTTCTGATCTGCGCTTGCTATCAACCAGTTGTCGACGAATGCATGGACATAGACAAACATGTAGAACACACCATCGATGAAACGCTGAAATGTTTGCCCTGCATTTCTTAAGCCATGAGGCATTCGAAAGAGTTAATGGAGGCCAAGTATTGTTATGGCAACAGTTTTCGGCATGTCGTTTACGGCCATCCGTATTTGATTGTATGCCTTTACTAGGTCGAATTCGGAAAATATTGCGATAACCTTCAGAGTGGCCGTTAGGTCGTGGATGTGTGGTAACGAGTAACTATCTAGCATAGTTTGGGCATCGAACCGTTGGTATTCACAGGTGGGACATTTATCACTGCTGTCATTTTTATTGACCAATATTAGTTTTTCCTCCGTTAAAGCAGGGGTGAGGATCATCCTCGCGAGGAACTTTGTTGTCGCAAATTTCTTGGTAGGTGTTGTCCCTGTAAGTTGAGGAAACTAGAAAGAATATTGCATGATTTCGTCATTTAGTTTTCAGTCTTTTGGGGTTGTTCCGTGACGCAATATACTTTAATGTGATGAGTCCTGGCGGTCTCTAGAATTCGATCAACAGATGAAGCTCGTTCACTTACCGGGTTGTTACAAAATATCACCGAAACAGCTAGTACTAGTTGTGGCAGCTTCGAAAGGAAAAGTCGACGAAAGAAACCTTCACTAGAAGTGCATTGAGCGCGACAAAAGTTCAATCGCCGAACCGAAACCAAACTCAGTAGTGTGAAACAATTCGTCAAAACGTTGTCTGTCAAGCAAGTCTTCGTGTTTGGGAATGGACGTTTAGAACTGATCAAAAAGTTTGCACAGTTGGGGCTGAAAATGAAAGAGAGAACTTACCTGTTTAATTCACGTAGAAGTGACCATACGACGACAAGGTATTGAACTCGTGGGTTTTCATGCCTTGGTCTCACAACTTAGCTTCTGCGTGCCAGAATCTAAGCACTTATGATGTCTGTTAAAAAATGTATGAAATGAAAGATCGGAGCCGTGGAGGTGGGGTGGTTTGATTCTAATTATCTAAGGAATGTGATCAGTCATCATAAAAGTACAAATATGTGAGAATGTAAAAGCACAGTCAAAAGATGTGGAGAGGAACATATATATATATATATATAAACCATTAAAAAGGATAATGAGATTTGATAGTGCCCAGACCAAGTTGTGCTGACCAATGAAGAGTACCTTGTTTATGACCAAGTGACACCTGCTATGTAACCGAAGTAGCTTCCGACGCTTAAACTAACAAGTGCGGATAATAACAAATCAAAAGTCAGTGATGTCTGAAGGAGAAGGAGAAGAAGGTATATTTCGTCGTGAGTAGGGTATAAAGTGGCTGACTGAAGGATGAGTTACTTTCCATATGGCGTCGTGTGGAAATCTGGTAGCAATGCTTGATTAATTGCTTTTAGCTAGTTGTGCTCATTAAAACAAAAACGAAAAGCATCAATAACAAAAGTCTATGTAACTGTTTATATAAGGAATTACTCAACAACCTCGCAACACATAAACACAACATTTTTTTCATATAACTATATATCTTTTTTACCTCTCATGTAAACAGGTTCCCAACTGTCCATATCTTTGCACATATTTCTGTAAATACATAAGTCAATACCCATTTGGGATTCGCGCGCCTGGATCTTTAAGGCGCCTAGATCATACTGAAGGTCGATGCAGCGATTAGATGATTCAGAATTGTCTAAACCTCCTTCGGAGGTTTTAGAGATTATTTGCAAATTAGGAAAGGGTTCCTATGGCAGCGTTTACAAAGCTCGCTACAAGGCAAACGGTGGGATAGTTGCTGTAAAGAAGGTATGTATTAAGACTGTACGTCTGCATTTATGTAAATTCTTTTATCAGAATTAAGGTCACCTTTTTAGCATCAGCTTCATTCTGTTATGTACTAATGCAGTTATGTATTTAGCACTTAGCAACATATGAGTTTGTGTAACTGTGCATCAAACCTTAATTATATCAACATTTATCAACGTACGTACATCGTCGTTGACCGTCCAGTCAAACGTCGGATCCACTGACAGGTTTTAATCATCAGAACGAACATAGACCATCCAGCCGTTTGATATTATCAAACTGAAACTGAAACTAGTCCTCAAATGATCGATACAGCACTTTTTTGATATGAGATGTGTTTCTGCTCAGAGTCATCTTACAAACTGGAGTCTGTTGAATTAATACCTCACCAATGAGACATATTTTCGACTTGGGGAAAATTCATAACGCTTTTGCCGGTTTAAAGACGATAATGTCTTAGATCAACCATGTCGAGTTTTCGAGGTTAAACAGGATTTCCTGTATGGTTTCATTGTTAATTTCTGCCGTATTTTGATGTCATTATAGTAAAGTAACACTGGGTATTTGATACAAATTATAAGATCATCAAAATATGAGGCAACTAACAATGGCTTTAAAACAGTTCCCTTTGTTTGAATTCTACCTTACTTATCGAACACTTATTGACTGGAATGTTTTACCAACATAAGTGTTATCGGCTGCATTGAACGTTTCCAAGAACTATGGTCTCCATAGCTACTTTCTGTTAAGGACACCATACCTGAGTTTTTGACGTTGATATATGAAAGATGGCTGTTGCAGATCGGTCTTGTAGCCTTAGGTGGATTTTTGTTTTCAATTTGCTATTTTTGGCTTTGTTTTTTCAATTCTTACCTCAGGGATGTTAGGTTTACTAGATGACGAAGTGGTGAGAATTTACCTTTCATTATTGAATTATGTTTCCCGTCTAAAAAAGGGATCACCACTGGAAATGCTACCTATTTATCGGAATTACCTCATGTTCTCATTACTCAATATTTGGGTGTAAATTAAGCATTGGTTTAAATGGTTTGTAACACAGTGTATTTGTAAGATTTCGGTGTGTAGGAATCTTGATTTTCTAACGTTTCGCGTCTTTAGTAATCTTGGTCGCTGTTATCAATAGATTGAGAGCAAGTGGAATTTCCCAGTTAACATTACTAATAATGTCCAAAAACAATTTAATCCTCTGGCAAATGAAAATTCAAATGATTCAGTATAGATTTGTTTATTGGCTTTGCTTTGCTGTCATAGGACGTTCGAATAACTACAAGTTCTCAAACGAAATGAAAGCCTGCCAAACACTTCGCAATCCATTAGTAAGAGTGAAAGATAAGGACTTTCATCACAAAACTACGTCTTCAGACTAGACTGCATCGGTCATAATACTTTTAGTACTGATGAGTATTTTCGAGAAATCTCATCGTAAGTTAAAAAGCGTTTAATTTATGCACAAAAATCACCTATTGCTCTCATTGATCTTGAAGAATTACCATTAAAGTCAACAGTAGCAGTATATGCTACTTTCGACAACCATCAAACTGATATTGAAAGAATCAGAATATTTCAAAAAAGGCTCATTGAGCTACAAAATCAAATAGCTGAGTTTTTCCTTATATTTCTAAACCCGGCTGTGCTAAATATAGACGGATGTCTTATTATTCATTCATGTTGTGCACATTCTCCAATCAATCACATGCCACTAGAAACACATTTACAACTTAACTCTTACCTTTCACACTACAGATTTTATCATCTTCTTGTCCCACTCCATTTCTGTTCACATGAATATACATATTGACTTTGCCTGTAACATACTTCACATCTATATGATCAAACCCCTCTTTGTAGTTAGCTCTGCAACTACTATTTGATTTGAATCGTTCCTCTGTACCATTTCAACTCATGTTAGTTTGACTCGCTTATTTATTTCCTGAGGAGTTGCGTTGAATTAAAACTGCGAAAATTTTAAAGTTTCTATACATTGAGATTTCACTAATATATTTTTTATACGCTTTCTTTGTATTTAGGTCTAGTTATCAACACTACTTTAATCACTTGTTTCTACGCCACTTATTTTACCCATATTTATTTTCCAACTTTGTCTGCACTGTCAAACCTAAATAAAAAAATTAGTTTAACCAAAGTGGTTTTACTTAATAATTATGATAAGAAAACACGGTCACAACATCAAGATAGCAGATGCAGCTATTTGTGCGTTAAGTCCAGTTTAAATTTTTTAAATCTTCATATTTTGATAGAAATTGGTTGACTAATTGAAATAAACCTACAATATTAGCATGTAAAATTCAGCAGTTTGTTAAATACCTATCATAAAGATCATTGTCATTAAGAAGATAAACATATGGAACACTGATTACTTTGTTGGTTCGGCTCTAAATCTTGACCGACTAAGGTGATTAAAACATATTTTATGTGTGCTAGACTTGTGACTTTTCCTACTTAGATGCTATGGACCTCATTCCGTTGACTTCTTGTCCTGTTGATGTGTTTTGGTAACTTACATCAGTCCACACATGTCAGGTCTTACGTCGATGCCTGGCTTGCTGATTTATATCACTGTGAGCTACAGGTATACCCAACTAGCTTGAGATTGTCATCATTTTATCTTAAAAAAATAACTCATTATAATGTCATGGAATCTATATAACTTGTAAATGGCTAACATTTTACTAATGTATCATGCGTTTATTTTTTATTCTGTAGGTACCTGTTGACAGTGATCTAGCTGATATAGTCAAAGAAATATCAATTATGCAACAGTGTGATAGTCCATTCATTGTAAAATGTTATGGGAGTCTATTTGATAGTCAAGATTTATGGATATGTATGGAATATTGTGGGGCCGGTTCTATAGCTGATATTATGCGTTTAAGAGGTAAATCAATAGGTGAAGAAGAAATTGCCACTGTACTGCATTATAGTCTGTGCGGTTTAGATTATTTGCATCAGGTAAGCCGACAAGTTAAAAATATATGTAAAATGTGATTACTTGTTAGCTTTAACAGACGATTAATTGTTAAAAGAGGGTTGGTTGTAGCCTTGAGCCCTAAATTTGTGCATACACAAGTTTTAAGTTCACAAATTGACCGTCTTCATATCTAAGAGCTAATTTTTTGACAATCAGTTAAATGTACACGGATATGTGAAAAGTAAAAAAAAACATCAAATTAAAGACCATTTCACCGAGAGTTGAACATTTCAGGTGTACCACACTCTAGGTTTGATACTCGTTAAGATTGATCATTAATATGGCTGTTTCTGTTCATAATTTTAACCCATTGGGTTCAGTAGTGCTTCCAAAGTGATTTTTATCAAAGGTAGAAATATACCTTGCCTATTAGAACATATAAGGTCAGTTATTCACCTTGTGCAGGTAAGGTCGAACTTAAGCCGCATTAGATCTGTGGGCTAGCGATACTGCCTTTGTTTTATATTGAAGTAGATGGAGTGGAGTTCGAATTCTGTACTTCAGTCGCCATAACTAATGGATCACCACTTATTTCGAGTTGGTGTTCCCAAACATGTAAACTATTAATGTTGTCACAATCTGCAACAGCACATGTGCTTAAACGATGTGAAGAAATTTAAATGAATTAAATTTTAAAGGTGATTGATATCCTAATAACATACATTCAATCCTTAAATAACAAAATAAGTGGTGTTTCCCTGAGTTGTTTTACTTACTTACGCCCGTTACTCCTCACAGAGCATAGGCCGCTCACCAGGATTCTCCATTTAACTCTGTCCTGAGCAATCCTTTCCAGCTGTTTCCAGTTACTGTTTATCTTTTTAATGTCTGTTTCCAATTCTCGACGCAGCGTGTTCTTTGGCCTTCCTGTTTTCCGTTTCCCAACAGGATTCCATGTTAATGCTCGTCTCTCCTTGAGTTGAGCACTTTGGTTTTTACAAATTATAATTTTCTAGTGAGTAGAGTAGTTCGAAGAACTCTTGAATAGACCAGCCACACTGAACCCACTAGTCATCGAATCAACGTCCACAGACCTTCCTATCAATGCCAACCCATCAACACTCGAAGAAATCATCTTGGCGATCCTACAAATCGAGAGTGACAAATTAACAGGGCCAGACAATATACCAACCGTGGCACTTAGATCAGGTATAGAAATAACTTCCACAATGGCTCACAATCTCTTCAGAAAGATTTGGGGGCAAGAACATGTTCCAAGTGACTGAAAATAGAGATACCTTATCAAGATATAAAAGAAAGGAGACCTTAGCAAGTGTGGGAACTACAGAGGTATCACTCTGCTTTTAGTACCAGGAAAAGTCTTCAGTAGAGTGTTGTTGAACCGAATACGGAACCCAGTCGACGCCCAACTTTGAGATTAACAGGCCGGATTCCGAAAGGATCGATCATGTACCAACCAAATCGCAACTTTACGGGTCGCTGTTGAACAATCAATTGAATAGAACCCATCACTTTACGTCAGCTTTCTTAACTATGACTTCCTTGACAGCATGGATAGGCAAACATTATGGAATTTTCCTCGACAATATGGCGCACTTGAGGATATAGTCAGCATCATGCAGAATTTTTACGACGGACGTCACTGCAAAATCGTACATGGAGGGCAGTTTACAGGTTCATTCGAAATAAGGACCGGTATAGAACAAAGCTGCTTACTCTCGCTCTTTTTTTTCTTCTGATGGTTGACTGGATTGTGAAAACTGGAACGTCTCAAGGCCAACACGGCATACAGTAAACAATATGGATGCAGGTAGACGATCTGAACTTCACACATGACCTAGCTCTTTTGTTTCACACAGCAACAAATGCAGGTGGGGACAGCCACTGTAGTAGCAGCCACCAATATGCCTCAACATACATGAGAGGGATAGCAAAACCTTTGAATGAAACACACCGAACACCAACCCAATTACACCTGACGGAGAAGCTCTAGAAAATGTGAAAACTAACATACCTAGGCAGCAAGGAGGATCTGGTGCGGATGTGAAAGAACGGTTTGGTATGGCAAGGGCAGAATTTCTGCAGTTGAAGAACATCTGGAACCCAAAACAACTATCAACCAAAATCAAAGCATTTTCAATACAAAAGTCAAGACAGTTTGATTGGATGGAGCTAATCTACTAAAAGCATCATTCAAAAGATACAGGTATTTATGAACAGTTGTCTACACAAGATACTTCGGATCCGTTGATCAGATACTATCAGCAGAGAACAAGTCAACTAAGACAGCTGAGGAAGAAATTAGGAAAGAATGCTAGAGGTGGATAGGACACACAAGATAAGCACTAACTTGGAATTCTCAAAGTCAAATAAAGACAGGAAGACGAATGAATACATGGTTTCGGAAATTGGTGCCAAGCATGAAAAGAATGAATAGCACTTGAGAAGAACTGAAAAGGAGATTCGAGGACAGAGTTGGTTTGAGTACGCTGGTCAGCGACTTATTTCCCACAAGAGGTAACAGGCATTTATTGATTGATTGGTTGATATCCAGTGGAATAAGGGTGTAGCTCAGCAATCTGGCAGTCGAATTTCACCTGTTGTGTTGCTTTTATGTAGTCTTGTTTTGGTCTCTAGGTGACCTGTCTAGTTACCGTTGAATGTGCTACTAGTAAAGACACATCTATACTTGATTATTGAGTATCGGTAGTTTGAGAACTACTGAATACACTGACATTTTACGCCTCAACTATTGATAGTTAAAAATTACTAATAGATATTTACCACTTATATAGCGCGGATATTTTCGCTTTCCACATTTCACAAACTGTTGATGCTTATGTATAAAGATGCTCGCACATGCCAGTAATTAGGTCCATCTATTACATTCATTCCATAGCTTCACATGAGTTATTCCAATTTACTGAACTCCCTACTGACATAGTATGAGATGATTGGAAGCTGAACACTGAAACAACTGAGTTACTAAGTGAATTTTGCGTAATACTGCTGTTAATCATTAAGTACTTTCAGAGCACCTCCATTTGTTGATTTGCAAATAAACTTTTAATTGATATATACTGATGTTTTGAATCAGTTCGTAAATTTGATTTCTTACACACTAGTATTCTTTATGGTGATTTCACCAATTTGTTCCTTATCGTCGTCTATAGATGCGAAAAATTCATCGAGATATCAAAGCAGGCAATATACTGCTACTCAATTCAGGTGCTGCTAAATTAGCGGACTTTGGTGTGGCGGGTCAACTGTCTGATACTCTAGCCAAACGTAACACAGTCATCGGAACACCTTATTGGATGGCTCCAGAGGTCAGTTCTATTATGTCATGGTTATATACATGTATTCTCAGCTAGAGTGATCAATTTATCTTTGAACTATACGTTTTGTGTAAGTGTTGTTACTTGGTCTATAACTGACTTAGTTGAAGTGGGGTTCTGCTTTAGAGCTGTTTGATTAGGAACCGAGTACTTTCATTAATAACCCACCACACATTCATCTGACCCCTAAGGCTTACTTACTTACTTACTTACTTATGCCCGTTACTTCTCGTTGAGGAGCATAGGCCGCTCACCAGGATTCTCCATTTAACTCTGTCCTGGGCAATCCTTTCCGATTGTTTCCAGTTACTGTTCATCCTTTTAATGTCTGCTTCCGATTCTCGACGCAGTGTGTTCTTTGGCCTTCCTGTTTTCCGTTTCCCAACAGGATTCCATGTTAATGCTTGTCTCGTGATGCAGTCTGATGGTTTGCGTAATGTATGTCCTATCCATTTCCAACGTCTTTTCCTAATTTCCTTTTCGGCTGGATGTTGGTTTGTCCTCTCCCATAGTAAACTGTTGCTAATGGTTTCCAGCCAACAGACATTCAGTATCTTTCGTAGGCAATTGTTTATAAATACTTGTACCCTTCTGATGATGTTTGCAGTAATTTTCCAAGTTTCAGCTCCATACAGCAGGACTGTCTTCACGTTCAAATTGAAGAGTCTGACTTTGAGGTTAGTTGATATTTGTTTTGAGTCCCATATGTTTTTCAACTGTAGGAATGCTTCCCTGGCTTTGCCAATCCTTGTCTTTACATCATCATCGGACCCTCCTTCTTCATCGATGATGCTTCCCAGATATGTGAAAGTATTCACTTCTTCTAGAGTTTCTCCATCAAGTTGAATTGGGTTGGTGCTCCCTGTATTGTATTTAAGAATCTTGCTTTCCCTTATGTATGTTCAAGCCTACTGATGCTGAAGTTCCTGCTACACTGGTTGTCTTTGCTTGCATCTGTTGGTGTGTATGTGCTAAGTGAGCTAGATCATCCGCAAAGTCCAAATCATCGAGTTGCATCCTACTTGTCCATTGAATTCCGAGCATCCCCTCAGATGTGGAGGTCTTCATGATCTAGACAACCTCTAGGAGGAAGAGAAAAGGCGAGAGTAGGCAACCTTGTCTGACTCTGGTCCTCACTGGGAATGCATCTGTCAGTTGTCCTCCATGCACAATTTTGCACTGTGTTCCGTCGTAAGAGTTCCGAATGATGTTGACGAGTTTCTCTGGTACACCGTAGTGTCGAAGATGTTTCCATAGTGTTCTCCTGTCTACACTGTCAAATGCCTTCTCATAATCAATGAAGTTGATGTACAGTGGCGAGTTCCATTCAATTGATTGTTCAACGATGATCCGTAGTGTTGTGATTTGGTCTGTGCACGACCGATCCTTACGAAAACCAGCTTGTTGATCTCGAAGTTGAGCCTCCACTGAATCTTTCATTCTGTTCAGCAATACTCTGTCAAAGACTTTCCCTGGTATCGACAGTAGTGTGATCCCTCTGTAGTTGTCACATTTGGTCAAATCTTCTTTCTTTGGTATCTTGATAAGATGTCCTTCTTTCCAGTCTGCCGGCACTTGTTCTTCCTCCCAGATCTTTTTGAATAAAACGTGGAGTATCCTTGCTGCGACCCCTAAGGCTACTCCTTAATATTTCAGATGAAGTTAGGACCAGTTTAACACTTGATTATACGGCTCATCAGAAAGTCATCGAAACTGGAATATAATGGTGGATAGCCAATTTCGTGTTGCAACCTAATTTCTGCCCAATCATCACATTACGGAATTCACCACCCAAGGCTGTTCTAGATCTTATAAGCATAGAATATCAATATTTTGTTTGGAAAGTTCCAATTATCTATCTAGGTTCTATGTTATAGATTTCATAAGAAAAAGTAGTCATGACATTACATTTTAAACAGATATAATTATTGTGACTTAAGAACATTACTTTAATCGCCTAGTTACCTTATCTTTGAACCAACGTGATTATAGTGCCTAGTATCTTAAAATCGTGCATAAAATGACCCAAAAACGACTCACATTTGCTTATAATGTATTATCACCCCATCTGTTTGTATGCCACATATTCATGTATTCCTCGTTCAACTTTTAAAATTCTTCCTTTTTGTATTTCATTTCTCTGCTTTAATTTCTTATGTATTAACTTGGAGTGGTTGCATTTTGTGCAGAAGCCTTTAAGCTGTTTCTTTTTGGCTAAATAGGCAGAAATGTGAGAAAAATTATTCTAACTGTTGCGTCAACCCATAAATGCCATAGTACATGCATGTTCGTACAGGCACGCTTTTTTAACATCTTCCAGGGAGGTCCTATCTATTGAATTCACGTAGTGACGAGATATTTTTCCTATAAAATTGAATTTAAGTCCAGCGGTTTATCTACGTTGATGAATACAGTAGATCTACCTAAGATAGTTGGCGTTCATAGACTTTAGTATCCTGAACGAAAAAATAGAGTGCAAACTTATTTTTGTCAGTGGCTACCGTGGAACTGCATCTGCTGACATCACTCCACAGTCTTATGGGTTAAACGTTTAAGTCAAAGGCTCGATGAATGGTACTCTAAGACAACCACTTATCTTGGCTTGGAAAATATCCCACCTCACTACACACATACATATTAACTAATTTGCAATTTTCTGGATTTTTTTCAGGTTATTCAAGAAATTGGCTATAATTGTTCCGCAGACATTTGGTCATTGGGTATAACTGCAATTGAAATGGCCGATGGCAAACCTCCACTAGCTGACATTCATCCTATGCGCGCATTATTTATGATACCTAGTCAACCTGCTCCAGCTTTACGTAAACCTTGTAATTGGTCACTGGAATTCCGTGCATTTATTGCAGCATGTCTAGCAAAATCACCGGAGGCACGTCCTACAGCAGCAGCTTTATTACAAACTGAATTTATTCGTAATGCAAAACCTTGTTCAATATTATTGTAAGTTTCTTATGCTTTATTCTAATCGCAGTTAAATTCATTCATAGAAGGACTGAGAACATTAGAAGTCGTAGATTTGAAATTTATTATTAGTTAGTATGCTATTAGAAAATACCTATTATCTATAGTCAACGTAGGCCAATTTACAGCCAAACAGGAAAGTTCTATCATTCTTTACAACGAGCTGTCATAATGTTTTGTATAAAGTACTGAGTTTTTCGCCATATTCAGTCACGTACACATAAACGGATTAAGTATCTTATCTGACGCTGTAGTGGATATTTCTTTAAAGGACAATTAATTCTCCAATATACCTTTCTTTAAAATCGTGAATCTGATTTGTACCGTTAATTTAAAGTCGCGTCCTATCCATCAACCTAGTTTTTAACAAGACATAGATTGGATTAAATCATATTCAATCCAGGACTATGTTGGAGCACTCTGATTGGCACATTCTTAGTCACTCAGCCCTGGTAGATAGATAGAAGACTTGAGAATATCCATGTATAAAGATTATAAATATTCTGACATTTTCGTTACTGTAATTCCTTCCATTTAACCCTTTTTGTTGGAATATAATTGCATAACCGCTTAAGCTGTATTATGACTTGGGGGGGATTAGTTGATCGTTATTCAGTGTTCGTAGAATACTAAGTAATAAGAGTAGCTGGATCGATAGTGAGAGTTACTCGAATACTAGTTTAAGCACTAAATGTATGATTCTATCACAGTATCATTCCTTCATACTTTAAGTTAACAGTAAAACTCAGCAATTCATAGTGTTTACATAAAAGTTAATCCATCATACACAATCGTTACTACTTTAGATCTGTGCATTGGGATGCGCGATGTGTTTTTCTAATGTACCAAGTACTTGATTTATAGACTCAGATTTTGAAACACCTTATTTGTATAGGTTAATAATGCTATTCAGTTGTCCAGGTCGAAGTAGATGGAGTAGTGTTCGAACTTACAACCTATCTATTGAAACTTTAGTGCTCTAACCAATGAATTGCTACTTCAATAATGCACTAGTCTTTTATATTTAAATGACTGTCACGTCAGAATTTGTATTTTTTTTTTTAACCGTAGTCTATAAAAGTTTGTAACCTCGTCAATCTAATTACCCTTCACTTAGTGCCTTTTGCTTAAACTTAGTATCACTTACTTACATGCGGAAAACAAGGCTTCGTATAAAATCAGTCATTGAACAATAAGAAAATTCCCATGATGTTCTCCTATTCGGTGACCATAATGTGCAGCCGTTTAGTAAAGTGAATTACTGAACAATAATATTGCTTTTTTGATCAACACACAAATCACCTCATATGTGTCATAGATAGCATAACTATGCCGATACTTCGTCATTCATCAACCCCAGTAACGAGGTTGACATTTTCAAAACAAGCAAAATTGTCAGCTACATTTTTAGCTATAATCAAATTTGGCTAAGACGCAGACTAATTCTGGAACAGTATTTGTATTTTGAAGGAGTGAAATTGTTTTATCCTCCATTGTAATGATTCTGCATGCAGCTGATGTATTGACGAGGCATTAATTTGATGTCAAATAGTCAGAAATTACAGACCATTGTTTTTTTAAGTTTATTTGTCAACATGTCAGTTATGAGTTTAAGGAAATTTTAGAATGAAGTTAGCGTTTTTTTATTAGCGTTCATTCGAAGTGAAGACCTGTGTCAGACAGGGTTGCTTACCGTCGACCTGGTGGTTGACTGGATCATGAAAACTGCAAATATCTCGAGGCGAGCACGGAATACAGTAGACAAAATGAATGCAACCAGACGATTTGGACTATACAGACGACCTAGTTCTTTTCTTCTACACACAGCAAATAATACAGGTGAAACGGACAGTGTAGCAGCATCCCCTGCAGCCGTCAGTATGCTCCAACATGCACAAAAAGCAAGATCCTTAGATAAAAACAACAAACACTAACCCGATTACACTTGACGGAGAAACTCTGGAGGACATGGAAACTTTTAATTACCTAGGTGGCTTCATTGATAAACAGAGAGGATCTAATGCATTTGTAAAGGCATGGATTGGCAAGGTAAGAGCATCAGAAAACCACCCAACCAAAATCCAGCCGAGAAAGAAGTTAGGAAAAATGCTGGGGGGAGGGTGGATATGACACACCTTTTCCAAGTGTATTACATTTCGTAGGCATCATTACCCAAGGCTAGACTTGATAATATCAAATGAATTTTGCATTGGACAAGTAGTAGAATTCTGTAATATATTTGTAATAATCCAACGAATAGAAATTGAAATTTCTGACGTTTCATGACTTTGTGTAATCCATTTCTTCATAGAATAATGAACAACCAAATTATATTAACGTCAGTTTAAATAATACTATGGGGCAAATCAGAATGATGATATTTAGTACAATCAAATTACAAGTCGATGTCATGTTACTAGGGCTCAAGATGTTTCACTGTGAGACATGTTTGTGTGTTTGTTAACTGTCAGTGGGTTTGAAAAATGTTATGTGTAAAGTGAGAATTTGGTGGTAATTAGTGTTTTCCATACTAGAACGAAACAGCCGTCTAGTACCCCCTGGTTTCCAATGATACCCTGTTAACATCAATCTGTAACGAATTCAACCAACTAAGACTTAGTACCGATCTCCACAAACCACCTCAATTCGAAAATTAGTGTAGTTTTAAACTTGTAAGAAATTTGACCCATTTTATTGTCATTGTTTGGATAGACAGTCCAGGTTGGATAAATAATAAGGGCTTCCTGTTTGTTGAGTGCAGTGGGGTTTAAAAAACATAAAATGCTCCAGTTGCACGCCTTTCTTTATAGTTACAAAAACCTGAATGAACGATTTGGATGTTATTGATGTTGATTTTGTGGTTATTGTAAATAATATGTACTGCTATTTCTGATTTGATTTGCAACATTTCGAGTTCCGCAGGACTACTAGGAGGTCAATTTGTGTAGCTTCAATATATTAAGAGTAAATATACTAAACGGGAGGACCTGGTAAGGGGAACGTAACAGTCATAGAAATGAAAAGTTTACATTGTCTACAGTTATAATAATTGAAATAATGTTCTAAAACACAGTTCTCAAAGATAATCAATCTTCATTAGGTGCCCGGCATATCCGTAATGATCGTTTGTTCTGTTTTCTGTAAATTCTTAATAATATTCGTGAGAAAATTATTATTATTATTGTAAAAATGCTAATAGTATTCCAAAATTCCTGTTTCCTGTCTTCTTTCGATGTAATAAATTTCGGTAGATCTTTTGAAAAGATTTAGAGCCATTGAAATCTTCATACTGAATAGATGTACTCAGTTGAAATCGGTATAACGATTAGAATGATACTTTGCTTAGAAGATAAAAAAACGGCAACTTAAAATCTAATATAGAGGTTATAAAAAATCTCTTTTTATCAGTTTCAGGTCGGATTTTTCAGGTAGAATTCATTTCTCAACTGATATATTCTAGAATCTGTCTTTATCTCTTTCATTTCCCATGTATGTGTATTCCTTATCTGACCTGTGTTTATAGACAACTAATTAGTGAAGCTAACGAAGCAAGAGAGAAACGTCTTTTGCAACAACAACAATCATCTACACCTGTTGCTTCACCTGATACACCGATTTCCGATGTGAAACGACGTCATTCAGTAATGAATAGAAATGATGAAAATCAAGTTAAATCTAAACAAAATCAATTATCTCAGGTTGATGCTGATGACAATTTGCATACAATGGTTCGTTCAAATTCAATATCTACTCGAGACATGAATAATAACATTAATCGTAATAATAATAAGGAATCTGGGTGAGATAGTCTTTATGTATTATGTTTTATTGTCTTTTATATGTGGGATGATAGATTTTATTCATGGAGATAGTTTTAATTTGCAGATGTCATGTACTGGATTGACTTCAGCTGTGACAACATTGAAAACCAGGGAGCACTGGACCCCCTAACAGTGTACGCTCATGATCTCTTTAGGTATGGAACTTAGGACCTTTCAGGTTTCATATCGACTAAACCACTAAGTCAACATCAATTGGTTAACATCTGCAACTTATATTCTTTCGTTATACAGTTGGATTTTCATCTGTTACCATTGTTGATATCTGCCTCATCCTTGTGTTGGCTGAACTGCATGCGTCATGGAATATCAATAGTGCTAGTATTATTCTAACCGCGTGACTTCAGTAAAAAGATTATTAGAGTGCTTATTGTTTTTTCAGACCGAAACAGGTAAGTTATATGCTTTTGTAAAGCCACATCTCAAATGGGTGAGTGAATCATATATTTGACCTATATCACTCAATGCCTCCATATCCATGTCTGAATCAGTCTAAATTTAACGATCACTAAAGAATCGAAAACATTTCTCACTTATATACGAGGTTAACTAAACTGCTAAAGATGTGTAGTGATGGATTGTACTATTGGACTACTTTCTCAATTGATTTATTCGCCTAACAGCTAGTCTCAACATTACCTCAGTAGTTCTACTCAGTAGCACAAGAATCGGATTCAAAAATCGAAAATTGTAGCATCATCACACAGTCAACAGTGGGAATAACAACAAAAGGAAACTCAGAATATATAGGTAACAAACAGTTCTCAATTCACCCGAATCTAATACACCCTCTGTCTATCCACATTCTCTCTAAACGATCACAATTCATGTAAGCATTCCGTCGAAAATTTGAAAAAGATTTCACTTCGTGATTGATTTGAACAGTCGTGTTCATATTCATTCTTTGATTAATATTTGGTCATTGTTCTTATTCGTTACAGATTGATCTCGATTTACAGTCCATTCTAATGTCGTTTAGCATTCTGATTATTTTAATCATGAATTTGAAGCCTCTTTAAATTCCTATGAAATGTGAGAAACATGCTCTTAATTATTTAAACTCTGATATTCACTATTCTTACGATAAAAATATATTGTGTTACCTTTATTAAAGGTGAAGAACGTGATTTTAAAGAGTTTAACTTTGTCCAATTTTCTGATGATTTTTCTTTTTATTGAATCATGATTGTTCCCACATTGAATAATATGATGAGTAAAGTGACATAGTAAATGTTTTTTTCATGCAATGATATAACTAGAAAGCCTACTAAAGATAATTAATTTATATTCAGAAATTTCCCTTGTATTCATAAATTGTCCTACTGAATGTAAGGCGTATTCTAATGTTTCATCATTATTTATATGTTGAGTAAATTTCTACAAATCAAATATGGTCCATTTCAAGACAAAGTGTTAAGTGTGAATAGTTGGATCCTAATCGAAGAATAGGTTATATTATTACTTTTCACAAAAAAGAAGACAGAGAGATTTATCACGTATAGAAATATCATACATTCGGTTAATACCTCAAATCCTATGTTAATGCATATACCCTAAAACCCAAATATATTGAGAGTATATTAAATAAGAAAACATAGCCACTTAATAATACCAAATAGCTCATGATGAACCCATATAATAATCCGGCATTATTTCGAGTAAGCGGTGATATGGTATTGATACGTCTGAATAGAAGGAAGGATGATGAGTCACTTCAACCTGAAGCACTTCATACTGATCGGATGCATGTGTTATTATGCCAAAACGAAGCAGAAATTGTCTCATCCAAACATCCAAACGAAATTAATTTATGACGAATAAGAACAATGACTAAATATTAATCAAAGAATGAATATGAAAACAATTGTTCAAATCAGTCACGAAGTGAAATCTTTTTCAAGTTTTCGACGGAATGCTTACATGAATTGTGATCGATTAGAGAGAATGTGGATAGACAGAGGGTGTATTAGATTCGGGTGAATAGAGAACTGTTTTGTTACCTATATATTATGCGTTTCCTTTTGTTGTGTTTGACTTTTTCACTGTTGACTGCATGTGATGATGATGAAATATTTGTTGTGTTTAATTTATCTAGTTTTTGATCGTCCAATCGGACTATTGTGCGACTGAGTATTACTACTGAGGTAATGTCGAGACTAGCTGTTAGACTGGTAGTTGGAGTTAGTCCTAAATTACACTCTGTCATCCCTCGTTTGTACTATGGAGACCTCGACAGCTGTCTTCTTCAAACATGTCAGTCAAATGCACTATAGCATATAACCCGTTACATAAAAGAATAATGACTAAAACTATTGGTTACAACATGCTCCTTGTACAATCAGAACTTTGCTTAAAACTTTCGCATGTTGCATTGAACAAAGATATATATTGCCTCCTAATCATTTTCTCATTTTTTCAATTCCCATTTTTTGTAAAAAATATAAGCTTGGATATCGATGGTGCTGCAACTTTAGTTTCCATCTGTTCAAATGAAGATGCTACAGGTCGTTTTCTTGGTGGTGATGGCAATGATGATGACGACGAAAATGGTAGTTTTATACGCCATCATGATGAAACTAACGTCAATAATCTTGACACAATGGTTGTTAATGATGCGGAAAGTGAAGACGACAGTGGTTCAGTTGTTGTTCATGATACGGCAGATGGGTTAGATGATCCAGAACGTGATCAACGTGAAGCTTTTGAATTGTTAGATGCTGCTCTTCCCCCACCTGCGCCATCTGAAGGTACACTTACTAGAAGAATTGATAAAGCTATAAAACTGGAAAACAATGTTCAGTAAGTTATTATTATTAGTTTGTTTTTGAAACTGCATTACAAGTTCATAAATTTACCATGGGATTGAAACACTAAAAGTCAAGATTTAGGTATTAAATGTTTAATGTGGACCACATGTAATAGTGATGCTTTTAGTAATTATAGGCCTCTACTAGAAAACCATTAACCTTATATTCAACGTAAGATTTGGTATAAATGCATATTAGTCCAATACGCCATACCTCAGATTTGATTAAAGAAATCGGAAACTAACAGGTTAATAAGCAAATGATCTGGGCGCATTTTATTAATCAATGTTCATCGTGTAGAAGAATCTTCCTTCCTCAACAATTTGAATATTTGTCAGTCATTTCCACAATTGCTGACAATATGTGTTATTAAATAAATTGTACTTATAAACAGCCTTAACAAATGAAATTATCAAAAATTTTGTTTTACTTGGCAGACGAATCTGATCTTCTTCCGGTAAATTATCAAAATTATCGATTATTAGTGTAAATAAGAGGCATTATGGAACTAGCTTTTACTTCATCTAAACTGTAATCAGTGGGAGCTTAGGCGGGGATAATGAAGGATATCGTGATGGAATGATAGGGATCAGTCCCACACATATGTCTTCCACACCGCGACTCTATGACATAAACTAACCATTGAAGAACCAAGATTTAACGGCGAACGTGACTTAAGAAAGCTTTTCCAGTTTTTGCACGATATAGATTGAATAAATGATGAAATATATATATCCATACTTATTATTTAATAAGTAGTATGCATAAAACCTACGACATTATTCAATTGGATATACATCACAAGAAAAAGACATGATTCTAACTTACCATTTGTTTTAATAACACATATGTGATAAATTACACATTTTGAAGAAATCGACTCAGTTTAGATTTTCGATTTTGTTTAAAAATGAAATTGCAATACTGGATTTTAATGATCAGCTGCCCATAAGTTTCCGTCGCAAGTATATGACATTTCAGCTGAGTATCACTGAAAACACATTGAATTCATGTGATTAATTATTTAGAATAGATAATCTATTTTCTTTCTCATGTGTAGTCTTATGGTATTCAACATTTCCTAAGCTTACTTTATACTGTATATGATAAAACGTGCCATTTGTATCAATTTGTAATTTTAATTGTGTTCATTTATTCACACTGTTCTAGTCAGTGATTAGTTAGTAGTATTGTGCTTGAGTTTCACATGAAGCATAAGTTTGTCTAAAACCTCAAGTACACGCATCTAAAAATAAGTGTGGTCTAATGTAAAGCCTTATTATAAAGCTCAAGATTAACAAGATCCCCAGAATCTAATGAATTCATTAGATTTTATATCTTCTCATCGATTGTAAACAGCTTCAACTTATAATTACAATTCAGTCAATCAGTCAGTAACAACGTAGAAATTGGTACGTGCGTACATCAGTTCCAGTTCCCATGCCTCAATTAGTAGATAGAGAATAAATTATTGGATCAAATCCCAGAGTAGTGTTGGAAGTAGTAACAAATATTATTATTATTATTATTATTATTATTATTATTATTATTATTATTATTATTATTATTACCGTAGAGTATTTATGTATTCAAAGTAAAATCAAGTTAGTCAGTCAGTTATGGACAACATAGAACCTGATACATTTGTGCATAAGTCCAAGTTGTCATGCCACATTATCACGACTAGATCAAATTTACAACAACACGACAATAGAATATAACAGAGGGTAACAAAGCATAGGTGTGTGCGAAACAATAATGTAACTTACGATCTAGAGGAAGAAGAAGAATACACTTCCACCACTGTGACTGACTCTGAGCCATTCCACCTAATATTTCCAACCACTAATCACATGGACTCCAACAAAGCTTAGACCAATAGTCAAAGACTTCTTGAACTGATGCCATAAAGTCAGATGTGTAGAGAAGGACATAATAAATACTAAATAGGATACAATAAAAGGTTATACTGTCTGACAAACGTACAATTCAATTATCAAGTCAACTCGTTGGTACAACATTAAAACTAACTTTATGGATTAGTGTAAATGCTACAAATTGGAGAGATTATATAGTCTAATCATCTCATCACCATAATTACTTCTACCATGATAATGAGATATTTACCACGTTTTCTTTCTTTTTACATAAGCCAGGTATAAAGCGCCTAATCGCAATACCCTCATTAAAACTAGGGGCGGTCAAACCAAAACATGGTAATAGTCCATAGAGTCACTGATAGTTGTGCTGAGCTATGTTATTAGGTTCAGACTACTTGGTTGGAGTCCGTGTGATGATCACAATTAATGGTTAGAGACTTTGAGTGACATGGCTGAAAATTGTTCTCAATAGCGCAGGTGCATTTATTATTTATCTTTTCCAAATTCGAAGTTTCTGAATGTATCATAATTTACTCTAACTGAATTATATCTTATTAAATTTTATCCTTGATCTCTAATCCTCTCCATTAATACTAACTCTGCTACCGCCTCCATTACTCTGAGATTTTGGCCTGACAGTTTCATCTCTCCATGCTAATTCGGGCATGGCAACTTGGACTGATGTACGCACGTACTAAGTTCTACATTGTGACCGACTGATTGACTGAATGCGCTGTAAAATGTGAAGGTTCATTGCTTTTTAATTACTTTAAACTCTTGTATAACGTCCACATTATGCTCACTGTCTACTAAGTGTCTAGTTATTGAACCTATGAGGATTTTTCTTTCCCTCAAACAAAGGTTTCTCAGAATATATTCAGAAAACCTAGTATAAGCTCTTCTCCTAGTCCTTTCTATGTAATTGCTACCACAAGTACTTGATAAATATATTTAGAGGTAATAACGGAAGGGTACTAGTTCTCTTTCGTAAGGGTTTAAAGAATATTTCGTACTATATGTTGAATTTATTGAACAAAACTTATTAAAACTCAGGTAGCCCAGTGCATCCCGTTATAGCCGATTTTTTGGGGGGATATCATTAAAAGATGGAGTTTAAGCAAACAATCACCAAAATAGTAGAATACCGCGGATATATTGATGATACATTTATTGTGTGCAACAGTAAACATCATTCAACGTATATGTTACAAGAATATTATTGTATTCAGTTGAGAGGTAATATACTACTAACAAATTGCATGGAGAATTGATGAACGTTGAAAAATACCCTAGATATAATGCCTATCAGTAGAAGTTCATTGACACGTGTAAAACACCTAAAAAAGCTAAAGTTTGTGAGAAACCAATATGTATTCCTCTCAACTCTAAAGGTGATGATTTTGCATGAAGAATCAATAGAATGCTTAACGCCACGCTAACTAGAACCCACCTCGCAACAAGATTACTAATCATATATAAAATAATGTACACAATAGCAATCAAAGATATAGGCAAGTGTCCCCTTCATATTGCTGCCACCTGCGATTATAAATTTACATGTACCTGTTAAAGCAGTTGCATTGATAGAACAGAAAGGAGGACCTGCCTTGGGTTCTTTGAACAAGTCCTAAAAAGCATTTATTCAACACAAATAAGCACTTTAAGTAGTACAGTCTCTTGATATATCTTGAATATACGACAATGAATGGCTTAAAATCCTATGAGGTAATTAATAAAGAACCAAGATCCAGTCTTCTAAAATTTTCTGTAGCTACTGCTATCAGACATCAAAAACTTGATTTGTGTCCAACCTATCACTACCTTTCTAATATAACCTCTATTTAAATGTATCATCAACAATTCGAAACTCTTTTTTCAATTCCATCACATTATTATGTCATTATTTGATTATCTTCTATGTCACTAATTTCATTACCAACTGAGTCCCATTAATTAATTTTATTTAATTCTATTCGTTATTAGCGGTTAATCACTGCGTAACCACTTATTCCTACTTCTTTGACCTTTTGGTGCTATCAGTATTCTAGTGTTTTTCTACCTATGGTATATATTTGTAATATTTTATTTCATCACTCGACTATAAGGTTGAGTAAAATCTTTACTTGAACTTTTGATCCACCGTGATCATTTTCTACATATCTACTACTTCCAGTTAACTTTATTTTTTACGATGATGGAAGTTCAGTCAGTCAGGTACAACGTAGAACTTGGTGCATGTGTACATCAGTTCAAGTTGCCGTACCCAAATTACCAGATGGAGATTAAATTGTAGGATCGATTCCCAGAGTAGGGGAGGTAGTAACAGGGTTACTATTAATGGAAGGGAATAGAGATCGGAGATTAGATTTAAGAAAATATGATTCAGTAAAGAGAAGATTATGATAAGTTCAGAAACTTAGAATTTGGAGGAAGACAAGGAGTGGATGCACCTGCGCCATTGCCAACGATTTTGAGCCATATCACTAAAGGTCTCTAACCATTTATTACGAGCGTCATGCGGACCCCAACCAGGTAGTCTGCACCTATTAACATAGCTCAGCCTAACTGTCAATGACTTCATGGACTGGTGCCATGTTTTGGTTTGGCCGCCCTTAGCTTTCTTCCAGCCTACTCCTACACCAGACAGCATTGCTCGTCGAGGTAGACGGTGGTCAGGCATACCTAACACATGTCCTAAACACTTCAGCTGATGGAGATTTACTACTTCATCAATAGACTTACCGTATCTACCTAGTACTCTATTCCTAACCCACGTATTGCTCAATCATTGATCCCAAAAAACACGAGCAATGTTTCGAAGACATCTATGATCGAATACCAGGAGCCTACGAATATCCTCTATCCTTAATGGCCATGTTTCACATCCATAAAGTAGAACGGATCGAACTACTGCATATTCTAAGTCAACAAGTTTATCTCCTGGAAGGAGGTCAACCCCGCCGAAGTCAGACGATGAAAATGTCAACTCTAAAAGTATGTCCATGATAAAACTAAATAAAAATGGGGAGAGCGGACAACCTTGACGAACACCACTTGAGGTAATCAGTTCTGATGACAATCTGCCGTAAGCTCTGACTCGACATGTGGTGTTCAAGTAGAGAGCTTGTATAAGGTTGATGTACTTCTGTGGTACGCTTTTCAATAACAGACATTGCCACATAACCTTTCGATCGATGGAGTCAAATGCCGCTTTAATGTCAAGGAATACAACTATTGTTGGGCATCTAAAAGTGTGTCTATGTTCCAGAACCTGTCGAAGTGTGAATATATGGTCTATACAGCCACGTCCAGGTCTGAAACCACCTTGGTTATCTCTAGTTTGCTCTTCACGAGCTTTAGCTAGGCGTCGAAGTATGATTGAAGCCAATATTTTAGACACTATATTCGTTAGGCTGATTCCACGGTAATTGTCACAGGAGGATTTCTGTCCTTTCTTATAGATTGGAACGATTAGTGTTTGAGACCAGTCAGATGGGACTGCGCCGAATTCCCAGATTCTAGACAGGATCGCAGTTAGTCTCGCTGCTAAAACTGGACCACCATCCCTAAACATCTCAGGGGTTAGCCCATCGGGTCCTGCTGCTCTCCCTTGCTTTAGGTTCCCTATAGCCTTCTCAAACTCACTGAGACTTGGGGGACCAATATTAATTTTCCATTCAGATTGTTTGGGAACGATAGGCAACTGGGATGACGCCGAGGACCAATTGAACTGTTCCCTAAAGTGTTCTGCCCATCGGTCCAACCTTCTGGATTGGCAGTGACTAATGGTCCCATCTTTTCACTTACAGTCGAATTTCTGATACCCGTTTCCTTGATACGTCTGAACAGCTGCCTACTGTTACCTATTGCCACCGCCTTTTACATCTCTTTAGCTTTCGCCACCCACCACTGCTCACGATCATTTCGTAAGCTATTAACCAATTTGTGTTTAAGTTGCCTTCCCTCGTCATCGTATTCATAACAGGCGGGATGTGTTGCTGAGCATCTATCAGTTTACTAGATGCAGCTGAAATCCACTGAGTTTTCCTAACTTTTTTGTTTAGTTTGCTAGTAGATATTACTGCTGTTTCAACAGCTTTTTGGATATCATTCCAAGCTGACTCGGGGTGGGTATCGTTTATACAGTTGACTGATTGGTTTTTAAGTTGATCCTGAAATATATTCTTGACTTTTTCATCATTAAGTTGGACTCTTATGGGGATCTTTGCCGTGGGTCTTTTACGTCCAGTGAGACGCAAACTAATACGCGCTAGTAATAAAGCGTGGTCTGAGTCTAAACATGTGCTCCAAAATGAGCGGCAGTCTTCTATCGAGCAATGTGGTTTATTTGAGTCCAACGTTGAGTTGACTGTGGGGGCCGCCATGTCAACTGATGTCTTTCCTTATGTTTAGAGTTAGTGATTGCGAGAAATAGACGGTTGTCTGAGCACAGTTGTAATAAACCGTCGCCATTATCTGTTCGTTGGGCCTCGAAACCATAGGATCCACCTAGGTGCCTTTCGGTTTCGTCTAATCTACCTACTTGGGCATTAAAGTCACCAGCCATAATCACTACATCAGTACGCTTAGCTTTTCGAAGGAGGTCTGAAAGCTTTCTGTAAAATTCATCTTTTACTTCATCTGAGCTGCAATCAGTGGGAGGGTAGGCAGAGACAACAAAGAGGCAACGGTGTGTGTCTCTATCTTTCCGAGTTCTTACTGTCCCGTTTAGACGGACAGCGCATAAGCGACTGTCTATGGGAATCCAGTCAAGGAGAGCCTGTTCAGCTTTTGAACTTAGTGCTATACCTACACCTGCTCGGCCTTGAGCGGTAGCAGTGGGGTCTCCGGAAACACGAAGGGTGAACCGGACCGGTTCCTTGTTTTCACAAGGTGAGGTCAGGCGAATGATTGTACTTGGATCCTGTATACGCGTTTCGGAGACGCAGCAGACATCGATGGAACGAGAATCTAGGGTCATGGCTAGGGAGGCTTGTTGTCCTATTTAGCCTAAGGTCCGAACGTTAAAAGCTCCGATATATAGTTTAGTACGAGGTTTCAGGAGACCAGGAATAACGCTTCGTGAACTCAAAGCATTAGCATTAGAGGTGCGAGATGATAAAGTTAGACTAGACGGGTTAATCGTGGGAATAAGGGAGTTGTTGAGAGTTGAGGGTGGGATTTGACCTCGAGCAAAATGATCTCTTGTGCTGTTAGAGGTATGAGGGCGGTTTTCACTTTGTGGCTGCCCACACCATGGAAGGATATTACTTCCTGAGGTACCTGAAAAGGAAACTGGATTAGTATTGGTCATAGTGACCTGAAAGCGCGATCGCAGAGCCCAAGAGGCAACTGCTTGAGGCCGATCACGCACGACCTTGTTATGGGATGTTTTCGAAGTGTTAGCTCCGTTCTTTAAAAGGCCTTACTGCCGGAGACGGAAATCCGTGGAGTAAGGTGAGGTGTGACATTTTTAGGGTCGACCTTTTCTAACCCCTTCCTTACTTTGTGAGAAGGCAGCATCGCTGCAGATGCTGGTTATCCGAGGGAAACACCTTACTGCTGTCACACCCCGCTGCAGCCAGCAGTACGACTTCGCCCCTTCTCAGATCTTAGGTTGCTGCCTTTAGTCTTATCGCTCTCCGACAGACCTGCTTGGCATGGTAGGACCTAGAGGAACAAGCGTTCCAGCCAATATAGCTCGGTTGGGTCATCACAATAGGCAAGCCCGACCACCACGTCAAGGTAGCAGGTACGTCCGGGACGATGATGGAAACGTTGCAGATAACCTGTACCATCAAGCAGTAAGAAATTATTAATGACAGGATAATTTCGGTTAGTTACCAAAAATATCCAAGCGGTACCAGGCTACCAATTTTACTCATTGTCGAATTCCTTACAGACGGTGTGCGTTCACAATGCCTCTGTGTATCGAACCATATAACTTCCAGTTCTCGGGTGGAATGCTTACAGTCAGCACAGCTCGTTACATGTCTGACAGTAGGATTCCCATTTTTATCGGGTCGTGACACAGTGCGACAATCATGCCGTGTCATAGGTGATAACCGTTTCAATTCTTGTTTCTATTCACTCCACTAATTTCCATACATTTTCACTGGTATTCAACGGAGAGCATACTTTGGTAAATGTAAACAATAAATTGAAGCTCTTCTCTGCATTAACACATATAAACTTTATTATAAGAAGTTAGTTTGCATCCGAACAACCATTGAAATCCGAGCAAGAAAACTGTCCAATATAGTTTTAATTACTTTTGTTACCTTCAGAATGCTTATTAATTTGATTCATCTCCCCATGTGTATTTTAGTGCGGAACTCCAACCAGAAGGTATAATCAATGATATGAATATGGCTGGCGGTATTGGTGGTGGTCATGCTCCACCATTTATCCAACGACCATTTGCACCATTTTCACGTGCTGTTCAACAATCTGGTCTTTATCCAAATGGATTATCTAATGAACCAGGTGCATTAAGTCGTTTATCCTATGGTGAATTAGAACAGTTACTTATCTCTTTAACTAATGATTTGGAAACAGAATTACGCAATCTAGCTGTACGTTATCGTCATAAACGTCAACCTTTACTGGATGCAATTGCGGAGAAGACGGCTCAAGTATCAAATAAAACAAATAACATGAATAATGATACTATACCGCCTAAACCTAGTCCTATTTCACAATGTTGACAGTTATTTTGCCTTGTATTTTTATTATTTGCATACAATCGTCCCATTTAAAAATTATGTCAGTCATACTTCTTTGTTTTCTTTCCTTTTAGTTATAATTGCTTTGCATACTCTTTCTTCAATTCTTTATTGTTTATCATAAACAGTAAAATAAGTAGTATGTTATATTTCTCAATGAATTATCATCTTCATCATTTCATACTTCGTTTAATTTTGCCTTCTTTAATTTATTGTACATTGATCCTGTATATTTATATAAATAAAATACATTTCAATTAACACTATACTACTCATTTTATTCACATTGATTGAATGCTGTTGTTTAAATTGTTGACTGTTAAACTGTTTATCTATTGGAAAACACTATAACTATCTTCGCATATAAGTTAACCAATTACTATATCACAATAGCAAAACTAGATGAATTTATGAAGATGATTATCAAAGTGTGGAGTAGTAGTAAGAAGAAGATAAACCTTAGAGAATATGATTTGAAAAGATATTTTGTGTCCAGGATAGGAAATGAAAAATCATTCTAAAACTCAAAATCGAATAGAAGTTAAAAATTGTATCCTTCTCTATGTCTGATCTGTAATTGTCCCATCTGGTACAACATATAATATTAACGAACAATATTGTTTTGAAATCGGTTTTCAATAGGTTCTACTCAAATAATACATTACTATTATTGGTCATACTGGATTCTCTGAGCTAGATAGTCAGAAGACGAAGTCGTCCAGATTCACGATGAAAGCTCTGCAATTATACTATCCAGCTAAGAGAACACAGTATTGTAAAAACTATCCTCCTGAGCTGCAAATTTTCTCGACAGTCCCAAATTTATTATTTATATGAATATATGAAAATTCATCTCAATAATTTTGATTGTAGTTGAGTGTTATCGAGATTGTTAAATACGATATCACAAATTGGCCTAAGCTAGACAACCACTGAGGATCAAGAAGCACTGGATAGCTGTTTTGTCTTATTATGGAACTCTCCAGTAGTATCCAGTCACGACTCAACCAAGGTATTGGGCCAAGAGTTTCCAAGCTCAGTAGCCAACACTCAACCTTTTTGACTACTGACTCGGCATCGGGTGGTTAGTATTTCTGACGTCAGCCAGTTCGCTACATATTTGCGCAATCTCATCTATTACTATACATAATTAACTCCGTCACACTCGATATTGTTGAACTCTATTCATTATGTCTCACTAACGCGGTTTTATGAATCTTTTTTTTCAACAGCTCATTGTTTTTTAAACAGGATCTGACTACTGACTTCATGTTTGTGATGAACAGACGTAATAAACGAAGTTACAAATGTCATATCACCAACGTAACTGAAGGCTCTAGGTATTGACTAAATGGTCCTATTTTTCCTATCAGCTAATTTGCAGCAATGCGTATCGGTTTTCAAATCCCCAATGACGACTCCTAAACCTTTGTGTCTGAACACAGGGGAAGCTCAACATTGTTCATCGTGCATGTATTTGTTTTTTTATAGCCAATACGCATCATAATGTACCTGGAAGTATTCACGGGAAGTTACCAAATACTACACCATTCTTCTATTGTCTGTAGGTCGTTTCAAACTCTGAACAATCCCCTTCGTTGTATATCGCTATCTATATCTTTATGAAGTCAACACACCAAAACTGATGATGACGGCAGACTAAGAAGGTTATTTACATACAAGCGTAATAACACTAGGTCCAAACGCATGCTCTACAGGACTCCAATAAGTACCATTTTCAGTCAGACAACTTGGAGTTGACTCTTAGTCCTTGTTTTCACCCAGCTTAGAAGTAATTTGTTGCCATACTGTCTAACTAAGACAGCGGTCTGGTGTTGGGGACCATGTCAAAAGCCTTGCTGAAGTCAATATAGATTACATCTATGGGTATCTTTTGATATTTCAAAACACATCAGCCCTCTTTGGCTAGTTTTTGTTTGTAAGACGTGAATGACCTTTCCTATAGCCTTGCTACTTTTTAGAGAGTTTCAGATTATCATCTAGTTACTTAAATTGACAACTACACTAAGTTAAACATACTGGACGGAAGCACTCAGGTTCTTGCTTGTACCTATTTTTAAAACAGGATGGACTAGATCGTTCTTCCAGTTTATTTGTAACCTACCTAGCCTCATAGACTGTTAAAAATATACACTTAAGGGGTTTGGAATGAAGGTTATCAGTTTCTCTCGTCATTTAGGTTGCAATTTATTCTAGTCTCGTAGATTTTACTACATAGGGCTTATTTATTAGTCCAAAGACACTGAGTTCTTGTATACTAGTTGCTTCAAGACTTGTATGAATCAAAGCCTTTTCTAAACATCTCATTTTGTTTCGATAATATACAAAAAGCTTAATAATACTTACTCATTTTTGTAGTTAGAGAACTTTTTTTGAATTATTTCGATACATTTAATATTCATTTAATGGTTGTTGAGATTAGAATGTACTTCCATTACTGATTGTATTTACAAGTCCCACAGGATCATTCGGTAGTCGTCTTATGTAGCTCATATGTTCTTCAGCCTCAATTGAAATTGCATTAAAAGACTTTTCACTATGAAAGCTCTGCAATTATACTATCCAGCTAAGAGAACACAGTATTGTAAAAACTATCCTCCTGAGCTGCAAATTTTCTCGACAGTCCCAAATTTATTATTTATATGAATATATGAAAATTCATCTCAATAATTTTGATTGTAGTTGAGTGTTATCGAGATTGTTAAATACGATATCACAAATTGGCCTAAGCTAGACAACCACTGAGGATCAAGAAGCACTGGATAGCTGTTTTGTCTTATTATGGAACTCTCCAGTAGTATCCAGTCACGACTCAACCAAGGTATTGGGCCAAGAGTTTCCAAGCTCAGTAGCCAACACTCAACCTTTTTGACTACTGACTCGGCATCGGGTGGTTAGTATTTCTGACGTCAGCCAGTTCGCTACATATTTGCGCAATCTCATCTATTACTATACATAATTAACTCCGTCACACTCGATATTGTTGAACTCTATTCATTATGTCTCACTAACGCGGTTTTATGAATCTTTTTGTACCTATTTTTAAAACAGGATGGACTAGATCGTTCTTCCAGTTTATTTGTAACCTACCTAGCCTCATAGACTGTTAAAAATATACACTTAAGGGGTTTGGAATGAAGGTTATCAGTTTCTCTCGTCATTTAGGTTGCAATTTATTCTAGTCTCGTAGATTTTACTACATAGGGCTTATTTATTAGTCCAAAGACACTGAGTTCTTGTATACTAGTTGCTTCAAGACTTGTATGAATCAAAGCCTTTTCTAAACATCTCATTTTGTTTCGATAATATACAAAAAGCTTAATAATACTTACTCATTTTTGTAGTTAGAGAACTTTTTTTGAATTATTTCGATACATTTAATATTCATTTAATGGTTGTTGAGATTAGAATGTACTTCCATTACTGATTGTATTTACAAGTCCCACAGGATCATTCGGTAGTCGTCTTATGTAGCTCATATGTTCTTCAGCCTCAATTGAAATTGCATTAAAAGACTTTTCACTATTGAAAGCGTCATAGTCAGCTCAATCATATTCATAAACACGGTGGAGAACACCTATTGAGTTATGAAAAACAACGAAGTGATCTCTTTTCAGCAATTTCATTTTCATAGCTGTACAATCGAATATGATAATAAAATATAGTAACAGGTGGTCAGACATGGCAACAAAAGGAACGAAGTATGTGTTAAATTAATAACTACAAATAATTGAACATTGTAACGAAAATTAAAATTACATAATGATGTTATTCTTATGTTCATTGTTCTAATGACGAGAGAAATCTTAGAAAATCAAGTTAAATAGGCAACAATAGATAAGGTGATCAGAGATAAACAAATGGAAGGTAATAATTTTTGAGTTGTGTTATATAATGAAAGCAATAGGAAAATGAAACGTATTTAAGAATGGAATAGAGACAAGGAAAAAAGTGTTTCTCATATCAGTGAAAGTAAGAAGGAAGAGATAATATGTAGGAATTTTATAAAATAAATAAGATAGAGTCAAAATTGAATAAACTCACTATGTAAAGGACAGCATGTAAGAAATTCATAGTATGATCAAAGGTTTAGCCAGTGTACTTGTTTTTTGTACATGGTTCTGGTTACTCTCTGCATATGGCAGCTGTCTAAATATGCCGAGAATTACTGACTTTTGGTAGGTTCCTGTTAATCATGCAGATAACTTAGAAAGAAAAATCTAAGTGACCAGTACTCACAAGGTGTTCAGTAACTACGCTTCTACCGTTGCCGCTACTACCTTTCTGTAACCACGCTGAGGTTTCTGTGTTTGTTTATTAAACCTGATTTTGAAGATTCCTCTTTTCATTAAGACAATCTACATAGGAATAATATCATTACGCACTTTGTGGTTATTCAATTATTCTCTGAAGAAGCGACTTTAATTATGGCTGCAAAGCCTTTGAAATTAAAAAAAATCATTTTTTGTTATATCCAGAAATGATCCCTCGCGCAGAAGGAAAAAGAATGAATTATGTTATGATTTCAGAAAAGGGTTGTTATGATTGATACGTATGATCAAGTAGTTGATGAGATGTTATGCGCGCGAAGTTACTATAACAACCACCAGTGAGAATTTCTAGCTGGTCACTGCACGTCTGCTCGATGACTCCTTAGTCTTAAGCCGTAAATAAGAGAACACAAGATTGGTGAATAAACTAGACAGAATCATATTGTATTTCAGCCATTTCTTTATATATAAACAAAATTAGACCATGCAGTCAACCAATTAGAAAGCAAACATTAGTACGAAACACCGGAGATAGTGGCAGTGAATAGGGGTAACTTGTACACAATCAATTAGCTGTAGTTCATAATAAGACATAATATACTAGCACCAAATATACTTAACTGGAGGATAGGGTAAATGGTACGTAACAATGACAGAAATGGAATGTTTACTTCACCCACAACTAAAACAAATGGCAATAACCTTCTAAAGCATAGTTTGTTACTCTTCTTTAGTCGTCCAACATAACAAATTCACTTCATGATTTCTATGCATCTGGTATGCACACACCGTCAAATTGATAGGATACTATTTTAAGCATACCGGTGAACAGATTTTTTACTTGGAGGATTGAACTCTGACAACACTTTATGTTACCTATCAAATGCACTGTGATCTCAGTTGTATGCAGAATAAATTGTACAAAATGTCTACTATATTGAATGATGCTGTACCAAAGAGAAGTTAAACTCATCCTCGTTGAGTTTCAGTATGCATGAAATATTTCCATAAGGTAGAGCATGATATTTATGTTTATGTCGCATACTACCATGAAGTACGCTGCAGTGTACAGTTATTATCCTGTAGAAGATACTTGTTAAACAGTCACATCTTATAAGAGACCTTATTTGAACTATCTTCTTACCTTCTCATGTTTTTATTAATAAAAAATATCTCTTTAAAGCCTTTTCTCAAGCAGACAAAATCTATGTTAGGTTGGTAGCAGTACATCGATCTTTCGAATTCTAGTATAAATTTCTTCAACTTTTGATGAAAACTGCAAACACAATCGGAATCAAAATATTCAAGGGATAGTTCTCAGTAAAGGTACTTACGTTTGAAATTGATCCCAAAATAATATTTTCACGATTAATATTGTTGATCATTAGAAATTGAGGTACTTTTTTGAGAAAAAAAGAATCTATGCATTAGGATGAATTTTTATATTCCCGTTCGACACAAAACGAACTGAGTTCGAATCCCACTTTGAACATCAACATCGGGATGCAGGTACATCCAGCCGTTGAGTCCCAAATAGGACGAAACGCGCGTCCTGGATTCCACTTGCCAGTCACAATCCAACTTAAAAGAATCTATACATGTTAGCACGATACGCTCCTGATTTAATAATACTCAAAACATGCTTACCAAGCCGTATGATGATTGGTACATTTTCAGCCATATTCTTGTGTGGATTTTATATTAACCTTAATGTATTTATTTAGTCGGTACTCTGCTGTTGTTTTCGAATGTATTTTTATACTTGTTCGAGTCTTGTTATGAATTGGGATCAAATCGTCGTATCATAGAATACTAGATGGGAATAGAACGCAATAATACTACTGCAATAGGAGTAACTTCAAAACAGTACACCACGCTTAACCTGTGGTTTCTCTTCTAGTATTATTAATTTTACTGTATAAAAGCAATAAGAATCTATAGGGAGGATGTGAGAACGCTTTTGGTTAATAGGTGCGGAGCGAAGGTTACTAATAAACGAACATGAATCGTTTAGAAAATTATCATTTGCTTCAAAGTCGCTTCATTTCCAAACTGACCTGATGTAAATTGAAGAACCGTTGAAATGTATAGACACACAAAACTAATATTTCTGGGTTTCATCAACTGTATGTACAAATAATACTTCATTTAATCGATCGGTAAGTTGATGTAGTCTTAGTCCGATTTAGCAGGTGAACCTATAATGCTGCTTAACGCTCTGAACTACTCATACAGTAAAGTGAGAAGATAGATGTCATATGTTCGTATACTTTAATCTACCCCAGATTAGTGAGCTGATAGGCACTTTGTTGGGCCATTTATTGGCCAAAATGATAATAACATAGTAATTCATTTTCACCAATTGAATTCATTCTTGTGACTTTCTGTCATCTCAAACCTCGACCATGATACTATAGATGACCTATTTATCAAAATTTCAGATCTCATTATCAGCAGGACATTACTTCTGTTTATAGGTCAGTGAATTTGATATATTGTATATATGAAGAATATAGAATGTGGCACATGTGTACACCGGTCCAAATTGGCACACCTCAGCAGCACAGCATGATTAACGTCAAATCGGTAGATGTAGTAGTAGAAGAATAGAAAAGCGGATATACAGGATATGATCCAGGGCGAAAGAATTAGCTCGTGGAAAGAAAGGTATAAAATAATTTCAAGCTCACAATGTAAAATAAGCACAAAGAATGAATTTACCTACCCCCCCACTTTGACCGATTATGAGTCGTCACCCAGATTCTCCATCCATTGGTTGAGACAGCCGTGTGGACACATTGAAATTAAAGCTAGAGTACAGTATAGAAACAAGCATATATAATACTTGAGACTGATTAGTTAATCAGGAAAAAGTCGATTATATTAAAGGGGTGGATATGAATATTTTACATGGTAACTGAATTATTCATAGTTTTGTAGTGGCGTTGCCGTTGTTAAGCTAAAGAAATAATGATAAAGGAATTCATCTACATAACCGAAAAGCTGTTACGTCATTTTTCACAGAATTTGAGGTGAAGGCTGATTACAATATGCCTCCCTCATAAAAATCCTTACTCGATGATAATGATTTGTCCACAGGTGGATACATACTAACCATTCTAACCATAAACCATTCATATGTATATATATATATGGTTCTCATTAGAAATCTTGTTTTTCTCAGGGTTACCATGGGGAAAACATAGTATTATAAGGCTTGTTTCATTAGCTAACCAAGATCTATTATTTCTTTTAGAATCCAATTAGGTCATAACACTAATTGTCACTTTAACTCCTAATCCGATAGTAAATTCATACACTTGAAAACCAATCCCGGAGTTACACTAAGTTTTGCCCAGTTTTACAGCCCTGTTGATCTTAAGTTCAGGATTAAGATTAGGATTTCATGCTGGACACATCATATATCGTACAAGTGAATACTACCATTAGAGTTTAGGAATTTTAACATAAACTAGGATCTTGATGAATTGAGTCGAGGTATAAAGTTTCATTCATCGACTTTTCTTACTATGAAACCTATTTCTTACCCTTAAACCTGACACAATATCATATTCCTAACTCTAAAAGCCTAATTTTACGTAAAGTTCTTAATTGCTATCCTAAATTCGAATCCTAGCTATACTTTAATTTCTATGGTATATATTGTAACACGTACTGAATTTTTAGTTATGAGTTTATTACCAGGTGAAAAGATACTTCAAGCATACATTGATTATCTGACAGTACATGGAGTGTATATTTAGAAATCCAAATAATGTAAAGTATAAAAACAAGCCGAACATGAAGATTAGGCATCAAGATTATATTTGTACAGTTTGCACTGGGCACGCTCTTCTATTCCATTGACGCTTCCGTGGTCTGAAATGAAAAGGATATATAAACTAACATTATTACAGTTGTTCTTAGTTAAAATAACATCACAATATTTTTAACACATTACTTAACAACTTTGATGTCTTTAAAGCGTTTCACATTGGTTGATTGGGAAATTCTTCGTAGTCAGTTAGGTATATCGTTTGTTTGTTAATATACTGCACTCTAACAGAAATTGATATCTCACATCAGTGTCCGTATTAATGAAGAAATTAATTTCACTTTAGATTTTCATCAGTACTTCTGTGGTCGGAATAATCTTATTGACCAATCTGTACTGTTACTGAAGGAATCATGACAGTTCATTTAATCGATTCTTCTTTTGTCATTTTCAAATTGTTTAAATATACATATATGTAATGTGCGGTATATTACACTTGAATGTATTCGTCTCAATCATCTCAGTATACAATTTTGATATTTCATTGTTCAATCAGATATAAGATCTTAATACGTGGCACCCATATCTGTTGTTGCTATGTTGATTAACACTACGAATTCATCTACATTATCACAGCAAATCCTATCAATAATTATTTATTTTCATTAATGATCTACTTCATATACTTGACTTTGATCCATACAATATGTAACAGCTATCACTATAAACACTACTAAGTGAAGTGAAATCAAAATCTGTTACAAACCATAAAATTATTACTGACCCATTATCTTACTGTAGGTTATGCTTTACTCTATAAATTACAGATTTCTAATTGAACTTTAGTGAACTTTCACAAAACTTTTCAGTTCTAAGTAGACATTTACAGTTATTATTATTATTATTATTATTATTATTATTATTATTATTATTATTATTATTTAATATTCTTTTTCTCTAGTATTGATATACCAGGCGCCTAATGAAGATTGACTATCTTCGGCAACTGTGCTTTAGAAGATTATTTCAATTATTATAACTGTGGATAATGTGAACATTTCATTCCTATGACTATTACGTTCCCCTTACTTGATCCTCCAGTTTAGTATATTTATTCTTAGTATATTGTTTATTACTTTGAACTACAGTTGTTTAGTTGTGTACATCATGTCTTCATTCACTGCTACTCTTTCCTTTGTTCTGTATCAATGTTAGATTTATGATTGGTTTACTGTGTGGTCTGATTTTATGTGTATATAATGGCATGATTAAAATATAATACGTTCTCGGCTCTCTGTTCTCAGTTCTCGGCTCTCAGTTCTCGGTTCTCAGTCTTCCTGTCCTCAATTCTGGTTGTCCTATTGTCGACCTGGGAGTGAGTGGGCTTAGGTCAACTAGGCACGCATCTCATTGGTGTTCGCGTCCACCAACTAAAATCATCCTCTCCTCCTTCCTTTCATTCACATCATAACAAGTATTTAGATTCTTATCAATTTCATTGTTACTATGTTACATAAACAAATACATATTTACAATGATATTGGTACATCAAAAGAATGTTATATTCAATTGAAAAATGCATTACAATCTAATTTAACATCAATTTATTCAATTGAAGAAATCAATAGTATACATATAAATAATGATGATATTCAATCAAATTTATTATGTTTTGGTGGAGGTTATGATTTAGGCTATTTAGAATCATTACAATTAATCGGTTGTAGAAAAGTAAACAATTATATTAAAAAACAAAATGGTAAATATCTTGGAATTTGTGCTGGTGCTTATTTTGCTTGTGACTATTGTTCATTTGATGTTGGCGGTTTACTTGAAGTTTATGGAGAAAGATATATTAAATTATTTCAAGGTTTGTTTGTTTGTTTGTTTTTGTTTCTTTTTCTTGGCATCGTTTGTTTCTATGTGATTGGTTATCATGGAGTAGTAATAATCAATATTATATTTAAGTTGGATTGTGACTGGCAAGCGGAATCCAGGACGCGCGTTACACATATATGCCCGTTGCACAAGTGTGACTGTCTGGACACAGTAGCCTAGTGGTGAATGCGGTGGCATTTGGCACGAAGCAGACTGAGTACGAATCCAAATGTGAACATCAACATTGGGATGCAGGTACATCCAGCCGATGAGTCCCAAATAGGACGAAACGCGCGTCCTGGATTCCGCTTGCCAGTCACAATCCAACTTCAATATATAACTTGTGTAATAACGCTATAACGAGGCGATCCGCTCAGGATGCACATATGGCAACAGAGACTGACCAGTTTCAGTCCATTACAAATCAACGGGAAAATACAAATTTATCCTAATTACAAATCAATATTATGTTTGTATAGGCTTTTATTATAATTTAGCTTTATACATTAATTTGGAATGTGGTTAATAGTCTAAATGATACACCATATTTATCATAATGTTGTTAATTGTAGGTGGTTCGAGGTAATTGGAAAGAAATCTTAGTTGGTATTTGTACATGAATAGTCCAATGGTGACGATTTTAGGCTATACAGTTAAATGACATAGTTTTAAATTACATAGTGAAACATCAGTTTTATCAGTATTGAAAACGAGTGTTCACTTGCATGAAACCTAGTGGAAGTAAAGTTTCCTCTTGATTACTTCCAACCAATGCTTTATGTATATTATTGCTATGAGTTAAACTTTCAGCTTCTCATCCCTCGAGTCGGGATAAGGTTATTTATTATCAGTAACTTTAAATAAATCCATAAATCGAGGATAACTGAATTTGGACTCTGTATCCTGATACTGTTGCCATTTTTTTTTGCTGGATATATAAACCGTAACATCTCAAGGCAAGCGCGTAATACAGTGGACAGAATGGATGCAACTAGACGAATTGGACTTTGCAGTTGACCTGGCTCTTCTGTCACATACGCAGCAACAAATGTAGGTGAAACAGATAGTGTAACATCAACGTCCGCAGCCAGTAGTAGGCCTTAACATTCACAAAAGAAAAACAACATCCTCAGTTACAAAGCAACGAGCAATAACCCAATCACACATGATAAAGAAACTATGAAAGATGTAGAAACTTATACATACCTGGACATCAGCATTGCTGATAAACAGGAAGGGTCTGAGGCAGATATGTAGGCACGGATTGTCAAACAAGGCAATGTCAACATTTCTACGACTGAAAAACATCTGCAACTCAAACTAGCTGTCAGCCAACATAAAAGGATTTTTAATACAAAGGTCAAGACAGTTTTATTGCATGAAGCTGAGACTTGGAGAACTAGGAATTGCATCATTCAAAAAATACAGGTATTTATGAACAGTTGTCTACGCAAGACACTTCGGATCCGTTGATCAGACAACATCAGCAACAACTTTCTGTGGCAGAGAACTAAGACTTAGCTGAGGGAGAAATTAGGAGGTGGACAGGACACACATTAAAGAAATTACCGAATCGCGTCACAAGACAAGTACTAACGTGGGATCTTCAAGACTGAAGAAAAAGAGGAAGACCACAAAACATTACATCAGGAATTGGTGGCAGATATGAAAAGAATGAATGTCAACTGGGAATACCTGAAAAGAAGATCCGAGGACTAAGTTGGTAGGAGAATAATGGTCGGTGGCTTATGCTCCACGTGCGGTATCAGGCATTGATTGAATGATTGGTCCTAATGTTATGATTTTTCTCTACAACATAAATGATGTCGGTTCGCCCCATTTTTGGGAATCGAATGTTTGTATCTGAATCCTTTTAAAGGAGGATGTAACAATTGTTTTGTGTTCATTGAATTTCGGTGATTTTTCCGGAGATAACAGCTTAGTATAAGTTTTGACTGGTTTCAATTAGTGATAATCAGCGTAAAGCCAAACATAAATATGGATTTAACCAAATTGCTCCAAGCATGTCCTCACGATCTGATGAAATTTACAGGAGTTTGAATGATACTAGTATTAAAGAATGTATAAAACTTGATTGGTATCTTAAATATAAAAGGTTGTATTTTCTTGTTGTTGTTATTATGAATCGTAGTTGATCAATGTATACTGTAAACTAAATAGGATGAAATTCGTATTCTGTATTCCACGCGTATCCACAATCCAATTTTATTGAAGTATACTATTTTTAGAATGGAAATTAATTCAAGGAATAAAGTTTACAAAATAAGATTATAGGTCTTGAGAATTAAAGGGTGATAAAGAATGGTAGTTTATGTACACTTTTACTACTAATTTTTTTACATATCACCCTGATATACCCGGGCACCTCAAGTAGATTAGTTTTCTTCGAGAACTGTTTTTCTGTAGACTATCTCATTATTTTTAGTTGTATACAAAGTGAAAATTTTATTCCCTATTATTATTAATAAGCAGTTCCCCTGGTCCCATCCTCCTGTTTAACACATTAACTGTTAACGTATCATTTTTCATTTATGAACTATGGTCAATTGATTGTGTATACGTTGCTTCAGTTCATAGTCATTATTACCCTTATTTTGTATTAATGTTTATTTTCTAATTGGTTGACTGCATGATCTAATTTTGTTTATATATAAAGGAATGGCTGAAATACAATATGATTCGGTCTAGTTTGTTCATCGATCTTGTATTGTCTTATTTCCGACTTAGGACTAAGGAGGCATCGAGCAGATGTGCAGTGGGTAGCTAGAAACACTCATTTGTGGTTGTTATTGTAACTTCGCGCGAACAACATCTCATCAACTACTTGATCATACATATCAATCATAACAGCCCTTTCTAATGTCATAAAGCACTTATTATTTCAATCAGTGTTCATTATTATTACGCAAACTTCAACTACTTTATGCTTTTCTTGTTGTCTGTGAAATAGTGACAATTTCCTGATGAATACAATATGTTTCTTTTATTTTCAACAATTTCTAGGTATTGGATCAGGTCCAGTTTTTTCCTGGTTTTCAATATAATAGTGAAGCCGGTAGTTATGCAGCTTCCATTCAAGCTGTATCAAAACATTTAATGCCACAAACAACTGTAGTATACTACAATGGTGGATGTACGTTTGAATCTGGCAACTGGGAAAATTCACAAATTTTATATACGTTGTATGTTGATATTTCGTATATCGATTTAAGGTGGTTTATGTAGAGATTAATATTTAATTTGTTGTTTGTATTCGTTACAGATTGATCTTAGTTGTGTACTATTGAAAAGCTAGGTGTACTAAACAGCTGTTTCGTCTCATTATGAGGCTTTTCAGCAGTACGTACCCTCGATTCAACCAGGAAATATAACCCAGCCTCTTCATGTCTCATATTGGGTGACTGAAAATTCACACTACTGGGATGGTGTCACATGGTAGGATTTCTAATTTGATTAATTTTTACTGGATGGTGACGATCATCCACTATCATTGTTGACAACTATCTTACTTGCGACAAGTCTGTACTCTGTAGTTCTTATGGAAATTCGTGGTTGGTGGAGTTCAGACTTGTTAGAAGTGAGACAATTATCGCCAGTAACAACGAGTGATAGTCACGCTGTATCACAAATTGGTGAAAGTGGGGATTTACTTTTGGACACTGGCTAAATGGTACTGATTGTTAGATTAAGGAATTCCTGAGGGGGGAATCGAGGTGTGCACTGCTGGGGAATCTCCCTGTGATGAAACAGCTGTCCAATATTTTTTGGCTTTCAGTGGTACTCAACTGAGATCATTTTGTGACGAATACAGCGAACATATGTCGTACATTGGTCAAAAGAACCTTACAAATGTTGGGTGAAATATATTTAGTGTTTTACTGTATATAATGAATCCTACACTATCTACTTTAGTTTAGAATGTTAGTTAGTTTCATTAGCTCTCATAAAAATCTATTGTGACTCAACAATAAATACATGAATTTTCAATCAGGTTACTAAGCTGTAATAAATAATGATGACAGACAAACAGTTACAACGTAGAACTCGGTACATGCGTACATCAGTTCAAGTTGCCATACCCAAATTACCAGATAGAGATCAAATCGTCGGATCGATTCCCAGAGTAGGGGAGGTAGTAACAGAGTTAGTATCCATGGCAGGGAATAGAGATCGGAGATAAGATTTAAGAAAATATGATTTAGTAAAGGGAAAATTATGATAAGTTCACAAACTTAGAATTTAGAGGAAGACAAGGAGTGGATGCACCTGCACCATTGTCAACGATTTTGAGCCATATCACTAAAGGTCTCTAACCATTTGTTACGAGCGTCACGCGGACCCCTACCCAGGTAGTCTGCACCTATTAACATGACTCAGCCCAACTGTCAATGACTTCATGGGCTGGTGGCATGTTTTGGTTTTAATGATGACAGAAAGTCGGAGTTATGTTCGTATCAGACATTCATGTATTAAACTCAGTCTCATTTAAATTAATGATTAACTCAAGTTATATAGCTATCTATTTATCTAACTTTTTTATCTGCGTCCATTTACATATCCCTAATGTATCAATCTGTCTTGTATACCTATTTATATATAAACGAATTTTGTTGTTCGATTCCACAATATTACGTCATTTTACAGCTTTATAATAAGGATCAATCAACATTTTAATTAATTCTCATAGTCACTATTTATACGACTGTCTAAGCTCATAATCTTAGCTGATGACAACGTGGGTTGGTAGCGTAGGTATCATGTTGGGCATATTAACCTCTGCTTTAATATATGAATATGAAATCTGGTAAACAATCTTAACGAGTTAAGGATATTTGATCTTACAAGTCTTTGAAACTTCAGTCACGTTTGTTAGGACCACCGAGTAAGTAATGATAAGGTTTAGATGAAGAGTACTAAGAAAAGATGGTAAACCAATTGAGAGGATTATGAATCTTCATCGACTGAATTGTCTAAACTATACATTACATATACCCAACCACATTGATGCGGAATATCGACTGACATTAGAGAAGAATGGGAGAAAACTAATAGCAGTTAAACCAAAATGTGAAAGTAGTCTATGAAGTTATTTACTGTTGATCTATACCGTATTGGTCAGCGCATTTACCATAACCATTAGTTGGAGATGTTGTATAGCATAGTTCAAAATCAACAGTATTGTTGCTCATAACTAATTGACTGACTAAAGCACTGCCTATTTGATTTATTTTCATGTTCAATTATCAATGCAGTATAATTGTATCCATGTATATATTACATTTTTACAGTTCAGATAATCAGAAACCAGCTATTATTCTCTCGAAATTAGGAAATGGCTATGGTATTCTTAGCGGTGTTCACTTTGAATATGATCCATATTTATTAGAAGAACAATTAGTCATAAAAAGTTTACTTGATGAAACAAAGAATGTAAAACTTATTGAAACATTAAAAAGTCATAATTCATCACGTTTAAAATTATTTAATAATTTAATGACAACATTATTGAATTCTGATTGTAATTCATTTTTTCAATTGATTCGTTCTACTTCACAGTTATCATGTATTACATAATCGGTTATTATTATTATTATTATTATTATTATTATTATTATTACTGTAACTGTTTGTAATTCTTCTGCAATCTAATCTAGTATATTTTCTTATTATAATCGTAATGGTATGTTTGTTCCACATAGAACTTGGAACATGTGTACATGGATCCTAGTTGCCACACTTCAGAAGCATAGTAAGATTAACACCAAATTAGTAGAAGTAGGAGTTAACTTAATGGTAGTAAGAAAAGAGAGTGGACATATAGAATATGGTCCAAGGAGAAAGAATTAGTTTATGGAAAGAAAGGTGTGAAGTACTTTTAGGCTCATAGTGTAAACAAGCACAAAGAGTGAATGCCACTGTGTCACTATGACCAATTCAGAGCCATATCACATAGTGTCTGCAACCATTGGTTATGGTGTTTGCACGGACCCCTGACAAGGTATCTGCATCTAAAAACACGGCTCAGACCAGCAGTGAATGACTTCATAGCCTAGTGCTATACTTTGGTTTGCTTTTTCTATCGTACTCGAATATCAGTCAGCATCGAACATCGATGTAGGGAGCGGCTTACGTCACGCATCTCCTGACCATCCCAGTCCATGAAAATTTGCAACCTCACCAACCGATTCCCTAATACCAATCTCATTACTACTTACCAGTTGATCCCATCAAACGTAAGCAGTGTTTCGAAGACATAATTAAATACCAGTAACTTGAGAATGTCATCAACTACGTAATGGTTATTAACTGATATTACGCAAATCGACAATGAATATTATTGCCACTCTCAGAATATCAGAGGATAAACAAAGCAAAGCGTATAAATGCGTAGAATTCGTAGGTTTCATTAATGTATAGAGACGAGCTTGAGTAATTCTTAATCTCGCCGTATGTAATAACCATTATATTCAATTAATGACGAACGATGAAACTGGTTTGTCTCTGTTGCTATCTGTGCATCCTGAATGGATTGTTTCGATATAGCGATAGTTCACAAGTATTGTTACAAGTGTGGCTGTCTGAACTTAATCGACTTTTGATGAACGTGGTGACGTCACGCATCTCCTGACCATTCCAGTCCATGAAAATTTGCAACCTCACCAACCGATTCCCTAATACCAATCTCATTACTACTTACCAGTTGATCCCATCAAACGTAAGCAGTGTTTCGAAGACATAATTAAATACCAGTAACTTGAGAATGTCATCAACTACGTAATGGTTATTAACTGATATTACGCAAATCGACAATGAATATTATTGCCACTCTCAGAATATCAGAGGATAAACAAAGCAAAGCGTATAAATGCGTAGAATTCGTAGGTTTCATTAATGTATAGAGACGAGCTTGAGTAATTCTTAATCTCGCCGTATGTAATAACCATTATATTCAATTAATGACGAACGATGAAACTGGTTTGTCTCTGTTGCTATCTGTGCATCCTGAATGGATTGTTTCGATATAGCGATAGTTCACAAGTATTGTTACAAGTGTGGCTGTCTGAACTTAATCGACTTTTGATGAACGTGGTGACGTCACGCATCTCCTGACCATTCCAGTCCATGAAAATTTGCAACCTCACCAACCGATTCCCTAATACCAATCTCATTACTACTTACCAGTTGATCCCATCAAACGTAAGCAGTGTTTCGAAGACATAATTAAATACCAGTAACTTGAGAATGTCATCAACTACGTAATGGTTATTAACTGATATTACGCAAATCGACAATGAATATTATTGCCACTCTCAGAATATCAGAGGATAAACAAAGCAAAGCGTATAAATGCGTAGAATTCGTAGGTTTCATTAATGTATAGAGACGAGCTTGAGTAATTCTTAATCTCGCCGTATGTAATAACCATTATATTCAATTAATGACGAACGATGAAACTGGTTTGTCTCTGTTGCTATCTGTGCATCCTGAATGGATTGTTTCGATATAGCGATAGTTCACAAGTATTGTTACAAGTGTGGCTGTCTGAACTTAATCGACTTTTGATGAACGTGGTGACGTCACGCATCTCCTGACCATCCCAGTCCATGAAAATTTGCAACCTCACCAACCGATTCCCTAATACCAATCTCATTACTACTTACCAGTTGATCCCATCAAACGTAAGCAGTGTTTCGAAGACATAATTAAATACCAGTAACTTGAGAATGTCATCAACTACGTAATGGTTATTAACTGATATTACGCAAATCGACAATGAATATTATTGCCACTCTCAGAATATCAGAGGATAAACAAAGCAAAGCGTATAAATGCGTAGAATTCGTAGGTTTCATTAATGTATAGAGACGAGCTTGAGTAATTCTTAATCTCGCCGTATGTAATAACCATTATATTCAATTAATGACGATTCGATATAGCGATAGTTCACAAGTATTGTTACAAGTGTGGCTGTCTGAACTTAATCGACTTTTGATGAACGTGGTGACGTCACGCATCTCCTGACCATTCCAGTCCATGAAAATTTGCAACCTCACCAACCGATTCCCTAATACCAATCTCATTACTACTTACCAGTTGATCCCATCAAACGTAAGCAGTGTTTCGAAGACATAATTAAATACCAGTAACTTGAGAATGTCATCAACTACGTAATGGTTATTAACTGATATTACGCAAATCGACAATGAATATTATTGCCACTCTCAGAATATCAGAGGATAAACAAAGCAAAGCGTATAAATGCGTAGAATTCGTAGGTTTCATTAATGTATAGAGACGAGCTTGAGTAATTCTTAATCTCGCCGTATGTAATAACCATTATATTCAATTAATGACGAACGATGAAACTGGTTTGTCTCTGTTGCTATCTGTGCATCCTGAATGGATTGTTTCGATATAGCGATAGTTCACAAGTATTGTTACAAGTGTGGCTGTCTGAACTTAATCGACTTTTGATGAACGTGGTGACGTCACGCATCTCCTGACCATCCCAGTCCATGAAAATTTGCAACCTCACCAACCGATTCCCTAATACCAATCTCATTACTACTTACCAGTTGATCCCATCAAACGTAAGCAGTGTTTCGAAGACATAATTAAATACCAGTAACTTGAGAATGTCATCAACTACGTAATGGTTATTAACTGATATTACGCAAATCGACAATGAATATTATTGCCACTCTCAGAATATCAGAGGATAAACAAAGCAAAGCGTATAAATGCGTAGAATTCGTAGGTTTCATTAATGTATAGAGACGAGCTTGAGTAATTCTTAATCTCGCCGTATGTAATAACCATTATATTCAATTAATGACGAACGATGAAACTGGTTTGTCTCTGTTGCTATCTGTGCATCCTGAATGGATTGTTTCGATATAGCGATAGTTCACAAGTATTGTTACAAGTGTGGCTGTCTGAACTTAATCGACTTTTGATGAACGTGGTGACGTCACGCATCTCCTGACCATCCCAGTCCATGAAAATTTGCAACCTCACCAACCGATTCCCTAATACCAATCTCATTACTACTTACCAGTTGATCCCATCAAACGTAAGCAGTGTTTCGAAGACATAATTAAATACCAGTAACTTGAGAATGTCATCAACTACGTAATGGTTATTAACTGATATTACGCAAATCGACAATGAATATTATTGCCACTCTCAGAATATCAGAGGATAAACAAAGCAAAGCGTATAAATGCGTAGAATTCGTAGGTTTCATTAATGTATAGAGACGAGCTTGAGTAATTCTTAATCTCGCCGTATGTAATAACCATTATATTCAATTAATGACGAACGATGAAACTGGTTTGTCTCTGTTGCTATCTGTGCATCCTGAATGGATTGTTTCGATATAGCGATAGTTCACAAGTATTGTTACAAGTGTGGCTGTCTGAACTTAATCGACTTTTGATGAACGTGGTGACGTTTGACATAAAACAAACTGGGTTTAAGTCTCGATGTGAACATCAACATTGAGACGTAAGTACATTCAGATGACAAGTCCCAAACAAAACAAAATTCGTCTTTTGAAAATCCACTTGCTAGTTACAATCCAATTCAAACAATCACAAATTAATTGAGTTAAAGTGAGGTTAATACTACAATCCAATTTAAACAATACTTAGGTACTATTACTACATTAAAGTGATCCATTCAAAATGCATATATAGCAACAAAAACTGATTAGTTTCAATTCATGACAGTTCAACAAGTAGATTTAAACACATACTAATTATACTTTATTATTATTTCATTACACTATTGTATATTACTAACCTCATTAAATAATAAACAATAATTTACATAACACACTATTTATTACTTATATTAATTAATTTTAAATAATATTCATTTATTTCATTTATATTTAAAATTATTCATTAATATTTAACATTGACACATTGAATATTGAAATTAAAACATCATTGAATATTGACAATTTACATTTCATAATTGAATTCATTATAATTTAACAAAAAAAAATAAAGATACATTTACTTGTAATCAATAATAATAAATATAAAAAAAAGAAAAAGAAAAAGTGATAAGAATAATGTGTTACCAATATATTTAATATTAAAAGTAAACAATAATAACATGAGATATGCATAGTAACAAAAAGGTAAGAACATTTTAAATAATGTTGAATATAGATCATTACAAAAGAAGTTGACAATTGAATGTATAAATATTTATAAAAATTAAAAACAAAAAAAAATTGAAATCAACCGCTGAAATGAGAAAACAGGTAGAGAAAAGTAAAGTAAATGAATTCATGAAATTCGTCTTTTTTTTTTTACTCTATTTATATATTTATTGACGGTAAATATAATAAATTCGGTGGTAAACCAACTAATTCACGTGATACATCCCATAACCTACGACCAAGTGTTTCATTCATTGCTTTATCAGTTAATTCTTCTCTTTCACAATTAGAATAATATCCACCAGGTACTGGATCATTGATTAAAGTACAATATAAAGCAGTTTGAGCTCCTTCCCATGGACTTATACCGACAGCACGTAGAAATAACTAGAATAGAAAAGATTATTTGGAAATCAATTAATACAAATCAATATCACTAATATGTATATATTTGATTAAATATGTCACAGATTGATGTTGGCAGGGTACCATTAAAAAAACCAGGGAACGCTGGATAGCTGTGCAGTGCATACCCCAGATTCCGCACCAGAGACTTCAGCTTGACGGCGAACTTCTAATAATCTGCACCACTGGGTCGTCATCCAATGGTAGAAACCCCACTTCCATCCCAATTGAAATATACATATTTTTTTTCTGACAATTAGAGCAACAATTAATATAGGTACATGGAATGTCCGCACGATGTGAGAGACAGGGAGGACCATGCAAATAGCTGAAGAAATGAAAAGATACAACCTGTAGATATTTGGAATAAGCGAAACGCATTGGTTGCAAGCTGGACATCAACGGTTATCCTCGGAAAATGTGCTTTTATACTCAGAGCACGAAGAAGAAAACGCCCCACACACGTAAGGAGTAGCATTTGTGTTGTCCCAAGAAGCATAGAAGACTCTTATTGGATGGGAGCCTCATGGACCTAGGATCATCGCAGAATCCTTCAAGACGAAGAAGGAAGGGATTACGATGAATGTCATCCAATGCTACGCACCCACCAATGACAGCCACGAAGACGACAAAGACCAGTTCTACGCGAGACTGCAGTCAATCATCAAGAAATTTTCCGTCAGGGACCTGACCACTCTGATGGGGGGACTTCAACGCCAAGGTTGGTGTGGACAACACCGGGTATGAAGGCATCATAGGAAAACATGGACTGGAAGAATGGAATGATAACGGTGAGAGGTTTGTAAATTTGTGTGCATTCAACAAAATGATTATAGGTGGCACCATATTCTCCCACAAATGTATACATAAAACTACATGGGTTTCACCTGACCACATTACGGAGAACCAGATCGACCACATCTGCATCAATAAGAAGTTTAGAAGGACCATGGAAGATGTAAGAGCAAGGAGAGGAGCTGACATAGCTTAAGATCACCATCTGGTGGTGGCTAAAAAGAAACTGAAGATGAGGAAGCACTGGACAACTGGAGCAGCAGTATTACACAAGTTTAATACAGCCCTTCTCTGGGATACTAACAAACGCAACGAATTCAAAATAACTCTCAACAACAACTTCCTGGCATTTCATGATCTACTAGAAGAAGGTGGAACTAATATGGAAGACAACTGAAAAGAGATTAAGGAAACAATAACTTCAATATGTCAGGAGGTTTTGGGTCCCAAGAAACAACACCAAAAGGAATGGATTTCTGTTGGTACTCTGGACAAGATCCAAGAAAGAATGAACAGAAAGATAGCGATTAATAACAGCCGGACAAGAGCAAAGAAAGCCAAGGCACAGGCCGAATACACAGAAGTCAACAAGCAAGTGAAGAGAAGCATCAGCTCGGATAAACGGAAATTTGTTGAGGACCTAGCAATGACAGCTGAAAAAGTTGCAAGAGAAGGAAACATGAGGCTCTTGTACGATACAACGAAGAAACTAGCTGGGAAATTCAACAAGCCAGAACGGCCAATCAAGAGCAAGGCTGGCAAACCAATCACTGAACTGCATGAACAACGGAACAGGTGGATAGAACACTTCCAAGAACTCTTGAATAGACCAGCCCCACTGAACCCACCAGTCATCGAAGCAGCAGCCACGGATTTCCTTATAAGCACAAACCCACCAACGGTCGAAGAAATCAAAATGGCCATCAGACAGATCAAGAATGGTAAGTCAGCAGGACCAGACAACATACCAGCGGAGGCAGTGAAGACAGATATAGAAGCAACTTTACAGATACACCACATTCTCTTCAGGGAGATTTAGGAACAGAAATAAGTTCCAGCAGACTAGAAAGAATGGTACTTCATCGAGATACCAAAGAAAGGCGATCTTTGTAATTGTGAGAACTACAGAGGCATCACTCTACTTTCAGTACCAGGAAAGGTCTTTAACAGAGTGTTATTGAATAGAATAAAGGACCCAGTCGACGCCCAACTCCGAAATCAACAGGCCGGATTCCGTAAAGACCGATCGTGCACCGACCAAATCGCTACTCTACGGTTCATTGTTGAACAATCAATTGAATGGAAATCACCACTTTACATCAACTTCATCGACTATGAAAAAGCATTCGACAGTGTGGATAGGAGAATATTGTGGAGCCTTCTTTGCCATTATGGCACATCCAAAAACATATCCGACATCATACGGAATCCTTACGATGGACTACATTGTAAAATCGTGCATGGAGGTCAGCTCACAGATCCATTCGAAGTGAAGACTGGTGTCAGACAAGGCTGCCTACTCTCGCCCTTCCTCTTCCTACTGGTCATCGACTGGATCATGAAGACCGCAACATCTGAAGACACTCTCGGAATACAATGGACAACATCGACGCAACTAGATGACTTGGACTTTGCAGATGACCTAGCTATTCTTTCTTACACACAACATCAAATGCAGTTGAAGACCAACAATATAGCAGCAGCCTCAGCAGTAGTAGGCCTCAACATACACAAAGGTAAAAGTAAGATCCTTCGATACAAAACAACAAACACTAACCCAATTACACTTGATGGAGAAATTCTGGAAGACGTTGAAACCTTTACATATTTGGGCAGCATAATCGACAAACAAGGAGGGTCTGACTCGGATGTGAAGGCGCGGATTGGTAAGGCAAGGGCAGCATTTCTACAACTGAAAAACATCTGGAACTCAAACCAACTTTCAGTCAACATTAAAATCAAAATTTTCAATGCAAATGTGAAGTCACTTCTGTTGTATGGAGCTGAAACTTGGAGAACTACGAAAGTATCCTTCAGAAGATACAAGTATTGATGAACAGCTGTTTGCGTAGGATTCTTCGGATTCGTTGGCCAGAAACCATCAACAACAACCTTGTGTGCAGAGAACTAATCAACTTCCTGTTGAGGAAGAAATTAGGAAAAGACGCTGGAGGTAGATTGGACATACATTGAGGAAACCATCAAACAGTGTCACAAGACAAGCACTAAGTTGGAATCCTAAAGGCCAAAGAAACAGGGGAAGACCCAGGAACATATTGCGTTGGGAATTGGAAACAGACATGAAGAGAATGAAGAGCACTTGGGAAGAGCTGGGAAGGAAAGCCCAAGACAGAATTGGTTGGAGAATGCTGGTGGGCGGCCTATGCTCCACTTGGAGTAACAAGCATTGATTGACAATGTTAATTGATAGAAATTTAAGAAGCTAAGGTTGCCAAGAGAGCATAGCAACTATTTTTTTTCGCTTGATTTTGTTTTTATTACTTTCTATTATTGAAATTCCGATCAATTAATGCCTGTTACCTCACATAGAGCACAGGCCACTGACCAGCATTCTCTAACTGACTCTGTCCTAGGCTAAGTAATGTTAATGTAATTCGGTTGTTTATCATTCTCTGAAGAATCGGCTTACATTAAATTACGAAATATCAGAAATCTCAATTTCTCCACTTTGAATTATTAAAAATATATTACTTAATTGTACAAACATTTATATTGTACATTTTTATACTGATATTCATGTTTAAGTTATGATTCAACATCTCTGAAGAAGCATACACTTAATTGCGAGTTGTTTGAACATGGGTCACTGGTCAGATTAATTCGGTTGTAAATATAATTATTTTTACGTGTATTCGACTATTGGCATTTGTACGTATAGTTAAATTGATATGCTACAGTTTATATGTACATATGATATATATATATTCAAGTGAACCAAGATCTAACATTGATAGTTTCAATCTAAGGTCTTACATAGATTTTGTTAATATAAACTCTTAACCAACATCAACACTGCATGCTTTCATCTACATTCATTAGCTGTACAGTAGCAGTCTGGAAGGAATCTTAGTAATGAGATTTCTTGCACTTTGTAAGTTTTAAACATATGTCACAGTAAGATATATTATCTGTAAGATTGACTGGTGTCAACTAACATAAATTATAGCTCTAAGTCTCATCACTGATTAGCTATTCATTATCACGTTAGAATCCTACAAGCAAATATTAGTTTTAATAGAATCCTAAATATATCATAATCCTTAGTAGAAAATAACATGGAGCATAGTCCCATAAACTCCGCCTGGAGCCTTTTAAGGTTGCTGCTGGTCTCAAGCCTGGATAAAGGAGGAGGGTTGGACATGGGGTTAGCAACCCCATCCCGTAAAACAACACCCTTGCTAAAAAGACGCTAACCGATAAAAACCTTTATAACAATTTTCACTCTGCTCTGGGAGTTGGAAGGTTTGTTATGACGCCTCATGGTAAAACCAGAGTTTATTCGGAAGCCACGAGGCCGATGTCCCTTTTGACAACTAGAGCAACAATTAATACAGGTACATGGAATGTAGTTCCATAGTTTTTCAACGATTACTAATAATGCAACAAATAGTATTCAAGATAACCACATCATAAATCAATACACTTACATCATAATTAAAAAGCTTAACAATATTATTGGCTGCTACTTAATGAGAAGAATCGATAGAAAATTAGATGATCATACAGAAGAAATGAGTGACAATCAGAATAAAAAACATTTAATGGTAATTATATAAGTTTGATTGTGACTGGAAAGTGGAATCCAGGATGTGCGTTTCGTCCTATTTGGGACTCATCGGCTGGATGTACCTGCATCCGAATGTTAGTGTTCACACTGGGATTCGAACTCAGTCTATAACAAATCAACGGGAATATACAAGTTTATCTTAATTTAATGATAAAAAAATGATGCTTATTGTTGCTAACGTTAATTTTGACAGTTTTCATTCATTGGAGTTACACGATCTTTCATTAACTCCATTTCTTATTCCATCATACAAATTACATTTTTGTCAACTAGACAGTTATGTCACTTCAGTGTTATTTAAAACAGAACGTTGTCTCTGATATGCCGAGCACCTAATGAAGGTTGGTTAACTTCGAGAACTGTGCTTTGGAACATTATTTCAATTATTATAACTGTCGATAATGTAGTCGATGACTGTTACGTTCCCCTTACCCGGTCCTCCAGTTCAGTGTATTTACTCTTAGTATATTGTTTATTACTATGAACTACAGCCACTTAGTTGTGTATAAGTTGTCCCCATTCACTGCCACTATTCCCTTTGTTTTCCGTTTCCGTTCCTACTTCTGGTTCTTCGACTATCGGCCTGGGGGGTGAGTGGGTATAGATCAGTCGCGCATTATCAACTACGCAAACCTCATTGACGTTCGCGTCTGCCAACCAACTCCTTTCTTTCTCACGTTATAACAGTTGGCGTCATAACAGTGTCTTGACTACCATTGTGGTTATTGAAATAATGATGAAGATTTATACCTCTGAATAAAAATATTAGATGAGCTACATTTTCCTAGTTAAGTGGTTTGGTTGAAAACTTTCACTATTTTTACTAACCACCATCGTCAGCTCGTATTTCAGAGTGAAGTTTATTAATTAATTCTTTATCTTATTAACTTTTTATTTAATCAGTTGCAAAAAAATATACCAATGTTGTCCATTGTCTCAATCTATGAATACATGAAAATCAACTAGATTTAAAATGTTATAACATATCTTCGTTAATATCAATTATGGAAGTTGATTCGATTGGGAACACATTAGAATATTGGAGTCACAAAGAAAAACAAAGAAGTTTTAGAGGTCATTCAGGTCAGTCATCAGTTGGCATACCTAAAATATCAATTAATAAGATATGAAACTAAACAATACATGCTCAGAGATTTCATACATTTTGTTCCCTTTATTAATTTCAAGAGAGCAAGAACAAATATTTGTGCAATATTTGTACAAAACTCTTACGAAGACTCTGGTAAAAGAACAACTATGTGAAAGTTTCCAAAAAAAACCCGGAAAATTTCGTGCATAATTTGTCGTTTGCTAAACTGAATCGTACAGAATACAAAGCTTTATCACTTGGATTTAAATTTCGTCTTCCGAAGAGAAATATCAACATAATAGATACTGAAGCACAATTTGAAAACCTCTTTGACCAATCGAAAGAATTAGATTCAACGAATGAAGACAACAAATGTTGGTTTAAATCCAAATTAGTTGACATCTCAAACCAGTACCTTATGTCACCGACAATGGAATCGAGAACCATGTCTATGGGACATCAGAAGGCTTTACATAATTTAAAGAAGAATGATCAACTAATGATATTACGTCCAGATAAAGGCTCTGGTGTTGTTCTGATGAGCACAACTGACTACATTGCAAAGATGAATTCTATTTTAAGTGACCAAACAAGATTCAAAGTTGATAAATTAAACAAAGACTTGACGGATTCTACGGAGAAACGAATCACTAATCTACTGAGGGAATTTTTAAAAAAGAAACTAATTGACAACGAGACTTATAATAATCTGAAACCTAGAGGATCTCGGATGCTGTCTACCCAAAGAACATAAACAAAACACTCCACTTAGACCTTTAATGTCTATGATAAATTCACCGCATCACATGGTGGCTCGATGGTTAGCAGAAAAACTTGAGCCTATCCGTCAACAAAAACTGCACAAATATTTGTACAACATCAGAGATCAGATCAAAGGTAAAGAAGACTAGAAGTCATGTACACATGATGATAACATATTTATGGATAGCATCCAATCAATCACCAAAACAGCAAAACAAGAAGTCAATTAATTGTGATAGAATCCACTTTAAAATGAGCACTGATGGTGTTAATCAGTAAGATAATGTAAGCTACGCAAGTAAACCATTACAGTCAGTTAAAACAACTCCTTAAAAATTATATTAGTATTTTTACAAGTTCAACTAGATGTAACCGAAACATCAGAATTCACCTTAATAGATGCTTATCAGAAATATTGTTTGATTACATTGAGTACAAACGTCTATATTAGCCAATTGAATCTGACAAATGCACAATGACTTTATCTAATCAAGGACTATAGAAAAAAAATTAAATATCTGATCTTACTGCATTCATTCATGAAGTACTATAATCATACTTGATCAGCGTTGTGGTTTGGTAGAGAAATGTAGGGCTTATTTAAGACTCATTAGCTGGATTTACGTCGTTACACTTCAGTGCTTATGTTTATAATATAATTCGAATTCAGTTCATTTGTATTAAACGCCACCTCGTTATTAACCATACTTCTAATTACGTGTGTGAACATCATGCTACGTGTACCAAGCTGATTAGTCTTTTTTTTAATTGTAAATTAAGGTTGTATAGAAGCCGCTATCCTAGAGACTGATCAGTTAAAGTCTTTGATAATATTAACAGAGAGATACAACCTCATTACATTTATAAATTACACATTTATCTAAATTAAATTCATTCAACGAAGGGATCAATTATCAACGACTTCATTATTAAATTAGTGTTATGTGAGAGGTATGCCGGCGACACATTCATAATATGTGATGAAAATCTCGGTAATTAGGATAACATAAAGTACTTTAATAGTCTCTGTATATTACTAAGATTTACATCGAGACAAGTATGTTACTCACAACTACATTTACTAGACGTTCTAATTACTAGAAGAAATGAAGCATCGCTACGGAGATCAGTTTATAAAAAACCTACGTGAGACGGACAACTGACTAACTTCCACAATTAGGTCCAAATAATGTGAAAACACAACCTAATCCGTTTCTTATCTTCACAATTCCTCAAAATCTGATCAGAGGAATGGATACATAAACAGTTAGTCTTTCTGAAATCCATCTACTCAAAAAATGGATGCCCTACAAGATTTATCCAAAAGAACATGAAAAAGAAACAGCCTTCATGGACGAAACACATTGTCCTAAAAAAAACATTATATATGAACCTAGAATTTAAAAGCGATATCGCGAGCGATATAGTTAAAAATAAAGTGACAGGTCTATTAAAAAGTGATTTCCCGCAGCATATCTTCTTTTAACATCCAGGAGCCACCTCCAACCTAAAGATAAGTTGTCGCGACTTACCGATCCCATATGCATCAACTAGGTTACCTATTCATGTGGAGCTAGGTATGTAGGTTATTTATCGAGGCTGCTCCTTAGTTATATTTAACAGCACATTCCAGCGTAGATGAGTGAAGGACAGTCAGATATATTAAAAGTAGTACGTCTGAATCTACTTCACATTACAGAAGTCCTAGCACTCCATAACTGGAACCACAAGTTAGGCCTAGAAAAGCGATTAGTCGGTTCGCTTTTTTACTATGGCTTCAGTCTATCGTTCACTTTAGCTAATTTATTTCATCATTTATACATCTTCATTTTTCCATATATCATTCCTACTTCCAATATTACCATTTACAGCATTATAATAACGATTATCATTATTTAATTTGAATGTATTCTCGAGGATTTGGCATGAACTGAAATTGATCAGTCTCGGTTATCAGATTTGCATCATGAACATACTGCCTCAGTATAGCGATAGTTTACAAGTATGGTTATAGTTAAACTGTGGAAGGCAAGTGGAGTCCAGAACGCGCGTTTAGTCCTATTTGGGACGATATACCTGCATTCCAGTGTTGATGTTCACAGAGGGACTTGAATTCAATCTGTTTCACACCAAACGCCGCTGCCTTAACCACTAGGCTACTGAGTCCAGAAGACCACACTTGTAAAATGGGTATGCATATATAATTTGAATATATTTGAATCTTCCCACTTTTTTGTTATGGACAGAAATTGATCAATCTTCGTCACTATACGTGCATTCTGAGCAGATTGCACCATCTTATTATGATAAGAAAATTTATCTCCATCTGGATTCTATCGATTTTTATTTGTATATCTTTAGTTTAATCTAACGATAATCAAAATTACTTTATCGCTAGGCCTTAGTGATTACACAGTTTTCATGTTTCGCAAATCTCCTTCCCTGTAATTTCTTAATTGTTTATTTAAAATAGTAGGTAGCTAATAATTTCACCCAGTAACTAATCAAAATTCTAACAATCACTCATTCACTAATAATTTATTGCATACGAATGTACAAACTTGATAATAAATACGGTGATTAGAGATCCCTTTTCTGATTAAGTGGGTTTATTTAAACATGTTTATTCAGTAAAATGTGAAGGAGATAGGATAATTTATTTGTCGTCTTAAAAAGTATCTAAAGAAAACAAATAAATTTTCATAAAATGTACAGTAACTTAGGTCATTATATAATTAATTATGTCATCTAATGCCATCTAGTAACCATTATATTTATCCCTTATTTATTCCTGATCAATAATATATACTTATGTTTAGTTTTATTTCATTGGATATATCACAGATTGATGTTGGCAGGGTACCATTGAAAACCAGGGAGCACTGGACAGCTGTTTCGTTCTAGTGTGGAACTCTTCAGCAGTGCGCACCTACGATTCCGCACCAGGGGCTTCAGGTTAACACGAGCGCCTAATTGATGGAAGTTGGGATTATACCATTGGATGCCGGCCCAGTGGCGTTCGTGTTAACCTGAAGCCCCTGGTGCGGAATCGTAGGTGCGCACTGCTGAAGAGTTCCACACTAGAACGAAACAGCTGTCCAGTGCTCCCTGGTTTTCAATGGTACCCTGCCAACATCGTCGATCTGTGATATATCCAATCAAATAAAATAACCAATCTCCACAGAAATAACCATCCCAATTGAATTATGTTTAGTTGGTTTGTTGTACTGACATCATCTGATGACTTTCAAAACAAGGATCTAAGTTGAAAATTCTCAAAATAATCCTAACTACAATTCTGAATAGGATAAAACCTACAATATTTAAGTGTGGATTATGTCATAAATTGACAACAGTTTTTTTAGTATGAACTATTGTCTATACTAAAGTGTTAACTGTAACACAAATAGATTCAAGATTAAATCCTTTGAATGGTAATGGTTATCGCTTCCCGATTAGTTTTTCATTACCATTGTTAGAAAAGACTATTCAAAGAGAATCATTGAAATTCCAGATCTAGTTCTTGTACATATTGGCTGTATACCTTCTAGGTATTGTGCTTTTATTAACATCATGCCGCCCTCGACTTAAGCTTGTATATAAACCACAAACTGTTATTGTATCATTTTTGGCTTTCCTGCTACTGCTAAGGTAGTAACCAGTTTGAAATAATACATTGGTGATAAATTTTCTAAGTTTATTCAGTACCACATGTGGAATATGTCATCGAATTTAAAATATATTTTACTATGGGGGGGGGGGCTTTTGAAATGCTATCTTACATCTGAGGATGAGAGATGTTTACTCTACTTCTTGAAATTTTCTTATATGATCATGTGATTATATCTTCTGCAAGGGAAGTTTTGGAATGGATGTTGTTTACAATGTGAGAGGATGACAGCGAACATACAGCACTGAAATCAGATTGGTGGATGCCTAAGGTTCATTTAAGGGGGGGGGAAGCATGATTCCCAATTAATTAACAATTGTCATAATGAATTATCATGTTCTCCATATTTAATTGTATGCCATTTATAGCCTTACTTCACTTGAACAATCTTTTTATTAGCCACTTGTTCATTACATAACCTCTTTTCATAACTCATATTTCCAAGGAATTTTTGTTGTCATACCACTTTGTTTTCTGTTTATTTGACGTATTAAACTGACTTATGATTGGTTCGTTTAGCAACGGAATACGCCTCTCTACTTTATTGTTGCAAAGCTCCAAAGTAAACTGCATAGTAGAAAATGAAATAATTTTTCTCTAAATATATATATTTTTTTTTCAGATAGCCGTTGGAAGATGAGGAGGTGGGGTTATGGAGCATGGGAAACATAAAATCATTAGAATACATAAAGCAAGTGTACCTTTATTAATCACTGAGTATTAAACAGTATGATGTCAGTCCAATTCTATAGTGCCAAGTGAATGCGATTGATTAAGCTGTCATGCGTGTACCTTTTAAATGATTCAATATTTAGTACTTTATGTTTTGATGTTAAGTAGTTTAAAGTAGTCAACAGGAAGTATTTAACTCACACTTCACGCAGATTGACATCTGTTAGGAATGTGCACTCGTAATCTTGAGGGAATTCGATTACGCCCAATGGATTCGACTCAGAGTTTTCAGTCTACAATTGTTACCAGTGAATTATTTGATCCTATAATTACTCCTTGTAAAATTGAATTTACTTACGTTAATTAATTACTTAGTAGTGACAAATGAGATGCTCCTCCAGTCCTAGGTGACTTGAGATCAAATTCACTACACAGTATCAGTTACCCTGGGACTATAGATACATCCTGTTGACAAGTGTTAAGTAACACATGACCTAGGTCTATGGTTTATTGATGATTACCCTCCTAACCCATTATCTGACTGATTAACTGTTGACGTCGTTAAGTTTAAATCAAGGATAATAATTTACAATTCAGGATAAAGTAAATTAACTTAAAAATATTATTATAAACTAGAGATGAAACGTACAAATAGCAGGATTGGTAAGTAAAACAAAACTAGATCCATGTCATAGACAGCGATTTAAAACATTACTTTCATATATGCAACTTAAATTGTCGATGCTTGAAACTTTTAAGGCATAAAGTCAAGTTAGTTACGGAATCCTAATTAATTCTGATCAAATCTTCCAGATGATATAAAATCTAGTGATTTACTGTCGAATGTCCCGAAAACGAACATACTTGATTAACATTCTCATTTACTTGACCATACTGTTAAATACTCTCAGCATCGAAGAACAATCTATATTTGTAGTTTCTTTTGTCAAGTTAAATCTCATTGAATATCTATTCCTTAAGCAGTCTAAAGAACAAATTCTACGATGATATAACTAAGAATTACGAATTCATATTACTTCAATAATAAATTAAGTTACAGTATTTTGAATGCTAATCACAAAATGGCAAAAGTGAAATGTATCCATGTGTGTATATAAGTCTGTTAGTTAAATTATACGGCCACGAGTTAAAACAAAATAAAAAGAAGTGTCCAGTATGTACTGTAACTTTATAACCAATTATTTTGTAGATGTTCCATTTAATATATATGTTTCATAACAGAATACTAATTGTAGCTGACATTTATCGTTTGCATAATTCTATAAACATACCAAGAATGGTGCACCGATAAATAGATAGTTAGTTAGTTAGTTAGTTAGTTAGATAGATAGATCAGGGATAGATAGATAGATAGATAGATAGATCCGGAATCGATTGATAGGTAGAATAATTTTTACGGAGTGGCGACATTTTGTTATTTTTTAAAAGAGTGGTTAGCTTATTTTTATCACAGATATTTTGGCATACTAATTGCTACTGATATCACTTTCAAATGATTTTTATCAAATTGTTTCTTTTCAAATTGATTATTTGCGTAGATTTTGGCAGAGCATATAGATGCCAATTACACTGTACATACAAAACATACCATTTTTATCACTATGATTATTCTATTATTGAATTATATCAATGTCATTCTTAATCAGTTTACATATATATGTATATATTAAGTAGTATAGTAAGGAGTTTACATCGTTTGCAATAGTTAAAATATGTAATAGAAGTAAATACTTCTTTATAAGAAGTAACTGATGCAAAAATAAAAAATACATTAGAAAATGTTTTTCATATGACATGGATACCAAATACCAAATCGATATATGTATATTATTAACAAATGTAAATCATTTTAAAAACTGACAAAGCTTTCTTGAAATTTTATACTTAAATCATAGGTACAAACTCTATTTTCAAGGGCAAAAATGATTAATGACTGTCTTTCAAAGAATCATTACTCTATGCAAGTTTATCAAAAGTCTCTAAAGATAACCTATAAACGCAAAATCAAACATTGATGTCAATAAACGGATCATCCTACCATTTATGGAAGACTTATCTGAAATTATAGCTAGACTATTGAAGCCGTTAGGCATAAATTTATTGAATAAGCCAACAAGTTCACTAAAATCATCTCTAAGAAAACCACAGAGCGAAATGATTCTACAAGACAATTACAGAACAACCGGACAAATTCAAGGTCGATAGAATAAGGTACTAGTAACTTGTAAAGAATGTCTTATAACCTTCTACTGTCAGAAGTTTGAGAAGATAAAGTCGTCTAGAATTACAATAATACGTTTGAAAAGAAACCATCCAGCTAAAAAAAAACAACATTACCAAAACCAATCATTAGGGCTACACATTTTTCCTACCATCCCATAACTCATAACATCCTGTCTCCAACCGAGATCATTTGGGGTGGTGGTGGTTTGGAGGAGGGAAAAGTTTACTTTAATGCAGTAAGTAAATGAATAATTGCATAATTTAGATAGATCATTTGTCTATCCTCACGAAAACTTGTTGTTTTCCACTTTAAGTTCTGGTTACTTCGTAGAGATGTCAGTCATATTTCTTAAATGACAAATGTATATTTCATCATACAACAGATATCTGTTGAAAACACATCAAACACCTTTAACTGTCTAAAAGTGTTTATAATAACCAGTAGCGGCTTAAAATTGCCAAACTTACCGTCTTTTACTACAAATGTCAACTATTATATTGTCGGAATAATAAATTAGAAAATCGAAAGTTCTTTCAGGTAACTGACATATATATGTGAATGTAGAGTTTTACACAATGGAACACAAGAAAGTAATCGATAATTCATCTTTTCACTAAACAACAACTTATCCGACATCCCTCTGGTCAGTGATCATACTAAAATTTTGACAATCCGGACTGTATGATAATGTAAGGTGGTTGAAAGTTATAAGCATAAAATACTAAACCTAGGTTACGAGTTAGTAGGCAATATTCAACAGGGTTTACCTGTCATATTGAAGAAACTAATGACTTTTTTGAAATAAGAACCCTTGTCACCCATTTTCATATTCTAATACGATACTAGTAATCAATTTGAAATATGGCTGTACGCCTACGAAATCAAGATATTTACGCATATTAATAGTTTGTTCATCCAAAGTAAGCAGAGCAACGGAATAATCATTGCAGGTTACACATTATAAAACAACAGATTGCCGATCGCTGCCCGAATAGTTTAGCGGTCATATTTCAGTCTAAGAAATTAGATGGCGCACACACAAATCTCTCACGAATGAAGTAACACCTAACTAATGTATGGCAACTAGCACAAAGTCTAAATAAAAGGAGTCCAAGGAACAATGTTACCCTCCTATGATTATGTTGAGTCAATTAGACTAGTAATCAAGTTTGATTGTAATCAATAAAATTCTATCAACATAACAACTATCACTACTTATGAATTAATCATTGATTAATCTGAAATACATTTAGACAATGGCAACTGCATATTAAAACAGTTTTTTCTAATTATATAAGTTGGATTGTGACTGGCAAGTGGAATCCAGGACGCGCATTTCGTCCTATTCGGGATTCATCGACTGGATGTACCTGCATCCCAATGTTGATGTTCACACTGGGATTCGAACTCAGTCCGTTTCGTGTCGAACGCCACCGCGTTCCTCACTAGACTACTGAGTCCAGACAGGATGCACATATAGCAACAATGACTGACCAGCTTCAGTCTATAACAAGTCAACGGGAATATACAAGTTTATCCTAATTTTTTCTAAGAAAAAATACTTCATGAATTGAATAAATAGCTACATCTTTAGAAATAATACACCATATTACAAGATGTTTATTAAAAGTTTGGCAGGAATTTTATACATTAGAGGTAGAGTTCATCATAGTTTAAAGAGATATTACAGTTACATCAGTTCATAAGACTAAATTATTTAAGTCATTTAGATTTCAGTTATTGATAAGTCGGGCTCCTAAAGAAGATTGATTATATTTTGGAACTGTTTTTCAGTAGATTATTTGAATTATTTTATCTATGTGTAATCAAATAAATAATCGATGATTGTTACTCCATGAGGAGCATAGGCCGCCGATCAGCATTTTCTGACCAACTCTGTCCTGGGATCCTGTTTCCACTTCTTCCCAAGTACTGTTCATTCTCTTCATGTTTGTCTTCGATTCCCGATACAATGCGTTCTTGGGACTTCCTCTTTACGTTTGGCAATCATGATTACAAGTTAGTACTTGTCTTGTGATGCAGTTTGATGATTTTTTCAATGTGTGTCCAATCCACCTTCAGCATCTTTTTCTAATTTCTTCCTCAGGGTGGAAGTTGATTTGCTTCTTGCTACAGATGGTTGTTGTTGATAGTATCTGGCCAAAAGATTCGAAATATCATAGGCTGACAGTTGTTTATAAATACTTGTATCGTTTGAATGATGCAGCTATGTGTAAGTTGAATATTTTATTTATATTATTATTACGTTCTGCTTGTCCTGTACTCCCGTTTAACTTATCAATAATTAATATATCATTCTCTGTTTATGAACTACAATTGATTAATCGTGTATACATTACCTCAGTTGACTGTCACTTACTTACTTTATGGTGATATTATTTTCCTAATTGGTTGACTGAGTGGTTAGGTTTTATATATATTTAAAGAAGTGTTTGCAATAAATATCTGATTTGTCTGGTTTAGTGTTCTTCTGATTTCGGCACGGGACTGAGAAGGCGTCAGGACGATCGTTAGGCATAGACCAAACAGTCCCTTTTGTGCGTAGAAGTTTATATCAAGAAATTAGTCAAAATTTCCAGTACAAAAGATAGCTAATTCAAACGGCTTTGTAGGAACACTTTTAAGTCAAAGTGAAGACGTTCCAGTGAAGAAAACTTTCTTTCTGACAGCATCAGTTACAACAATTGCACATGAGTGTCTGTAGATGATCTAGCAAACAATTGTCTATAATAAGATAAACAAACATTATATTATATTTATCAAAGTGGACGAAAAGTAATCATATTCTTAAGAGTATTCTTCTCCCCACTCTACCCCAACAAAGTGGAAGTGGGTTCATAATTTCTTCAAGTAGTCATCTAAAGAGGTGTCGTGTCGTCACATAACGAAGTTAAAATTAATCAAGCCTCTCAAGTATCAGTTATGACGAGTCGAAAAAACAGTCTTTAAAATACAATAGACGAGGAAATGTGAAAGATAATTATCAACTTGATGAATATAAAGAAGATCAAGAATAATTGATGTTACTTACCTGTAGAATAATTCAAAAATACAAAACAAGAAAAGAATTAAAAGTAAAAGGTGGGAGGGCAGGTATTAATGCCATGGTAAAGACAAGGACTGAGCATGCTTCTTTGGACATAAAGAACAAGTTGGAGTTTTTTTAATTGTTATTGAATCTTCTGTAAGCAAATTCTTGACATGAACGTCCTTTAAACCAGTTCTTCTAACCATTTAAATAATTTCAATAAATGATTATTGAGGCGAACATAACGTGAATTGACCAAATCCTCAAAAATTGATCTGTTGACAGATTTTCTGCATCCTTTAGAGAACAATCCACAATAGTGCTTGTATATATATTCGAGAAGCACGCGCTTCGTGCTACTGAGATAACTTGCCTTATAAGGATACGTAAAATTGGCAAACGCCCATCGAAATGCTCTAAAGCGTTATTTTATCCTTCACGCTTCTTGAAATGAGATTCCTGTCACAGAAGACAATTCAAAGTTATGCTGAATGAAACGCTTTTTCCAGTCGATGTTCATGATTAATGTTTTCTGTGGCACAGTAGTGATACCCGTGCTTTATTGTTTTCGTTTTAAACTCTTGTCAATGATTTTTGGGAGAGATGAAGGCTGAAACATCTTGGCTACAAGTATTTTGAGAATTTTATCCAATTCACCATTTATTTTATCATCCGTGTGTATTAATCTGGTGATCAAAGATAGAAAGTGAATTACATTTCATTTTTTGATTAGTGGTATGCGACTTCGGAAGTCAATATACTACCCGTTTTAGGTTGGCTGTCTATAAGCAGATATTTTTAAGAAACCATCTGGTGTTGCTTCAACAGATCATCAAGAAAGTGAAATCCATAGTTCTCGTTCGATTTCAGTGAGAACCTAATTTAATAGTGGCCGTCACCATATTCAGTGAGAATGTTGTCAAGATATCTATTTTCACCGTATACGTTGAACGTGTCATCCATATATTTTTCTGTAGAAACAAAGTTTACCCATATTTATCAATTTGATAATTACCTTTAACATAATTAGAATATGTTCGGATATTTTTCGTTGATTTACCAAGGACTGAAATTGACCAGTCTCTGCAACTATATTTGCATCCTGGGCTGATTGCCTTCATACAGTGAAAGTTCACAATTATTGTTGGAGTTAGTTTGCGACTGGAAAGCGGAATCCAAGACGCGTACAGGTGTGGCTGTTCGAATTCAGTAGCCTAATGGTAAACATGGTGACGTTTGGCATTAAACGAACTGGGTTTCAGTCCTGATGTGAACATCAACACTGGGATACAGGCACATCCAGCTGACGAGTCCAAAACAGGACGAAATCCGTGTCCTGGATTCTGCTTGGCAGTCACAAAACAACTCAAACAATTACCCTTTACACTTATTCGTTTATTGCATTCCAAAAACTGTCGTTTTGACTTGTCATAACTGATACTTGAGAGGCTTAATTAATTTTGACAACTTTGTTATGTGACGACACGACACCTCTTTAGATGACTACTTGAAGAAATTATGAACCCACTTCCACTTAGTTGGGGTGGAGTTGGGAGGAGAATACCCTTAAGAATATGACTAATTTTCGGTTACTCTGGTGAATGGTGCAATGACAGTTATATGCTACATCCTCTGTAGACACCGATATGCAATTGTTGTAACTGATGCTGTCAGAAAGAAAATTTTCTTCACTGGATTGTCTTCGTTTTGATTTCATAATACAACAAACTTCTTAAACGGTTAAAAAGTTGGTAAAGAAATATCATTAGTTCATAAATAATTTTATTTGAAGTTATCATCAACTAGAGAGAATTAGGATGAACTTGTATCTTCCCGTTGATTTATTATGGACTAACGCTGGTCAGTTATCGCTGTTTCTATATGTGCATCCTCAGCCTGATTGCCTCGATATAGCTGTTAAGCATAAGTATTATTTAAGTTGGATTGTGACTGGTAAGCGATATCCCAGCATGAACATCAACATTGGGATGCAAGTACATCCACCCGACGAGTCCCGAATAGAACAAAACGCTCACCCTGGATTCCACTTGCCAGTCACAATCCAACTTAACTTATAACTCGAAAGAATTATTAAAACCCTAGAAGAACTAGACATCTTGAAACTCTCCACCGTTATGTATCCTCGACTTCATATATTGTGAAAAGTTTAGAACATGGAGTTGTTGTATAACGAGTATGACATAATCAACAAACGTGTCTGAATCCTTTAGTTTTCATTTTAAACTTATAATACTTAGTTATTTAGTGATGATCCAATTCAACCTTATTAGTAGCTTAGTACTATCTCATAATCCATGCAATCAGTTATAAATGTTCTTCATTCACTTTTTATATCAAGATGTGGAACAGTCTCATACATAGCATCATCATCTAGGTTAATTCATGGTATATGGTTATAATTTAGCATTCTTAACAAAATTCAATCATACTTAACATCAGTATACTAGTGACTAACTCTAATTGATTCTGAATTTCTCGTAAGAAGACTTAACTTGTGAAGTAATGACATATCTAACACATACGCAACAAGTAAAGACTTGTTGGGTATGTAGCAGTTATCTAAAAATAACAATAGATAAAGTTGTATAATACATTATCAGTTGATGAAAATTGAAAATATCAACTATTAGATATCGACTTGATAGAATGGAAACTAAGAGTTTATCACAAAACCTAGAAGTTATGGGTTCAATGTTCAATGAGAAGATGGATGCTAACTCATGAAGAGTTCTACACCAGAAGAAAATAATTATCCTGTACCGAATCATGGTCTAATGACAATCAACAAATGATATGAAATTTAACAATCATTATAAGAATTATTAATAAAATGATTATTTACATTAAAATATTACTAATTACTTACTTGATATCTATGATCACCTGTATAAGATATTTCTGTTCTAACTGCACCAGGATGTACAGACATTGGTATAACTTTTAAACCATCTAAATGTTTTGCTAATTCACGTACATACATAACATTAGCTAATTTTGATTGATTATATGCTTTAAATGGTGCATATTGTTCACCGCGTAAATTTAAATTATTCACATCAATTTCACCTTGTTGATAAAGATTTGATGCAATAACAATAATACGTGATGATATACCATTATATAATAATGGTAGTAATAATTCAGTTAATAATACAGGACCTAAATGATTAACACCCATTTGTAATTCAAATCCATCATGTGTTTCCATATAACTAGTAGCCATCATTCCAGCATTATGTATTAAGATATCTAATCGTGTATACTGACGTATAATATTTTTAGCAAATTCACGTATTGATTCTAAACAAGCTAAATCTAAATGTTCAACAATTAACTGAAAAAAATGAAAATTACAAAATGAAACAAAAAGAAAAGAAAGGGAAATGATTAAACACTATACAGATGATATCATGAATTCATTGAAGTTAGAAATGTAAATCATGAATTATAAAATAAATGGCTTAATGATTAAGTGTTCATTGTGAAGCATTGAATGTCCTGAACTCAATCCCTTGTAGGCATATGAGTATGAAGTGACGAGGAATTTCATATTGGGACTAAATAATTATACACTACATCATGAATCTCAGTTGTTACTATATTGTGGTCAGTTTGTGATATAAAATTTCCTAGTTAGCAATCAATCAGTTAATACCCAATACCCCATGAGGAGTATAAGTCACCGACCAGTATTTTCCAGCCAACTCTCTCTTCGAATCTCCTTTTCAGTTCTTCCCTAGTGCTATTCATTCTTTTCATGTCAATCTTCAATTCCCAAAGTAATGTGTTCTTGGGTCTTTTTCTTTTTCTTTAGCTTAGTGAATTCTAAGTTAGTGCTTGTCTTATGATAGTTTGATGATTTCCTCAATGTGTGTTCTATCCACCTTCAGCGTTTTTTCCTAATTTCTTCCTCAGCTGGAAGCTCGTTGGTTTGTTCTCTGCTACAGAAGGTTGCTGTTGATGGTATCTAGTCAACGAATCCAGAGTATCTTGTACAGATAACCGTCCATAAATACTTATGTCTTTTGAATGACAATTTTCTTAGTTCGGAATCGATCTGAAAACTGTGATGTATTCGTACTATACATTTTGAATAGTCTGGTCATACTCGCATACATATTATGGTATTCATTTATAAATATGGAATGCCAATAGTGTTCAAACTAAATAAAATTTCGAATAGCTACAATTTGATAATTGAAGAATAAAAGATGAGAAGGCTAAACGTTTATCACGCCATCACAATAACTGATGTTGAATTGGCAGATTCAAGGTTACAACAAACAGTTTCTATAAACACAAAGGAGGTTTAAATTTCCTCATAGTTAAGGCTTCTATGAATTTATGAATACGCTAGTAATGACTCCTATCCAAAGCTTTAAAAGCCGTTGTTAAGTCAAATTTACAACTTGAATCAAATATATAGAAAGTTATTCATTAGCAAGATTTTCTATTCCCTACTTCCATTGGACCATTTCATATTATCTAACAGTGTAATTTTGAAGCCGAGATTAAAAACTAAGGTTGGAAAAGCATATAATGCTGCTAAACTAATCATCATTCTGAAGTCAAAGTCTATGATTAAACCTTAGCTTTATAATTTCTTGTATGATTATATTGCATCTCATCGTACTTGCTAATTCATATGTATATGTGAACACATACATAGGAAGAAGTAACAGAATACTTTAACAAAGGTTTGGGGGGGGAGTGTGGAATATGTTCTTAAGTGACTTCTTAAACAAATAATCTTGAATCTACGCTGGTAATTATTATAACTATTATTAGCCTTCTCATCTTTAATTCATCAATTGTCACATAGTATCTATTTAAAAGTTTATTCAACTTGAACACTATTAGCATTCCATGTTTATAAATGAATACCATGATACGTAAGTGGGTGTGATCAGACCATTCGAAATGCATAGTTTGAATACCTCATAGTTTTCAAATCAACTCCGTCTTCTCATCACATTATCGGAAATCTTCACAAAACTCAACATGAATAGCAAACCGTACAATTCATGTATCTGAATAGATTTGTAATTGTTTGTAGCTGTATAGTAACCTTCATATAGTATGAATCAATAAAGTCTATAAAATAACTAAGAAGATTTGCTACTCAAGTGTATTATATAAGTTGGATTGTGACTGGCAAGTGGAATCCAGGACGCGCGTTTCGTCCTATGCGGGACTCATCGGCTAGATGTACCTGCATCATAATGTTGATGTTCACATTGGGATTCGAACTCAGTTCGTTTAGTGTAGAACGCCACCGCATTCATCACTAGACTACTGAGTCCAGACAGCCACACTTGTGCAACGTGAACATTGGTATTAGGATGAATTTGTATATTCCCGCTGTGAACATCAACATTGGGATGCAGGTACATCCAGCCAATGAGTCTCAAACAGGACGAAACGAGCATCTTGGATTCCACTTGCCAGTCACAATCCAACTTATATAATACTTGTGAAAAATTCACTATATCGAGGTAATCCGCTCAGGATGAACATATAGCAACAATGACTGACCAGCTTCAGTCTATAACAAATCAACGGGAATATACAAGTTCATCCTGATACTCAAGTGTATATTGTTGGTGATATTGTATTTTATAAGTTCCATTGAAAGCCTTGACAATAACACTGGAGACTATTTCATACATGTTAAATCAGTTTACTCTGTTGATTAATTATGTTTATTTGTATTTTTTTATTCGTGTTCCCTATTTTGTTTTCTGGAAATCAAGACTATGTGATTGAATGATCTATTATTTGTAATGTTAACACTGATGTGTCTACAGATTTCCAAATTATCATATTGCGATGTTGCTAAAAGATTTTCGGATTCATAAGATTTTTTTAGTAGAAAATTTCAATTTATTCTTAATTGAGTTTATATTCATGGTTGATAATTCATATGCATATCAACAAAAATGACGGATAACATGAACATGAGAACAAATGAAGACCATAAATCCTAAGGAGACAATGAATTGGTTTATGAGGTTAGTGCAAATACACTAAACATTAAGAAGTTACTTTATATCTATTGGTCAATGGATATTGAATGAAATATTCCAACTTTTATGGCCAATTTCATTCATACTGATTATTAACATTGGGAGCAGACATAGCAGTTAGTGCGGAGTGGCCATAATCCACTTGCTGTAATTCCTCTTATACACGTTGCTAAATATATTCTACTTTATAAGATTGTCTCTTATATAGGAAGCACTGGAGGAACATAGAAGTCTGGCTACCACGGTTAGGGTTGGCCAGGCTAGGGAGTCATTGATTGGTGCGGATTTAGCTCAGGGCAACTACACGATCCCAACTGTATCAAGTATAGTGGGACAATAAACGGACGTCAGTCTAGTATTTACAGGTTTTAACTGACTTTTACTTAGAGAGAGACTAAAATGCGTACTACTACATAAAATTGAATGGTTTAACTTCAGATGTTCTTAATTTTACTTGGAGTCAGTCACTATAGGATCGTACTCTCAGGCATTAAGGATACCTGTGCATTGTTAAAGGTTGTTAAATGATTTAATACCCTGAAGGTGGTGTTACTGACTAGACTAAAGGATATATATCAACAGGCATTCATAATATAGAAATGAACCATTTTCAATGGAAATCAGAAAACTGTTGAAATTGTAGTTAATGGCAGTGTGTGGTATAATTAGAGCAGTAATAAAATTGATTTGAATTTCATTATATAAATATACAATATATTGAGAGAAGCATTTTAACTCCATGGTCGTATTTTGTGTTCCATAACTCTCTAAATTCGTTCGTCCTTGTCTCTGGGGAGAGGATTACTTACATCCTGAAAGAACGTTATGCTTCTAATGTTGAGATCTGGTAATATCTGAGAGAGGGCAATGTCAGTATCCTGATTGGTGTCACGATCTTAAGGCACTGGGTTCATCATTGTAAGTCTATTCTATAAATATTCTTTGAGAGGTCATTTATCGATTCGCGGAATAAGTGTAAAATGTAAACTACAACTGATATCATTTCTTGAAGAAAATTATCTACAATATTTTTTTTAAAAAAACCTTCTGTATAAGTACTCATATTAGAAAAAAATATTCAGTTATGTAAAAGTTACCTGTGCAGTTTTAATCGATTGAAGAAATGGTTCTACTCCTGGACCAGCTGGTGATTTTCTCCAATTATCTTGACTACGATCACCAAATCTACCCAATAGAAGTTCTTTACCCAAATAACCTTTTTCTAAATCTCTACATGCCATAATAACAGTACATCCACGACGTGCTAATTCACCGGATAATTCAAGTCCACAGCCAATATTTGCACCGGTTACAATAACTAATTTCCCGTCTAAACGACCAGGTAATCTACATAGTCGATTAGTAACTTTAAGTTTTTGCATTATTATTAATGTAATAGAATATTTTGTTGTTGTTGTTGTTAATGACGACGATAATGATGAAATTGAAATAACCAAACTATCAAGTTCAAGTAAATTTTCCTTTGTTTTTTTTTCTTTTCTTTTCTGTTTAGATACTACTTTCAAATAACCAATAATAATAGTAATAATAATTGTATCAATAGAATCAATGTAATTCTTGTATGATAATATCAACTACTGAATAATAATAAATCATAATCTATGCATATTTATCTTAAAGATAGAATGTATCATTCATCATTCACATGTATCTGTGCATTTGTGTACATAATAATCATATATTGATAGATTAATACATTAAAACAAATGTGATATATACAATGATTATTATAGTTACTAATTACTACAATACACATGTTATTGTAATCACTATATATATAATGGCATATTTTTATAAAAGATTTATTTAATTGAAATAAATGAAAGAATAATGTTATGTAATTGAATTCATTATAGATTGATGTTGTTGATAGGGTATAGTTGAAAAGTAAAGAGTATAAGACAGTAGTATCATGATCAATAGTATGCAACATAATAAGAAATTGTGATTGATGGAGTTCTTCTTTGTCGGAAGTGAGATAATTATCACAGATGACAATAGATGATGATCGTACTAAATCATAAATTGATGGAAGTGTGAAATCTACTATTGGATATCTGTCCAATAGTGCAGAGGGTTAGGCGTTCGTTTACTTGAAGCTACTGGGGCGGAATGTAATGGTAGAATCCACATTTCCATCAATTTATGATATAACGTGACGATCATTTATTGTTATCACTTACGACAGGTTTGAACTCCACCAGTCACGACTTTCTACTACAGCTTCAGGAACATACTGAAGTAAGTCACTCGTGAGCTGATTATTGCAATTAAATTGTGGTGGTTTATGAAGATTGTTACCAAGTTTAATGGATTGAATGGTACCCTGCAAACATCAATCTGTGACGTATTACATCAACGAAATTGGGTAACTTGTTTATCAAGTTATTTTAAACAATCAGAACAGACTTTGGAAATGTGAGTATACTAATAAGCAAACCAGCTCAGTTTTAGCCAATCAAATGTCAGTAACTGTAAGTGTATATTGATATAGAGACTCCGAATAATTATTAAAATCAAACACTAAACAATTATTTCGATTGCAGTAGTAAATAATCCCCAAAATAAATAGTTGCATAGGCTCTCGACATTGATGCTGACCGTGTTTGTTTTAGCGGACACGACTAGTAAAAGGCGTTTGGTCATGCATCACTGCCAGATCACGACACGACACAACGTGGGAAGCATCGCTCTCTCAAGTTTGCCAGCCTGGATGTTGCTACACCATTGACGCTCTATTTGCAATCAAATATAACTTCCCTTCCATCCTTCATTGTCTTCTGATTTGTTCTCATTCGTACGAGTAGGTTCAATCGTTAAAGGTAGCTCTGGTTATACGACAAATGTAACTTGGTCATATACCTGGTGCACTTCACGACTTATCAAGGAAACCAATATTATAAAATCAGCAATCAGTAAGACTAATTCGGTAAACTATGGGTCTCTAATCCACTCGTTGACTGAGAAGTTAGACCGACAAACAAAACACTTTCATGAACAGTGTGCAACCGATCTTCGGATACTCTCAGCTTACCGACTATCTCCAAACTACTTGAATGGAAAGTTGCCACAACCCCCCCCCAGCCACTCAACTTGAAAAGGCTGTAAGTAATTTGTAGATAGCCGATCCAGCAGAACCTGGTATGTTGACTCCCGATATACTTTAAGAACGGTGGTCTAGTTTAGAAGGGTAGTTCGACTGACATGTTAGCTAATGTCTGGGAACTAAACGTAATCCCATCTAACAGGTCTCGATCGCTGATCATTCCAGTTTATAAGGAAGGATAGAAATCTGTTTGTGGAACCTATGGAGGAGTCAGTTTAACTAATATCGTGTCTAGAATATTAACCTGTAAAATCATGCGACGTTTATCCAAAGGTATGAAACTAAAATTTGGAAAAGCCAAGCTGGTTTTAGACCTCGGCCAGGATGCATTGAAAAGATATTTACTCTCCGTTGAATCCTAGAATATATACACATGTAACATCGTCTGAGGATAGTTATGTTCCTTGACTTGAAAGCAACATTTGAATTCGTAGATCATGAGGTTGTGTGACAGTGTTTTCCATTAAAAGTAGTGTATCAAAAAAACATGTACCTCATGAAAGCTCTCTAATAGAATACAACTGGTCGAGTTAGAGCTCATGGCGAACCAACATGAGAATTATAAAATTTAAGTGGCGTTTATCACCTTTTTTATTTAATTTCATCATAGATATCCACACATTTTTCACCTAGCTTCTCAGGAATTGATCTCCCTCCAGGAAAACCCACTGTCAACTTGCGACAAGCAGACTATATATCCCTAATTACTGAAGACATTGACAACATAAAGAGTCTGTTGAGTACTTTGAGTAAACATTGAAAGCATATTTGTGAGGCGCTTCACTCCCTCTATGTACAAAATTTTATTTTAGGTCTGATCTGTATTATCGCATAGGTTGGCCATGGGGAGTAAGGTAGTTAAATTTATAAACCACTTCACATATTTCAGATGTCTTATCGCTTCTGACAGGTCAGTGTCTGTCTAACGAAATCTCAGCATGGATGCAGTAGGCTTGCTTGGCTTTTTCCAACTTACGCAATTTGTTGTGTATGGGAAATGTCAACCTCTCAATGAAAAGTCGAGCGTACTGCGCAGCAGTAGGCACTGTTTTGATCTATCGTTATGAGTTATGAACAATTAAAATAGAATGCATGAGTAGGCCCCAGTTCACTGATCACAGACATCTTCAAGATATCGTCCCATTAATATGGAATGACAGAATGAGCGACATTGATGATAATGGATACAGAGTGTTAGGAAAAATGCCAAATCAGTCGGAATTAATGAACCATCAACTGAGATGGTTGAGATGCGTGCCAAGTATGCCAGACCACCGTTTTCATTGAACGATATTGGCTGGGTATGTGTAGTATAGAAGAAAGGTTTGGGCAGCCAAACCTAACGTTATATCTGTTATCAAGACTTCGACTGTTAATCTATGTTATGTTGGTAGGTGCAGATAACCTGGTCGGAGCTCTACATAATAATCGTGATAAGTGGATGGAAATAGTAGTTGATATGATTCAAAATCGGTCACAGTGGAGCAAATATATGTCCTCTTTGTGTCCTTCCATATCTTAAGTGCCATTACTCTTTCTCACACACGTCTTCTTCATTCTTGATTTTTGAATTATACTTTTGTGTTAATCTTGTAATTGTGACCTCGTTGTGATAATGCAACAAGACAACTACGACTAAAGAGCATATGTGATAGGGACTAAGTTGTTTATGACTAACTAACGGAGTGAAGCTGATTACTTTGGCTTATTCGTTCATAATAAGCTATCAGATAGAGATATGTTGGAAATTAAAAGGAACTGTATTATCGTGAATAGTTGGCCATGGGGAGTGAAGTAGTTAAATTTATAAACCCCTTCACATATTCAAGAGTCTTACTGCTTCTGACAGGTCAGTGTCTTTCTAACGAAACTCAGCATGGATGCAGTAGGCTTGCTTGTATTTTTCCAACTAACGAATTTGTTGTGTTGGGAAATGTCAACCTCTCAATGAAAAGTCGAGCGTACGGCGCAGCAGTAGGCACTGTTTTGATCTATCGTTATGAGTTATGAACAATTAAAATAGAATGCTGAGTAGGCCCCAGTTCACTGATCACAGACATCTTCAAGATATCGTCCCATTAATATGGAATGACAGAATGAGCGACATTGATGATAATGGATACAGAGTGTTAGGAAAAATGCCAAATCAGTCGGAATTAATGAACCATCAACTGAGATGGTTGAGATGCGTGCCAAGTATGCCAGACCACCGTTTTCATTGAACGATATTGGCTGGGTATGTGTAGTATAGAAGAAAGGTTTGGGCAGCCAAACCTAACGTTATATCTGTTATCAAGACTTCGACTGTTAATCTATGTTATGTTGGTAGGTGCAGATAACCTGGTCGGAGCTCTACATAATAATCGTGATAAGTGGATGGAAATAGTAGTTGATATGATTCAAAATCGGTCACAGTGGAGCAAATATATGTCCTCTTTGTGTCCTTCCATATCTTAAGTGCCATTACTCTTTCTCACACACGTCTTCTTCATTCTTGATTTTTGAATTATACTTTTGTGTTAATCTTGTAATTGTGACCTCGTTGTGATAATGCAACAAGACAACTACGACTAAAGAGCATATGTGATAGGGACTAAGTTGTTTATGACTAACTAACGGAGTGAAGCTGATTACTTTGGCTTATTCGTTCATAATAAGCTATCAGATAGAGATATGTTGGAAATTAAAAGGAACTAGATAGGTATTTTATCCACATTTAAGAGGCACTAGCAATGCTTGTTTACAATGCTCCATTAAGTCTAACTCAAGGAATTTTACGTCTCACAAAGAGTACGATATACTTTAGGTCACTAATTTGAAATCCATTACTTGATATGTTCAACTTCATTTAGTTCACCATATTGTGTCACAATCCTCCTTGGTTTAGCTAAACACTGGGTAGTGGATGTAGAACGCCAATGAGTTGCAAAACTTAAAGAAACACTTATCCAGTCTTCTCTGGCTCTAAATAATTATTTACCTATCAACTACTTGTTTCGTATGGTCAGCTACTGAAATATCGTTGAGTGGTGCATCATCACATGTTATGGAAATTGCTCCAGACTTGAAAACCATGCTATTATTACATTTTACAGGTCTCAATAAGTCCTAAAGATATAGTGACAATCGAGTTTCCAAACGCTTTGTAATGATAAATATAATGTGGGGTGGTTATCTCTTTTTTTAATACGATTTCAAGGCGAATGATTTTTGAATGCAGTAAGTGCCAGAATCTACGTCACTTTCTTAGCTAAATTCCTCCGAAAACACCAATAAGGCACTTGGCTCCCTAAGTGAGCAAGTCCCTGTAAAAACGATAGCAGCATAGTGACCGAGATTCGAAGAAATCCCTAAGACTAAAACAATAAAGATCATGACTGTCGAGTTCTAATTTTGTATCGTACATTGACCTGGTTCTCAATGGCGTTTGACGCAAGTTACTTGGTGATATATAATTCTAACTCAACACTCGCAACAACGCCCGGTCATAGCCAATATCATTGCATTGATGGCAACAATTTCTTGCAATAATACTTGACTCGTGAAGTGACGCCGTTTCAGGAGTGTAGCAGTTACCCTCAAATAACAATGGGTGCTGCTGTACAATATATCACCTATTGATTGAAGTTAGAAATATTAACCAATGGATGCGAACTCATTGGTTTATGGATCAAAGGTTTACCACAAAAGCTAAGGATGTTCGGTTCAGTCTCACAATGAAGATATGGGTATGCACATCTGAACAATCCTGCACTAGAAAGAAACAGCTTTCAGGTAACGATTCCTAGAATCCTGAGGTATCTACCTGTCAATTACGCAACAAAGAGTACTGATTGAAGTCAAGTACCTAGCTAACATAAGCAAATAAACACCAAATCACTAAAAATTTATCCATCACTATGTTCTGTATAAATGATATACTGAGACGATCGCCAACAGATCAGATTCCGTTACAAGCCTATATCGTTGGTAAAAGATGTGTTCCGATGACTGGGAATTACTTTACTTGTGGATCAGCCAAGAAGCTCATTTATACGCCTTGATACATAATACTACGCAGAACTGAGAGACAAATTTCCCAATACGATATTAATTATCTCGTTTTGTATAGTAGGCTGGTTATAAGTAAAAGGCTGATTAAGTGATCAAATTGGTTAACAGATAACGTTGAAATAGGAAACTCTTTCAAGAAAAAATTGTATCCGGCATAAGTACGCTATAATTGATCATACAGTGTCGACAGGGATATTGACTTACGATAAGTGGAAGTTAGTAGATTCAATCATAGTTTCCACCATCGGAGTTGAGGACTACAATGAAGACTGCAAATCAACACCCCAATCCCCAGATTATATGGGATTGATCGACAAAAAGTAAATCAAATTCCAACGATCCATAATCCATTTAACCACATAAGGCCGTTGAAAATGAGGGGATTTAAATGTCAATGACAAACTGTGTCATAAAGGAGACTGTTTATGTGCTGGAACAATCGGCAGATTGTTCATCTACACTGTCACAGTTCACACAATTGTTAATATAATCTAATTAATCATGAATCTAATTCATGAATGGAAATGCGAATTAATTTTGAATGATTCACATCCGCGTTATCGATTTGTCGAGTAGTACTTATGAAAAAGTTAACGTGAGGTAAATATTAATTTGAGTAAAAAGTACGAAGGAGTTGTTTAAAAATAGAGGAGAACCAGGTTCATTCTTCACTACATTCACCACCACCACCACCACCTCCACCACCAAATATCGAACAAATTCGCCAAAATGAGTTCCAAGATCAAGTTGATCAGCGTCACCGTATATTGTTTAGCAAATGTTTAAGTTACCGGCAAATATGAGTGTCGATGACTTCACTCGTTGTAGCAACATAAAGTAGAAATAAAATTGGATCCCAAGTGGCACCTCAAGTGACACCACTTAACATAGGCATCTGTCCACATAGTGTTCAATTAACTCACACTATATATCCCGCCTACATAAGAAGTTCTCTATTCAACTGTAAATTGACCATGTTATCATCAAAAGAGTGAGAGATTACGCACAAGGTCAATATGAGACAATTTATCAAACGTTTTACTAAAATCAATAAACACTACATCAACATCCAGTCAGTTATCCATTCCTGGCGTCCAGTTCTACCCCGCAATTAATAATTTAGTAAGACAAGAAAGTCCATTACAGAAATCATGTTGATCAACAATTTTTGAACTACGTAAAAAGTAGTTCACCGTTAGCTAAATTTTTCCATTATGCTAATTAATCTGATGGGTACATATTTAGATCTCAATTGCCTATAATCACATTAAAGTACAGAGCTAGTGATAACATCCTATCAACCAGAAGGGAGTAGGGTTCAAGAATGACACATTTGTGATTGTGAAATGATGAACGTGAACGATAAAATGACGTCTAAGTACAGCCTGTGTAAATAACTCCATAGAAGCAGAAAAATTCTTATTCTCATCTACAATGACCTTCATTAACCTTCTTGATGGGCCAGATCGTAATTCCTCGCGTTACGCTTTTACCCTTTGAATTATTCCCTTGTGACAAATAACTTCAAAATGGATAGCTTTGAGATCAATTGGTAATGAGGGTGATCGCATTAGTCTTCGACAACACTAGTAGACATAAGCGTTTTGTGAACAAATCTTAGCACAACTAACGTGAGACACTTTGCTCCATTTAAGCAGTTAGTTAACGGCTCTCACATCCATCCACCTTTCCCTTCCGCAGCATTTTGATAGACTCTTCTGTCTAATCACAGTCACTTACTGCCATCTTAATCTTCAGGTTAGCGTTCGTGAGGTACCCCTCAACAAGTATTGTTTGATTTTGTCGTGCTTAGTCTATTGATTTACTTTTCAATCTAGTGGTAGAGGTAACATCAATAATCCCGTTCGCTACTAACAAAAGCACAAATAAGCGAAACACTTACATAAGACTCTAAAAGGATGAGACGAGTAGCTTATTGTAGAAAATAAGTTAAATCCGTTGTGACAGATAAGCTATAAATATGCAGCTCAGTCTACTCACTAATAAAAATGAGTAGTATGCTACGATAGAACAAATGAAGAGTTGAAGTTATGAAACCAACTTTGTTACACATTTTGATTGGCAGGCTTCCTGAAAAATTTTTACAGTACCATTCTATTGGCAAAGTAACCAAGTTAGCAAATATAACTAAATAAGAGCTAGATCGTTTTCAATTATTTCGAAACGTATCTACAAACAAAGTATTGCGCTGAACTGTCGGAAGCGTTAATCCACTGAGAAATTTTCCAAGGCTTCTAGTTAAGATGACAACCAATCCATGTACTTAACTTTGAATCAAACTTCGTGTGTGAATGCTAATGATACACTCCATCTACCTCAATCAAAGTAGGTGAAACTTTACTCAAATCTGTGGCCTAACAGCTAGAAGTTAAGCCACTTAATCACTAGGCTACCATTTCAGTCTCAACTATAGTGTTCGAAATAAGCCATACACCCTTAATTGTTGGGTAAAATTACACTAAATTGAATTGCTCTTACTCTTACTAATAGGAGAGTGAATACCGTTAAACCATCATCATCAAAATATGTACACAAATGGCACCCACATTCATATCTGTTTCGGCCGACAATAAACGTATATTCCAACTTTTGCTATCTTACATATGAATCGAGATATGCATTGAAAAGCCTTGAAATCAACTGATTTTATTCTGTGGATCATGCACCCTGTAGTATGCTGAAAACTGACCAGTCATAAACAACATAAGTAGGTACGAGTTCGAAAAGTTCGATTGACTTTGCCAACTTACGTCGCCTATTGCGTAGGCAACTTATTCATCTCACAAAGGAAGAGTACATCGCAAGCAGTCCGCTCTGTCTTACTGTATAGTTGTGAGATATGGTCATTAAGAGTGAACGACACTCGTAGTTATTGGTATTCAACCATCGGTGTCTTTGAAACACCACTAGCGTTAACAGGGATCACCGGGTAAGCAATAACGAGGTTACATGCCGAGTATTAGGGAAAGATTATAAATCGGTCAATGAGGTTGCGAATCTTCATCGACTGAGGTGGTTGGAACATGTATTACGTTTTCCAAACCACCGTTCACCATCATCATCAGCAGCAACGTAGAACCGGGCACATACGCCTGTAGGTTCAAGTTGCCATACCACACTAGCACTACGAGAATATTGAGGTAACGTATAGACAGAATATAAGAGGGAAGAGTAAAGTAAGGATGTCTAGAAAATAACAATAGAATTCAAGATCTAGATGAGGTTAAAGAGTGAATACACTTGCGCCACTGTGACCGATTCTGAGCCATATCGCCTAGTGTCTCCAGCAATTTGTTGCGATCGTCATGCGGACCCCAACCAGGTAGTCTACATCTACCTACATGGCTTAGACCAGTAGTCAAGGTCTTCATGGACTGATGCCATGTTTTGGTTTGGCCGCCCCTAACCTTCTTCCATCTTACTTCAGCCCCAGCCAACATCGCACGACGAGGTAGACAGTGGTCGGGCATGTGCAATACATGTCCCAGCCATCTCAGTCGATGAAGGTTAATGACCTCTTCGATTGATTTACCGTGTTTCCCAAGAACCTTTTGTCTAGCCTCACTATTACTAATCCGGTTATTCCATGATATACGAGCGATGCTACGAAGATTCCTGTGGTCAAATATCTGGAGTCGACGCATATCTTGAGTTTTCATGGCCCACGTTCACCTCGACAGGCGATGATGACTGATACAGGAGTAAGATGGAAGAGAGTCAGGCGGGGGCCAAACTAATACATAGCATCAGTCCATGAAGTCAGTGAATGCCGGTTTGAGTCATGTCGGTGGAAGCAGACTACCTGGATGGGGTCCTCGCGAATAATGTAACCAGTGGCTAGAAAACGTAAGTGATATGTCCCAGAATCGGCCACTGTGGCTCAGGTGTATCCACTCGTTGCCCTCCTTTTAATCGTAAGCTTAGGAATATTTCATAGCATTCTTCCCCCTCTCCCTGAATTATATTCTATATGTTCGCTCTACTCTGTTTTCGTTATTATTATCATTGAAGTAACTTCTACTGATTTGGTGTTAGTCCTGCTGTGCTTTTAAGGTATGACAACTTGGACCGTTTCACGCATGTCCCAGGTTCTACGTTGATCATACAAACATACATACAACATAGATCCCAGGACATATGTACATCAGTTAAAATTATCAAACCATATGTGTACAGAGAGATTAACAAAAAGCGCTAAAATCAGTGATCGTACAAGAAAATTGGGCACAAAGAATATGGTCCGAAAAAGGATTGATTCGTTAGTAAAGTAAGGAACAACCTCAGGGCTCATGAGTGAAGGGTGAGCGAATGAGTTAATGAACCTATGCCATGGTGGCTGAGTCTGTAATTGTTAGTAGTCAGAATTGCCCAAACCTTAACCAGGTGATCTGCTCCAACTAACATACCTAAGATCAATCCAATTACTTCATAGACTGATGTCAAGTTTCGATTTACACATTCTAAACTCATGTTAAAAGTACCCAACAGCTTATAATAATTTACAGTTTAATCAAATCGGCCCAGCGAAGATACCCTTGCAAGTAAGTTAGCGTACAATCATTTGAGTTGAAGGGGGAATAAATACTGAACGCAAATGCTCAGTGATTTCAATAGAAACGTAGAATGCCTCACATCTTATTAACAAATTACTTAGTAGTCAGATTTCCGTTGCCTTAATTTACACGAATCTATAAATAAATGTGTTCGTCTAACTTCAGAGGTTTACGACAATTTACTACTTTAGCTGGTGGCCTACCTCGTATGAAATTTAGTACTCCGTAAGTGTTCTGAAAAATATTAAAAACACTTAATGAATAACGCAACTTCGACTGTATGACGTTACAATAGGGAGATAAATGTTCCAACTACAACTAGGAGCAATGGAATGGCATGAAAATGTAAAGCATCTAGAAGTAACGTGTACTCGTTGAAATGCTGTCTTACAACTCAAGGCTTCGGGTTCGGTTCTAAGATAAGAATTATAAAATAGTCAAGGCAGGAGTATTATCAGTTTAGTAGACAATTCAAGTTTATGAAGGAAGATCACAACCAAACAACAATAGGATGTTTAAGAGTTTTATAGAAAGTACGGCTTCGGGACTTTTGATACCTACGGAAATTTGGAAATATACATACAAATACGCAAAAGCATAGTTTGTAACGTAAAATACTAGGAAAACAAGATCATTATCAAACCAAATAATTCACACATCATAACGTTTGGTTTTACATAATTTATCCCAAAATGTTTCGATATTACGTGTAGGAAAACGACGATTGAATTGTTCAGCATATCGATCATAGAAAAATTTATCTTCCATTTGCAGTTCGTGTGCCTAAATTAGGAAATTAGAATAAAAGGTAATATAGTTAATAGAATGATCAAGAGGGGCTGACATTCTGTATAAACACCTGATAGGCTTGAAAACGCGACATTTTCAGACAATAGTTTACTATAGTCGTGTTTTAATTCGAAAACCATTAATCAAGTACCAGTTTATGCAGCGCATTGAGATACGCTTTCCTGTGAGGAATAATAATACTAATCAGCTGTCAAACTGTAGTAAGAGGGAGAAACTTAGAGCATTGATCAGTTAATTATAGAACGCCTTTCAAACTCTAAAACAGTACTCTATTTATTAATCAGTAGATGGAGAGGGATTTTAAACATACTGATATCAGAAAACTATAACAAAAAATCAAGATGAGAATGTCAGAACATAATAATTTCACTGTGCATGGGACAATGCTTTCTTTCTATGACCTTCCAACTTATGGTTCGCTTACTCACATAGAATACTCGGACATCTTGTTAAGTGAAGACTGGCTAAATGTACAAACCTCTAATCGCTTTCAATGACGGTGTAAGCATATTTGACGTGTTTTCATTGTAGTTGATGAAACTACATGGAATTATTACAAAGAGCATAAGTGAGGTGATAACTAACAGAATAACATTTATATGACTTCATGGAAAAATCTACATACATCAGATTCAGCCAAATTGCATTTCAAGATGCCACAAACGGTATTGGTTTATCCTGTTTTCCTTGTCTTTTCGACTTACCAACCAATAGTTCATTCAGAAATTCAAGGCAATTTGAAAGATACCAATCATTAGATCGCTCAAAATATCTACATTTAGGCTTATAAAAACCCTTGATCAACGGACTAGTGAAAAGAACTGCACTATCGGTTCACAGTGTTAGAGCCTGAGATATTTAAACATAGCTGCTTAATACGCACACACGTTACCATTAGTAAACCGGTTAACGTTAATATGGATTGCTTTCCTATTCATAGTTTATCAGTATGCTCAGTTAATTAGTATTTGCTTTCCCGTTAAATTGCTTGTAAAAGTTTTAAGAAATCATTTAACAGCTTACCTTTTCTTCAGCCAAGGTAGCAGATTCGACCTCCTCAGTAAAATATGGTTTTTGAAGGTACATGTGATTTTGATGGGATATTAGGAGCTCATCCAAAAACGCCTCTTTACGACTATTAGTTAAACGTGGAATTTTTCGTTGTTTACCACCCCAAAGGCTACCAGGGACTCGTTTCCACGGTATGAAACGCCCATAGCAGGCCGCTGTTAGGATCATTTAGAACTAAAATGGAAACAACCTACCGAAAATAATATGTTGTTAAATATAAATATGTGGTAGATTGTAATTCGTTACAACAACACATGTGAAAAATGATTCGGCAGAGAAACACTGAATCAACTACTTTGAGCAAAGAATAATTCAGACAATTATGATGAAGCACAAAAAGGAGAATTACAACAAAGTTATTTACTATTAACTAAAAACAGGCATAGAATCAAAGTAGCCTCCTTAAAATAGTAATTATGATGAAAAAGCAAACATAAGATAGGCTGGCAAGGGCAAGCTAACTGATAAGTGGCCAAATGCACCACATCGATTCTGGGGTTTGTCACATCGATACTGAATCGTTCTTTGCGTATAAAGCCAAGTCACCAAGCTATTAAAACGGGACTTGAGTCACCTTTTCGTAATAGGTTTAATGGTGATATTACTAAAACATAAAACCAGTATTTCTGACCTGGAAGTTAGTAAAAACATTCTGAAAGGCTTCTCAGGTCTAAAATAACTTAGCATCCTGTATACTGTAATTGTCTCTGGCAAGACAATAATGAAATCCAACTTTTCGGGTGCCTCGTGGTGTGGTAAATCAATCAAATTGTACTGTTACTGTCCAAGAGATATGATTCGCCCTTTAAACATGGGGCTGGTATCTCACAATGTCTTGATCTAGACCTTAATAAGGCTGCGAAAACCACGGTCCTAACTCGCAATGGTCCAGAAGTAATTGTAAGTAATAACAATTAGACTACGCTTATTGCTGTCTGATTAAGGCTAGCTGGTTTATTAAATCATGGGAACCAAGAGATATTCACTACTTTGTTTGTAAATATGCTCGCTTTGGTTTTCATGGCCTTACTGAGGCTAAAGCTAGAAAAGCCTACACGAAACATTAGTCTAGGTTTAGGAGAACTAGCTGTGTATTTTAGACACACCTTAGAAGACAGCAATCCGTTTAGTGTGAGTTGAGTAGATTATCGTAACACGAGCGGCTTTAAAGTTTAGGCTTCATGGCTAATCTAATTTATGGTGTCGAGCAAACGATTCTTAGACTGACCTTTAAGAATTTACCCTATCGGGAGACAGGGACCGAAATCCACTGCTTGGTATTATAAAATAAGAAACGTTACAAAATACACACTTTTGTATGGCTGTGAGATTCTTTCTTGAGAACTTCCATAAAGATGCAAATAAGATATCTGCCAGACCTACATATGCTTGGTGCTGTTGTAACAGCACTATAGTGTCCACTACAGTAGCTGAGTTGGCAGGATGTCACACGACGGGGGTAATCAAACCTTTTGTGACACGCAATTTGCAGTTGCCAGTGCAGTAGCATATTCAGTGAGCCATTAAGAAGGTTAATGTCCCTAGTGTTAACATAGATCAAGAGAACTATTTGTACCCACTTCACTTCATATTGTAACAAGCAATGCAAGCAAATAAAAACAGACTTCTCATTTTTGAGCATTTGTGTGTGACTCTCATTACCAAGCTCAACATTAATATTTTCACTGGTGACCCAGCATATTAACAATTAAAATTATCCTCACAAATTACTAATTATTCTGTGTGCTTTGACTTATCACACTTATAGGAATATCTACTCGGTGTTAGCAATTCAATCAACCGTGATTTATTATTTTACGAACTTGGTGAGAACAACTAGAGGGACGTGGTAAATGTATAAGAAGGACAAACGAACAATATACAGAAAGCACCGCCAGGTTTGAAATTCGGTCGAGAAACAATTGGAGCCGTATACGACTTATGGTAGTGAATAATACATAATTTTTATTGTAAGGCACAAAAGTGTTAACGTGATGGAGGAGAAAGGTGGATACGTAGTCATAACTCTTAATCTTACTGTCCGAAGAGAATTGTAAGCCCCCCCCTCCGGAAAACGCTTATCGTGTTGTCGAAGACTAATGCGATCACCCTCATTACCAATTGATCTCAAAGCTATCCATTTTGAAGTTATTTGTCACAAGGGAATAATTCAAAGGGTAAAAGCGTAACGCGAGGAATTACGATCTGGCCCATCAAGAAGGTTAATGAAGGTCATTGTAGATGAGAATAAGAATTTTTCTGCTTCTATGGAGTTATTTACACAGGCTGTACTTAGACGTCATTTTATCGTTCACGTTCATCATTTCACAATCACAAATGTGTCATTCTTGAACCCTACTCCCTTCTGGTTGATAGGATGTTATCACTAGCTCTGTACTTTAATGTGATTATAGGCAATTGAGATCTAAATATGTACCCATCAGATTAATTAGCATAATGGAAAAATTTAGCTAACGGTGAACTACTTTTTACGTAGTTCAAAAATTGTTGATCAACATGATTTCTGTAATGGACTTTCTTGTCTTACTAAATTATTAATTGCGGGGTAGAACTGGACGCCAGGAATGGATAACTGACTGGATGTTGATGTAGTGTTTATTGATTTTAGTAAAACGTTTGATAAATTGTCTCATATTGACCTTGTGCGTAATCTCTCACTCTTTTGATGATAACATGGTCAATTTACAGTTGAATAGAGAACTTCTTATGTAGGCGGGATATATAGTGTGAGTTAATTGAACACTATGTGGACAGATGCCTATGTTAAGTGGTGTCACTTGAGGTGCTACTTGGGATCCAATTTTATTTCTACTTTATGTTGCTACAACGAGTGAAGTCATCGACACTCATATTTGCCGGTAACTTAAACATTTGCTAAACAATATACGGTGACGCTGATCAACTTGATCTTGGAACTCATTTTGGCGAATTTGTTCGATATTTGGTGGTGGAGGGGTGGTGGTGGTGGTGGTGAATGTAGTGAAGAATGAACCTGGTTCTCCTCTATTTTTAAACAACTCCTTCGTACTTTTTACTCAAATTAATATTTACCTCACGTTAACTTTTTCATAAGTACTACTCGACAAATCGATAACGCGGATGTGAATCATTCAAAATTAATTCGCATTTCCATTCATGAATTAGATTCATGATTAATTAGATTATATTAACAATTGTGTGAACTGTGACAGTGTAGATGAACAATCTGCCGATTGTTCCAGCACATAAACAGTCTCCTTTATGACACAGTTTGTCATTGACATTTAAATCCCCTCATTTTCAACGGCCTTATGTGGTTAAATGGATTATGGATCGTTGGAATTTGATTTACTTTTTGTCGATCAATCCCATATAATCTGGGGATTGGGGTGTTGATTTGCAGTCTTCATTGTAGTCCTCAACTCCGATGGTGGAAACTATGATTGAATCTACTAACTTCCACTTATCGTAAGTCAATATCCCTGTCGACACTGTATGATCAATTATAGCGTACTTATGCCGGATACAATTTTTTCTTGAAAGAGTTTCCTATTTCAACGTTATCTGTTAACCAATTTGATCACTTAATCAGCCTTTTACTTATAACCAGCCTACTATACAAAACGAGATAATTAATATCGTATTGGGAAATTTGTCTCTCAGTTCTGCGTAGTATTATGTATCAAGGCGTATAAATGAGCTTCTTGGCTGATCCACAAGTAAAGTAATTCCCAGTCATCGGAACACATCTTTTACCAACGATATAGGCTTGTAACGGAATCTGATCTGTTGGCGATCGTCTCAGTATATCATTTATACAGAACATAGTGATGGATAAATTTTTAGTGATTTGGTGTTTATTTGCTTATGTTAGCTAGGTACTTGACTTCAATCAGTACTCTTTGTTGCGTAATTGACAGGTAGATACCTCAGGATTCTAGGAATCGTTACCTGAAAGCTGTTTCTTTCTAGTGCAGGATTGTTCAGATGTGCATACCCATATCTTCATTGTGAGACTGAACCGAACATCCTTAGCTTTTGTGGTAAACCTTTGATCCATAAACCAATGAGTTCGCATCCATTGGTTAATATTTCTAACTTCAATCAATAGGTGATATATTGTACAGCAGCACCCATTGTTATTTGAGGGTAACTGCTACACTCCTGAAACGGCGTCACTTCACGAGTCAAGTATTATTGCAAGAAATTGTTGCCATCAATGCAATGATATTGGCTATGACCGGGCGTTGTTGCGAGTGTTGAGTTAGAATTATATATCACCAAGTAACTTGCGTCAAACGCCATTGAGAACCAGGTCAATGTACGATACAAAATTAGAACTCGACAGTCATGATCTTTATTGTTTTAGTCTTAGGGATTTCTTCGAATCTCGGTCACTATGCTGCTATCGTTTTTACAGGGACTTGCTCACTTAGGGAGCCAAGTGCCTTATTGGTGTTTTCGGAGGAATTTAGCTAAGAAAGTGACGTAGATTCTGGCACTTACTGCATTCAAAAATCATTCGCCTTGAAATCGTATTAAAAAAAGAGATAACCACCCCACATTATATTTATCATTACAAAGCGTTTGGAAACTCGATTGTCACTATATCTTTAGGACTTATTGAGACCTGTAAAATGTAATAATAGCATGGTTTTCAAGTCTGGAGCAATTTCCATAACATGTGATGATGCACCACTCAACGATATTTCAGTAGCTGACCATACGAAACAAGTAGTTGATAGGTAAATAATTATTTAGAGCCAGAGAAGACTGGATAAGTGTTTCTTTAAGTTTTGCAACTCATTGGCGTTCTACATCCACTACCCAGTGTTTAGCTAAACCAAGGAGGATTGTGACACAATATGGTGAACTAAATGAAGTTGAACATATCAAGTAATGGATTTCAAATTAGTGACCTAAAGTATATCGTACTCTTTGTGAGACGTAAAATTCCTTGAGTTAGACTTAATGGAGCATTGTAAACAAGCATTGCTAGTGCCTCTTAAATGTGGATAAAATACCTATCTAGTTCCTTTTAATTTCCAACATATCTCTATCTGATAGCTTATTATGAACGAATAAGCCAAAGTAATCAGCTTCACTCCGTTAGTTAGTCATAAACAACTTAGTCCCTATCACATATGCTCTTTAGTCGTAGTTGTCTTGTTGCATTATCACAACGAGGTCACAATTACAAGATTAACACAAAAGTATAATTCAAAAATCAAGAATGAAGAAGACGTGTGTGAGAAAGAGTAATGGCACTTAAGATATGGAAGGACACAAAGAGGACATATATTTGCTCCACTGTGACCGATTTTGAATCATATCAACTACTATTTCCATCCACTTATCACGATTATTATGTAGAGCTCCGACCAGGTTATCTGCACCTACCAACATAACATAGATTAACAGTCGAAGTCTTGATAACAGATATAACGTTAGGTTTGGCTGCCCAAACCTTTCTTCTATACTACACATACCCAGCCAATATCGTTCAATGAAAACGGTGGTCTGGCATACTTGGCACGCATCTCAACCATCTCAGTTGATGGTTCATTAATTCCGACTGATTTGGCATTTTTCCTAACACTCTGTATCCATTATCATCAATGTCGCTCATTCTGTCATTCCATATTAATGGGACGATATCTTGAAGATGTCTGTGATCAGTGAACTGGGGCCTACTCATGCATTCTATTTTAATTGTTCATAACTCATAACGATAGATCAAAACAGTGCCTACTGCTGCGCAGTACGCTCGACTTTTCATTGAGAGGTTGACATTTCCCATACACAACAAATTGCGTAAGTTGGAAAAAGCCAAGCAAGCCTACTGCATCCATGCTGAGATTTCGTTAGACAGACACTGACCTGTCAGAAGCGATAAGACATCTGAAATATGTGAAGTGGTTTATAAATTTAACTACCTTACTCCCCATGGCCAACCTATGCGATAATACAGATCAGACCTAAAATAAAATTTTGTACATAGAGGGAGTGAAGCGCCTCACAAATATGCTTTCAATGTTACTCAAAGTATTCAACAGACTCTTTATGTTGTCAATGTCTTCAGTAATTAGGGATATATAGTCTGCTTGTCGCAAGTTGACAGTGGGTTTTCCTGGAGGGAGATCAATTCCTGAGAAGCTAGGTGAAAAATGTGTGGATATCTATGATGAAATTAAATAAAAAAGGTGATAAACGCCACTTAAATTTTATAATTCTCATGTTGGTTTGCTATGAGCTATTTTAATGCCTAGGTATATCCCGATCTAATGACACAAGAATCCAGAGTATTATGCGAATAGGTCCTTATTCAATGGCGTGGGCAGGAGACAGTGGAGCGCGGTTCTAGCTATTCATACACACATATAATTCTTAACGTTCAATATAAGCTAGTAGGAAATATAATCCCTATGCAAAACAAAGAAGTAAATGAATACTGGAGCCTAATTGTTTTGGCGTATGCTTAAGTTTTGAAGTGAACTTTTAACTAGTCAAGCTATATTGCTACATTAGCTCCCTCCTAGAAGCGACTTCCGTAGGAACGTTGGTTCGATCAATATACCAAACAAAATCATCTCAGTTTTGTAGCTGTAGCTTAGTTCAGAATTACCTGGTAAACTTGACCTTCTAACAGTGACTGGAGTTTGAAAAGTAAGAGGGCAAGAAAATAAAGTAGGAATATCTGAGGAAATACCGCGAGCGGGCTACCCAACACCATGTTGGTGAGGTACGATGTTTCCATGCTCTGTCCGGCAGTCAGGTGTTTACTCACCTGCCTCTCGAGTCGCCCTCAAGTAAAAATTAAAGAAGAATCTACTTTAGAACAAAACAAAAACGATGAAAATCAACCACACCTAAAGAATTGCTCCACTGTCTGCATAAAAGTTTAAAGTACAATATATATATATATTTAGTTACAATTGCCAAGTGTTCGTTTCTACGTAAGTGTTTGGTTTCCGGGACGGCTTAGCTATCTGGAAGAAAATAAACATGGTGTAGAATCTTGTGTATGCAAACGTATTCAAAAAAAATTTTTTTTGAAGAAAACAAGAATATATATATAAGTGTGTGTATTTGCCAGAAGTCAGGTCAACTTGGCAACCTTGAACATGTGACGGCCGCCTTTTATGACTGGTTCGTATGTAACAGTGTTGAAATTACTATGTACGATGTTATTAACGTGAATTTGTTCTCTTTCTATTGCAGGGCGATCAAGGATAAATGTGTTGGAAGAAGAAGAGCGAGCCCTGTACAAAATGAACTTGCATGATGACGTATGAGATTATCTTGTAAATAACCCCTCCTTTTGTACTAGAACCGCGTAATTTAATTTTTAAAATAATAAAGACCTGTGGCTGTTACTCCGTGTTCTCACTTGTGTGAAGTTCCTGATTAACGTTGTGTGCTGTGGTTTTTAGATCTCTGCCTGCCAATAGCTGCTAATAACACGTGTTACAACTGGTGATGGAGGTGTTTACCGAAAAACGTGACGAGAACATAAACGAACCCCCGGTGATTCCAGTCAAGGCGGCACCTGCTTCGACTCCTCGTCAACCGCCACTGCTCGAAACTTCGTCAGATTATTCTGTTTGGAAACTTCGGGTCACAGCGTACCTACGTAAAGTTCCAAAGTCTGACCATTTTGATTATCTTTTATCTTATTTGGATGACGAAGCCGTCAAAAGAGCAACAGCCAACGGCTTTGCGGCGAGTAACTCACCTGCTCAAAACTGGAAAATCTTAGATAACTGTTTCTCCTTACCCACGGACACCCAGCAGGTGACCATCCAGTTCTTATCACGTTACCAGGAAAAGAGCGAAAATCCTATCGATTATCTTCACTCCTTGCAGCAAATAGCTGTCCGGGCGTTTCCTCATCTAGATGTCGTGGGGCGAGAAGAGTTAGTACGCTCTCGTTTTGTCGAGGGGCTGATGCCTGGTCCACTAAGAGAACATCTTCTTCGAATGCCACCAGTTGGTACAATCGATTTGAAAAGAACAACACTTCGCTTCCTGACTGCAGAAAGACTTTCTGGTTCAGCAGAGACACATCGATCAGTTGTGATGACTGTGGAGCCAGATACAGAAGCGAAACGTTTCGATAATATTCGGGGAGCAGCAGCTATTAGACACCTCCCCAGCCCGGGCGCCACTCGCAAACAGTCAACCTCGATGTCGAATAGACGGCCGTCGTGGAATAACTAACAAGGCCGTCAGACAGATTGCCCCTACTGCAGACGATTTGGCCGAAATGCTAGGAGATGTGGCCATAACCGACCCCACAACTCAGGTAAGCCGCCTCTTTGTCAGTTATCCTCTTGTTATGATGATCTGGTGTACCCGATTACTATTAGAGGTACGGTGCAGGGCGTCGAGATTGAAATACTACTAGATACAGGGGCTTCAGTATCTCTCCTCAAGGGAGAGTTCTTAAAGAAACTAAACCATAATACCCAGCAGACACGATGTTCCTCTACATTAATTACGGCAAGTGGTGATCCTTTGAAAGTGTACTCCAAGACTTGGTTAGACTTGACGATAGGAGAACATTCGTTTCGACATGAATTTGCAGTTTGCCCTGCATTGACTTGGGACATGATCCTTGGTGTTGATTTCATGCTAAAATACTAAGTTTCAATATTCCTGGATAGATCAGAAGCAAAAATTGGTGAGGCTATAGTACATCTGCACCACTATGAGATGCCGAGTAGACCTGTAGCTCATGTAGGAATTTCGGAACTTGTACGTCAGGTACAGAGCAATCAAGTGATAACAGAAAATGATCTCCACGCAACGATTGTTGTACTCCAGCAGTTTAGTTCTGTATTTGAGGAAGGTATTTCCGGAAACCGAACGACTACAATGCAGCATTCTCCTTTAACAGGGGACCATATGCCCCTTCGGCAACCACCACGCAGGGTGCCAGTACACTACCGACCACAACTAGATACGATGATAAAAGATATGCTAGACAAAAGGATTATAGTTCCTTCATCATCTCCCTGGGCGTCACCTATTGTTTTGGTGAAAAAGAAAGATTCATCTCTAAGACTCTGCGTAGATTACCGACGCCTTAATGCTATAACTAAACGCGACTCTTTTCCACTTCCGCGGATCGATACTACATTAGACTCCCTAAAAGGCGCTGGTTGGTTTTCCACTCTGGACCTAGCATCCGGGTATTGACAAGTGGAGGTTCGACCTCAAGACAGAAAGAAAACAGCATTTATAGTACCGAATGGCTTATATGAATTTCAGGTAATGCCTTTTGGGTTAACGAATGCTCCGTCTACCTTTCAAAGACTAATGCAAACGGTTTTACAAGACATAGTACCCCGCAAATGTCTGATTTATCTTGACGATATTATTGTATATGGCAGCACGCCAGAACAACACAATGCGAATCTGAAGGCGGTCCTCCATCTGACCATTTTGATTATCTTTTATCTTATTTGGATGACGAAGCCGTCAAAAGAGCAACAGCCAACGGCTTTGCGGCGAGTAACTCACCTGCTCAAAACTGGAAAATCTTAGATAACTGTTTCTCCTTACCCACGGACACCCAGCAGGTGACCATCCAGTTCTTATCACGTTACCAGGAAAAGAGCGAAATCCTATCGATTATCTTCACTCCTTGCAGCAAATAGCTGTCCGGGCGTTTCCTCATCTAGATGTCGTGGGGCGAGAAGAGTTAGTACGCTCTCGTTTTGTCGAGGGGCTGATGCCTGGTCCACTAAGAGAACATCTTCTTCGAATGCCACCAGTTGGTACAATCGATTTGAAAAGAACAACACTTCGCTTCCTGACTGCAGAAAGACTTTCTGGTTCAGCAGAGACACATCGATCAGTTGTGATGACTGTGGAGCCAGATACAGAAGCGAAACGTTTCGATAATATTCGGGGAGCAGCAGCTATTAGACACCTCCCCAGCCCGGGCGCCACTCGCAAACAGTCAACCTCGATGTCGAATAGACGGCCGTCGTGGAATAACTAACAAGGCCGTCAGACAGATTGCCCCTACTGCAGACGATTTGGCCGAAATGCTAGGAGATGTGGCCATAACCGACCCCACAACTCAGGTAAGCCGCCTCTTTGTCAGTTATCCTCTTGTTATGATGATCTGGTGTACCCGATTACTATTAGAGGTACGGTGCAGGGCGTCGAGATTGAAATACTACTAGATACAGGGGCTTCAGTATCTCTCCTCAAGGGAGAGTTCTTAAAGAAACTAAACCATAATACCCAGCAGACACGATGTTCCTCTACATTAATTACGGCAAGTGGTGATCCTTTGAAAGTGTACTCCAAGACTTGGTTAGACTTGACGATAGGAGAACATTCGTTTCGACATGAATTTGCAGTTTGCCCTGCATTGACTTGGGACATGATCCTTGGTGTTGATTTCATGCTAAAATACTAAGTTTCAATATTCCTGGATAGATCAGAAGCAAAAATTGGTGAGGCTATAGTACATCTGCACCACTATGAGATGCCGAGTAGACCTGTAGCTCATGTAGGAATTTCGGAACTTGTACGTCAGGTACAGAGCAATCAAGTGATAACAGAAAATGATCTCCACGCAACGATTGTTGTACTCCAGCAGTTTAGTTCTGTATTTGAGGAAGGTATTTCCGGAAACCGAACGACTACAATGCAGCATTCTCCTTTAACAGGGGACCATATGCCCCTTCGGCAACCACCACGCAGGGTGCCAGTACACTACCGACCACAACTAGATACGATGATAAAAGATATGCTAGACAAAAGGATTATAGTTCCTTCATCATCTCCCTGGGCGTCACCTATTGTTTTGGTGAAAAAGAAAGATTCATCTCTAAGACTCTGCGTAGATTACCGACGCCTTAATGCTATAACTAAACGCGACTCTTTTCCACTTCCGCGGATCGATACTACATTAGACTCCCTAAAAGGCGCTGGTTGGTTTTCCACTCTGGACCTAGCATCCGGGTATTGACAAGTGGAGGTTCGACCTCAAGACAGAAAGAAAACAGCATTTATAGTACCGAATGGCTTATATGAATTTCAGGTAATGCCTTTTGGGTTAACGAATGCTCCGTCTACCTTTCAAAGACTAATGCAAACGGTTTTACAAGACATAGTACCCCGCAAATGTCTGATTTATCTTGACGATATTATTGTATATGGCAGCACGCCAGAACAACACAATGCGAATCTGAAGGCGGTCCTCCATCGCCTTAAGCAACACAACTTGAAAGTAAAGCCGTCCAAATGTAGACTGTTGCAGAAAGAAGTAACTTTCTTGGGTCATCGTATCATTGCAGATGGAGTAGGAACAGATAAGGAAAAGACATATGCCATTGTTAATTGGCCGCAGCCCAAATCACCCGAAGATGTTCGTAGTTTCCTAGGGCTAGCTTCATATTACAGACGCTTTGTTCGTGATTTTGCGTCATTGGCAGCACCGTTACATCGATTAACACACAAAGGTCGAAAATTTTTATGGTCCAGCGAGTGTCAACAGGCATTCGATGCTTTGAAAACACGGTTAACCTCTCCGCCAATATTAGCCTTCCCAGATACCTCTGCAAACGGAGGCGAATTTATACTTGATACGGATGCTAGTTCCACGGCTATTGGAGCGGTTTTATTACAAGTAACTCGTGATGGACAGGAAAGGGTTATTGCGTACGCTAGTCGACGATTAGATAAGAGCGAAGCGCGATATTCCACAGCACGCCGGGAGATGTTAGCATTGGTAAAATTCTTACAGCCCTTTCGTCATTATTTACTGGGTCGACCCTTTCGTGTACGCACGGACCACCGTGTTCTCCAGTGGCTTCGTTCTTTCCGCAAACCTGAAGGACAAGTAGCGCGCTGGCAGGAACGCTTACAAGAGTTTGATTTCACATGTGAGTAACGACCGGGGAACCGACATGCGAACGCAGACGCTCTGTCTCGCATACCTTCGCCCACAGATACCGTTAATGCAATTCTTAGTACAGCTCCGGAGATTGATTGGCCTTCTCTGCAAGCGGCGGATCCGGACCTGCAGATTATTTACCAAAGGCAGTTACATGGAAATAATAAGCCATCCATGAAGGAGTTAAAAGATCAGTCCTTAACAACTCGTCGTATTTGTACCAAATGGAGCAACCTAAAACTATATGGTGACACGTTATTCCTAATAAACGAGTCAAAACAACCACTGTTAATAGTACCGCGAACGAAAGTCCAGAATATTGTGGAGTAGGTGCATCGCGAACTTGGTCATGCAGGAGAACGTAGGACAGAATACGCCGTTCGTCAGCGGTCTCGGTGGCCATCTATACATGAAGATGTAATGGAATTTTGCAAGAATTGTAACACGTGTTGCCGTGTAAAATCGCCTAAGCAGATACCCCGTGCACCGTTGATTCCGATGGTGACAACAGGACCACACCAGCGAGTCGGCATTGATGTCATGGGACCACTGACAACGACAAAAAAATGAAATCTCTATATACTAGTTATGGTGGATTATTTCACTAAATGGTGTGAAGCAGTACCCATTCCACAGCAAGATGCCCTTACGGTTGCTCGGGCTTTCATCGATCATTGGGTTTCCCGTTACGGTGCCCCATTCTCCCTCCACTCCGACCAAGGTCCAGCCCTCGAAAGTCATCTCATCGCTGAAATATGCCAGCTATTAGGAATCAGGAAGTCACGCACTACTGCTTATCACCCAGAAGGTAACGGCCTCGTAGAAAGAACAAACAGGACTAGCAAAGCCATCTTACAGCCGTTCGTCAACAGATCGTCGCCTGAGTTGTGGGATGATGTGCTACCTTAGTGCCTTTTAGCTTATCGTACATCGGTACATGGGTCCACTGGATTCTCGCCTGCTATTTTACTGTTCGGGCACGAGTTACGCCTACCGGTGGAAATACAGTCGCCCTTGCTACCCCATGAAGAACAAGAACATGTACCGTACATACGTACTCTCCGTAATCGCCTGGCGGATGCTTACCGCATGGTCAACATCAACTTGCACAAGGCTAGCCGACATCAGAAGGACGTGTACGATCGTCATGCGCAAGGACCGGTGTATACAGTTGGGGATCGTGTCTGGCTACGCCGCCCCATGACATCGCTAGGGAGTTGCAGTAAATTTCATCAAATCTGGCAAGGCCCCTTCGAAATTGTTCTCATCCGATCCCCCACTACGTTTGTTCTACGCAATTTACAACGACCTCAGGATGACGTGATAACGGTGCACTACAACCAATTGAAACCAGATCGGATGACACGTGCTGCCGATGCTGAGTTCGCCGACCCACCACCTGCCACTAGCTTTTGTGAAATACCATCGGAAGGAGGGACAGCATATCCATGCCCGAGAACAGGCACTGAGGACAGTGCCTCATTAGGAGAGGGGGCGGTGTAACAGTGTTGAAATTACTATGTACGATGTTATTAACGTGAATTTGTTCTCTTTCTATTGCAGGGCGATCAAGGATAAATGTGTTGGAAGAAGAAGAGCGAGCCCTGTACAAAATGAACTTGCATGATGACGTATGAGATTATCTTGTAAATAACCCCTCCTTTTGTACTAGAACCGCGTAATTTAATTTTTAAAATAATAAAGACCTGTGGCTGTTACTCCGTGTTCTCACTTGTGTGAAGTTCCTGATTAACGTTGTGTGCTGTGGTTTTTAGATCTCTGCCTGCCAATAGCTGCTAATAACACGTGTTACACGTAACAGTGGGTACTGACAGTACCCATCAGGTTGAAAATTATAGCAAACGTTTATGAAAAATAAAAAAAATGGATTACCAAGAATATGAGAATGCTTAAACTTATTAGGGCCAGATGAAGCTGTAAGTCAATGCGAAGCATATAGCTAATGTAGAAAGCTTATTGGAACGGTACCGGATGATATCTTCAGTTGATTAAGAGTTCGTATGTCGATAAAATGGATGAAAAGTATGTGGTTATCTGAGAGAGCATAGATTTTAACCGGGGGAAGTATTATTCCTAACCTATGTCTATGATCATGTATGGATTTATAATAATTGTTCGTATGATGCTATGGAGGAACCACATCAATTAATGGTAATTTTATATAAGTTTATCGACCAGGTTTGTTAATAGTTTCATTAATTATATCAATCATATTACGTGATTGCTAAGGCTAGACAATTCTTTATGATGCTATCCTGAAACTATTATGAGTAATTAGTTGGAGTGTTAGTTTGCTATAAGCTAGTGAAAAAAAGTTTTTTTTTATTTATTATTTAGGATCTAAGATTGGAAAGTCTGACAACAGAATTTAAAATCTTAGATATGACATCACTACAGTATGAATGATGTTAGAGATACTATAGAAATTTAGTAAGTTACTCTAATTAGCTTAGTTATATTTATAAATTGTGGCTAAAATAATTAGAACTAAGAAAAGTTGAACAAATATAGAAATTAATATGTTTCGCCTGAAAACAACACACTTTTTCGAATAGTATGTTGCTGTATAAAGTTGTATCTAAAGCAGAAATCGTTTCTAGTAGTGGTTTACATTAAATATACATGACTAGTCGAAGCAAAATATATACATGCCAAGTACTAGAGGTGTGTATAGTAAATTAAGTGGTAAAAAGTTGAAACTCGCCTGGATTTTTTTTTTGGAAATTTATCCTGACTTTTGAAGTTTATTGTGTGATTTATGGCATCGTAAACTGATAATTGAGAAATCTAGAAAAATGATTAGTTCTGCAGGCAAAACATGCTCACAACACTCACCTCAGTTGATAGGTTTACGACTTATATTGCTCGCCAAGTTGTTTAAGAATTAGTTTAAGTATTCAGTATTTAATAAAAAACAAAATGGCTACCGTTCCTACATCAAAAGATAAGGTCCGGGGAGAAGTGGGTAAAATAGTGCTTATATTCCGATAACGTTTGTCGACTTAGGACAAAAAGAAATATATTGCTCTTTTGGTTTCGTTTTATTTTATGTTTACTTTTTATTTATTTATTTTAAATATTTCCTAACTCGAAAATTTCAGGAGTTAAGTGATTATTATTTTTTTTAGGCCGAAACTATGGCTGTGGACATTCCCGCCTGAATAATCGGATTAGCCCAACTAACGCTTTTAGTTACCTTTGTAGCCTTTATGTTCTTATTTGCTGATTCCGTGTTTATTTAATTAGATAAACGGTCTAATAACACGTATGGTGGTTCATTATCTAGGTAGGCCGGTTTTAGCCTATCAATACTTACTGAGTCGATGTTTCCTTGTTTTTGTACTACAAAATACCTAGGTTTTCTTGAAATAACTTTAAATGGACCTTCAAAAGGAGGGCTAAGGGGTGCTTTTACTTTGTCACATCTTATCCAGACGTGCGAGCAACTGCTTAGATCCTTAGGTAAAAATGTCGCTCGTGATTGTTCACGAGTATTAATCGGTTTAAGTTTAGACATTTGGTCCCGCAGTTGATCTGCGTAAGTTCCTAAGTCGAGCGTTTTACTGTCGGTGTGAGGGGTAATGAACTCACCTGGGAGTCTCAGAGTGGTCCCAAAAACTGGTTCTGCCGCTGAACATTGTGAGTCAGTTTTGACAGCTGTTCGTATTCCCAACATAACTAATGGTAGGAATTCTGTCCACTGACTGGGGTTTGAGTGACATATAAGAGCAGCCTTTAGTTGACGATGGAACCGTTCTACCATCCCGTTTGCTTGAGAATGATACGCCGTACAGCGAATTCTGTTTGAGCCTAGGAGTTTAGCCAGGTTACTGAATAGTTCAGATTCGAATTGAGCCCCTCTGTCTGTTGTTATTGTAACAGGTGTACCAAACATGGTCACCCAGTTTTGTATGAAGACTTTGGCTACTGTTTCGGCTGTGATGTCCGCGATCGGTACGGCTATAGGGAACCTCGTAAACCTATCTATACATGTAAATAGGTACGTAAAGCCATTTGAACGCGGTAAAGGGCCCACTAAGTCGATATGTACGTGTGCGAGACGCGCATCCAGTTGGGGAAAAACTCCGATGGGTGAATTTGTGTGTCGGCTAACTTTTGATTGTTGACACGCCGAACATTCTCTGACCGATTTATGTACATCTTTCTGAAGATTTGGCCATATGTATCTGGCGTTGATTAGTTTAGTCGAAGATTTCACACCAGGGTGAGACAATGAATGAAAGTTATTAAATATTAACCGCCGCATATTTTTGGGAACGAAAGGTCGAGGGACCGCTTTTGTCGTGTCACAGTAAATCAGGACATCTTCCTTAGGTGATGGCAGCTGTTTCAGCTTCAGGCTAGAGCATTTAGTTGACAGTAAGTTTTGTAATTCTTGACCAGTTTCTTGACTGTCTCTTAAAATCTCGAAGTCTACTGTAGACTGTTGTATTATATTCATTTCTAATCGAGATAATGCGTCTGCCGCCTGATTGTCTTCACCTTTTACGTTCTGGATATCACTAGTGAACTGTGATATGTAGTCAAGGTGTCGGACTTCTCGAGGCGAGTATTTATCAGTTTTCGCTCTTAATGCGTTGGTTAGCGGTTTATGATCAGTATAAACTGTGAATTCTCTGCCTTCTAGCATGTGCCGGAAGTACTTGATGGTTAGGTAGATTGCGAGGAGTTCCCTACCAAAGGTAGAATATCTCGTCTCTGCTGGGGCGAGTTTTTTTGAGAAGAATGCGATTGGTTTCCAGGTGTTTTCAACTAGTTGATTAAGAGTACCACCTACGGCCTTGTCTGAAGCATCTACCGTTATGGCAAGTGGGTAGTGAGAATTCGGATACGTTAATGTAGATGCTTGAGCAAGTTTATGCTTTAATTGGTTTATAGCATCGACGGCTTCAGAGGTCAACTTGAAGTCTTTCGGTTTTCCTTTAAGCGCATCCGTTAATGGTTGCATTAGTTGTGCACAACCAGGTTTATTAAACCGAGAAAACTTCTAAGTTGTGTTATGGAGCTTGGAACGGGATATTGTTTAATGGTATCCACCTCTTGTTTAATTGGTGTAATTCCATCAGGGCTTATGGTATGTCCGAGGAATTCTAACGTTTCCACACCAAAAACGCATTTACTTTGGTGTATGTTCATGCCATTTTCGTTTAGTCGTCCAAGTACTGCTCTCATATGTTGTTCATGTGATTCTAAGTCCGGACTGGCAATTAATAGGTCGTCGATACACCCTTGGGCAAATGGCATATCTCGAAGTAAATTATCCATAAACCTTTGGAATGTTTGTGCCGCGTTCCGTAGGCCGAATGGCATGCGTACAAACTCGAATAATCCAAATGGTGTTGAGATAGCTGTTTTCGGAATATCTTCCTCAGCTACTGGGATATTGTGGTATGCCCTGACTAAGTCGATTTTAGTAAATATCTTCATACCCTGTAAGCCATTTGTGAAATCTTGGATATGTGGTATCGGGTACCTGTCTGGTACTGTTTGACGATTGATGGCTCTGTAATCCCCGCACGGTCTCCAATCGCCTTTATTTTTCTTTGGGACCATATGCAGAGGAGATGCCCTTCGACTATCAGATAAACGTATTATGCCCAGCTGTAGCATGTAATCGAATTCAGCTCTAGCTAATTTGAGTTTATCGGGTGCTAGTCTCCTGGGTTTAGCGAAAGCAGGTGCCCCTTCAGTTTTGATTGTATGACATACTTTTAACTTACTTTTGGAAGGTTGAGGGTTCGGTTTCGTTAACTCTGGAAATTCCGCGAGTATATCCTGGAACTTTGCCGTTGTTACTGGCGGCGTTTGGATTAATTTTAGAGAAGTGATACGACTTTCTGTACCTTTTATATATTTCGAAGTTTCTTTTAATGTCAAACGTCGTTTATTAGTGTCAACTAGAAATTCATATCTCTCTAAGAAATCCATTCCTAGTATTGCCAGATCTAAATCGGCTACAGTGAAAATCCAGGGGAATTGTCTTCTAAACCCCAAATCTAGTGTCATTGTTTTCTGCCCAGACGTCGCGATTTTAGTTTTATTAGCAGCTTGAAGTGTGACTGAGGAAGTTTCTCGACCCAACTCGGTTTTGTTCATAGGAATGATACTAAGTGCGGCACCAGTATCCACCAAAAGGTTCAAGCCTGTATTCTAGTCTCTAACGTAAAATAAGCGACTATTTAGGCACCCCGCGTCAGTCGTTGCGACCTGAGGAGGGGTTATTTGTTTCCCCATATTCTTCAGGGTCTGTTTGGGCCAGGCGAATGGTTGACTGCATTTGGTTGATTGAACACCAAATTTCCAGTGATACCAACAAAATTGTCCAGATTGTTTGGACCTTTGTAACCTGTTCCGTGACTCGAATCTCGGTCGTTGTGGTGACATGCTCCTGTCTTTATGACCCATCTGCAATTTGCTGACAGCCTCTGTGAGACTTTTAACACTCGTAATGAGTTGTGCTATGACTGGGTCATTTGCCGATTCTTCTTTTCTAGTATAGTGGATCATGCTTGATGCAGTTGGGGGATCCCTTTCCATTATTCTATCTGCAATACGTGCTAAGTGAGATGAAGAGGTGTCGGGATCTTGTGCATCCAAACAGTGTTGGACGTAGCATGGGAGAGCTTGCATCCATCATCGTTTTAGGACTGCTTCACCCACTGTGTTGTCGCCTACTAAGGCTTGGAGATGACGCAAAAATTGTGACGGTGACCTATCACCTAATGTTTCCCCTTTGGAAGAGTCTTTGGATTCTTTGCCCATCTGATAATGATAGACGATTCATTATTTCTCGTCTTAGGATGGTGTATGGTTGTGGTGTCGGCGGACTTAAAATCAAGTCGCGAACTTCTTTGGCTACTGAAGGGCGTAGGACTGAACATAATTCTTGATAGCGAACTCCTTCAGATTTAATATTGTGTCTCGTGAAATAATGCTCTAGTTGAGCAAACCACAACTCGGGGTCACTAAGATCGAATTCTGGGATTAAGATATTCGTAGTCATAAGGGTGTATATGTCTACCGGTGACTTATCCTCTAGGCTTTTCGTTTGGACTAAGTCTGCCATGTTATATGAACAATATGATAACGTAATGAGGACAGAAAAATAATGACTGATAAAAATAAAATACTATGTATATAAAAAATATATATACGTAATCTTAACTATTGTAAATCAGAAGGCTTATTTTTATGACTGAATATAAAAAGAAAGTGATATGAACAACAGAAATGAAATATTTTATTCAACACAGGGCTCACCAGTTTAATGCCTAGGTATATCCCGATCTAATGACACAAGAATCCAGAGTATTATGGTAATAGAACTTTATTCAATAGCGTGGGCAGGAGACAGTGGAGCGCGGTTCTAGCTATTCATACACACATATAATTCTCAACGTTCAATATAAGCTAGTAGGAAATATAATCCCTATGCAAAACAAAGAAGTAAATGAATACTGGAGCCTAATTGTTTTGGCGTATGCTTAAGTTTTGAAGTGAACTTTTAACTAGTCAAGCTATGTTGCTACACCATAACTCGACCAGCTGTATTCTGTTAGAGAGCTTTCATGAGATACATGTTTTTTTGATACACTACTTTTAATGGAAAACACTGTCACACAACCTCATGATCTACGAATTCAAATGTTGCTTTCAAGTCAAGGAACATAACTATCCTCAGACGATGTTACATGTGTATATATTCTAGGATTCAACGGAGAGTAAATATCTTTTCAATGCATCCTGGCCGAGGTCTAAAACCAGCTTGGCTTTTCCAAATTTTAGTTTCATACCTTTGGATAAACGTCGCATGATTTTACAGGTTAATATTCTAGACACGATATTAGTTAAACTGACTCCTCCATAGGTTCCACAAACAGATTTCTATCCTTCCTTATAAACTGGAATGATCAGCGATCGAGACCTGTTAGATGGGATTACGTTTAGTTCCCAGACATTAGCTAACATGTCAGTCGAACTACCCTTCTAAACTAGACCACCGTTCTTAAAGTATATCGGCAGTCAACATACCAGGTTCTGCTGGATCGGCTATCTACAAATTACTTACAGCCTTTTCAAGTTGAGTGGCTGGGGGGGGGGTTGTGGCAACTTTCCATTCAAGTAGTTTGGAGATAGTCGGTAAGCTGAGAGTATCTGAATATCGGTTGCACACTGTTCATGAAAGTGTTTTGTTTGTCGGTCTAACTTCTCAGTCAACGAGTGGATTAGAGACCCATAGTTTACCGAATTAGTCTTACTGATTGCTGATTTTATAATATTGGTTTCCTTGATAAGTCGTGAAGTAAACCCGGTAAATAACCAAGTTACATTTGTCGTGTAACCAGAGCCACTTTTAACGATTGAACCTACTCGTACGAAGGAGAATAAATCAGAAGACAATGAAGGATGGAAGGAAGTTATATTTGATTGTAAATAGAGAGTCAATGATGTAGTAACATCCATGCTGGCAAACTGGAGATAGCGATGACCTGGTGACCAAACGCATTCGACTAGTCGTGTCCGCTAAAACAAATACGGTCAGCATCAATGTCGAGAGCCTATGCAACTATTTATTTTGGGGATTATTTACCACTGCAATCGAAATAATTGTTTAGTGTTTGATTTTATTAATTATGCGGAGTCTCTATATCAATATACACTTAGTTACTGACATTTGATTGGCTAACACTGAGATTTTCGGATTAATTTAGGTCGGTTGCCCCGTCTTCTACATAAACGAAACTGAAATTTATTATTGATGGCCAATGGCTGTTATTTGTTTTTCTGTAGCTAATTCGAAAATGTTTCAGTCAATGCTGGACGGACTATAAGTGCGGGTCTTTAGGATGTTAGGATGGATGGCGTAGTAGATTTTCCTTCTGGTCAGTCTGCACATTTTTCTTGTAAGTTTGGATTCAACTTATTTTTTCAAGATATTTTTTTGCGGATTTTTTTATGGGCCGCGTCTTCCAACATATTCGTTCATATAGTTGCTTTCCTTATTGCATTTTACAATTTGAGTGCACATAAATCTGCAAGAATATGTGCTCCCATCTTCATACTTGTTATGGGGATTTTAAATACCATATCCTTTATGTTGATTACAAGTAAACGTGATGTTTGTTGACCCTTGCAATAGGTATTGTAGTCGCTGGTGTGTATAAAGCAACCGGAATAACTTTCAACGAAATACATGCGATAGCATCCGGAGTTGCTCAGACGCTTTTATTGTTTCTCTTCTCTGTTACACGAATTCCGTCCACCTTATAATCAAAGACTTGATATTTACGGATAAGTGTCTTGTTACGTACAACCGAATAACGTTTCTCATGTGATTAACCCTGTGTTCTGATCGTAATAAATGTAAATCTTTTTCTGGCGTCTATTATTACTATAAGAGTTATAAATCAAATAGCTTGAGAGAATTTTAGTAATTATAGTGGTGTCTTCGAAACGTCTACTAATTAATTTACTTCAGTCTCAGTTTTGATATCAGTTTGCGTTAAGAAATTCGAGTGTGCATACATCTGTAACCAGTGTTTCACATTGTTTACCTCACTATCCTTGTGTCTTGTCATCATAAACCTACGAATTCTTCGACGTCTGGAGTCCTAACTACTTTGTCTTGAATCTTAATCATCTAATACCACTAGGTAGGCCTTTGGAGCTTCCACTTTCGCATTTATTAAGCGTAGGTTTATATACCCTATCCTGTGCCACACTTAAGACTACTAATACCACCATTGCTAGGGCCGGAACTGAATAGAGTCCGAATTTGTTGTTTAGTGGTTAAAGACTGTTTCGGTCACGAAGCTACTCTCTATTCCCTGTCAGTGGTTTCCGTAAGTCACTTTACTATTGCTTCATTGTCGAAATCGTGGATGCCTTACTAGTAGAAATAAGTGTCGGTGCTTGTAAACATGTTACTCATACTTGCATTGTTTACTGTATCACCAGGGCAGCCGAAATTTCCAGAAGCCTGAAATGCTGCTACCATTGCTCTGATAATGTAGCAGGTTCTTGGGTTGTCCTGACCGTAATTGCTATCATTATTTATTATTTAATCAGGAAATTTGATACGAACGAGCACTAAAGACGTATGTACTGCACTATTAGAGGCTTAATACTTAGAGGAAGAAGAGATGGAATGTGATCAGAATCAAAAGATAGAAATTAATAATTATAATAATCGAGATTGCCTAATCCCCCTTAACGTCATTTATAGATTAAGACAATCGAAAGAGATGGCTGTATACCCTCATTCTGCCAACTTCACAAAGGTGTGACAGCAGTGAGAAGTATCCCTCAGGAAACCGGCAATGCAGCGATGCTATCTTTTCACAGCGGGAGGGTGGAGGCTAGCCTTGTTACTCACTTTATTTGGCATCACGGTTTTCTGTCCTCGGTAGTCAGGCTTTTACAAGTAAAGCGCTGGGATGTAAAGTTGTGCATGATCGGCCAAAATCACACTTCATAGGGAGTGGGTTAGTGCGTTAAGCACTTCCCTGATGATTCAGTGTCTAACAAAATCTCAGCACGGATTCAGAAAGCTCCCTTGACTTTTGCTGACTTACTCCACTTGTGGTTTTGGAGGAATATTAACTTCTTAACGAAGGTTGAATGTACTTTGCAGCAGTCCTCTATGGATGCGAAACATGGAAATCAAAATTATACGTGGGCTCTAGGTCTTTGATCATAGGAATCTTCGTAGTATCGCCCATAATAAGTGATTTTGATGCCAGATACAGAGTACTAAGAAAAATGGCAAATCAATCAAGGATGTTGTAAACCTTCATCGACTGAGATGGTTGAGATACGTTGCATATGCTCGACCACCTCATTGAATGGTGATGGCTGGCGTATGAGTAGGATTGAGAGAAGATACGGGTGGCCAAACCAAATGTAGTATCAGTCGTCGAAGTCTTCGACTGTTGGTCTTAGCCATGTTGGTAGATTCAGACTGCAATTACGGTCCTGCGTGATAATCGCGAGTGGCTGGATATGGTGAGTGTTATGGCACAAAATCGATCAGTGTTGCAAATGTATTCACTCTCTTTGTATTTCCACTATTTCATACATGTTCGCCTTATTCTTTCTTGTTGAGTTATATTGTCATTTTGAACTTGTAAATGTGGTCTCGCCGTTCTAATGTAGTATGATAACTTTGATCTATGCACATATGTGCTAGGTACTATGTTGTTCATAACCGATTCACTGAAGCCACGCTTCAAATTATATAATGGAGCCTTCATTGTAAGAACCCTGTAGCGAACCAGCCCGTAGGCCTCATTAGATAAGTTGTACCATCTATATGTTGTTTCCAAAACAAGTAAGCAGGACTCTGCCCTTGCCTATTCACTCAGCTTCATCATGTACGTATGTATGTATGACCAACATAGAAACTGGCTCATGTATGCATCGGTTCAAGTTGCCATACCTCTATGGCACCGCAACATTAACACCACCACCCTTAGTTGAAGTTACTTCAAAAAAATAATAAAATGATAGTAACAAGGAGTGTAAACACATAGAATATGGTTCAGGGAGCGTGGAAAGTTATGGAATAATTTAAGGCTCATGATTTAAGGGAGGATAATAAGTAATTGCATCTGCACCATTGTGACTGATTCTGGGACATATCACTCACGTTTTCTAGCCACTGGTTACATTATTCGCGAGGACCCCATCCAGGTAGTCTGCTTTCACCGACGCGACTCAAACCGGCATTCACTGACTTCATGGACTGATGCTATGTATTAGTTTGGCCCCCGCCTGACTCTCTTCCATCTTACTCCTGTATCAGTCATCATCGCCTGTCGAGGTGAACGGTGGTTTGGCACACGTAACACATGTTCCAACCACCTCAGTCGATGAAGATTCGCAACCTCATTGACCGATTTATAATCTTTCCCTAATACTCGGCGTGTAACCTCGTTATTGCTTACCCGGTGATCCCTGTTAACGCTAGTGGTGTTTCAAAGACATCGATGGTTGAATACCAATAACTACGAGTGTCGTTCACTCTTAATGACCATGTCTCACATCTATACAGTAAGACAGAGCGGACTGCTTGCGATGTACTCTTCCTTTGTGAGATGAATAAGTTGCCTACGCAATAGGCGACGTAAGTTGACAAAAGCTAAACGAGCTTTTTGAATTCCTACTGATATTTCGTCATAAGCCAACCCATTAGGGCCAATCCGACTTCCAATCTAAGTGAAGTGGTTAACGAGCTCAACTACCTCACTCCCTTTCTTCAGCCCAGGTGTTGACGAATACCAGCCTCGGAACAATAGCTTACATTTAGAGAAGGAGAAACGCATTCCTAACACGCCTGCACTGGAGCTCCGACCGTAGCTGCTACCTTGACATGGTGTTAGGGCTTGTTTATCGTGATGACCCAACCGAACTATATTGGCTGGAACGCTTGTTCCTCTAGGTCCTACCATGCCAAGCAGGTCAGTTGGAGAGCGATAAGACTAAAAGCAGCAACCTAAGATCTGAGGGCGAAGTCGTACTGCTGGCTGCAGCGGGGTGTGACAGCAGTAAGGTGTTTCCCTCGGATAACCAGCATCTGCAGCGATGCTGCCTTCTCACAAAGGAAGGAAGGGGTTAGAAAAGGTCGACTCTAGAAATGTCACACCTCACCTTACTCTACGGATTTCCGTCTCCAGCAGTAAGGCCTTTTAAAGAACGGACTTAACATTTCCAAAACATACCATAACAAGGTCGTGCGTGGTCGGCATCAAGCAGTTGCCCCTTGGGCTCTGCGATCACGCTTTCAGGTCACTATGACCAATACTAATCCAGTTTCCTTTTCAGATACCTCAGGAAGTAATATTCTTCCATGGTGTGGGCAACCAGGAAGTGAAAACCGCCCTCATACCTCTAACAGCACAAGAGACCATTTTGCTCGAGGTCAAATCCCACCCTCAGCTCTCAACAACTCCCTTATTCCCACGAATAACCCGTCTAGCCTAACTTTATCACCTCACGCCTCTAATGCAAATGTTTGAGTTCACAAAGCGTTATTCCTGGTCTCCTGAAACCTCGCACTAAACTACATATCGGAGCTTTTAACGTTCGGACCTTAGGCCAAATAGGACAACAAGCCTCTCTAGCCATGACCCTAGATTCTCGTTCCATCGATGTCTGCTGCGTCTCCGAAACGCGTATACAGGATCCAAGTACAACCATCCGCTTGACCTCACCTTGTGAAAATAAAGAACCGGTCCGGTTCACCCTTCGTGTTTCCGAAGACCCCACTGCTACCACTTGAGGCCTTGCTGGTGTAGGTATAGCACTAAGTTCAAAAGCTGGACAGGCTCTCCTTGACTGGATTCCCATAGACAGTCGCTTATGCGCTGTTCGTCTAAACAGGACGGTAATAACTCGGAAAGATAGGGACACACGCCGTTGCCTCTTTGTTGTCCCTGCCTATGCTCCCACTGATTGCAGCTCAGATGAAGTAAAGATGAATTTTACAGAAAGCTTTCAGACCTCCTTCGAAAAGCTAGGCGTACTGATGTAGTGATTATGGCTGGTGACTTTAATGCCCAAGTAAGTAGATTAGACGAAACCGAAAGGCACCTAGGTGGATCCTATGGTGTCGAGGCCCAACGAACAGATAATGGCGACGGTTTATTACAACTGTGCTCAGATAACCGTCTATCTCTCGCAAGCACTAACTTTAAACATAAGGAAAGACATTAGTTGACATGGCGGCCCCCACAGTCAACTCAACGTTGGACTCAAATAAACCACATTGCTATCAGCCACCGTTGGAGAGGCTCGATAGAAGACTGCCGCTCATTTTGGAGCACATGTTTAGACTCAGACCACGCTTTATTACTAGCGCGTATTAGTTTGCGTCTCACTGGATGTAAAAGACCCACGGCAAAGATCCCCATAAGAGTCCAACTTAATGATGAAAAAGTCAAGAATATATTTCAGGATCAACTTAAAAACCAATCAGTCAACTGTATAAACGATACCCACCCCGAGTCAGCTTGGAACGATATCCAAAAAGTTGTTGAAACAGCAGTAATATCTTCTAGTAAACTAAACCAAGAAGTTAGGAAAACCCAGTGGGTTTCAGCTGCGTCTACTGAACTGATAGATGCTCGACAACACATCCCGTCTAGTTCTGAATACGATGAGGAGCGAAGGCAACTTAAACACAAACTGGTTAAAAGCTTACGGAATGATCGTGGGTAGTGGTAGGTGGCGAAAGCTAAAGAGATGTAAAAGGCGGTGGCAATAGGTAACAGTAGGCAGCTGTTCAGACTTATCAAGGAAACGGGTATCAAAAATCCAACAGTAAGTGAAACTATCGCAGAAAAAGATGGGAGCATTATTCACTGTCAATCCAGAAGGTTGGACCGATGGGCAGAACACTTTAGGGAACAGTTCAATTGGTCCTCGGCGTCATCCCAGTTGCCTACCATTCCCAAGCAATCTGAATGTAAAATTAATATTGGTCCCCCAAGTCTTAGTGAGGTTGAGAAGGCTATAGGGAACCTAAAGCGAGGGAGAGCAGCAGGACCCGATGGGCTAACCCCTGAGATATTTAGGGATGGTGGTCCAGTTTTAGCAGCGAGACTAACCGCGATCCTGTCTGGAATCTGGGAATTGGGCGTAATCCCATCTGACTGGTCTCAAACACTAATCGTTCCAATCTATAAGAAAGGACAGAAATCCTCCTGTGACAATTACCGTGGAATCAGCCTAACGAATATAGTGTCTAAAATATTGGCTTCAATCATACTTCGACGTCTAACTAAAGCTCGTGAAGAGCAAACTCGAGAAAACCAAGGTGGTTTCAGACCTGGATGTGGTTGTATAGATCATATATTCACACTTCGGCAGGTTCTAGAACATAGACACACTTTTAGACGCCCAACAATAGTTGTATTCCTTGACATTAAAGGGGCATTTGACGCCATCAATCGTAAGGTGATGTGGTAATGTCTGTCATTGAAAGGCGTACCACAGAAGTACATTAACCTTATTCAAGCTCTCTACTTGAACACCACATGTCGAGTCAGAACTTATAGCGGATTGTCATTAGAACTGAATACTTCAAGTGGTGTTCGTCAAGGTTGTCCGCTTTCCCTATTTTTATTTGATTTTATCATGCACATACTTTTAGAGTTGACATTTTCATCGTCTGACTTCGGCGGGGTTGACCTCCTTCCAGGAGATAAACTTGCTGACTTAGAATATGCAGATGATATAGTTCTCTTAGGTGAAGATGCTGATAAAATGCAGAATCTTTTGACTACCTTAAACAAGAATGTAAGGATGTTTGGGATGCGATTCTCTCCACTCAAATGCAAAATGTTACTTCAGGATTGGCTTGATTCGACACCGAAGTTAGTGATAGGGAGTGAGGCAGTTGAATGTGTTGACCGCTCCACTTATCATGGCAGCCTCATCAGTCCTGACGGTCTGGTATCCGCTGAAGTCTCTGCGCGTATACATAAGGCCCGATTAGCTTTTTGGAATTTGCGTCATCTGTGGCGTCGGCGAGACATCCGACTACTGACCAAAGGACGCATTTACTGCGCAGTAGTTCGATCCGTCTTACTTTATGGATGTGAAACATGGCCATTAAGGATAGAGGATATTCGTAGGCTCCTGGTATTCGATCATAGATGCCTTCGAAACATTGCTCGTGTTTGCTGGGACCACCGATTGAGCAATACGTGGGTTAGGAATAGAGTACTAGGTAGATACGGTAAGTCTATTGATGAAGTAGTAAATCTTCATCAGCTGAAGTGGTTAGGACATGTGTTACATATGCCTGACCACGGCCTACCTCGACGAGCAATGCTGTGTGGAGTAAGAGTAGGCTGGAAGAAAGCTAGGGGCGGCCAAACCAAAAACAGTATCACTCCATGAAGTCATTGACAATTGGGCTGAGCCATGTTTATAGGTGTAGACTACCTTGTTGGGGTCCGCGTGATGATCGTCACAAATGGTTAGAGACTTTAGGTGATATGGCTCAAAATCGTTGGCAGTGGCGCTAGTGCATCCACTCCTTGTCTTCCTCCAAATTCTAAGTTTCTGAACTTATCATAATTTTCTCTTTACTGAATCATATTTTCTTAAATCTTATCTCCGATCTCTATTTTCTTCCATTAATAGTAACTCCGTTACTACCTCCCCTTCTCTGGGAATTGATCCGACAATTTAATCTCTATCTGCTAATTGAGGCATGGTAACTTGAACTGACGTACGCATGTACCAAGTTCTACGTTGTAACTGTCTGTTTGTCTGCATTGGAGCTTGTTGCTGTCAGATTTTGCATGTTATCAGCGTCTTCGCCAAACAGGACTATGTCATCAGCATATTTTAAGTTATTAAGTGGACCTCCTGTTAGAAGATCAATTCCTGAAAAGTCAGACGATGAGAGTGTAATTTCCAACAGTATATCGACTATGAAATTAAATAAAAATGAGGAATGACGGCAGCCTTGATGGACACCACTTGAGATTACAAGTTCCGTTGACAATTCGCTATATGCTCTGGCACGATTAATAGTGTTTGAGTAAGGAGCCTTAACAATATTTATTTACTTCTGGGGTACGCCTTTTAATGAACACCACTGCTATAGAACTTCTCGGTCTTCAGGCACACAGTTACAACGTAGAACTTGGTGCATGCGTAAATCCGTTCAAGTTTTCATACCTGAATTAGCAGATAGAGATTAAATTGTCGGATCAATTCCCAGAGTAGGGGAGGTAGTAACAGAGTTAGTATTAATTGAAAGAAATCGAGATCGGAGATAAGATTTGAGAAAATATGATTCAGTAAAGAGAAAATTATGATAAGTTCAGGAAGACAAGGAGTGGATGCACCTGCTCCATTGTCAACGATTTTGACCCATATCACCCAAGGTCTCTAACCATTTGTTACGGTCTACAGAGTCAAATTCCGCTTTCAAGTCGAGAAAAACTACCATTGTCGGGCGCCGAAAAGTATGTCTGTGTTCTGAAACCCGACGAGTGGTGAATATTTGGTCTATACAACTGAAACCAGCCCGATTTTCTCGTATTTGTAGATCACGAGTTGTGGTTAAACGTCTGACAATTATAGGAGCTAGTATTTTGGACACTATTAGTCAAATTAATTCCTGTATGGTTATCGCAGGACGCCTTTGACCCTGTATGCGTGTTTCGGAGACACAACATACATCAATGGCGCTGGATTCTAATGTCCTAGCTAGGGAGGCTTGTTGCCCTATTTGATACAGTGTTCGTACATTGAATGCACCAATGTGAAGTTAAGAGCGTGGTCTTAGTATACGTGGGGCATTATTTCGTGGGCCGGAATCGTTGGCACTAATGACACAAGAGGAAGTTGGAGATAAGGATTTAGGCTCAAAGGTAGGGGCAAGATAAATATTAATAGAAGTTTGATTAAAATGGCGGTGATCTTGTGTGTTGTTAGAGGTATGAGGGCGGTTATCTCTTCCCAGTTGCCCACACTGTGGAAGGGTTCTTCTTGATATACCTGAAAAGCATAATGTGTTAGGGTTGGTCTGAAAGACCTGGGAGCGTGACTGCAGTGCCCAATGAACAACTGCTTGAGACCGGCCACACACGGCCTTTGTGAGAGAGGTTTTCGTTGTTGTAGCTCCGTACTTGTTAAGGCCTTACTGCCGGAGACGGAAATCCGTAGAGTAAGGTGAGATGTGCATTTTTAGGGTCGACCTTTTCTAACCCCTTCCTTCCTTTGTGGAGAGGAAGCATCGCTGTTATGCTGGTTGTCTGAGGAAAACACCTTTCGGCCGTCACATCTCTGCACAACCAGTAGTACGACTTCATCCTCGGGTTCTATATTTTCTGCTTTTGGTTTCACCGCTCTTCAACCGACCTGCCTGGCATGGTAGGACCTTGAGGGACGATTGTTCTAGTCAGTATAAGCCGGTTGAGTCATCACGATAGGCAAGCTCAACTACCACGTCAAGGTAGCAGCACGGGCAGGTCGGCCTCATCAAACCAACATGGGGCTATGCTCTTGGTTTACCTGGTGACCCGACGGCATCTCATTGCTCTGACCGATATTGGTGTGGCACTGCGTACACGGGTAGAACAAGTACTTCCCGAAAGGATTCCTGTTGTCACTCATCCGTGTATTGCTTGATTAACTAGCTTTATAAACACTTGGGACGATTGGAACTCACGTCGTTACTGTTTCATCGTTTCTGACTACCCAGATGAAGTGAATGATGAATTTTACAAAAAGAATTCTGATCTCCGTCACGAAGCTAAACATTCCGACGTAGTACTTAGCTGGTGGTTTTAATGACCAAACATCTAGGTAGATGTTTCGAATTTCTAGCACAGCTAACTATTAGTTTTGACTGTTTGCTTCAGTTATGTTCACACAACCATTTCTAATATACACAAACTCAAACATCCAAAAGAACGTCTAATACGGCGACTCCCTGCACCGGCTCAATAGTGGACTTAAATAATCAGTCACTCATAAACATCGTTGAATCTGTTACATGCTCATAGGTTCAAGTTGTTATACCACAGCACGATGAGATCACATTTATAAGATCAACATGACAATATAATACAACGGGAAAGAATACAGCCAAGATATATGTGAAACAATAGTGGAAATCAAGATCTGAAAAAAACACGAAGAGCGGATACATTTGCCTCACCTTGACCGATTCTGACCCTATCACCATCAATCATCGTTAGAGTGACACTATAGAAGGATACCTCTCGTTCTGTGTGTTTAGACTCTAATTATGCTCTGGTACGACCATGCATTTGATTACGTTTCACTGGAATTAGAAAAGCCACAACAAAATTCATTATAACTCAGCTCAACTATGAAAAGCCATGAGGAAATTACAGAAACAACTGAAGCGTCACTTAGGCGACTATGAAAATGAGACTCACCTGAATATAACTTGGAAAGTTATCTAAACAGCTATGGAAACAGTAGTGATATCAGCAACTTTAACCAATAGGTTTAGAAAAATCAGTGGATTTCAACGACGTCTATTTAATTTGTTGATTTTTGTCAACTTTCCGCCTCAGTCTCCAAACATGATGTAAAGCGAATATAACTTTGACCTGGACCTGGGAACAGTAGCTGGTAACTATGACAAAAGTGATAGAAAAGACTCTAAACACTAAGTAGCTTTTCAGGCTTATCAAGTGTTAGTCGGACAACCTCCGAAAAGATGGAATTTGTAACGGGTACGGATACGGTACAACTATTAAGGACCGAGTGAACGCTCAACGCAAACTATAAGAGATTTTACTTATTCACTACATACACTTCTATTTACTTTTATAAACCGCTTTATACCTATAAAGTTATGGAGTAGATACTTACCTTTGACAGGCAAATGTATATTTTGGCAAAGAACAGTTGCTAATGAGTATCCGTATCGAATTCTCGTCAGATGTTTATCCTCTTGGTCTAATGAAAGCCCCAAGTATAAATGGTCAAGTCATTTAGATAGTTCTATGGAAATGTCAATCTCTAGACTCTAGAATATGTAATAGTAACTTAAATAGAATTTTATTCTGCTTCATCTACTGCTCCACTGTTATGGTATTATTCCAAATGTATCGACACAAATCCGTACCAAGTAGCACGTTTATTGGCTGTTTGATATATTCAGTTTGATTATTTTGCAGTCGCGTTCACCGTAAAACTTGAAACATGCTTACACCCGTTCTAGTTACAACGCTACTTCATCTCAGCAACGTGGATATTAATGTAGTACAAGTGATAGAATATCGGTAATAATAAAGAACTGGACATAAGAAATATTATTCAAGATGACGGAAACAATCAGTGGGGAAGATACAAATACTTTTAAAGCAGTTCATCTAAGGAGAAAATAAATAATAAGCATACCTTCACCATTCTAACCGATTCAAAAACGCCTCACAAAACATCTCCAACAATTGGTCACAACAATCACACACACCATGACAACATAGCTTCAATCTACCAACACGACTCAAATGAACAACCAATCATCCTATTCACTGATGACACTATGAGATAGGTTTAAACGTCAACCATTTCCTCCAATACTTCTCCTACTCCAACAAACATCGCCAGTCGACGGAGTATGTAATTGATTGTGTATAATACATATATCCCAACTACCTCAATTAGTGTAGGTCCACATCGTTATCAAGGAAATCACTAACTTCCCGTAGTACCCTGAGTCCAATTTCAATACTGCTCACTTGATGGTCGTAACGAGCGTGAGCAGTGTTTCGAATACATCGATGGTCAAATAATGGTAGTTTACGACAGTCGTCTATTTTTAAAGATAACGTTTCACAGGCACAGAGTAAAGCATACCAGACTGATGTGCTGTATACTGGAACCAAATTATCAAAATCGAAACGAGTTTTTGAATTCATACGGAATTTTGTTTTTCAGATACCAATCCGTCAGGGTTGACTCGATTTCTACTTTAAGTACTCTCAGCTATCTTCCTCTTCACTATCAGTTCAGAAGTTGATACAATTTATTTATACAACAACATGCATTTAGTGAGGGAGAGGGAATTGCATTTCAAATGTGCTTCCATTGTTCAGGGTTATCAAAAGTGTGATATATTCCCAGTATACAGTGACATGAATTCGGATAATCATGTGAATTTAATGCTTTTCCTTACGTACTCTCATGCATATACTCCTTCATGTATGATTGCTTGTATATCTGCTTATCTGGTCCACTTACTACAAACTCTCGGATGTACTAAGTTAATATAATCTTCACATTTCTTGCTTGTTACTGATCTTGTTCAAACTCTCTACTTTGATTTACTTATATTTATGATAATCATATTCAAATATAGTCCTTACGTGTTTATTGGATCGTGTGAATCTTCACCACTTTACATCAACTTCCTCGACTATGAAAAGGCATTCGACAGCGTGGATAGGAGAATATTATGGAGCCTTCTACGACATTACGGCGTATCCGAGAAGATAGTCAACATCATACGGAATTCTTACGACGGACTACATTGTAAAATCGTGCATGGAGGTCAGTTCACAGATCCATTCGAAGTGAAGACCGGTGTCAGACAAGGCTGCTTACTCTCGCCCTTCCTCTTCCTACTGGTCATCGACTGAATCATGAAGACTGCAACATCTGTAGACATTCTCGGAATACAATGGACAACATCGATGCAACTAGATGACTTGGACTTTGCAGATGACCTAGCTCTTCTTTCTCACACACAACATCAAATGCAGTTGAAGACAAACAATATAGCAGCCTCTTCGGCAGCAGTAGGCCTCAACATACACAAAGGGAAAAGCAAGATCCTCCGATACAAAACAGCAAACACTAACCCAATTACACTTGACGGAAAAATTCTGGAAGATGTAGAAACCTTTACATATTTGGGCAGCATAATCGACAAACAAAGAGAGTCTGATTCGGATATGAAGGCACTGATTGGTAAGGCAAGGGCAGCATTTCTACAACTGAAAAATATCTGGAACTCAAACCAACTGTCAGTCAATATAAAAGTCAAAATTTTCTACACAAATGTGAAGACAGTCTTGTTGTATGGAACTGAAACTTGGAGAACTACGAAAGTATCCTTCAGAAGATACAAGTATTTATAAACAACTGTCTGCGTAGGATTCTTCGGATTCGTTGGCCAGAAACCATCAACAACAACCTTCTGTGGCCGAGAACTAATCAACTTCCTGTTGAGGAAGAAATTAGGAAAAGACGCTGGAGGTAGATTGAACACACATTGAGGAAACCATCAAACTGTGTCACAAAACGAGCACTGACTTGGAATCCTAAAGGCCAAAGATTCAGAGGAAGACCCAAGAACACATTGCGTCGGGAATCGGAAACAGACATGAAGAGAATGAGGAGCACTTGGGAAGAGCTTGGAAGGAAAGCTCAGGACAGAGTTGGTTGGAGAATGCTGGTGGGCGGCCTATGCTCCACTTGGAGTAAGAGGCATTGATTGATTGATTAAATACAATCTCTACACCTCTTTTATGACTATTGTAAAAGTACTACAATCACTTTGGAATACTATTAATAGTAGTGAGAATACTACGAAAATATTCTAATTCAATGTTCTATTTAATGCATACATATTTATTCATTGTTTTTTTCTTCCATATTTATATTTCTTTTCATATTTTAGATATTGGTAGATACTGATTTATTGAATCATGAAATTTTTAAATACAGAATACGATAATAATTTAATCAATAATTCAGACACATCACCATTAATGCCTATTGCCAAATATCAACGTTTATTTACTGGTCTACGTCCTCCATCTTATCTCAGACCCAATTGTCATCGAATTGTACGTTTATTGAATTTAAATTGAAATATTTATGATATTAAGAATGTCAGTTGGATATATTTCTTGGAAATATTTCTTTTTATTTATGTTCCTCATCTTTTCTCTGGACTTATGCACGCAGTTTTATATTTCGATGCTAAAATCAATGCCAATTAGATGGTGGTGGTGGTGGTGGCGGCAGCGGATAAATAAATAAACAAATAATAGTATGGAATCATAAAGTCAGTTAGCAATTGAAAGTGATTACGTAATCATGAAGTTTAAAAATGTAAGAGCAAATATATCCTTAAGTATCATTTAATTAGTCTCAGTGATTATGCGATAACAAAGAGTGGAAATGTGTAAAACTAAACTCACAAATCAATTAGTTACTAAAATTTATTGTATAATAAAGGGCATAAATGGTTTGAAGTTACTCTGGTGGTTATCTGAAATGATTGAATAACCATAAAATCAAAATGTATATTTGGAATTAGTTTAATGCCCAGGACAGAAAGATCTGACACACAGATGTTTTATCTAAATAAATGTCTATGATTTCACCTTTTTGTTAGAGAAAACGTCTCAAGGTAAAAGCTAGATTCTATAGGATGTAGTACTTAAATTTAGTATATAGTGACTTGATGGTTTATACTGACTAAATATCGAAGGATGAAACTTCTTATTGTTACTGTGTCGCTTCCTAAACCATAAGAGATGATTTTTCCAAAGACAATAGTAGATTTACCATGTTTTTTGTCTAATATAACTGATACATACCCCCCCCCCTTTGTATTAAGCTATGATGAGTATCTAATTGACAATATTTTTTCCCTTAATTTTGTTCTTAGTGGTAAGATGTTTGCATATATTGTGTTTTGTTTTTATTGATCGGATTATTTCTCGATACATATTAGCACGTTGAATAGTCGTTGTGAACTGGAATGCAGGGAAAACTGATCATATTTACTGATTTCTCCGTCTACTAATCTGAAAATTGTTCTCACTATTAACACTGATCGATCACTGAGTATTTACCAATGCTCTATTTGTCCAGTTATCAGCACTAATCATATGTTGCGATTACTCGATGATGCTGATCACGATGTCTGTTGGTTAAAAGGAAACAGCCTGTAAAGCGTTATCCTTAAAAATAGAAGACATTCGTATGCTATTATTTGACTATCGATGTATTCGAAACACTGCTCATGCTCGTTACGACCATCAAGTGAGCAGCATATGGCGAATTGTCACGAGAAACTTCATCCTCAAGTGGAGTCCGTCAGGGTTGCCCCTTATCCCCATTTTCATTTAATTTCGTCATAGATGTACTGTTAGAAATCTCTCTCACTTCTTTTAAGTCCTCTGGAATTAGTCTCCTTCCAGGAGGCTCTCTTGTCGACCTAGAATATGCAGATGATATAGTCATATTTGGTGAAGACGCACTCAGTATTCAAGGTCTTCTGAACACCTTGAGTATCAATGCAGGCATATTTGGGATGTGCTTGTCCCCTCGCAAATGCAAAATGCTACTCCAGGACTGGCCTGCTTCTTCTCCTAAATTAGTTATAGGGAGTGAACCAATTGAAAACGTTGACCGCTTCACTTATCTCGGAAGTCTCATCACCCCTGGTGGGTCGGTGTCTGACGAAATCTCAGCCCGGATTCAGAAAGCTCGATTGGCATTTGCCAGTCTACGGCACTTGTGGCGCAGACGAGATATCCGTGTCTCAACGAAAGGCCGGGTGTACTGCGCAGCAGTCCGTGCCATCTTAACATATGGCTGCGAAACGTGGGCCATGAAAACTCAAGATATGCGTCGTCTCCAGATATTTGACCATACGAATCTTCGGAACATCGCTCGTATACCATGGAATAACCGGATTAGTAATAGTGAGGTTAGACAAAAGATTCTTGGGAAACACGGTAAATCAGTCGAAGAGGTCATTAACCTTCGTCGACTGAGATGGCTGGGACATGTATTGCGCATGCCCGACCACCGTCTACCCCGTCGCGCCATGTTAGTTAGGGCTGAAGTAAGATGGAAGAAGGTTAGAGGCGGCCAAACCAAAACATGGCATCAGTCCATGAAGTCCTTGACTACTGGTCTAAGCCATGTAGGTAGATGTAGACTACCTGGTTGGGGTCCGCATGACGATCGCAACAAATGGCTGGAGACACTAGGCGATATGGCTCAGAATCGGTCACAGTGGCGCAAGTGTATTCACTCTTTAACTTCATCTAGATCTTGAATTCTATTGTTATTTTCTAGACATCCTTACTTTACTCTTCCCTCTTATATTCTGTCTATACGTTACCTCAATATTCTCGTAGTGCTAGTGTGGTATGGCAACTTGAACCTACAGGCGTTTGTTCCCGGTCCTACGTTGCTAATGATGATGATGATGATTGAAATTGGACTCACGGTACTACGGGAAGTTAGTGATTTCCTTGATAACGATGTGGACCTACACTAACTGAGGTGGTTGGGATATATGTATTATACACAATCAATTACATACTCCGTCGACTGGCGATGTTTGTTGGAGTAGGAGAAGTATTGGAGGAAATGGTTGACGTTTAAACCTATCTCATAGTGTCATCAGTGAATAGGATGATTGGTTGTTCATTTGAGTCGTGTTGGTAGATTGAAGCTATGTTGTCATGGTGTGTGTGATTGTTGTGACCAATTGTTGGAGATGTTTTGTGAAGCGTTTTTGAATCGGTTAGAATGGTGAAGGTGTTTTCATTCATTTTTCTTCCTCAAATGATAGTCTTTAAAATTAGTTAGTATCTTTTTGTCTGTTGCTTTTTTATGAAGTTTGAAATTATGTTGTACTGTATACAAATTATTGCTCCTATTGTTTACTACAAGAATAAATTCTGTGCGAGATGATAACTTTGAATGTGTATCGTTTGGGAAGTCAGTAACAGCTGAAAGTTCTAGGTGTTCACTTCTGTCGACCGGAGTCATGGCGTCAGTGTGATGTTTTTGTGTGGAAAATCGGGAATATGCATTTCTTGAGTATTAGAGATGTTATGACGAAAGAAAAGAAAGAGGAGGAGATGATTTTGGTTGGTTGATGCGAACACCAATATGATGCGTGCCTAGTCGAGAACGTACGATTGACCTAAGCCCAATCACCCCCAGGCCGAAAATAGGACAACCAGAACTGAGAACAAGAAGACAGAGAGAGCGAGAGAGAACTAAGGACCGAAGAACCGAGAACTGAGAACGTATTGTATTTTAATCATGCCTCTATATACACATAAAATCAGACCACACAGTGAACCAATCAAGAATCTAACATTTGTATAGAACAAAGGGAAGAGTGGCGGTGAATGTCACAACGTGTACACAATTAAGTAAGCATAGTTCATAGTAAATAACAATATACCAAGAGCAAATATACGAAACAAGGGAACCGGGTAAGGGGAACGTAACAGTCATAGAAATGAAATGTCAACACTGTCCACAGTTATAATAATTGAAATAATGTTCTAAAGCACAGTTCCCGAAGATATCCAATCTTCATTAGATGCCCGGCATATCAAGAGATTGTAATACCAAGAACTGTGCTGCATCTCTTTCTATATATCTGTCCTCCCTGCATCTCCACCTACGTAATCCCTTATATTGCACAATATTGTATAGTGTATGGTTTTTCACACCCAATGTCTCTTCCATCCGTCTTTTTCTATTTTCAGCTTAGACGAGTTGTATATTTGTGCATCAGTATCACATTTGTATTATTTTTATGGCTGGCATTTTACATATCAGATTCTACATGGTTTAGTATGCTACTTCAGTGTTATCATGGTAATAAATTTACAGGTGGTGTATCCATATCTCCGTATCCATATTTTATGTATACTAACGATAACAGTAATACTCATAAACAAGAAGCAATATCAGAGACAACAATGGAAAACTATGTCTATGGTGTTGTATTCGATGCTGGAAGTACTGGCAGCCGTGTTCACATATTCAAATTAATTTATAATCCATTAGGTTAGTAAGATAATGTGTATTTTCATGATTTATGTATATAATCACAGAGCCACCTCTTCGTGTATGTTGTTTAATACACCAATGTAATAGTTGTTGAGCTCAGATGAATTGTTTTGAAGTTGTCCGATTCTCTGAATTATATGGTTTAGTTGCAGAGCCTTCGTCGTCGTTATGAAGAACATAATTAATACTTACTACATGTAGAGGTTAGATTTTCAGTTATTAGACTAGTATATATCATTATCAAGGTTAACTTTGATAATATCAAGTAAATTGAGCATTGGATAGATTGTTTATAAAATGAGTGATATATATATGTCAATGAATATTATGAAAAATTTGCAAAAATGAAACGATTTATAACTAACTAATTGTAAATCAGTTAAGAAATTATCTTGGATTGGTACAGCCGTTCTACTTTACCGCCAAGACAATAGATGAATTGTAAAGAATTCTAAAACAACACGAAATCCAAACTTTCTACAAAACTACCAACACTATTCAAGGTGCATTGGTTAAAATAAAGGACAAGATCTCTTTCATCTCTACACAGAATTGTGTCTACAGGCTAGGTTGTGTTGATTGTGATGCTTTCTTATATTGGAGAGTCTTCATGCGAAATCAAAACCCGTGCCAAAGAACATGAAAGCTACACTAAACGACCTCCTAATAATCTTGTTGAACTTGAAAAATTACAAATTTAATCAGCAATAGCAGTACATGTTATCACTACCACAACCATAAAATCGATATTAAAAATATCCAAATTATTCGAAAAAGTTTTTCCAACTGCACTTAACAAAATGAAAGGTTTTACTATCCGCACAACAAGAACTTTTTACCCAACTGACCACAAGTACATTAAATTTCATACACATGAACATACATACAATTTTATTTTTTTCACATATTCACATATTTTCCTTTCACATCATCACACTACCATATTCATACATGTCTCATTTCAAATCACCTTGACCCATATAACTTGACATCATGACACGATCAAACTCGCATTTTGATTGCACGAACTTATTTTGTTTTTGATTTGTTCGATTGTATTACTTAATCTTGTATTACTTGAATTCGGTTATTCATTCCTATGAAGAAGCGATTTGCACTAAGCCACGAAACGTCAGAAATTTTAATTTCTACTCATTGGAATTTTACAAATACACTTGCATCACTTATTTTATTATTAGACTAGTATATATCATTATCAAGGTTAACTTTGATAATATCAAGTAAATTGAGCATTGGATAGATTGTTTATAAAATGAGTGATATATATATGTCAATGAATATTATGAAAAATTTGCAAAAATGAAACGATTTATAACTAACTAATTGTAAATCAGTTAAGAAATTATCTTGGATTGGTACAGCCGTTCTACTTTACCGCCAAGACAATAGATGAATTGTAAAGAATTCTAAAACAACACGAAATCCAAACTTTCTACAAAACTACCAACACTATTCAAGGTGCATTGGTTAAAATAAAGGACAAGATCTCTTTCATCTCTACACAGAATTGTGTCTACAGGCTAGGTTGTGTTGATTGTGATGCTTTCTTATATTGGAGAGTCTTCATGCGAAATCAAAACCCGTGCCAAAGAACATGAAAGCTACACTAAACGACCTCCTAATAATCTTGTTGAACTTGAAAAATTACAAATTTAATCAGCAATAGCAGTACATGTTATCACTACCACAACCATAAAATCGATATTAAAAATATCCAAATTATTCGAAAAAGTTTTTCCAACTGCACTTAACAAAATGAAAGGTTTTACTATCCGCACAACAAGAACTTTTTACCCAACTGACCACAAGTACATTAAATTTCATACACATGAACATACATACAATTTTATTTTTTTCACATATTCACATATTTTCCTTTCACATCATCACACTACCATATTCATACATGTCTCATTTCAAATCACCTTGACCCATATAACTTGACATCATGACACGATCAAACTCGCATTTTGATTGCACGAACTTATTTTGTTTTTGATTTGTTCGATTGTATTACTTAATCTTGTATTACTTGAATTCGGTTATTCATTCCTATGAAGAAGCGATTTGCACTAAGCCACGAAACGTCAGAAATTTTAATTTCTACTCATTGGAATTTTACAAATACACTTGCATCACTTATTTTATTATTAGACTAGTGTTAAATCAGTTCATTCTGATGGTCTTACCTATGAGTAGTTATCTTTTTGTGTTTTGTTATCTTCATCTGTAACTGTATCCTGATTGACTGCCTTTTACGATCGAACTTTGATCATATGATTGGTTTACATTTTCTGTGCTTCCTGGATTGAATTTTGTATGAATTTGGTTCGATAAACGTTTTAGTACCAAGCTGGATGGCATGTCTAAAATATTGCGACCCTTATAAAGTATATTTGGTATAGGTAATCTACACGTAATGGTTGATTGTTAGGTTTGTCAACCAATCGTAAACGTCGTAGAACTCTTCTCATGGCTCCAGATTGCTACATTTCATAAATACTGAGGGTCGAACATTAAAACAGTATAAGTAGTAGTAAAATTAGTGGTAATAAAGATGATTAGACATAGAGACTACTCGTTACAGACTGATCTTAGTCGTGTACTACTAAAAACCAGATAGAAGTGAACCAACGAAATGAAATTGAATTCACGTTATTCTGCATCAGTTCTTATTCTTAAAACCAACTGGGTACCTACTATCTCAACAGATGTTTTAGTCTTAATAAAAGAGATTGTGTGCTCCTTCACTATCCTAGATATATACTGTGTTATCAAGTGGCGAATTGGATGATATCTACCGATTCCCTACAGTAGTTATCTGAATAAAGTATGATTCGTTTTACTGTGATTTACCATGTAAACAGACATTACTTCATTTTTGTTTAGCGTAAATATATCGTCTCTATTAAATAATGTTTGTAAACATTTTTAATATTCACACTTTTTTTACCCACTTAATGTAGATTCTTCTAAACCCTTTACATTATTGGATGATAACTACCATCATATTAAGCCAGGTTTATCTTCGTATGCAGAAAAACCAGAGGAAGCAGCTTCAAGTTTGACAAAATTAATTAGTATTGCTGAGACTAGTCTTCCTCGTGGTGTTTGTCAGGATACTCCAGTGATGTTAAGAGCTACAGCTGGTCTTCGATTGATTTCTGCACATAAAGCAGAGAATATTTTAAAAGCTGTATGTCTTTTGGCTTGTACATTGTATAACCTGTTTGTTTAATTCTAAACTTTTATTGAGGGTCGAACATTAAAACAGTATAAGTAGTAGTAAAATTAGTGGTAATAAAGATGATTAGACATAGAGACTACTCGTTACAGACTGATCTTAGTCGTGTACTACTAAAAACCAGATAGAAGTGAACCAACGAAATGAAATTGAATTCACGTTATTCTGCATCAGTTCTTATTCTTAAAACCAACTGGGTACCTACTATCTCAACAGATGTTTTAGTCTTAATAAAAGAGATTGTGTGCTCCTTCACTATCCTAGATATATACTGTGTTATCAAGTGGCGAATTGGATGATATCTACCGATTCCCTACAGTAGTTATCTGAATAAAGTATGATTCGTTTTACTGTGATTTACCATGTAAACAGACATTACTTCATTTTTGTTTAGCGTAAATATATCGTCTCTATTAAATAATGTTTGTAAACATTTTTAATATTCACACTTTTTTTACCCACTTAATGTAGATTCTTCTAAACCCTTTACATTATTGGATGATAACTACTGGCGTTTGACACAATTGAACTGAGTTCGTGTCTCAACATGAACATCAATACCAGGTTGCAGGTACATTCTACCGACTAGTCTTCAATGCGAATAAACGCGCCCTTTTGTCCACTTATCAGCTAAATTCCAACTTTGATCACATCTAAAAGACTGTTCGACAAAACGTACCACTACTTTTCAATTATCCTTAAATTAATTGTTTCTAAATCCCAATCGACTAAATCATCTAGCTGTTAGGTTAAGATATCTTGTATTCGACTAGAAACATTAGTCATTATATCATCAATAAGATGTATTTCAATTGTTTAAGCGCTTATTGGTCATTCGTTAGATCACGAGGTACATACTATGCGACATTCATTTTTAACATGTGCAGTTGGTAAAACTCGTTAACCTTCATATTGTGAATATATCTTTATGATTCCCTGAAAATCTTGTGTTAAACTCTATCAATTAATTGCACTTAAGGTATCATGAATTTTTCTGAAATTGCGGCTTAGTTATCAAAACAAGTTACAGGTTTGAATATCACCGTATCATTTTTTGTTCCAAACGCTGAATAGCACTACTTACTCATCCGCAAATAATATGACTCAGATCTGATGCTGTTACCACCCTTCATTATATCGGTTATACGAAAGACATACTCTATGTTCATTTTTTATGTCGATGGCATAAAATTCTGACAAGTTTTGACTTCAGTTCCTGTTTAGTGGGCAAGGAGGAAAGGGATGTACTGATGTACGGATTGTGCTTGTTTGTTTTCAACTAAAACACCATGATACTCTTTTTATTTACCTATGAGAATAAGAAGCATTAAACGATATTTGTGGACAGTTCCATCACTAATTTGGTCTTACAGAACTTCTATCAAATACAATATATTATTGTACATCTGTATACTACTCGTAAACATCGAACCTATGACAAAAAAATTACTTTTGATGCTGCAAACTAAAAATTACTTTGTTAAATTATTGGGTCTTAAGTTATTGTCATGTAAATTGTATGCGATACGCAAATTAATCCTATCCCCAAACTTAATATTAAACCTAACCTAACCCTCACTCGAACCCTAATTACTATTTGTAGCCATGATTCTAAATCCTAACTCTCGTCCCATACTCCTAACATTAAGTTCCATTTGTACACAAATTAATAGTTCGAGAATTCACACATTATTAACCAGTCAGTATAACAACAGATGTCATCACTATTGTTTGAATTTTCAAACAGTAAAACAGTAAACTTCATTATACTTTTTAGTCGTATAAAGTGTCTGTACCCTTTGTAACTGGATCGTTTTTTTATAGGCTAATAACAAGTAAGCGTATAACGCTGGTTAGCTCGTTGGTTCATTTGACTCGATTCTGATTAGTTATAATGATTGTCACTAAATACTCTTATTGTTTTGATGATAAGCGAGAAAGTACCTAAACTGTCTTTCAACTGATTCTGAAAGAAAGGAATAGGTAGCACTGTCGTTGATTATCCATTAAAGTAGATGCCGAAAGTTTTTTGGCTTAGTTCACAAACTTATCACTCTTTAAATTACAATCTGGTTTCTATTCTTTCTATTTTTTCCTTTTTTATTTGTTTAGGTAAGACATAGACTATCTCAAACATGTTTCAAACAATTACCTAATACTGTGACTATAATGGATGGATTTTATGAAGGTTTATATTTATGGATTACATTGAATTTTCTCAGTGATCGTTTATCACACAAAAAAGTACAACAGAACAAAGTATCTGAAGATTCACTTATACATACGATTGGTACATTGGATTTAGGAGGTGGTTCTACCCAAATCACATTTATTCCTACAGAGTTGGATACTTTTAAAAATGCACCTAGTGGGTTTATTACACATTTTAACGGACAAAATCATAGTAACAATGATAATTTGACAAAACAAAAGGTATGTTGTTGTACATTTAGCGTGTCAGTATTTTTTACAATTGTATTATACTGTTACTATGACACATATGTAGATGAAAAGAAATACGTCTACACTATGCCTTCATTATTATTATTGTTACCATGATTATCGGGGGTCTATCGCCTTCGAACTTGATCAATTTTTACAAGCTTCGTTTTAATCTTGATGTTGTTATGACTTACTGCACCATGATTCCTGTACGGATTGATTGCCTCGATATAGTGTGGATTGACAAGTATAAGTTAACTTGGAATGTAGCTTGGAAGTGTAATTTAAGATACGTGTTTTTTCCCTATTTGGGACTCGTTAACTACATGTATCTCTCAACACTACAATGACATTCAAACCGGGACTCGGACTCTCTCCGTTGGAGCCATCACGTTATCCACGTTATCCATTGAATTTCTGCGTTACAGATACACTATTCCATTAATTATCAATCATGGTTGGGTTTATGCAGGATTCACCAATTTTACCATTTAATCTCCAACTTTGCCTTTAATGACATCTTGAAAACAGCTCTAAATGATGTGCGTGATGGTAGCATAGATCTACCTCTTGAAGAAGGACGTCTCGACCTTTAGTATGCGAGTGATATCGTCTTGTGCTATAACAAACAATCTGTCCGAACCGCACTGAGTCAGCTGGCAGTTAGTTCACCTCCCAAACGTAAATTATTCCTCCAAGAATGGCAAGAGTCTGTGACTGCTCATCCTTTGTGGTGAATGGTTAGAGATAGTCCAAACATTCACGTATCTGGATAGCTGTGTGAGTGCTGGTGGTGATGTGACAGATGAAATCAGTCTACACATAGTGAACGCTTGTTCGGCTTTTAGCAATCTAAGCTATTTTGGCCACCATCCTGATCTGAATCTAACTGTAAATTGTCAAGTTTGTAACTCTTCAGGGAGTGCAGTTTTTCTCTGTTTGTGAAACCTGGTCTCTAAGCTGAGGATTTTCGGCGTCTCTGCCTCCCGACGAATTCTGACACCTGGTGTCAACATTTTGTTGTGAATGCTTAGGTTCGGCAATTGTTTTCAAACACAATGATAGCAATTCAATTTTGTCACTATCTTGAAATACCGGTTTTGATGGCTTGGCTAATCTTGACGATTATTATCCCGCTTGCTTTGATGCCATTCACTATTTGCGGAAACGTTTCACAATATTATCTTTTTGATAGTGTGACGCATACATTTTTGGTGTCCATTTGTAACAAAATTTGTGTTTAATTAGATAAATAGTTTGACCCAACTAACTTATACATGAAATTTAATATTAAATCACGTAAGACAGTGGTAGTGTGACCACATCAAAGCATGATTGGCAGATTTAAGTCAGCACTAAAGGTATGATGATATGACGCAGTAATGACTGTCATACCAGTGCATTAGTGTAAACCTCTCAGTCTTACAAGGAGTCATATTTAACGTGTATAGCTGTATAGCAACAACTCGAATTGACTTACTTGATTATATGAATTTGGATGATTAAGAGAGCATCAATTCATTCATGATGATATTACAAAGAATATTGCTAATAATGAGTACCCACTATTATGCAACCTTATTTTTACGGTTTCCTACCTATTGCTTTCAACTAGTGAATTATGTGTCTTACAATTCACAAATAATTAGTCGTCCATATTTTTTTCTAACCTTTTTTCATTGTATAGATCTATTCACATAGTTACTTGGGATTGGGATTAATGTCTGCACGTTACTCAATGTTGCATAATGCAACTGGACATTTCAAGTCAATTACCGAAGGGAAGAAAGAATTTTTTCATCCTTGTTGGCCTAGTAATATAACTGTAAGTTTTATTATTATTATTATTATTCCGATTCATGTCACCCAGAGTCTCTAGCTACTAACCGCAATTACTACACAGGACCCCAACCAGGCAATTTGCATCTATTCACTTAGCTTCGACTGACAGTCGAAGACCTCATGAAAAGATTACTTGTTATGGTTTGATTGCCACTACTTTTCATCCAACTCTTATCTCGGCGTATATCATACTATGAATCAAGCAGTGGTCAGGCATACTTAGCACATTTCCCAGTCATCTCAGTCGATGGTGGTTTATGATCTCTTTGACTGATTTGACATTTTTTCCTAGTATTTTTTATCTAATGCCAATATTGCTCATTTGTTTACACCATGATTTTCGAGTGATATTTCGAAGATTTTTAAGATCCTACGCATATCCTCTATTTGTGTGGCTCATATCTCTCATCCGTAGGCTAATACTGAGCGAACTGCTGCACAGTACACTCAGCCGTTCGTTGAGAGACGATCATCTCGCCTACGTCACAAGTCGTACAAGTCAGCAAGAAATAAGTGAATTTTTGGAACCCAGGCTGAGATTTCGTACAACATCGACCTGATAGGCCAGTGGAACTTCCGAAAACGAACAAGATGTAAATCAATAGAGTTGAAGTACTAGTAGTATTAATCTTAAGTGATGTTGGGTTCTGTGAGCTACAGCTTTCATTGTTATTCGGAACGACAACATCACTACCTTGATAAGAGCCTAAAAATTTCTCCATCGTAAATGAACATATTTTGGAAAAAAAACCTTGTCAGTGTCGGCATAGTATTATGTTTGTAATTGTGTGGTGCACACATTTTCGGTTTCCATTTTTATAAAAACTTCGTGTTCAAATAAATAAGTCAATGAGTAACGAACAACATACACGGTTTTTGTTTTTACACAAAAAGCTTTCTTACATCGATTAGATCTAATTTGAAAGTAAGAATATCCAATTCAGTTATTCTTCATCTACTCATCAAAGCGAGATGGTTGATTGTACTACTGAACTACTCGCTTACGTAATTCAGTTGACCAATAGCTAATCCAAGCTTTACATTAATAGTCCTTCGTAGATTAATAAATTACGAATTATATAAGTAAGACATGATTCATGTAGCATATTAATACTACCACAAATTAGTCAAAAGCAGGACAGTTACAACAATAGGAAATGAAGAATGTGTAGGTTATGGTTCTCTGTTCACTGAATTATAATTCGCCACTAACCACAGCTCATGTAAGTGTAAAGAGTAGAAATACACTTACACTGTATCGTTGTTACTTGACGTTAAACATACAAAAGATAGTTTTCAGAAATACAATAAAGTAATTTACAGATTGGATGAATTCTAATGTCGTTTCATTGATTTGCGTTATTGTTATCATTATTATTCTATGTTTAGCTTAAGTGGAATCATGCTGGTCAAGATTGGTTGATCAGTCGTATGAATCAATCTATGTCAAAATCTTTATTATCATTTATTAAAGCTAAATCAACTTCTCATCAGCAAACAGCTGTTGAACCTATACATACTGATGTTGTTGATAACTACGACAATGATCACCCAATGTTGTGTTATGCTTTAGCATTGACTGTATTACAAAATCCTGTTGAAGGTAAGTGCATATTTGATTTGATTAACTTGTAGTTTTATAGTGCAGAATGTTCACTACCTACATCTTTTGTCTATATGTGCGTATATATATGTGGCTCACTCTAATAGAAAGTTCCATTAGTTCTAGTGGATTAATGTTTAACGAATTATTAACACAGATTCAGAAAGCTTGTTTGACTTTTTCCAGTCACTTGTGATGTAGGCGAGTTATTTGTCTGCCAAACAAAGGACGTGTATACTGTACAGTAGTAGTCTGTTCTGTCTTGCTGTATGGATATAAAACGTGGTATCAGTCTGTGAAGCCATCGACTGTCGATCTAAACCGTACTGGTAGATGCAGACAACCTGTTTTGAGTTCTCTGATTGAAAACATTAGGTGATATTTCTTAGCCTGGATCACAGTGGTGCAGGTTCATTCTTTCTATTTGAACTACCTAGTCTTCTGAGTTGAATGTTGTCATTTAAATGTGGTATGACAACTTGAGCTACCACACACTTTTGTGCCAATCTCTACGCTGATTTCGAATAACTATTTACTCCAATAAAAATGACATTTGCACGTACGCAAAACACATTAGAACCACTAACTTAGTAGATGAATTTTAGTAACCTGATCAAGCTATTCTCAATCTTTTTCTATCTCACCTCGGCATTCAGTTACTCCAAAATATTTATAACCAATGATTTGCAACCTACACATATCTACTACTTTCATATCCCGTGTTTCGCGGTTATAGGTCACTGGAAGTTAGACTTGTGCAATGAGCTCGTCATTTGTATGGTAGATAGATATCTCGCCTACGGCACTAGTGGCAAATACCAAACTAACTTTCTGAATCCATTTCAAGACACTAAACAATCCGAGTTATTGGTGAGACTGTAGTGGTCAGCACAATCAAATGCCTCTTTCCCCATGATCAATCTAAAGGATAACGTACATTGGTTCTGAAGTGACACTTTACATTTAGATGGATAAGAACGCATCTCAAATACGTCTCTTAAATGCATTTACATTGTTACTGAAGAGTTTCTGGATACTTTGAGTTGATAACTGGTTCCCGGTAATAGATCACTTCCTGAAAAGTTAGATACAAAACGTTTAGTTTCCGAGAGTACGTTCATGACATAATTAAACACGAAGGATTAAGAAACAACTCTTACGAATTGATGATAGCTCTCTGTAAGCTCAAATTTGACTAGTATTATTCCGATACTAAGCGTTTTTAAGGTTCATTTATTTCTGAAATATGCCCTTATGGACACTGCCAGAAGACCAGTCATTTAATTCAGTCAAATGCCTCGCTAAGTTATAGAATCACAACTCTTGTCAGATGTATGTATCTGTGCTTTAGAACCTAACGAGGGGTTAATGTTTGCTCGTTATATCCACTTATAGGTCAGAAACGAGTCTAATTTTCTCGAGTTTGCTGTTTTTATAACCTCAGATAGTCTCTGAATGATTTTAGATGCTAATATTCTAAGCACCGTTTTAGTAAAACTGTTTCTTCTTTGGTTATCGAAAAAAGTGTTTCTGTCCTTCTTTAGAAACTAGAATACTTAATGATTGAAACCAATCAGATGAGATTATGTTTCACTCTCATATTTTACCTAATATATTAGTCAACTTACTTGCTGTCAATAACTGGAAATTGTAAACCTTTTCTAAGATTCTTCATATCATTTAAACAGACTAGTAGCTCAGCGAATAACACATTAAAATTGTGTAGCTATAGGCATGGAGTTCGAGTCCGTTTGCAAACATTAACACCGGAATCCAGATATCGTTATTGTGTTGATAAAATTTATAACAACATGGGATTATTTTAATTGTTTGTTTTCTGCTATTTCATTTATTCAATGTTTGTTTATATTTTCTTCTTTCTTTACAAAACAATAACACTAGGTGATGTAAATATCACACGATATGCACCAAATAATAATATTGTTCATCAACCAGCTGAAGTGAAAACACGTGAATTCTACGCTTTCTCGTATTATTTTGATTTAGCTACTAGTGCTGGTTTAATACATGAAAATACTGGTGGATTTCTTACAGTAAATGATTTTCAACATGCTGCCGAAAGAAGTAGGCTTTTTTATGTTCACAATTTTTCTTGTCTTAATGTCACCTTCCAATGATCTTCATAATAATCTCTTTCATTATTGTTGTTGACGTTGTCTTTTCGTACTGTTGGTGATTTGAACCGATATCATTATTGTGTCAGTTCAAGACTACTTTGTAACTCTGGAATTCAACGGATGATTTGATGAGGTAGAACAGTTTTCTTTTACTGTTTAACATCTGTTAGTATATCACAACTTCCTTAAGACAGCGTATCGCATTGACTTAAAATAGGAATCAGCAGCAATCTGACTGTAGTTTACCGTTGTTTCAGTGCAATTATGCATAGATTTTTTGTCTTAATGTATGTAGATTGATCTTACCTGTTATGCCATCCCTAGCATTCACACAATTACTCAGACTTACAAACTGTTCTATTACTGCCGACAGTATATCCCGAAGGGTGAGAGTAAGCACAGATTCCTGCCAATCTTGGAGATGTACTTTGCAATTAAAAGGCCCAGAATTTATACCATACCTATAGACACTTATTACTAACTGATGAAGCGTGATTAGGGTGGCATATATATTGCCACGGTGAGACCATATAATCTTTAATGTCGAAACGTCTTTCACTAGGTCAAAGGTCAATACCACTACTATCGGTGCACTTGAAGAAAAATTCACATGATTGGGTGACTGTGCATAACCCCTTATATCTGGGTTGGAACAGTAGTAAGAGGTGGTTTTATGCCCTGTTTCTCCATCAGAGGTGATTTCGTACGGATCCTTCAAGATGTTAGTAAACTTTTTAGCCACACCTTTCTCCAACACAGTCCCAAATCAGTGCTTTTCAGCAAATCAAATCGAAAGTCAGTAATTATTTCTACACAGTAGCTACTTATGTTGTATTTTATGAGTTTTTCTTATGCGAAGCAGCAAATTTGCTTTGTGTCACAAGCCACCCATCACACAATGTTTTCATTAGCAGGAAAGTTTATTGATAGGTTACACAGTTCGAGTGTACCTGCGTAATATGCACGTGTTCATACCTCAATTTACCTCCGCTTATTTACCCAATAATCTATGACCTCTTTAAGAAGTATACCAGTAAGTCTTCAAGCTACACTCCAAATATGAGGAGGGGAGGGTAATGATACTACTAAGTTCACCGGCCCAATATTAGTAGAGTACGGTCCAAATGGCGACATAGTGGGTTGAAGCCAAATGTTTTATTCACTTACTATATGATATTTTAATATCGTTCTGATTGTAAACTTCCACTTGACTTACTAACTGTCTCTATATACCTTACTGGGTGTTAATTATCACAAATTATTCATTCAGATTTGTACCATGAATGTGATAATTATGTATATATTCCGATATTCTATTTGTATTCTTGTCGTTTATAAGTCTGAATTTTTCTGAATATTCAGAGGTGCTTGTTTGATCTCTGTGATGTTTTGACTGGTAGTTTAAGGAATTGATTATAATTCTGCTTAGGTTATTGTTCTTTTTTGTATATACATCAACTTTGTTATCGTGACACATAAGCAGAGAATGTCTATTGCACGAAATCACTGTTTCCGGTAGATTTCGGTTTGAATTCCGTTTTTTGCGCTATGGATCTTGTAATGATAGGGAATATTTGTAGCTCAGAAGCATAGTTTTGTTCATACCATGTTCTCTAAGCTGGATGGTTTGGTTGCGGGACTTTCATTGTAACTCTTGAGAATTCCGTTTGTGCCAACTTCTTATAAAAGTGAGCTTTGAGATTTTTTCGACAAGTAGCTGACAGCTTTGTTCTGTCGACCATGAACTTGATTGGTTGCTGGTAGGACTTTCTCTTACCTCTCGACCTCTCTCTTAATTTGCAGTACTTATAGGTGTTTGTTATTTTTCTAATTGGTTAATAAATTGTATCTATTTCAATATGTTTGGTGATTGCTTATTGACATGAGTACTAAGCTTCGACATATCTCCTTGTCTTCTTTGTGCTTCATTTGTTCAAAATCATGGCGTTTTCCAACAAACAGATCATCCTACCGTATGTAAAAGGTATATCAGAAATTAATACCAGATTCTTAAGGTCATTAGGTGGAATAAATATCGCTTATATGTTAACAAAGTCACTTCAGTGCATTCTATGCAAACCAAAAGACTAAATAACAAAAGAAGACATGCAAAACCTTACCTATGAAATAAACTAATGTGATTGTCTGTAACATTATATAGAATCCGAACTTTTCATTTCCATCAATTAGCCCTCAAACACCATGATATACTTTCTCTTATATCACCGCATGCGGACAATTATAGGTGCATTTCAATCGGAAAGCGTTTTGAAGGAATCATAGACCAAGAATATTTTAGAAGCTCAATACTCAGGTTAATCGGCAACCATTGAACTTATGGAAATAGAGACAGTTTATTAACCAATTAGAAAGTAATGAACAACTAGAATGCTACGAATCAAGTCAGGAAAGAGATTCAAAATAAATGTGTAAAACATGTTAGGATAACTCAGCGACATCCAATTAAATTCTAGGTCAACAGAACAAGCTGCTTGTGGCAAAAATGTTATAACTCACTTCTACCGTAAGTCTACGGTGATGAATTCGTCCAGAATGATGACGGAAGCTCTGCAACTAAACCAATCGGCACAGAAAACGCAATTTAACCGTAACTCATCCTCCTAAGCTACATACTTTCTCTACCATTGCTGATAGATTTCAATATCCGCTCCCCTTCATCCCCTATATTTCCAACTTTCATTTTTCTTGGTCATTTTCATAGTTTGTCGTAATCCAGACCCTAGAAAACCATTCGATTGTATGGATCTAAGTTTCATCACTGCACTATTACATAACGGTTATGGATTTCCATTGGATAAAAAAATTGGAGTAAGTTTCGTGTTATAATCAGAATATAAATATTTTGTAGTTGTTTAGTGTAAATTAATTTAATTTGCAATTTGAAAATGTTATAAACATCAGTTCAATAGATTATTCAAACAGCCAGCTCGGTTATTGAGGCATTTTACTTTCAACTGAAAGGTTGCAGATGTAGACCTTTCTTCACTCACTTTAATTTGAACTACTAGCTATTATCGCTAGCACTGTTACAATTAATGTCCTACTCAGTGCCAATTAAATTAGTCAGTACGTAGTTTGTAAGGAAATCCACTTAAAAGTACTATATTTTCTCATCAATGAGAAGTTTTATGCCAGAACTCGTCATGTTGATTTGTAGCTCATCTGAATATTTCGACTCCGAGATACAAAGATGCGGTGTTTGTCGACCGAAGGTTTACTGTCAAAAGTATTGGTTATTTACAAAAATAATCAATATTTAAGGTTTATTTAACAATGATTTGCCACATTTAGAGGCTTAGAATTATTGATTTAGCACTTGGCACGTCAACATTCCAGATGTTTCTAACGAATTTTGATTTTTATCTTGATATAAATGGTTTAATTTTCTTTCTCAGTCACTTTCCATCCGATTCTGTAGTTAGACACAGGTTCTTAGGTAAGATGATAAATATGTCGACCTTGATGTGAAAATTCCCAGTCTGAGTTGGTTGGGACTGCTACATTTGCCCATTCACTGCTTACACTGCTATTTGCGATGATGGCTGACGTAGCAGTAGGTTAGGAGAAAACTAGGGTTGGCAAATTGAACATGGTCTCTCTGACTGTTAGTTTAAGCTGTATTCGTTGTGTAGACTAACTGGTAGGGGTCCTCGCAGTCATCGTTTTCAATTAGTTGGTGATATTGAGTGATAGTGTACATTCCTTCTTTGTATTCTTCTGGATGTTCTGTCCTACTATTCCTTCCTTGTTGAATTACATTGTGGTATTAATCTTGTTAATCCGATACTGCTGTGTAATTGTAGCATCCCAATTAGAGCTAATTTTCACATATAATCAGGCTGTACTTTGTGTGGGGTTGACTACAGTCACGTGCTATATTTAGCAACTATCAAACAGTACTCATGTAGTTGAAAAGGTTTCTTTACCGATATAGAAATGTTGAGTTGCTGAAACCTTTCATATATTTCTGTCCTGCGAGTTTCTATGGGACAGGAAATCTAATTATCTAACTGAATTAAGCAATCTTTATAAATTATCATATTTGTGCTTTTCGGGATCATGCTACAAACACACGGACTAATTGTTCACATTATAAATATTATATCTTACACTCACATACATACTACGAACCACATTCACAAATAATCAATTGTGACCTAAATGATCTAAAATTAATATGATCACGCTCATTTATGAATACTAAGTATCTTAGATCTAGTGTTTTACTCATACTACGTAAATTTCTATTTAATTAAATAAGGCCATTTATTTTTCTATACAAATCGTCTTACACTAAGTTATAGAATGTCATTTGTTCCACTGATTAGTAGATTAGTATGCACTGTTTCTCGCTTTCTAAATACAAAATATTACTTCAGGACTGATTAATCTAAATCAACACCTATTAGGGAATGAAGCAGTTGATGACGTCTGATTTTTTTGTCTCTTAACTAATAAAATAAGTAGTTACAGTTGATTTTGTGGGGGGGGATTGGTTTTAATTTGCTTGTATTTATCACAAATTGATCTTGGCTGGCTGTCTTCACAAACCAGAAAACATTAGACGGATTTTTCGTTCCAGTTTATCACTAATCGTTACCTCGCCAAATCACATTGTCTAATACTATTTAATGCCAACCTAGTGATATCTACGGTTTATCGTTCCTTGCGAGATTTATGCGGTTGTGACTGCTCACTGCTGCATGGTTTTCACTGGTATCCAACCGAGATCAATCTGTAATGAACATTAACGACAAACAAATGATTATTGTTAAGATAGTTTTCGTTAAAAACTGACCTCATTTGTGGAATTATTATAATAAAACCAAGAAGTATTTGTATTGAGTAGTAATTTTTATGTTGTGTCGCGAATCGGCCTAATTTGGTGGCGATCAAAATTCAGTGATCTGAACTAATTAGTTGTTATTCTTTTTTGTCACGTTTATTAGATGTATGATTATTTCTGGAAAACTATTGAATCATCATATCTATGCAAAAATAATATGCTAGTGGTAGTTTCTTTTAACTAACCTTAGTTGACTATGACATGAAATACTTTAAGTTGCCAATACTGTGTCCATGAACGCAGACATAGCCACCATTTTTCGTCAATAGTCGTGTTCCTTGACTAGAAAGTCGCGTTTGACTCTTTAGATCGAGAGACACTGGCACTGTTTATCATTGAAAAGCATACCTGAAAGTACATTAATCTCGTAAAGTCTATCTACTCGAATTCGATTGGTGGAGTTAGATTATGGTAAACTGTCACGAGGATTGCCAATCTTAATTGGTATTTGTCATGTTTGCCCCTTATCCCCCTCTTTATTTAACTTAACCATAGATGTCCTCCAAAGGTCACACTTTGACTTTTCGAGGATTAGTCTCCTTCCAACAAAATCACCTATCGACTTAGAATACTCAATTGATCTAGTCCTATTCGGTAAAGACACTGACAATATATGCAGTCTCCTGAACATCTTGAATAATACCAAAGCATATTTAGGATGAGTTTCTCTTCTTCAAAATCCAAAATGTTACTGCAGGACTGGTCTGCATCGTCGCCTAGATTAGTCATAGAGAGTGAAGTAGTTGAGTACGTTGACCACTTCACTTATCTCGGATGTCTTATTGCCCTTAGTGGGTTGGTGTGTGAGGAAATCTCATCCGCAGTTCAGAAAGCTCGTTCAACTTTACCAACCTACGTTATTTGTAGTATAGGCGAGATATCTGTCTTTTAACGAAAGACCGAGTGAACTATGCAGAAGTCCACTCTGTTCTAACATGGATGGGAAACATGGACTATGAAAATAGAAAATATACGTAGTGTTCAGGTCTTTGATCATAGAAATATTCGTAGTATCGCCCGTATATCATGAAATGACAAATTAAGTAATATTGATGTTTGAGGCTCAGTACTAGGATAGATGGCAAATCAGTCGATGAGGTCGTAAACCTTCATGGACTGTGACAGTTGGTACATGTTTAATTTATCCCTTACTACCACCTAACTCGATAAGGAATGCTAACTGTTATAGAAATAGGATGGAAGAGAGGTAGGGGCGGCCGAATCAAAAACATAGCATTAGTTCTGGAAGTCACTTCCTACTGGTGTGAGACGTTTTGGTAGATGCAGACTACCTGGTTGAGGTCCGTGCGAATCCCGTAATGAATGTTTAGAGACTCTGGGTGACATGGATCAGAATCGGTCACAGTTGGACAGGCGGATTCATTCAACTGCCGTCCCTTAAATAATATGCTTATAATTATTTTGCACCTTCCACCCTGGGCCATATCCGTTATGCCCAATCTTCTCATTGTCATTATTTTTGTTACCGTTGAAGTAACTACTACTACTGATTTAGTGTTAATCTTACTGTGTTTCTGGGATGTGGAAACTTGGGCTGATACACTCATACGCCAGGTTCATACATCGTTTTTTGTGAATTATATTCAGGTATTGATCTTGTTTGTTTTATATTGTCGTGGTAATGTGGCGTTTCAGTTAGGAATACTGGCCGCACATTTACTAAACTCTACGCTATTTATGATTGATTTGTTCTTTCTTTTATAGTTTTTCAAAAAAGTCAATTCCTTTGAAATCAATTGGAGTCTTGGTGCCTTATTTTCAGAAATGTATCATAAGTTACCTATTTGAAAGCTGATATTTATACATGCATATAGTGATAATAATCTGTGTATCGTCATCTTATCACCCCCTAGTTGTACCGATCAGATCTTCCTTCATTTGACATTTTCATTTTTTAACCTCCTCTTCTTATTGCTTAGCTTAAAACAATATTCATTTTAAACCTACTACTTTTTGTTTTTTGAATAATCCTTTCTGTAATATTTATTAATTCAGAGTCAAATTGTTTTGTAGCGAGTTGGGTTGTTAAATATTTGTTTAGAGGTATTATTTACATTCATGTGAGATTTTATACTTTTATTGTTTATTCACTTAACATTATTTGTATTCAACTGAGTTCATAATAGATAAGTTTATGTTGTGAATCTACTAGAAGTTACTGTTGGCTGTTACCAATGTTTATCTACAGTGCTGAGATTGTTCGTTTGTCTGTTTGGGTAAAAAAATTCTTATTCAATCACTGTTTTGTTTCCTATGTACAACTTAACTACTAAGTAATTCCATTAATCATATCTGATTCCTAGCGTACTGTCCTTAAATATCCACATAATGCTTACCATTACACGTACTGTTTCACCATAGTTTGTTATAAGTTATTAGTTTGAGTGAATAATATTAACGAAGATTAATAACAAGATCAACAAGTATGTCTTTGGCTATTTGGTGTGTTGCCACGATATCCGGAAACACTGAATCGTAGGCTTCTTATTCATAGTCTGCGTAAGTTCTAATTGCGTTTAAATTACTCAATACCACATTTGGTGACCAAAGCTGGCCCATACATCCGAATAAGGGGAGCCAGTCAACCAATAGACTAGCTTATATTCGGTCAGTGGCCAGTACTTTATCATTTGACTTTCAAAGGTAGAAATTTCAACTTCGAGCTCAGTGGGTATTTAGATTTAAAAACTTGGAAGTTGTGACTTTGGAGTCATCAGAGACTAGTTGGACTAACGAAATTCGAAACACCATCAAGAGTGTCTCTTCTGGGTTTCGATGTTTGTTTTCATTTTTAAGTTTGCCTAAAACTAAAGCAAATAACTAGGACTTCTTTTTTGTTATTCCCTGCATCTTAGGGTGACCCATATTTTGTTGGTTCGGACGAGCGGTCTCAGTAATAGCACGTGTCCTCGAAGTCGTTGATAACAGTATGCTGTGCGGACATGGAGATATAACGAGATGTTGAGGCAGGGTTACACTCGTTGGCCATTATGTTAGTCGACTGGAGGATTACTTGTTGGTAGTTCCGGAGTGTTCTTGCACATTTTCTGTACTGAATGGCAAGGAAAAGTTAGAAAATCAAGACTGAGTCTACAGTTATGTGTTTTGTATATTGTTATTAGATCCTACCCATAGGAGAGAGGAAATAAGTTTAGCTTGGTCAATCTGTCGTTGCTGAAAAGCCTCGGGACTTCGAAAATTCATCTAGTCGCAGTCTTTTGAACCTTTTCTTAACACTTCACTATCTTTAGACAAAATTTGGCAGCCCATTTCATGTTTTGGTGAGACAAACACGGTAAATAAAGTTAAAGACATCAGTCGACAACGTAACTGGGAACTGCGCAATGATCGAGTAGTTCTAGATTTTCTGACAGCCAACACATTACAATGTGTTGATATTTTCAAATCTTCAATAGTGACGGATCTTAAGTCGTTTGTCTAGACGACGGGAGACACGGAGTGTTTCAGTGGTTATGTATTTATACCATGGTGCTCCGTACTTGACATATGCACTTTTTAGGGCCAATCACCAGGTGTTAGACTGTCCTAGTGCCTTCCGCTGTGCAAGGTACTCCACATCTGATTTTTGTTAGCACATAAACTTGGTAGGCCATTTATTTACAGCAGTAACAGCACGGTCCGGAAGAGTATCATGAGAAAGTCCACCAAGTGCTACTTCCAGCTGATCAACTTAGAGTCGGCCTGTACTTTGTTTCCATAGTAATAAGTTGTCTTCAATTGCGATATTATGCAACTTATGCGGCATCCTTAAGTGATGATGTATAATTACAATTTTGACAACGTCGATTTGGACTGCATTGATCAGGATCTTCCTATTGTTTTTGAAATGCCAAATTCCAGGTACCACTAATAAGTGCTAGGAAAAAATAACTTGTTTTAAGGTCTTAACGCTTTTCAATAAAAACAGTGTGTGTTTATCTTAATACTCGGATAGTGGCTTCTGAAAATTCTTTTCTAAAATCCCAACTATACTATTAGGGATTCGAAATCCTTGAAAATACAATTGTTCGCTTAATCAAGTTGCATTGTTTTTGTGTAGGCATGATTTACAAACTTGCATCACATTAATGTGACTCACTGTGACTTATACTCACAGAGTATTTTTGACAATATTTCACTGTATTAATAAAATGTTTATGATTTCATTTCGATGAGGTCACTATAAATATACGAATATATTGTGCATAATCGGCTCGGCCTCCCTTCATCTTACTGGAATAAAGTGTGCTGACTACTCGTGTTCTGTCTTCTAAGTTTGCGACTAAGAGGGGTCAAGGCGTTTGAGTACTAATGTTGTCCGTAGCTAGGTAAAATCATAAACTACGAAATTCAATTTTGTGCTGCATACTTATTTTGGAGATAGGATTGACTGGTGTTCTTCCAGTCACTTGGTAGTCAACTTTATAAATAGATTGTGTCATTGTTACTTACTATCAATACCTGTTTTCATTCCAGACAACTCACCTTCACTAGGATCAGGTAATATGGTGAGCCACCAAATCGCATTGGAGGACTTGTGTTAGACCTACCTATCTACCAAGCATGTGTAAGCGCATCCACCTCATACTGAGTTACTAAAACTTTCGTTGCGTGCTTTTTTAGTGGCGACTGATTTCTAATTAAAGCTGGTTGTTTCAGATCGTCATTAATGCCTATCCTATACATAACCTTTGGTGTCAGGTTTGTAGGAAGTTCGTGGTATCATATTTTGCACTCAATACACTGTGCTACTATCCAAAGAATATTAGTATCATAGGCGTCGAAGATAACTGCTTTAAAAATTGCTTTTCATTGTTTAGGTATGATTAATAAGAAAACAAAATTGATGAAAATTTAACGGACGAAGGGGCTAAAGGTGGATTCCTTATATAGTAGATAGTTTACATTAAAAAGCTTGCGAAAAGCCCAACACTGAAAGGTAACTCATGAAGAATCCTAAGAATCAAATCCTGTATGTTCAAATGATAAAAAAATTACAGAGTCAAGAAAAGGGAGTACTTAGAATTTACTCTATATCTTTATATGCTTTTCTATCGCGACTTTCAGCTTTGTCCATTGACCGTACCAATCATTATATTGTTTTTAATATTGTTTTGTACCTGAGGAGTTCAGTGATACATTGCCATCAGTTTCGAACGCCTATCAATTGAAAGGTGGGACATTTGCAAGCTTATTAAATTGAATATTGATGGGGCATTCTGCCTTTTACAAGAATTACGTTACGTCGCACTGTTTGGCACACTCGATCACTAACACTAACAACTTGTAGTTTCAGTTATTGGATTGTCTTTACGTAGAGCCAGCCCTTTAACGACCTTGTTAACAGTCTTATTTTCTTAATTTAAGTGCACCTGGTTTGCTTCCCGAAATTCAGGATCTGTTATTTTATCCAATTTCTTTCGTTAGAGTAGTAAGTTGAGTGACCTGTAAACTTCCCCCAATGTGTTTTCTTGTGGGGATCTAGCCTTTCCTTATAGTGCTCATACCATTTATTCAGGTTTGGCATTCTTTTCACTAACTACTTGATGATAGAAACGAAATCTCAACTTAAGTAAATTAGATCGTAGTCTGAGGGCCTTTTTATGATGGCCTCGGAGAAAATTGGTCGTACATAGAGTAAACAAATAATACAAGTTTGTACACAGGCTAGTGTTTAAAATTTGGGAGTCTAACAGGAGGTCGTCTATCATTCTACGATAATGCAATGGAAATGCGTCCAAACGATGTAGTGACTCCTCGTAAGGTTTGCTGGTGAGTTCTGCTGCTGACTTAGTGTTAATTCGTTAGACCCGCTCAATAGTATCCGCACCTGTGAATAGATGTGGATTAACTGCTCGGAAACAATATTCTAGATGAGGACTTATATAAGTAGGACAAAAAATACTGAACATATTTACATCGAAACACTCGAAGGCTTTACGAGGCGGCAATAGCTCATGGAATTCTCTGGCTACACCTGCGTTGAAGTTTTCGACGTCTTCAGATTGTTACTTATGATTAACTCTAAATTCTTTTGTTCTATAACTAATATCATTAGTGTTCCATCCATCGTGTACTGATAGGTATTCCTGTGTCCGATTTGCATTGATACCACTTTAGAAGAGTTAGTTTCCAGCCCTCAGATTTCGGACTATCTGTCTAAATTATCTTGATCATTTTGAAGTTGAGTTTTGTCAGTATCCCGAAGTTTAATGTTACCAGCAAATAGTAGTAACGAAGATTTAATGAGATTGGTAACATATTGACATATAATAAAAATAATAGGGGTTCATTATTGTACCCTATGGCATTCCACTATCAATAGATTTCCATTCAAACGGAGTACCATTCACTCTGAATCTCTGTCATCGAGCGCGAAGATAATCCTCATTGCAAGCTTTCGTTTTCCTTGTTATTCCATACTGAACAGTTCGTGAAAAAGTCCTACATGTGACGCTATCAAAAGCTTTGTTGAAGTCTTTATATATTACATCTACAAGTAGTCGCTTATCGCAAGAAGCCACCCAGCCCGCTCTTGTAATAAGGTGGCCTGTTAATTAGGATCAACCTGAATGGGATCCATATTGTTCTGGCATTATTAAATTATAGATCTCTGTATGTTGAAGCAGCCTATCTCAAATGAATCTCTCTAAAACATAAATGATAACACTAGTTAGACTACAGGTATTTAGTTAGACACAAGTTGTCTTTTCCTGTTTATAAAAATAGGAGTGATTATGGCATCCTTCCACTCTCTTGGGAGTTGGGCTTGAGAGTCATAGTGAAGAATTCTGGAAGGTTCTGAAATTACGTCCTTAAGCAGTAACTGCGATCGCAGACAGACCATCATGGCCTGGTGACTTCCTTGGTACTAGGATCTTGAGCAATCTAAAATCTGTTTCTTGAAACATAGATCACGGTGATATGGTTGCTATACCAACTCCAAGGTTAGTCGAAGTATCGATGCTAATATTCTTCGAATAGATTGGTCAACATTAATCAGTAAATGTATGGCGTGTACTCAGGATAACATTCGGGGATATTGCTAAACCGTTCATTCCATGCTAAATTCCCTTATTACTGTCTCATCGTCTTCCTTGGATCAATAACAACATTCTTCAACTACTACAGCTTAGGAAACACCTCTGGAACTTATTTTTCTTAACAGGTCATGAGGCATTCAAGTCAGAGTGCCTCAGTGTCAGAAACTGATGCAAGGTAGCCATACCGTATTTTGAATAATGGCTTGGGTACTAACTTGTCTTTTTTGTCTACTCCATGTACGACCAATTTTCTCCGAGGCCATCATAAAAAGGTCCTCAGACTACGATCTAATTTACTTAAGTTGAGATTTCGATTCTATCGTCCTTACAATCGAAACTAATCTTCGTTGCTTCTCACGAACTGTAATTCTGTAAAGATCAAATGTCACTCTTGGTGTGTCCACAAGCTTTACAGACACTACCTGTTCTGGTTGAGGGTCGTATATCTGAGGGGTAGCCGTAGTGTATTGTGATGGCTCACTTAGTTTTTTCTAGTCACAAAGAATGTTGGACCTTAGACAAACGAAACAAAGATTGAAACTATGAGCTTAATGTAGCACTGAAACTCAAGACTAAGGGAGTGTTAAAAATAAATGTCTCAATACCGCTAGAGCCAGGTTGGAAAAGGGTTAGGATTATCAAAGCTTAGTTTGACACCACTTGTAAATAATAAATGTTTATCTATCACTATAGTCTATGGTCTAAATTTTCATATAGCATTCTCTAAAGCCGGCCACGATGGTTCAAACACTTTCATTCTTAATCTTTCTCGAAATCTTAAACGTACATTTATTCTGTGATTTCCATTTCATATTCGGAGTGGTTTCATCTTTTTTTTAACTGTGTTAACTATCTTACAATTCATCAATTACTTTTGTCATCCTCGTTCTATTGTTCTGAAGTAGTTCACTTGGAATCAATTCACATCTTTTCCGATCTCAGTGTCGATGACTTTAACTGTTTAAAGTTACTACACGTCAAAATGATCTGATCGAAAGATCGTTCAAATTTTAGTAGTACCAGAATGAATAGTTACTAAAATAAGTTGTTTAAAGTTTACGTAAAAACCAGATGCATGTGATTACTTATTTTACTGAACGTGTTTTAAGCACTTACATATTTATTAATCGATTGATCTTTATCAAATGTCAACGTCTTTTTAATTTCAAAGATCCAACATGGTATCTGTAAGTCTTATTCGTTCAGTTCTATGTGAAACACGTTTTGTGTCAGTAATAAGATTGCATCTTTAAGCATTGTGCATGAAGTTAACCTGTGATTGAGTAAACATTAAATTTTAATCATTATTTTAGATATTGTTTCATTTGAAATGATATTACATATCAAAGATGATAAATCTGATGTCGGACAATGTGCTTTCGATATAATCAAGGCTGTACTTCTAAAATCAACCGAGCGTAATCGGATTGTTACAATCGGTCTGTCTGGTAATTTGATAGTTGATTGTTTACTTAAGTTTCTACCTAACTAAGGTGGAAGTATGCCACATCTCCTTGCACCACATCTCTGCTCCATTTCGGAAGTTAATTGGGGATTGGTTCATTTTTTTTATTGTGATGAGAGATTAGTTCCACTGGATAGTGAAGATTCAAATCATCATAGTTATCATGAGCTGTTCTTCTCGAAAATTAATATTCCATCTTCAAATATTCATACTGTCAATACAACTTTGTCATGTAGATAGCCCGTTTATTGTAATATGTACACTAAATGTTTAGTAGAAGATGCTGCAGTTGATTATCAAAAACAGATTTTGTCGTTCTTTGGCACAGCTAATGGTTATCCACGTTTTAATCTGCTGCTTCTTGGTATGGGTCCAGACGGTCATACGTGCTCTTTATTCCCCGATCATAAATTACTTTACGTAAGTTGGTGTTTTACGGCGCCCTTCGTAAAAATTGCTGAATGTTTTCAGCTTTTTTATATTTACTACATACTATCAACTGAAATGGAATATGTCTGAGTCATTTACTTGGATTAATAAATATTCTGGAACAATGTTGTGTAATTTAATGTTGTTACTCTTCTAAACTTGCAACCTAATTAGGTGTACACGAAGCTACCGCCAAAACACAAGCATGACTGGAAGTGGATAGGTAGACAGTTAAGTAGGAATCTTCACTATTGTTGGCCTTGAATCATATCACTCGATAATTTTAAAACTGTCTACAAAACTTTTATAAAAAGTTGGTAACTTTATCGTTTTATCAAAGCCAAACATCCACAATATAAGTACTGTTATGAAATATGGATCGATATAGTTTGTAACTTTTTCCCATCGAGTGGGAGTCAACTAAAAAGAACTATATATATATATATTATATATGAAAGTAATGATATTTAAGAATTTACGAAGATAAGGGAACACAAATACATCGACTTCGTTGCCACCAATTTTAAGCCACATCACTCCTGAAGCTAGTCCAGTTGATTTAAATTGGTATCGCCAGGGCTGAGGCATTTTAAGTCTGACTATTTTTATCATACATTGTTACCCTGTATTCACTCGTTCTTTTCTTATTTAACTTTTAAATAATACTAGTGGTGATATTTAAATTTATTCGCTCTTCATCTCAAAACTTCCCTATGTGTCCCGATGTAAAATATAGCATCTTCTATTTATAACCAACTGATTATGTTACTCCATATAGATATAACTACCAGGTAAATGTTTGTGATAAGACTGTCTTATCAGCCTCCACTCTAGTTTGAAATATCTGCTTTTGATGTTGAAGAATCTATCAAGTTGTTGACAGTGTAATATAACAACGGTTGACGAACTTTGGTGTTGACGAGTAAGTCACAGATTCCAGCTATACTCTAACTCAACTTGATTTTGGCAACCAGTTTATATTTTTAACTAACACGTAGAGTTGCTTACAAACGGATATATAAATTTGAACTTCCTAAATGATTAAGTAGGGATAGCTTGGCAGAACCTAAGGATGACCAATCTAAAACGTAGCGTCTTTCCATTAAGCTTAAACTGTGTTATTCGATCCAGAATATTTAATCAGACCCCGTACGATCATTGTACCCAGTGATTGGAAGCACTAATTGAATCAGTCCCGATGGTTCAGGTGCATTCACTTTGTTTTTACTCATATCCCTACTCTAATTTTGTTTTGTACCTTTCAACAAATGTATTACTTCTCTATCATACTCTTCATGAATTTTATTTTGATCATCACCTATACTACTATTATTTCTATAGTATCCACTCTGCTGTATCAGTTGGAGTGTGGTACCATATATACTAGGTTCTATGTTGACTATTATATATATATATATACAGACGTTACTTTACCATAGTTCGTTACTTTTGTCTTTTCAATTTTCTTTTAAAAAGTATGAAGATTTCGTTATAGCACCAATTTCTGACAGCCCCAAACCACCACCTGAAAGAGTCACATTAACTATCCCTGTGATTAATAAAGCAGCAAAAGTTGTATTCATTGTCACGGGATCAGATAAAGCACATGCACTAAAGGTAAACTGTTTCCTTTAGCTATATTATTCTTTATACATGAAATTTACAATTATCTATCCTTCATTTAACAGAATATTTGTATGGTCCATTTTACAGTTATAGAGATGATGCAATGAATTCAGTACAAAAGTTTAAATTGCTATTCATTAACATCTAGAAGCAGTTTATCAATGATTTAAACCTATCTTAAAGCACTTTCTGTAATGGCATGGATATGGTTTATGTATGTCACCCTAGCAACTATCATGTTTATGATTGTGTCGTAGCATTGAGTCCATCGATTCAATGTAAACTATGAAATTGTCACCAACTAAACTTACTGATATGATTTGATCTAATAATGATTCCCCACTAAAATCATATAATAGAAAGAAAACTGTCAAACTAAGTCAATATCAGAAACTTAATTATATAAACAGTGTACATGTGTTAGTCCGTTAAGATTGTTTCATCACATCAACACATTGAGAGGAAATACTGAATGAATATTAAAATGGTATGAGTAATAATAATGTTGCTAATAGAGATGAATGAATTCGGCGAACGAAAAATATTGAGTTACTTTGTGTTAGAACGTCAAAAAGCTGTTATGATTGGAATGGTACAACCGATTAATTGGTATGACACGAATTCTTAACAACAAACGTCACTGAGATTGCCGTGTCGACTCCTGCACGTTTGCCCGATGCCCACTAAGTCCGAAGCCGGAATCAGTTGAATACAAGATTGATGAATCAATCAGACAAATCACATTATATCTCAAGCATTGTTTTATGTATACATAAATCAGACCACGCAGCCAACCAATTAAGAAATTAGTATCACTACAAAACAAAGGAGACAATGGTACTGAATTGAAGTGACGTGTACACAACTAACTGTAATTCATAAATAACAGGTGATATACTAACAGAAAATAAGTTAAATGGGAGGAGAGGGCATGTTTACTTTATACACAACTAAAGCAACTGAAAAAGTCTTCTAAAACGTAGTTCTGAAAGTTCGTTATTCCTCTTGAATCGCTCAACATGACACTTTGAAACTCAGGATCTGTAGGTAAAAATAAGAGTAAATGCACTTACACTATTGTCAGTGACTTTAAGTTATCTTAGTCATTGTGTCAGAGTATAAATTGATAAACTAAAAATGTATTTTTTTTTCTAATGAATAAAACAACCTCTTTTATGAATAAATACAAACTAAGTACAAGATGCCCCTATTTCACTGTTTATTTTCTTTAAAATGCAGTTTACATATTATTTAGTTTGATAGTTAATAAATGTAGAATTGATGTTGCAAATTGATTTTGGCTAACTGAATAACTGTTTCATCCTAGTAGAAAAACTTCTCAGCAGTTTGTATCTGTGTCTCAATCGAGAATATGCATTTAAGACTTTCAAGTTTTTCTTTGTACTCTTTAGTCTTTGAAAAATTAGACTGGTATCCAGTGGTTAACTTTAATTGATTCTCAGAATATCCCTTAGTCTAATTCATTACCACTAAGATCTAGAAAGCACAGAGCAGTGATTCCAAAGTTCTGGAGGGAAAACAGGATCAGTGAAGTTTGATAACACTTACCTACCAACGGTAATAAACATGAAGGGGGGGATTGTGTACTACTTGGTCGAAGTCAATAAACGTTTGTCTGCTTCTTAACCCTAGAGTTAAACGTTTACTGTAAAGCTCAGATGTCCTGAACTAGATCCACAGTTAGGAAATAGGTGTACAGTAGCACGAAACAGATATACATTCCCTATAGTTGTCTAACTCACACTGATTTGTGATATTGAATTCAGTAGTCTCCACTACAATTTATTAATGAATTATGCAATTTTCTACACTATTAAACAATTCCTCGCCCATTTTTTTCGTTTAAATCGTTTGTATGATATCACAACCAAGTGTTCACTGAAAACCAATTACTCAGTAATCTTTCTAAAAGTGTTAATGTTTTATACAGCTAAACATTCATAAATTACATATAATTACATATTTCATGTATGTATGTATGTATAATCAACATAGAACCTGTCACATGTATGCATCGGTTCAAGTCGCCATACCACCATGGCACCGCAAGATTAACACCACCACCAATAATTAGTAGAAGTTACTTCAATAAAATAAAATAATAATAGTAACAAGGAGTGTGAACATATAGAATATAATTCAGGAAGCGTAGAAAGAAAGTTATGGAATAATCTAAAGCTCATGATTTAAGGGAGGACAATGAGTGAATGCATCTGCTCCATTGTAACCGGTTCTGGGCCCTGTCACTCAGTGTTTCTAGCCACTGGTCACGGTAGTTGCAAGAACCGCACCCAGGTAGTCTTCAGCTACTGACACGACTCAAATCAGCAGTCAGTGACTTCATGGACTGATCCAATCCTTTAGTTTGACCGCCTCTAACTCTCTTCCATCCTGCTCATATATCAGCCAACATCGTGCGTCGACGCAGACGGTGTTTGGGCATACGTAACATATATCCCAACCACCTCAGTCGATGAAGATTCACAGCCTCATCGACTGATTTACCACATTTGCCATACACCCGTCGTCTGATCTCGTTATTACTTACTCGGTGATCCCAGCAAACATGAGCGATGTTTCGAAGACATCGATGGTCAAAAACTAATAACCTTCGAGTGTCGTCTACCCTTAATGGCCACGTCTCACATTACATATTTCATACTAATCTTACACTAAATATGTATAATTTCAGGTGAAATCAATCATTTCAGTGAAACTTTCATCGATTATATTTCTCAGTAGTTATCAATTAGTTTACTATAGCACACTATGACAAACCACATCGTTTTATTATAATTATTATGGTGTTTAGACAGAGAATACACTGTAGTCTATAAATGTTAAGTGTATTATTGAATTATTACCTTTATTGTTGCTATTGTTTTTTTCTTCCTCTAATTGTAGTCTGTTCATCAAGCAAGTAATCCAGGTCCTTCTATGCCATGTTCCTTGATTCATCCAGTTTATGGTGAATTGATATGGATTGTAGATAAAGCTGCAGCTAGTTTATTGAATACATAAATCATTTACATTCTACATTCTACTCTCTTTCTTGTCGCTTATATATATATATATATATATATATATATATATAAACGAGTGTATGTAATAAATGCTTTTCATTCTTTGATTCGGAACTAAGTGTATTAGGCTAGACTGACATTCGTCGAAAAATTCGTGAACATTGTTAGAAGGTCGTATATTACTCGGTCACTTACTAATATCACGTATCCATAAACTCGCCAGGATCCATCTATCGATCAATTTATGGACCAATTAGGTTATTGTATCTTTCAACTTGCTGACTTAGAATATGCAGATGATATAGTTCTCTTAGGCGAAGATGCTGATAAAATGCAGAATCTTTTGACTACCTTAAACATGAATGTAAGGATGTTTGGGATGCGATTCTCTCTACCCAAATACAAAATGTTACTTCAGGATTGGCTTGATTCGACACCGAAGTTAGTGATAGGGAGTGAGGCAGTTGAATGTGTTGACCGCTTCACTTATCTTGAGGGCCTCATCAGTCCTGACGGTCTGGTGTCTACTGAAATCTCTGCGCGTATACATAAGGCTCGATTAGCTTTTGGGAATTTGAGTAGGCGAGACATCCGACTACTGATTAAAGGATGCGTCTACTGCGCAGTAGTTCGATCCGTCTTACTTTATGGATGTGAAACATGGCCATTAAGGATAGAGGATATTCGTAGGCTCCTGGTATTCGATCATAGATGTCCTCGAAGCATTGCTCGTGTTTGCTGGGACCATTGATTGAGCAATACGTGGGTTAGGAATAGAGTACTAGGTAGATACGGTAAGTCTATTGATGAAGTAGTAAATCTCCATCAGCTAAGGTGGTTAGGACATATGTTACGTATGCCTGACCACCACCTACCTCGACGAGCAATGCTGTCTGGTGTAGGAGTAGGCTGGAGGAAAGCTAGGGGCGGCCAAACCAAAACGTGGCACCAGTTCATGAAGTCATTGACGATTGGGCTGAGCCATGTTATTAGGTGCAGACTACCTGGTTGAGGTCCGCATGACTCACATAATAAATGGTTAGAGACCTTGGGCGACATGGTTCAAAATCGTTTACAATGGCTCAGGTGCATCCACTCCTTGTCTTTCTCTAAACTCTAAGTTTGTGAACTTATCATAATTTTCTCTACTGAATCATATCTTCTTAAATGTTGTCTTCGGTCTCTATTCCCTTCCATGAATACTAACTCTGTTACTACCTCCCCTACTCTGGGATCTGATTCGACAATTTAATCTGCTAATTGAGGCATGGTCACTTGAACTAATGTACGTACGTACCAAGTTCTACGTTGTAACTATCTGTTTGTCTGTCATACTTTGTTGGAGGTGGTGGCTTGGCTTTCGTAATATGTATTCCAACTATCTATGTCGATGAATATTCACTTATAATATGAATTATCTATCTTCCAAACAAAGCGTATTCTTTGTAGCGGTCATCTCTCTATACCATCATATAGATATGGATGAAAGTAAAAGGCATCCATAAACTACTAGTATTTAGTCGAAGTGATCTTCGTAACACTACCAGCGTTCGCTGGTGCTATCGTGTAGGCATTAATGATGTTAGATGCAGGGTAGTAGGGAAGTTGACCCTCCATTTAAAAGTGCCGTAGATCCTCTACATTCAAAGGGTTTGAGATATGTAGTGCTCATGTATAACCACCAGTTGCCTTTATACACGGTGGTGTCTGGCGTAGGAGTGGATTGGAAGAGAAGGTTAAACCAACAAGTGAAATCATTCCATGAAGTTTCCGGACCAAAACATGGCACCAGTCCATGAAGTCATTGGCAACTGGGCTGGGCCATGTTATTAGGTGTGGACTACCTGGTTTGGGTCCACGTGACGATCGTCACATATGGTTAGAGACTTTGAGAGATATGGCAATGGTAAAGGTGCACCTGTTCCCTGTCTTCCTCCAAATTCTAAGTTTCTGAACTTGCTATGATTTTTTTCTTACTGAATCTTATCTCCGACCTCTGTTCCCTTCCATTAATACTAACTCTGTGACTACCATCCGTACTCTGGGATTCGATCTGACAATTTAATCTCTCTCTGGTAGTTGGGGTATGGCAACTTGAACTGATGTACACATGTACGAAGTTCTACGTTGTAACTGACTCATTGTATCTTTAATTGAACGCCAAAAAATTATTTTTTATTTACTTCGAAAGTCATTACTCACATTTGTGTATTGGGCTTTTGGTGGAGCCGACAGACTACAGTTAGTGTTATGATTGCAGATAATAAATATATATGGCTTATTTAGGCTACTTGTTTGAATGACTGTTTGGAATATGAATCGTTGTTGCTTGTTTCTGCTAGATTACAATCTAACTTTGTTCCGTAATAATATAATACCCAACTGTCCTTAAATCACAGTATATCCATTTGGCTTATACACACCTCTAATTCACAGGATGAGTGTATATATTTAAAGTTAGTAAGGATGGATATAGGAGAATTATATTTAAAATGAACATCAGTCTAACAAACACGAAATCAAAACAAGTGGGGAGGAAGAAGTCATTAAAATTTCTGTGTCCAATCATGCTACAACATGCAAACCGTAAAATAATAGATGTACAACCAATTAAACTCGTTAGTTTTTTTGCAGGATATTTGCGGCTACTTTGTCTTTGTTGACCAGATACCATCAGCAACAACCTTCTGTAGCTGAGAATAAACCTACCAAAATCCAGATGAGGAAGAAATTAGGAAAAAACGCTGGAGGACACGTTGAGTAAATCATCACAAGATAAGCACTAACTTGGGATCCTAATCGCCAAAGACTAAGAGGAAGACTCAAGAACATATTGCTTTGGGAATTAGAAACAGACATGAAGAGAATGAACAGCACTTGAGTAGATCAGGGTAACAGGCATTGATTGATTAACAAGTTACACTTTCTGTGTTAAAAGTAAGAGTACTATGCCTCCTTACAAAATAGAATTAGGTTGATTCAAGCTTGAAGCAGTCTTCTCAAAGCCCCAATGCTAACTAACGGTGATAATTTTCTCCTAAACTCTAATTGGTTATTAATGTGTTTCAATGTTTACTGTTGATGATACATGAGAATAAGGCATACTATTGGCCCATTTTTGCAGAGTCGATTTATTTCTACCCATTAGAATAGAAACAACGCTCACAGAAAGCGTAATATTAAATCACCTGTTAAGTAAATATTAGCTCTCCCGGCTCACATAAGTAACAGCAGTACTTTTGACTTTCAGTGGAATTCAATTGTGTTCACTTTGTGAGTTGAATTTTCCAGATAGTAAGAATCCTAGTGGAAAAGCGTGTATTGTGTTTTATTCTAATTTAAGGTTTCACAGCATAGTATATTCATAATGAACATATTTATTTTGGAAATCACATACTACTATCATGTATAGTCAAGTAGTTTGAATAAAACTTTTCAAAATATTCCGTGTTTAAGGTTAATTCATCCGTATTCATTGCTTTACTCGTCTTTCTAACCTTAGAACCATATATCTTACTGAGTTGTGGAGTATCAGGAGATAAAATTTAGCTTATCACTGCCTAATATTGATGTTAAGGTAAAACGCTACTCTTGTAAGTACATTTTTAAGCTACTCACTGTGTACAACGAAGGCGTAATTAATTGGATTGTTTCAATGTATTCAACAGTAAAATATGTTGTTCTCATGGCAGTATGAATTACAAGTTGGCATAGGAGAATACCTATTTCATGCTGTTTTTATGACATTGAAACCCAGTGGTGCATAATTCCTCAACTTCAAATACTTTATAATTAGAATATGTTTGGTTCTTCCTGTTGGTTTGTCATGATCAGTCTCTGTTGCCATGTGTCCATCCTGAGAAGGATTATTTCGATATTGCGATAGTCCACAAGCATTGTTTGAGTTGGATTGTGGCTTGCGAGTGAAATTCAGAACGCGCGTCTCTTCCTATTTGGGATTCTTCAGCTATAAATAGCTTCTATCTGTATAGACTCAGTAGCCTAGTGGTGAACACGGTAGCGTTTTTTGGCACGAAACGGACTGAGTTCGAGTCCCAGTGTGGACATCAACACAGGAGGGTGCCGGTACATTCAGCTGACGAGTCCAAAATAGGACAAAACGCGCATTCTGGATTCCACTTGCTGACCAAAATCCAAATCGAACATATTTGTTGTATCTTATAATCTTATTTCTAATAGTATTAGTGATATGGTTACATTTTTGAGATTATTGCTAATTAACGAAACTATATGGCTTTGTTTCCTACATTTTACTATGTCATTGGAATACAGTTTGAATTGATGTTAAGTAACTGGGAGTAGTCAAGAGGTAACCGTACTTGACCCGGGTTTAATTCTATTTAGCATTCGCTACTAATGTGTCTGCACAGTCTTTAAATAATTGCTTATTTCTAGTGAGTTTGGTCACTGATTACCCAGTTTCCCAGTCTAAACAATACTAGTTAAGAGTGACAGTGACCAAAAGTCGGTGGTCAATAATTGTACTATTCGAAATCACCCGATCTGAATTCCATAGTCTCTCACTGTAATGCATCCTAACAGCCATTCAAAAATTAGTTCAACTAAATACAACCACATAGAAACTCAGGGGTGGTTGATTTTGTTATTCAGAGATATTGAGTACTTGTTGGTCAGAAGGTTGTCTGCAGTTGAATTACCTTCTTTGATCTGGGTGGTTTCACTATTTCCTAGATAACATTATAACTAGATAAAAGTGATGTATGAAAGTTTCTCTACATGTGATCAATAGTTCATTCTGTTTGATTGAAATACTTGTTCAGTCACTGGTCAATATGTTATCTCAATTATATTTCTCCTTGATGTCATTCATTGTGTTACAGTTTGTTTACGGTTTTTTTCTAATTGGTTGATCGACTGATTCTATTTCAATGTATTTATTAGATGTTGACTGAGCTGAATGCCAAACCTCTTAGATTTCTTTTGCCATCCTTGGACTTCCTCCTACTAAATTACTAACGTTTAATCAGTCGAACAGTTGTCCCCTTATTATCTACATATGTATATCGTGATGTCTCTGTTGTCTCTTATTCTAGCCATTGATAAATAATAACCTTGCCGGTACCAATGCAATGCCTAAGGACAACAAATACTGTTGGACTTTTTCTGTAGCTCTTCCTCGAGCAGAAATAGGAAGAACATATGATTGATGAGCCAATCAGTACAGGTTGTATTTGTATCCATATTTTTCAAACACTATTCAACAGACTAATTAGAACAACTGTATCCACACCCAATGACATTGCAAAACAGAGTAATAGGTATATAAATAATCAGCTCCAGTTTATAACTAAAAAGCGATATAATAATAGTTAATAGGTTAAACGATAGGATAAGAGTCATGTCACTAAAACCTTAGTTACAACAACTGTACGGAGCTCCAATCAAGTAGTCTATATTTACTAACATGATTCAAATTAGTAGTCATTGACTTTATAGGTTGATGTTACATTTTAGTTTGAAAACCCTTTTAACTAGTTGCCACATTTTGATTATGTATTCTCTGATAATCTTGAATGATACTTATTTTAGTTGTATAAACAACTGACAACAGATATTTCTATTTATTTCCGTAAAGTGTCTATATTCAACTACGAAAGATTTGTGTAGAGTACATTAACGACAATTGTATGTTAACGGCAAACGCCTAACCATCTGCTCCACTGGGTCAGCTTGCATCCAATGGTAGAATTCCCACTTCCATCAATTTGTGATATATAGCGCGACAACCATCCATTGTCATTGGTGATAACTGTTTCACACATGACAAGTCTGAACTTCACCATTCACGACTTCTCACTAGAGCTTCAGGAGCATCCTAGATTTGGTAACTAGTGAGCTTATTATAGTTCGATTGGAATGGTTATTTTTGTGTAGATTGGCTATTTATTTTGATTGAATATGTCACAGATTGATGTTGGTAGGGTACCATTGACAATCAATGATCGTCGAACTATATATTACAAATTGATGGAAGTGGGAATTCTACCTTTGGATGCCGACCCAGTGGTGCTGATGGTTAGGCGTTCGCTGTCAAACCTGAAGCCTCTGGTGTGAAATCTGTGGTGCGCACCGCTGAGGAGTTCCATACTAGAACGAAATGGCTATCCAGTGCTCCCTGGTTTTCAATAGTACCCTGCCAACCTCAGTCTATGACATATTCAATCAAAATAAATAACTAATCTCCACAAAAATAATCATCTTAATTGAATTGTATGTTACATAATAATCAACTAGTCTATTTTTAATTTGTTAGACTAATACTTTAGACTAGATGTATATCAAAGACGTTGTCAATTATTCACTATTTTACTTAAGTAAATTACTACAGGATAAATTGAAGTGTCTTTTTTAATAAGACAGATGTACTTGAACATGTAGGCATATTGTAGTATCTGTTGTATGTTTTCTGTACAGTTAGATTACAATACAGAACTATGTTATCATGCATGAAATAAACTTTATGCATTAAACAGTGTTTACAATCAACTCTGTTATATGTGTTACACATGACATACTAATGAGATTAGATAGTTTATATGCTTTACTAAGGTTATAAGTTGAATAAGGAATTACGGATGAGAAGTACTAATGAAGCTGAGAGAGATGGAAATTTATTATGCCTTTGACATATTCACACCGTGATAACATCATCTGAGTCAAAATGAAGGATGGTATTAATATCAGTTATTCATTGATGTTATAAATTTCCACCGTTGAATGATATCTTAACGGTCTAAGAGTTAGGTGGTTACTACGAAGCTTGACGTTTCTATCCCCAGTACATACATCTAGCACCCATTGATGAGGATTCTCATGGTAGGATGAAAGGCTATCCAGTTTCCATTGGTTGTCGAACTCATTCCATCAATCATTTTACTTTAGATGATTAGGAGGCTTTAGCGTTCGTTATAGACAATTGGAGGATTATTATAATTAATACTATCATTATTAGTCACAACTACTGTAGATTGTTAAAAGATTTTCACATACTTAGTCATTTACACAACATCATCGACTAGGTCCCGTGAAGATTAGAGTTAACATGTTGACTCTAGATGTCACAGATTGGCCCAAAATTAGCTACTACAGGTAACTAGGATGTAATTGATAGTCTGTACTTCCTAGTACGAAACATTTTGAAACGATAGAAAAGAATTGAAATTCATGGAGGATTTTAGCAATGTTGAGTTCCGTGAAAGGGATGTTTCAATTGAGAAGTTTCTAATGTTCTTCATGGTGACATAAATAGTATTTACTCCAAGTAGACGAAATCATCGATATATATATTAGAATGCCTTCAAGAGTGTTTGATAGCTTGTTCTCTTAATCAGACGGGAGATTTGAATATAAATAATAAAGTCTTTGGGATATTAATGACTGGGAAGTAAGTTTCTGAATAACGCAGAACTCTATGTGCGTTATTTTTCCCTTGTCGATTTACAAACAAGTCAACCAAAAGCTTAATCTATAGGTTTTAACTTCTGTGAATATTGAGGTAAGATTGGACATCTAGTCACTGATGTGCAATTTGAATGTTTATTTTCGTAAACATAGGACTTAATCCCAACCTCATTGAAAAAACTGCTTGCGTTTATGGCTGCCAACTCTGGAAAGACATAAATTTACCACGAAATGTTCACTAACAAAGTACCATCTGAATGCCACATGGCCAACTGAAAGCACATAAACCAGTTACTCCCATCAGGCTGGTATTGTCAATAGTGAACTCTCTCATTCTTAAATTCGTCAGTTTGCTAGTAAATCAGTTAGAATTACCTTGCTAAAAGCCAGCTTTGAGTTATTTATAGTTTAGAAGACATATTTTAGTCTACTATAGTGTTGATTAATGCCATGATCTATGATATATTTTAGTTTTATATGATGTATCATTAGTGTTTTCTACTATCCCAGTTAAAGAAACAATATAAATTATAAGTCAGCACACTGATCTTCATCCATTACCAAAGGATATGTTCAGATAGCTCATATTAATGTATACTAAAATGTACAATCACAATTTAACAATATCGTATATCATTAATTTGATGAAGTCTTCATGGAAAGTCAATTGGTTCCGATTTATACAGTCACTTCATAAGTAACATTTAAAAAGATATAAATGAAGACTATAATTAATGCGATAGAATTGTATGTTAGACAAATTGATAATACATTTGTTACTTGTAAACATTACAACAAAGTGTATTGTTATATACAGTTTACTATGGTACATGAATACAATAGCATATTTCACTTCATGACTATCGTCTTTCAACAAGAAAGAAACGGCTGACTTCAAAGATCTATTCATCAAAGTGTTACATGATGTGGGGGAGGGGTAATATTTGAATTTCAATAATTTTTACAAGTAACACTATTCAGTGGTGTGTACAAATTATATTGAAAGGAGAAGATTGTAAAGAAATTAACCATAGTTAAATATTTCTGAAGTAAATATATTGTGGCCTAATCTCCGACAAATTACAGAATGACGATGTTGTTTGAACCAATACCAGCGGTCGATGATACAAAAACTAATTATCCCATGCCTATAAGTCAGCCCCAATTCTACTAGTTCTAAACTAGTTAAGAAAAGCACAAGATTGTCTATCCAACAAGTTTCAAATTTGTGAATTATGTTTGAAACACTTGTTTATATACCTACAAATCCAGACTATGTAACCGATTAATTAGAGTAAAATTAATAACAACTTTGGGTGGTTTATGGAGGTTGGTATTAGACTTATTTGTTTCTATTCGTTACAGAGTGATGTTACTTGAGTACCTCTGAAAATCAAGGATCTATGGATAGCTGTTTCATCCTAGTATGGAACTCTATCTATATTCACGCTTGATTCCGTTAGGGTATCAAACTCAGGACCTTCAGGTTGACGGAGGCTTAACCTTGTGATTGATATTGGATTATCGTCGCGAAATATCACAAACGAATATTAGTAAAAACTCTACCACTGGACACTAGTTCAGAGGGTTAAGCGTTTGCCAATCTGAAGGGCCTGAGTTCAGTCCCCTGGCAGAACCAAGAGTGCGCACCGATAAAGAGCCCCATACTTGGTGCTCAGTGGTACCCAACTAATACCAATCTATGACTAATACAAACAACTAAACAAATCAACGACATTAATAATTGGCAAATGAACTAAAAAATATACAAATAATCAGCTCTAGTATATGAATATAAAATCACCATAGTAACGATTTCTAGTTCAAGTAAAAGCTTAGAGAACTGGAGTAATAGGTAAATAAAGTACTCAATGAACATGTAATTCGAATAGAAAGAATAAAACCACTGAAGAATAGTTTTGAAAGTTTTTTATTTCTTACCATAATTGTTTCTTTTACCAAAAGGTTAAACATAGAAGTTCATCAGGATATAAGAAAAGACGACAAGGATAAAAAGATTAGTATGTACTATCATTGAGAAAAACCTAATCTTTATATAATTTAAATATTATTAATATAATTAAATAGTTGATATGATTTAAGCAGTTTACTGAAATGAACTTCCTCATTTTCTAAATTAGTTTCTCTTTATTCAATAAATAATTCATTATGATAAACAAATTGCCACCTTGTTTTTCCTCCCATTGAGTTGATCATTTCATACCAATGTACTTACATTCGAAGAATATTAAAAAAGGTCTTACTCCAACAAAGTCTACTATATGATGCTAGACTATAAGACCAATGTATTGTCATCAATGCCATCGTTCATAACCTATCTGATAGTGAACACGAGATTGTTAATTTAAAATCTTTCGAAATGGTCAATGTTTAAACACTGTCTAATTTACAATAGTTTGTCTAAACCATAGTGGACATAGTAAAAGGGCAATTAGAAAGAGTACGGTATCAATCAATCAATCAATCAATCAATGCCTGTTACTCCAAGTGGAGCATAGACCGCCCACCAGCATTCTCCAGCCAACTCTGTCCTGGGCTTTCCGTTCTAGCTCTTCCCAAGTGCTGTTCATTCTCTTCATGTCTGTTTCCAATTCCCGACGCAATGTGTTCTTGGGCCTTCCTCTGTTTCTGTGGCCTTTAGGATTCCAAGTCAGTGCTTGTCTTGTGACACAATTTGATGGTTTCCTCAGTGTGTGTCCAATCCATCTCCAGCGTCTTTTCCTAATTTCTTCCTCAACTGGAAGTTGATTAGTTCTCTGCCACAACAGGTTGTTGTTGATGGTATCTGGCCAACAGATCCGAAGAATCCTACGCAGGCAGTTGTTTATAAATACTTGTAACTTCTGTAGGGTACTTTTTGTAGTTCTCCAAGTTTCAGCTCCATACAACAGGACTGTCTTCACATTTGTGTTGAAAATTTTGACTTTTATATTGACTGACAGTTGGTTTGAGTTCCAGATGTTTTTCAGCTGTAAAAATGCTGCCCGTGCCTTACCAATCCGCGCCTTCACATCCGAATCAGACCCTCCGTGTTTGTCGATGATGCTGCCCAAATATGTAAAGGTTTCAACGTCTTCCAGAATTTCTCCGTCAAGTGTAATTGGGTTAGAGTTTGTTGTTTTGTATCGGAGGATCTTGCTTTTCCCTTTGTGTATGTTGAGGCCTACTGCTGCTGAGGCTGCTGCTATATTGTTGGTCTTCTTCTGCATTTGATGATGTGTGTGAGAAAGAAGAGCTAGGTCATCTGCAAAGTCCAAGTCATCTAGTTTCGTCGATGTTGTCCATTGTATTCCGAGAGTGCCTTCAGATGTTGCAGTCTTCATGATCCAGTCGATGACCAGTAGGAAGAGGAAGGGCGAGAGTAAGCAGCCTTGTCTGACACCGGTCTTCACTTCGAATGAATCTGTGAGCTGACCTCCATGCACGATTTTACAATGTAGTCCGTCGTAAGAATTTCGTATGATGTTGACTATCTTCTCGGGTACGCCGTAATGTCGTAGAAGGCTCCATAATATTCTCCTATCCACGCTGTCGAATGCCTTTTCATAGTCGATGAAGTTGATGTAAAGTGGTGAATTCCATTCAATTGATTGTTCAACAATGAACCGTAGAGTGGCGATTTGATCGGTACATGATCGATCTTTACGGAATCCAGCCTGTTGATCTCGGAGTTGGCCGTCGACTGGGCCCTTTAATCTGTTCAATAACACTCTGTTGAAGACCTTTCCTGGTACTGAAAGTAGAGTAATGCCTCTGTAGTTCTCACAATTGCTGAGATCGCCTTTCTTTGGTATCTTGATGAGGTACCCTTCTTTCCAGTCTGCTGGAACTTGTTCTTCCTCCCAAATCTTCCTGAAGAGAATGTGGAGTATCTTTGAAGTTGCTTCTATATCTGTCTTCAGTGCCTCTGCTGGTATGTTGTCTGGTCCTGCTGACTTGCCACTCTTGAGCTGTCTGATGGCCATTTTGATTTCTTCGACTGTTGGTGGGTCTGTGCTTATAGGGAGATCCGTGGCTCCTGCTTCGATGACTGGTGGGTTCAGTGGGGCTGGTCTATTCAAGAGTTCTTGGAAGTGCTCTACCCACCTGTTCCGTTGTTCATGCACTTCAGTGATTGGTTTGCCAGCCTTGTTCTTGATTGGCCGTTCTGGCTTGTTGAATTTCCCAGCTAACTTCTTCGTTGTATCATATAAGAACCTCATATTTCCTTCTCTTGCAGCTTTTTCCGCTGTCATTGCTAGGTCCTCAACAAACTTCCGTTTATCCAACCTGATGCTCCTCTTCACTTGCTTGTTGACTTCGGTGTATTCGGCCTGTGCCTTGGCTTTCTCTGCTCTTGTCCGACTGTTATTGATCGCTGTCTTTCTGTTCCTCCTTTCTTGGATCTTGTCCAGAGTTCTAACAGAAATCCACTCTTTTTGGTGTTGTTTCTTGAGACCCAAAACCTCCTGACATGTTGAGGTTATTGTTCCCTTAATCTCTTTCCAGTTGTCTTCCATATTAGTTCCACCTTCTTCTAGTAGATTATGAAATGCCTGAAACTTGTTGCTGAGAATTAATTTGAATTCGTTGCGTTTGTTAGTATCACGGAGAAGGGCTGTATTAAACTTGTGTAATACTGCTGCTCCAGTTGTCCAGTGCTTCCTCAGCTTCAGTTTCATTTTAGTTACCACCAAATGGTGATCTGAAGCTATGTCGGCTCCTCTCCTTGCTCTTACGTCTTCCATGGTCCTTCTAAACCTCTTATTGATGCAGATGTGGTCGATTTGGTTCTCCGTAATGTGGTCCGGTGAAACCCATGTAATTTTGTGTATACGTTTGTGAGAGAAAATGGTGCCACCTATAATCATTTTGTTGAAGGCACATAAGTTCACGAACCTCTCACCGTTATCATTCCTTTCTCCCACTCCATGTTGTCCCATGATGTCTTCATACCCGGTGTTATCCACTCCGACATTGGCGTTGAAGTCGCCCATTAGAATAGTCAGGTCCTTGGCTGAACATTTCTCGATGATTGACTGCAGCCTCGCATAGAACTGGTCTTTGTCGTCTTCGTGGCTGTCGTTGGTGGGTGCGTAGCACTGGATGACATTCATTGCAATCCCTTCCTTCTTCGTCTTGAAGGATGCTGTGATGATCCTAGGTCCATGAGGTTCCCATCTTATAAGAGACTTCCATGCATCTTGGGATAACACCAATGCTACTCCTTGTGTGTGTGGGGCGTTTTCTTCTTCGTGGCCGGAGTATAAAAGCACATTTCCCGAGGATAACCGTTGCTGTCCAGCTTGCACCCAATGCGTTTCGCTTATTCCAAGTATCTTCAGGTTGTATCTTTTCATTTCTTCAGCTATTTGCATGGTCCTCCCTGTTTCCCACAGCGTGCGGACATTCCACGTACCTATACTAATGGTTGCTCTGGTTGTCAGAAGAGACATCGGCCTCGTGGCTTCCGAAGAAACTCGGCTTTCACCATGAGGCGTCATAACATACCTTCCAACTCCCAGGGCAGAGTGAAAATGGTTATAAAGGTTTTTACTGGTTAGCGTTTTTTTAGCACATTTGCTGTTTTACGGGATGGGGTTGCTAGCCCCATGCCCAACCCTCCTCCTTTATCCGGGCTTGGGACCGGCAGCAACCCTAGGGGCTACAGGCGGAGTACGGTATAGGAACGAGTAAATGTACTAATTAAATAACCGCGAAAAGTTATCCAGCCAACCAATCAGAGAAGCGCTATCGGTGTCGAGGTTAGCTTCGAATTTGAACATAAAATGCATACCGTAGACAATGTATCACAGATAGGAATGGTATTTAAGCTAACGATTAAGCAATTCTGTTAAAATTAAAGTCAGATAGGTTTTTGAGTATAATCCTAGTTTCACTTAGAATATTCAAATGCTATTGCTGATGTTAATCTATACGATAAATGATGTTTCCAAACTTAAGTTACTTTCCAATTCATGAAGTAAAGTACAGTAGTGCCGAAAGACTGAACAAAACGTAGAGTAAAGTTAGATAGAACCTAATGTAGTTCCGAAATATATATTTAGTATCATGAATTTGTAGTAAAGTTACGATTTAATGTCACACTTGTAGTTATATCCATAATGATATAAAAATAGTATCAAAGACGGATTGTATTGTTCTTGAATCATTAATGAAATAAGCCTCATTGCAATATACTTTCCTAATAGAAACTTTGAGTGAAAAGAGATTTGTAATAAGAACCACATATATATGAATGGCCGATGGTTAGAATCCATCTGTGGATGAATCTATGCCTTTTAGCAAAAATTTCCGTGGAGGGGAGGGGACGGTAGGCATATTGTCATAAGTATCCACTTCACATTCTCTAAGAAATAAACTGACAGATTTTCAGTTATGCAGATGAATCCCCCTATCATATTTTTCTGTGGCTTGATGGCTACAACGCCACTACAAACTATGATTCATTTATTTACCATGTAACATCCTTCGTAATATAATCAGTCATAAATACTATATCCTCATTGGCTTAAGCTGGTTAGTAAGTCGGAACGATGACTGACTCATTGGCAAACTACGTGTGAACATGCGTTTTCACTTTCCTTTACTGTACATTAGCTGAGCAAGCCGTAGCCACTAAGTATGAAGAATAACTGTAGTCGCCAATCACCTATGATGTAGAATATCTGGAACCAATTGTAATTCTCTTATTTGAGAAAATCTCAGTTTAGACAATAAAAGCGTAAGAATTGTAGTATTAAACACATCAGACACTAAAATCATGCCAAACAAACGATATTCAATGTACAAATCGACCCTATCCATAATTTAAACTTGTACTAAACCTTAATTTAAGTTGGATTTTGACCGGCAACCGTAATCCGGGAAGCACGCTTTTCGTTCGGATATACCTGCATCCAAACGTTGGTATTCACACCTTAGCCTTAACATAATCATAATCCTCAACCCCTACCACAGTCAAATTAAAGGTGCATAAAAGACTATTTACCTACCGGCAAAAAAATTTAGACTACGAGTGTTATGTAACTATATGAACGAGTTATGATACTGTTATCATGCTTTTTAATTTATTACTGTAAAAGCTAAATAGGGTGCTTGAATAATTACAATAACCATGGCAAATCTCTGTATCACTCACAATATTATCTTCTGAGATAATTGTGAAGATTTATAACTTGGGAGAATGGTTTTAGTTGCATTCTCTTAACTGAATGCTTTAATTGAGAAGCTTTCATCGTCTTCGTGGGCGACTTCATTGGTGCGGATAAAAATCCCTTTGCTATATTCTGATTGGATAAAACCGGTTGTAAATTTATCAGGTTGATTGGTTCATTTGAAAACTTAGATTTTTACAGTCATCTGTGCTGATTATCTATTGTGTACATTTTAAAATTTGTTCAAACTCTTCCCAACATTCGAATCTAAGCGCCATAAATATCAAACGCACAGTTAGTGACTCTAGATGACATGGATTAGAGTTAGTCACAGTGGAGCAGATGTACTCATCCAATTGTCCTTCCTTAAAGTGTTAACTTAAATCTTTCTTAGAATTAAGTCTATATATTCTGCATGTTCACTTGTTCTTCTTACTACCATTGACATAACTTTTACTTCTACTAATTTGGCGTTCATGTTGTTGTGTGCGACAATTTGGATCAATGTATGTATTTGCCAGGTTCTATGTTTTGCACACACACACACATTGTTGTATATAAATACGTTTTGTCTTCTTAAGTCATTCGTTAAACAGAATTCATTTTCAGTCCTCTTAAATGTATCACTTTTACATTTGTGACTACATATTTATTATTTCAGTTGAAATGTCACTGACAACCAGAATCCAGGACGCGCGTTTCGTCCTACTCGGAACTCGTCGGCTGGATGTACCTTTTATATCGAGACAATCCGCTCAGGATGCACACTTGGCAAGCAGCTTCAGTCCAATAATAAATCAACGGAAAGATACAAGTTCATCATAATCACATAACTAATAACATAAATTTTCATTATCTAATAACTTGTCTCCTTGTGTTTTCAAATATTAATCTAGAATTTTTATGCTAGTTGACTGGTATGTTGTGAACTCTAACCAGTACAGAAAACAGCTAACCAAATTATACATAGAACTTAGCTGAAATAAATACGATGACCGAAAATAGTAAAACGGACTGATCAATATCACCAAGTTTGACTTGATCCCGTTAGTCTTAAGCCGAAGAGAAGAACACAAGATAAATAAGCCAATAACCAGAGTCACTTTTTATTTCAAATACTACTTTATATACATACAAAGCCTAACCATACAGATGATCATTTAGGGAAATAACATTAATACAGATCAAGGGTATAATGATGTAGAACTGGAGTAACATGCACACTATTATTTCGTTATAGTTCATGGATGAAAAATGACACAGTAACAGTTAATGGGTCAGATAAGAGGTTAGGGAAGGAGGATATAGAAAATATGAAAATAACTTTTGTAAATGCAATCAACACTTCTGAAAGTAAGTCTTTCGTCTTGATTTGCTCGATCTATGATTGATAAGATTGTACATATTTGACTATTTTATGTATCTTTACAATACCTTCATTAACATTACTTACTTACTTATGCCCGTTACTCCTCGCTGAGGAGCATAGGCCGGTCACCAGGGTTCTCCATTTAACTCTGTCCTCAGCAATCCTTTCCAATTGTTTCCAGTTGCTGCTCATCCTTTTTATGTCTGCTTTCAATTCTCGACACAGCGTGTTCTTTGGCCTTCCTCTTTTTCGTTTCCCAACAGCATTCCATGTTAATGCTTGTCTCATGATACAGTCTGATGGTTTGCGTAATGTATGTCCTACCCATTTCCAACGTCTTTTCCTAATTTCCTCTTCGGTTGGAAGTTGGTTTGTCCTCTCCCATAGTAAGCTGTTGCTGATGATTTCTGGCCAACAGACATTCAGTATCTTGCGTAGGCAGTTGTTTATAAATACTTGTATCCGTCTGATGATGTTTGCAGTAATTCTCCAAGTTTCAGCCCCATACAGCAGGACTGTCTTCACGTTCGAATTGAAGAGTCTGACTTTGAGGTTAGTTGATATTTGTTTTGAGTCCCAAATGTTTTTCAACTGTAGGAATGCTGCCCTGGCTTTGCCAATCCTTGCTTTTACATCTGCATCGGACCCTCCTTGTTCATCGATGATGCTCCTCAGGTATGTGAAAGTATCTACTTCTTACAGAGTTTCTCCATCAAGTTCAATTCGGTTGGTGCTACCTGTGTTTTATTTAAGAAACTTGCTCTTTCCTTTGTGTATGTTCAGGCCTACTGATGCTGAAGTTGCTGCTACACCGGTTGTCTTTGCTTGCATTTGTTGGTGTGTATGTGCTAAAAGAGCAATATCATCCGCGAAGTCCAAATCATTGAGCTGCATCCTACTTGTCCATTGAATCCCGTACATTCCCTCAGATGTGGAGGTCTTAATGATCCAGTCAACCACTAGGAGGAAGAGAAAAGGTGAGAGCAGGCAACCTTGTCTGACTCCGGTCCTTACTGGGAATGCATTTGTCAGTTGTCCTCCATGCACAATTTTGCACTGTGTTCCGTCGTAAGAGTTCCGGATCTTCATTAACATAATCTAATGTAAATATAATGTCATTTCTTCTAAATAGTTATTATACTTTGTAGATTGTAAAGTACCACCACCTGAAGAAAACTGACGAACTACAATGAATTCATCCAACTATTCTGGTGAACGCTGTAGTGTTTAACACAAAACGAACTCATTTCAAATCCCATTATGGACATTAACACTGGAATGCAGGTACATCCAAACAACAAGTCCTAAACAGAACAAAACTTGCTCCTTGAATTCTGTTTGTCAGTCAAAATCCAATTCAAACAATACTTGTGAACTATCACTATATCGAAGCAGGTGTATTCACTCTTTTTTTTTCTCCCTTAAGATTGTATACCTTTCTTTCAATGATCTAATTCATTTTCCCTATACTATATATTCTACTTATTCACACATTTTTCTTATGACTATTGAAATAATTTCTACTAATTCAGTATTTATGTTATTGTGTTACTGAAGTGTAACAACTTTGGTTGTTGCATGCATTTTCTAGGTTCTACATTGAACACACACACACATACATACATACATACATACATTCATGTAACTTCACTTTAATATGATTCTACCTTAAAGAACAACAAATTTCCAAATTGTTTAAATGTCATAAGAAGAAGAAACAAGAACTAATTTTATTGATCAAATTGTAATATTTATTTATCCCTTTTCACTTGTATTACTTACTTTTCTTCTATGACTTATTTAAAAAGATGCATAAAAGTTGTAAATTGAACTAATGATATATTCATGCTAATCTTAACTTCTACTTACAATGCACACATATCACTTACATATCAACTACATTGCATATTAGGAACAAGTACATACAAATACACACTCACACACATATTGATATACCATCTTATAGAGTCATTAACAAAATAGATAGTTGATTATGTTAGTTTAATTATCATGTAAATGATGTATTATAAAGATACACTGAAGAATAAGATAAACAAAATTGAATTGACATAGTTTCATTGTGAAGAATGATATTTTTATTTGATTGAATATGTTACAGATTGATGTTAGTAGGATACTATTGATAATCAAGGAAACATTGGTCATCTGTTTCGTTACGGATGTGGAACTCTTTAACAGTTTCCACTTCGGATATAGATGAGTACTACACTAAAATAAAAAGCGGAAAAATTAAACTTTAATATTAAATCATTGGATGATGTAAAAACTGACTTCACATTTGTTGGTATTTATAAGTAGTATGTTGTTACATTTTCTATGGGGTATTTGATAATCGTTCTTAAACTGATATCGTTAAACTTATTGGGAAACAATAGATATTTTTTTTTAATTTGGATTAAGTATACTACTAAATGATTTATAAGTAATAAGTATCATCCTATCATTAGTGGAAAACAACTGGATACACTTCTATATGCAGTTATATGTAAGCAATGTTGTCAGAGAGGCAACGACTTTAGAAAGCTACTTTACAAAAGTTTCATCTGTACACACGATTGGCATGACTATTTACTATTCTGCATTGTTATTGTATTTATATTGTCAATTTTGATATCATGAATTGATCCGAATCAGACAGCCACTGATCACCTGGAAGCTCTGGATAGCTGTTTCGTCCCATTATGGGACTCTTCAGCAGTGCGCATCCACGACCCCACCGGGGATTGAACCCAGGATTCCCTAGCTCCGCGGCTAACGCTTTACGATTGGACTACTGAGTCGGCTCCTAACAGTTGATATTTCCAATTCAGTCAATTCGCGACACGTTGTGCGACCTCCTCCCCCCCCTAACTGTAACTAATATCAGCTCACTAGTGACTACCTCCTTGAGATAATTTCTGAAGTTCTAGTGTGAAGACGTGACCAGTGGAGTTCAACCGTGTCGGGTGTGGGTCAGTAACTCACCGATGGCATGGAGGAGGTCGCGCAACGTATCACGAATTGACTGAGTTGAAAATATCAACCGCAGGGAGGCAACTCAGTGGTCCAATGGTAAAGCGGTCGCCACGAAGCCAGAAGGTCCTGGGTTCGATCCCCGATGGGGTTGTGGATGCGCACTGCTGAGGAGCCCCATAATGGGACGAAATAGCTGTCCAGTGCATCCAGGTGATCAATGGTTTTCTGATTCAGATCAATTCGTGATATCAACACTGACAGTTAACTATCTCCACAAATCCCCCCAATTGGCTTTATATTTCCTTAGTTTTCAGCTTTTATTAAGATTATTATTATTATAAGATTTTCCATGCGTAAATTACAACTAGTTGTTACATGTGGACCAATTACCCCGTCTTCTTGTCCTAAATGTAATTGTTATGTATTGATATCATTATTCTAATTGGTCTACTGTTTTGCCTGGTCATGCATATGTATATGGAGAGAAAGTGTGGTGAATCAAATTCTTCTGTTCTCACTCTATTCTGTTCTAACTAGCTGTTATCGACTGTATTAGGATAGAACATAGGTCGCCACCTAACCCCTGTGTATATTGGTCTTAGTAAGGTTATTATTTCCTTTATATACGTCGTAAGTGGTCGTGAGTTAGGATATAACATGTATGAAATAAGATCGTGTTATATTTACGAATTCGTGCATGCATTCATGGATATTTAAGCGCATAGAAAGAAATAAGAGAATATATTTTACAAATTGTTATCAATACCTAATTTGGCTTCTACCAACCTATCTCACTTGCGTTGTAGGCGAGATATCCGTCTATCATTCAGTAAAAAGGAGTATGAGGTATGGAAGTTTGTGTCATCAGTCTTACTGTGTGAATGTTAATCGCTTTCATCAAAAGTAGATGACACTCTTACGCTAAAAGTATCTGATCATCGGTGTCTTCGTAACAGATCCAACAGACCTTGGGATCACTGGGTACGTAAGAATGAGGCTAGATGGCAAGTATTACGGAGAGATGGTAAATCAGTTGACGAAGTTATGGATTGTTTTAACGAATGGTTTGTGACTCTGTGTGATGTGGCTCAGAATCAGTCACAATGAAACAGGCGTATTCACTGTTTGTTTTCTCTTAAACTGTTAGCTTGAAATAGTTTTAAACCTATCCACAAAGTAATATTTTCTGTAAGTCCTGTATTCTATATATCCCCTCTCTGTTCTTACTACAATTGACGTAACTTCTACTTCTACTAATTTAGTGTTTATGTTGTTGTGCTTCTGAGGTATGGTAACATATGTGTATGCACATATGTGGTAGGTTTGATTTTGTACATGCATACAAACATACATCGTCATTTGCATTCGTCATACAATGATTTCGGCTGATTATTATTGAACGTCATGAAACATTGAACAACTGTTTCATTTTAGTATGCGTATCTACTTCAGCAATATCCATCCTCAACTTCAGTAAGAAACTGATTTAATAACCATTCTGTTTAGCGATGAATACTCAAAATACTTAACAATCAACATTCATCAATCAGGGACAAAATATTACGATTCTCACTTCAATCAATTCATCATATTCCATAAACATCATTTAGTGCCATTTGTGATAACTGTTTCATTCCCAACTTGTCTCAATTCTAACTAACATTTCCATTGAATCTTCAACATCAATATGTGATGAATACCAAACTAGAAATGAAACCGATCTTTAAAATAACCACTTCAACTTAAGTAGTTCATTCACTTCCTCTCATAATTCATTCAAGATGTACTACATAGTATTCTCCTAATCAGTATGGTAGTGGTAGTGTGGGGAGATGATAATGTACAACATTTTTAATGTTGAATCAGCACATTGCTTTATACATTTTCAATCAGTTTGTATATCCACCAGAAAGTTAAACTTCGTTACACTGGCATGTTTACAGAAGTTATCTGTTGATAACTCCAGACGACTGAAATGAAAGCCGTGATAAACTTTATCATTCTAATATAAAATATTCAATTAATAAAATGAACACGAAAATGATCAACAGTGTTAAATACATCATATCTGTTGAATATTGAAATTGTTGTGGGGAATCTCAAACTCTGTGTCTAATCAATCAGTCAATTAATCAATCAATGCCTGTTATCCCAAGTAGAGCATAGGCCGCCCACCAGCATTCTCAAACCAACTCTATCCTGGGATTTCCTTCACAGATCTTCCAAAGTACTGTTCATTCTCTTCATGTCTGTTTGAGATTCCCGACGCAATGTGTTCCTGAGTCTTCCTCTGTTTCTTTGGCCTTTAGGATTCCAAGTCAGTGCTTATCTTGTGACACAGTCTGATGGTTTCCACAATGTGTGTCCAATCTACCTCCAGCGTCTTTTCCTAATTTCTTCCTCGGCTGGAAGTTGATTAGTTCTCTGTCATAGGAGGTTGTTGTTGATGGTATCTGGCCAACGAATCCAAAGGATCATACGCAGACAGTTGTTTATAAATACTTGTATCTTCTGAAGGATACTTTTCGTAATTCTCCAAGTTTCACCTCCATACAACAGAACTGTCTTTTTACTGGTTAGCGTTTTTTAATAAAGTTGTTGTTTTACGGGATGGGGTTGCTAACCCTGTGTCCAACCCTCCTTCTTTATCCTGGCTTGGGACCGGCAGCAACCCTAGGGGGCTCCAGGCGTCGTTTCTGTATCAAGAGTTTTGATTAAATTAAATGAATATGACAGCATACTTTCAATAAGAGAGTTGTTATCAGTATAGTTGAATAATGACTGTTAATGATTCTCTAGTCTGTGATGCTCAATTGATCAATGATCATTTCCCTGTTAAATTAAACTAAAAGTTTTCATTATGAATGCATTGAAAGTATCAACTGACCATTAATCATCAATCAATGACTGTTACTTCATGTGGAGCATAGGCCGCCGACGAGCATTTACCAACCAACTCTGTCTTGTGCTTTCCTTTCCAACTCTTCCAAAAAGCCGTTTATTTTCTTCATCTCTATCTCCGATTCCCAAAGTAATGTGTTCTTGGGTCTTCCTCTTTTCCTTTGGCCTTAAGGATTCCTAATTAGTGCTTGTTTTGTGGCACAGGTTGGTAATTTCCACAATGTGCATCTAATCCACCTCCAATAAACTTTATATACATACAAGAGAGATAAAACAATTGATTATCTATTTACAACTGACTTTCTCATTGATTCTGTTTAATGTCTTAAGTATATAACAAGATGCATTCATTAATCGAAAGCATTATATTTGATTTCAATTTACTAGTACACTCATATATTTGATATAAAAAGAGATTAGCTTATTATGTGCCTACTTACTGATTACCGTCATTCATTTACATCATCATCATCATCATCATCATCATCATCATCATCATCATCATCATCATCATCATCATCATCATCATCTTTTGTATATTGATTCTTTCTAACTATTATGTATGTATATTTATGATAACCTCCAATGATGAACGTTAGAATGAATTCATCATCTTAACTACTCTTCATTATTCCCATTACACTTTTGTAACTTTATGCAATCAATCGTCGTTGATATTGGTGCTATTCGAATGCATGAATAGAATTCTATGGTTTGTTCTATTTATCATAGTATAACATGTGACATGTAACATGTAACAATGATTAACAACAAGAAGAAGTAACATAAAAATCAGTATATTTACGAATGTATGTTTGTGTATGCATGTGTGCGTTTGTGTGTGTGTGTGTGTAAATATGGGATATTTACATACACAACTACATTACCTATGTGTAACTGGGATAAAACAATTAACCAATCATCTAAAAGTTATAATCAAATCATACATTCAATTGACTTATGAAACTATTCATGAAGTAATTGAAAATGATCATTAACAATGTTGTATATCATTTTCACTGATGATCTGATTCATTTAAATGAATTAATGATTGATTAATGAATTAACAAGTAGACTAAGGAATAAATATAAATGAAGAAATAAACAAAGAAAAATATAAAGAAAACAAGAACGAAAAAAAAGACAATGGAGAATGGTGAAGATGAAGAAGATGAAGATAATTTATCTGAAACTTCATTTTATCAAACACATTTACAAACAGTACAATTAAGAAGTAAATTAGGTAATCAACAACAAAATAGTAGTCGTGCACCTACAATGACTATTGATGTTGTACGTGTTAATAGACCATTAAAAGTAAGTTGAACTACTTATATGTATATTTATATATAGTAGTATATAGTCATTAATTAGTTTGTTTATAGTTTACTGTGTTATTCTATTTAATGGTTTCATGTAGAAGATTGAAATTATACATTAATTTCAATGTCAAACATATACATTTCCATGCTGCCATTATAACAAATACCTTAGAAGTATTTAAACTGGCAGATACACATAGATGTAGCCCAACCAAGAAGTTTATCCATAACATTAACCTGGAATCATAGATTTCAGTAGCGTAGAATTTCCGAAGTATAGTTTAGGTCAGATGTATGTGTATCTACAAGTTTGTTTCCTCCTATGAAGCATGTTACATTGGTAGCACAAAACGTATACCTTCTAAGTACATATTTAAAGAAGAAATAGAAATTTATCCCCATTTCAACTCGATATCACAAGGTGGTCTAAATTAGACAACCACTTATCATCTAAAAGCATAAAATAGTTGTTTCGCCCTAGTATGGGACTCTCCAGAAGTATCCCTTCATGACCTCATCGGGGATTGGACCCACAACCCTTTTATCTCGCGGAGAGAGCCTTACCCTTAGACAACTGAATCGGCTGTCAGTAGTCGATAATTCTAATTCAGTCAATTCTTGATACGTTTGCTCCGCCCCATCGATTACCAGCAGTGCTCACCCACGACACCATCGGGGATCAGGGCGAAACAATTATCCAGTGCTACTTGGTGATCTTGGTGATTCGGACCAGTTCATAGTGTCAAATTGACATTTAGCATTCTCCACAACATTTAATTACATTCTCTCACTTAGAAGAAAATGATTTATTGTAAAGCATAACCAGAAATCAGTAACTCAATAGCACCATATGTCAATTTTCTACGTCTTTAGTATAAATTCAAAACAACCATTAAGTTATGAACCACAAGGAATCAGTTCAGAGAATCGCTTTTCGGTAATTTCATTCACAAAGCTGTACAATCATATTAACTGACACGGAGTGATAATGATCAAATGCGAAAATCTGAATAACATAAACACTAGTAAACAATATTTAATTTGGATTGTGACTGGCAAGCGGAATCCACGACGCGCGTTTCATCCTATTTGGGACTCATCAGTTGGATGTACCTACATCCCAATGTAGATGTTCACATTGGGATTCGAACGCACTCCTCTTCGTACAAAACGCGACCAGTTTCAGTCCATTACAAATCAACGGGAAAATACAAGCTTATTATAATTACATATATGCCCGTTGCACAAATGTCACTGTCTGGACACAGTAGCCTAGTGGTGAACGCGTTGACGTCTGGCACGAGACGGATTGAGCTCGAATCCCAGTGTGAATATCAACATTGGAATGCAGGTACATCCAACTGATGAGTCCCAAATAAGATTAAACGCGCCTCCTGGATTCCGCTTGCTAGTCACAATCCAACTTAAATATTATTTGTGTACTATCGCTATATCGAGGCAATTCACTCAGGATGCACTTATGGTAACAGAGGCTGACCATTTTCAATCCATTACAAATCAACGGGAAAATTCAAGCTTATCTTATTTACTAGTAAACAATATTGTTTCGTCAATTAGATCTTCATCAAACTTTACTCTTTAATAATGCACAAAAATATTTATATCCGAATATAAAAAAAAATTGATAAACTAATCAATATAATTTGTAAATCAATTAGGACAATGAGGCAGGTGAATTACGTAACTGTTCGTCATAATCGATCACAAGTGTAAATTGATAGCAACTGGACAAGTGTACACGTAATAATAAAACAAGTCGAATAAATATTCCAATATATGAAGTAGATTAAAATGTGAGAGAGCAAACTGATTAAGATAAACTTATTAAAATAACAATTGAAAAAGTTACGTAATAATAAATGTATAAATAATAGTCTCAGTCATTTAACCAATGAAGACAGTATACATAATAAGTGTCGAACAAAAGTTGAGTTCAGCGGAAAATTCATTATGTTGTATTTGGCCAAGAAATATATAAGGATGTTAAAAATTCCTTCTAAACAGACAGACTAAGATTGTTGGTTCCAATTCTAATAGCTTCTTCTATTTGTGTTTTAGATAACTATGATTCTCTTTTCCACGAAACTGAAAAGTATCTTGTTCGAATCCTAGAACCCATACACAAAATGGTAACAGATGAATGTTAAGCTACAAAAAGGGGTGTATTAATTTACATTGGAATTCTTTCTGTAGACACTTTTGCTTATCGATTTATTGTCTTTTATATTTACTGAGATGTTAGGGTGATGTAGTTTATTATCATATTCGTTCTCCAATGTAAAGCGGTTTCGGGGTGTACATTTTTAAAGTGTGTTACGAGTTATTGTCTGGATAATAAAAGTGTCGTCGACGTAACGTCAATAAAATCGAAGTTTATTGATTGCTTCTTTGAAATAAACATATTGCTATTCTTTATTTAGATTGTCATAATGATTCCTGTTTTGAAGTGGATTTCGTAATAGATAAATAGAGTAATCATATAGATAACACAATATATGTTAAGATAAACCTGTAAATTATTAAATGTGTAATAATTATGAAGTTAATTAGGTTGAGCTTGTATCTTCCCGTTGATTTGTAATAGATTGGAATTGGTCAGCCTCGGTTTGCATAAGTGCATTCTGAGTGAATTGCCTCGATATAGCGATAGTACACAAATAATATTTAAGTTGGATTGTGACTAGCAAGCGAAATCCAGGAGGCGCGTTTAATCTTATTTGGGACTCATCAGTTGGATGTACCTGCATTCCAATGTTGATATTCACACTGGGATTCGAGCTCAATCCGTCTCGTGCCAGACGTCAACGCGTTCACCACTAGGCTACTGTGTCCAGACAGTGACATTTGTGCAACGGGCATATATGTAATTATAATAAGCTTGTATTTTCCCGTTGATTTGTAATGGACTAAGATTGGTCCTGGATTCCGCTTTCCAGTCACAATCCATTTTAAATATTACTTGTGTACTATTGTTATATCGAGGTGATCCACTCACGATGCACATATGGCAACAGAGGGTGACCAGTTTCAGTCCGTTACGAATCAACGGGAAAATACAAGATTATGCTAATTACATATATACCCGTTGCTCAAGTGTGACTGTCTGGACACAGTAGCCTAGTGGTGAACGAGGTGGCGTTTTGTATGAAGAGGAATGAGTTCGAATCCCAGTGTGAACATCGACATTAAGATGCAAGTCACAATCGAACTTAAATCATATTATATCTCAAGCAGTCCTTTGTATATACATAAACCAGACTACACAGTCAGCCAACTAGTGAATTTGTATTAATGTAAAACGACGGAGACAGTAATAGTAGTGAACAGAGGTAACGTGTACACAACTAATTAACAACAGTTCATAAATAAGAGGTAATATGTTAACAGTAAATATGCTAAACAAGAGGACAGGTCACAAAGGACATAATGATGATAGGAATAAAATGCCTACATTACATAAAAGCAAAATAATTACAATAGTCTTCTAAGACAGTACTGAAAATTTACTAATCTTCTATAATCGGTCAACAAAACACATTGGTAGGCTTTGTGGATTTTATGTATGATTTTAAACAAAGAATCTGGTTTAACCGAGCGGCTTATATTTACTACGGTGAACATATTAAGATGGAAGTTAGCAGTTAAATGATAGATATTCATTTCATCCTATTTGGTACTTATCTCAACTAAACACAGTATCATTCTCTGCAAACAGTAACACACTATCAATTGAGCTGCTGAATTTAGATAGTCATTAACTTGTTCAACAAATACGATGTTTATATTAATTGTTAGTAAGAGTTTGAATTCATTCATTTTATAATCACTTTAAATGAGATGGTTATTTATGTGGAGAATGGTTCTTTAATTGACTGAATACGTCAAAGATTGATGTTGGTGGGGTACCAATAGATGCTTCGTTCTATTATGGAACTTATCAATAGTGTGCACCCAAGACTCCGTACCATGGGCTTCAGGTTGATGGCAAACGCCTAACCCTCTGTATCACTGGATCGAAATCCAATCACCACAAACATACCTATCTTAATTAAACCTACAATAATCAGCTCAATAGCGACTAACCTCAGAATGCTCCTGATAACCTAGTAAAAAGTTTTAGCTGGTGAAGTTCAGACTTGTCGGCAGTAAGAGAGTTACAACCAATGACCGAATATATTACAGAACATATGAATATGTTATATGCTGAATAAATAAACCATAATTTCATGGTGAATGTTCAGAAACATTAACGATTATATGGGAACTCATCTATATTACTGAAAATCTATCAGATCGCTTCCCATTGAATTCGAAATGAACACCAATTACAATATGTACCCATACTCACAGTCACCAAAATATCAACTAAAGGCCAAAGTTTCTCACTCTGATAGAATCACATCACGATGATTGCAACCATATGTATAGGAATATGTATGTATGCTTCCAACTACAAATCTCCTTCCATTCAAGCTTACTATCAATCAACCAATCAATCAATGCCTGTTACCCCAAGTGGAGCATAGACCGTCCACCAGCATTCTCCAACTAACTCTGTCCTGGGATTTCCTCCACAGATCTTCCCAAGTGCTCTTCATTCTCTTCATGTCTGTTTCCGATTCCCGACTCAATGTGTTCCTGAGTCTTCCTCTGTTTCTTTGGCTTTTAGGATTCCAAGTCAGTGCTTGTCTTGTGACACAGTTTGATGCTTTCCTCAATGTGTGTCCTATCCACCTGCAGCGTCTTTTCCTAATTTCTTCCTCAACAGGAAGTTGATTAGTTCTCTGCCGTAGAAGATTGTCAAGCTTACTATAATCAAGGCATAATATAATTTGTCTTATTTCATTAATCATGCAACATCCAATTCACAAATATTCAAACATATTCGTAACTATTATTTCTCATATTAATCAACTTATAACACTCATTGTAAGTGTAGACTATAATCTCACAACAGATATATAACCTGATAAACTGATCCGTTAATTACACTAAGCTTCATCGTGTATTTCATCACTTCTCAATTAATGTTTAAGAATCGGAATGTGGACTTAATTTTTGGAAACAGTGTTTATCATATGGATTAATATCAGCATTGGGATTTTGATATTCTAGGTAAAAACTAGTATTTATTGCAAAAAAGTTGAGGTTGAGTGTTCCACTCCTAAACAATTCTTACAATGAAACATATTTATTACCTTGAAACCTGACATACAATGAAATTTTATACAATTAAAGCCTGGTTTTTCACTGAACTCCCTAAATACTTTTCCTAGCTATGATTTACTATCTATGGTACCCATTTTCAGTTCATATTCACGTCAAACTTGACATCGATAACACACCTCTGATTGGTTAATTAGAAAATGTTGTGTAGTCATTTAAGTGCTACTTTTACTCCTCCTATACTATACGCTAAACCCAATCCTCATTCTAACCGTAAACACTAAACCTAACTGTTAATTTTGATATCACGAATTGATCTGAATCAGACAACCATTGATCACCTGGATGCACTGGACAGGTGTTACGTCCTATTATGGGACTCCTCGGCAGTGCGCACCCACCACGCCATCGGGGACCGAACCCAGGACCTTCTGGCTCTGTGGCGACCGCTTTACCATTGGACCACTGAGTCGGCTCCTGATGGTTGATATTTCCAATTCAGCCAATTCGTGATACATTGCGCGACCTCCTCTATGCCATCGGTGAGTTACTGCCTCACACCCGACACGGTTGAACTCTACCGGTCATTTCTTCACACTGCTGAGGAGTCCCATACTAGGACGAAACATCTGTCCAGTGCTTTCAGGTGATCAATGGTTGTCTGATTCAGATCAGTTCGTGATATTAAAATTGACAGTTAAACTATCTTTACAAATCCCCTAATTGTAATTATTATGAGCTCACTAGTGACTAGCTCCTCGAGGTAATTCCTGGAGTTCTAGTGTGAAAACGTGACCGGTAAAGTTCAACCAAAATTCCAATGCTAAACTTCTAATCATAACATTAAACTTTGTTTAAAACAACCCTCAATGATTCGAGAATTTTAAGATGAAAGTTAACTCGTCTTATTAGTAAGAATAGATGTATGGCTGTTCTTTTCATTTTCTAACTGAAAAACTTCAAAAAATTCTAAAAGTATGAAAAATCTATTTACTTTATGTAACAGTATCTTTTCTTGGATGTAAAATATTCAGTAACTGCTATTATCTTTTGATTGGTTAACTGATACACCCAACCTTCATGAATTGTAATTGCATAACAACAGGAAAAACATAGAGATAGAGTATCACCGACTAGTGAATAGCTAACTGTAACTTATCTACTTTCCCTCCTCCTCTACTTCGTCTATGCGTAAATGATTCCACTGATCTTATTATGTTTGTGTATGAGACTGTTGTGTAGTGAGTATCAGTGTGGTATTCATATTCACTATCCAGTTCTTAGTCAATAATCATGACATAGTGTAAAAATTTACTTAGTTATACGTACTAGTCTACCACATTCTGATGGGCCCTTAGATTTTCCCAGTCTGGTTTGTGTAACGAAAGTATCTTTCAACCCAAATAAGCTCTATATATCCATCTATCCACCAATGAATCATTCACATATAACAATATTAGTGGAGCCCCCTGGAGCCCCCACAGGTTTTCTGCCGGTCCCAAGCCCGAATAAAGGAGGAGGGTTGGGCATGGGGTTAGAAACCCCATCCCGTAAAACAACTACCATGCTAAAAAACAGCTTACGAGTAAAAATCTTTATAACCATTCTAACTCTGCCCTGGAAGTTGGAAGGACTAATATGACGCTTCGTGGTGAAAACCGAGCTCCTTCGGAAGCCATGAGGCCGATGCCTCCCCTTCTGACAACCAGAGCAACAATTAATATACCCCCTCATACCGCTATTAGCACTCGAGTTCACGAGAAACTTCATCCTCATGTGGAGTCCGTCAGGGTTGCCCCTTATCCCCATTTTTATTTGATTTCATCATAGATGTACTGTTAGAAATCTCTCTCACTTCTTTTATGTCCTCTGGAATTAATCTCCTTCCAGGAGGCTCTCTTGTCGACTTAGAATATGCAGATGATATAGTCATATTTGGTGAAGACGCACTCAGTATTCAAGGTCTTCTGAACACCTTGAGTATCAATGCAGGCATATTTGGGATGTGCTTGTCCCCTCGCAAATGCAAAATGCTACTCCAGGACTGGCCTGCTTCTTCTCCTAAATTAGTTATAGGGAGTGAACCAATTGAAAACGTTGACCGCTTCACTTATGTCGGAAGTCTCATCACCCCTGGTGGGTCGGTGTCTGACGAAATCTCAGCGCGGATCCACAAAGCTCGATTGGCATTTGCCAGTCTACGGCACTTGTGGCGCAGACGAGATATCCGTGTCTCAACGAAAGGCCGGGTGTACTGCGCAGCAATCCGCGCCATCTTAACATATGGATGCGAAACGTGGGCCATGAAAACTCAAGATATGCGTCGTCTCCAGGTATTTGACCATAGGAATCTTCGTAACATCGCTCGTATACCATGGAATAGCCGGATTAGTAATAGTGAGGCTAGACAAAAGGTTCTTGGGAAACACGGTAAATCAGTCGAAGAGGTCATTAACCTCCATCGACTGAGATGGCTAGGACATGTATTGCGCATGCCTGACCACCGTCTACCCCGTCGCGCCATGTTGGCTAGGGCTGAAGTAGGATGGAAGAAGGTATGGGGCGGCCAAACCAAAACATGGCATCAGTCCATGAAGTCCTTGACTACTGGTCTAAGCCATGTAGGTAGATGTAGACTACCTGGTTGGGGTCCGCGTGATGATCGCAATAAATGTCTGGAGACACTAGGCGATATGGCTCAGGATCGGTCACAGTGGCGCAAGTGCATTCACTCTTTAACCTCATCTAGATCTTAAATTCGATTGTTATTTTCTAGACATCTTTACTTTACTCTTCCCTCTTGTATTCTGTCTATACGTTACCCCAATATTCTCGTAGTGCTATTGTGGTATGGCAACTTGAACCTACAGGCGTTTTTGCCCGGTTCTACGTTGCTGCTGCTGCTGATGATGATGATGATGATATTAGTGGTCAGTGAAAACATATGGTACTAACTGCGTCGTTGATTCATTCAGATTTCTTAGATCGTTCTTGACTGTTAACCATAATAATTTGTTGTGGGCACAGGCCTGATGATACGTTTCTCGCTGTGAAGCCAGAAAGCCCAGGGTTCGAACCCTGGGGCAGTCGTGGTTTCACACTGCTTAAGAGTGGCCTATCAGTACAAAACAGCCATCTAGTGTTATTTTGTAGCTTCTCGATTTTTAATGGTTGTCTTATTAAGACCTATTCATGACACTAAGTTAATATTCAACAACTGCTGCAACACCAAATTACAATAGTTTAAGGATTGTTAAATATTGTCAGTAAATTGTAGTTGTATTAGTATTCCTATCTACGGATTCAATGATATCACGATCACTGTAAATGAGATATCAGGCATATGGAAGCCAGTTTATATGTATCTTTAGAGTAGAACGAAACTGTTTGCCTTCTCTAGCCAATGTGGGTTGTCTTCACAATAATAAATGGTACGTGACATTCACTCAGTTGATAAACGTCAGACAATTCACAAGACCGTTGATATTGCTTAGTTAGTTACGAGGAAATTAGAACCTCACACATTGATACATCGATCCGAAATGTCAAATATCTTCCACGAGCACAAAGAAGTGAGTAGCAGGAGAGTAGAGGTGATAAATGTGTGAGTAATAATCATTATTATTATTATTATTATTATTATTATTATTATTATTATTAGTAGTAGTAGTAGTAGTAGTAGTAGTAGTAGTAGTAATTATATCATAGTTATTTCCTTGGTATTTAAAAGATCAGACGAAAGGTATAAGGCGAGAATGAACAATTATTTGTCCTTAAGGAAAATACGAGATAATTTTATGGGTTAAAACAGCAGGAAACACGAAGAATGAATGGACCTACACTATTTCAACCGATTATTTTCTATAATGTACAATGTCTTCAACTGTTGGCTACAATTACCACTCGAACTCCCCGCCCCTAAATCGGTTTCTATCAACTTACTCATGAGTCAACTGAGATTGCACTTCAAATTAGGTGTTAGTCGAACATATTTAGTGCATGTTCCATCCACGTTATTCAATGAATTGTACCAATCTCGTTAATCAGTTTAACACATCTATTTAGCACTTTATGCTTAACTCTACTCAGTGATCTCAGTATACACAACACCTAGGATTAAAGGCCTCCTTTCACAACCTTTGATTTATGTAGAATGAACTACGACAAGGAATGCTCTCTTCTTGTTTGATGTAAGTAAATAGCTAAAGATGTCACTAAATAACATATTGATTACCATCAAGTATGAAATTTTGCTATACAGCTCCCCACCCCCACACTGATGTGGTGATAACGCTGACAGGGTAGATGTCACAAACTAGCACAAAACATTTATATAATGCTCCATGATTTCTGTCAGCCCTATAGTTTATGTTTAGTGATATTCTGATATGATGACTTACTTTGATTTCTTTAAATAAAAAAAGAAATATTGAAATAAAAATAATAATAATAATAATAGCAGCAGCATTATTCATGTCTTCAAGTAACGAGGATGTGTTTGTAAATCCGTTAATCAATGTCGTTAAGTGTAAGATTTGCTTCCTACACTTTCTTCAAACTATGTCTTGTGTATGTATGTGACTAATTTCAACCTATTTAATGTGTACTTTCCAATTTGTATTACTGCTTATCTACCTACCTATCTACCAGCTTCGTACTTGTTAATGCCATGTCAGCTAGTACTTTAAGAGTAAATTCTGTTTACATGATAAGATAATGTATTATATTCTGTGACTCCAAAACATTCTGTCCACCTCTCCGCCCCCACCTCCCTTCACCCATTTATCACTTTCCCTCTAACTTGCTAACTAAATGGCATAAACATAATAAAATAAACATTTTATCTGTTTTTTTCGAAAAAAAAGTAAATGAAAATAAGTAGACAATTCAATCGATATCATCTAAAGATGCTATGTAATATCACTAGAAATATCTTCCGGGAGTTATTTTCATAGTTAGCAACAAGAATTATGCAATCAGCAATCGATTTCGTTTACAATATAGTTATTAGTCTAACACAACTCAGCATTATATGAATTATGCTTTAGTGTTAGACAGTTCAGATGACTATTATTATCTTATTGTTCGAATCCTACGGATATAGAGTTTGATTAAAGAATATAAATAAGTTTTGCTGACAAGTATCTACTAGAATTAAACTTAAATTATATAAACTTTTCTGCTGACTAAATACAAAAACTAAAAACAAGTAATGTTTATTTAGTAATTTAAAACAATGTGTCCGTTTGATATATTTTGATTATGCAATAAGATGACGATGTTTATCAGAGCTATGTGATCGGCATATTTACGCAATACATTTAGAACAATCTGATCACACATACACTTCTTAAGGCATTTATATATGAAAAAATAACGGTCACTAGACAATTCAGAGTATAAGCTAAGTAAACAAGAATAATAAAGATAACAATGTAAGTCACACTCTACCAAGGTAGGCTGAGAGCTTAAGTAAATATTCTTTGAAGTATTCGTTTGCACTAGTTGATTATTTATGTGACATTCATATCAAAAAGAAGAAAATGAGTTCTTTCAATCTAAATTTGTTGTTTACTAATGTTTCTCTGAAAAAGACTATTGATATTTTATGTGATTATATATTGTCAAGTCGTCTTTCACTACCTATTCCTCTAGCAACTCTTAAAGATTTATTATTACTATGCATAGATAAAGTACAATTCGCATTTGAGGGTGAATATTTTCGATAAATTGACGAAGTTGCAATGAGTAGCCCATTAGGACCATTGTTAGCTGATGTGTACATGACATATGTGGAAAACATAGCCAGCTACCTAATAGAAGAGACGTATCTTTGTAGGCAGTATGTTGATGATATCCTAGTTATTTGTACGAAGACCGATGAAGCAAATAGTTTACTAAGTGAACTAAATACCATTCAAAATCATATTAGTTTATCCTGTGAAGAGGAGAATAATAACCAACTTACTTTCCTAGATATAATAATCAATCGGAGGGATGATGGCTCAATCAAATATTCTGTCTACAAAAAATCCACACGGACTAGGTAGTACATGAACTTTAATAGTTATTGTCCGGGGCAGTTTAAAAAGAATCTAATAAAAGTTTTATTTAGTAGGGTCAATCGTTTATGCACTTTGATACTATTGAAGAAAATGAAAATCTGCTGACAGAAATGCTAGTGATGAACGGATATCCAAAAAGTTCGTAAATCGATGGAAATGTTGCAGTATGATGAAACCTACTGTATTTCTAGCACCTAAAAAATCAGTCTATATCACGTTACCCTTCAGAGGTGACTCAAATAGCCTTGTGTAAAAACAAAGGCTTAAGTCAGTTGTTAACAGAACATTTTATGCGGCTAAGGTAGTTGTAATAGAAAAGTATAGGGCATTGATTTGCAACAAACCTAAACAGCACGTAAACGAATGCATCACACTCCACTGTATCTATCAATTTACGTGTATGTGTGGACACACATACACAGGAGGAGCAATCGTGATCTGTGTGTAAGGGCAGCTGAACACATACCTAAATGGCTCCAAAAACAAATGGACTAGAAAGGAAAAATAAAAGTACAAGATAAACAACATTCATCGTCTATCGCTAAACACAAAGTTGAGACAGGTCACATAACTGATATCAAATCGTCTCCTGTGATGTTGTATAAAAGTGCTTCAGGATTTTTGCTTAGGTTTGTTGATGGCATAACTATACGGAAGATCAACCCTCTCCCTCCTGTTGTGTGTTCAAAAATAATTTATACCTTCACCCAACCTACCTTGGTAGAGTGTGACTTACATTGTTATCTTTATTATTCTTGTTTACTTAGCTTATACTCTGAATTGTCTAGTGACCGTTATTTTTTCATATATAAATGCCTTAAGAAGTGTATGTGTGATCAGATTGTTCTAAATGTATTGCGTAAATATGCCGATCACATAGCTCTGATAAATTTCGTCATCTTATTGCATTGTCAAAATTTTATTTAGTAAATTGAATACATCACATATTGATATTTCCAGAGTACCATTGAAAACCAGGAAGCAGTTGGTAGATGTTTAATCCCAGTACGGGACTTCTCAGGAGTACATAACCTAGATTCCGCACCAGGGGCTTTATCAGATCTGTGGAGTCCCATACTAGAATGCAGTAACTGTTCAGTGCTCCATAGTTTTCATTGGTACCCTACCGATATCATTCTGTGACACATTCAATCAATCAAAAATAACAATCACCATAAACTACCTGAAATTTATGTATGTTTCTTATTTTGATCTCATGTGTAAATATCACTAAAGAATGTTGAAACCACTCAAAGTATTACTTTATCCTTCATTTAACATAAATTCCAGTCAGCTGATGTTGTGAATTTATAATCCAAGTAAAAATTATCTTATTATTTAATAAGTAAGATGTGACAGACTGTTGTGTGTATACCTTGAGATTTATCATATATGCATAATGATAATTAATCGAGCCTGGGACTGATATTTTATCCTATTTTAAATCTACAGTCTGGTGTTTATATAGTTACATTATGATTAAGGAGTTGTGTTAAGGTGACCTTCTGAAAAATTTACATATTCCAATAAAGATGGTTACAATAAGATGAAATAAAATGCTGACTCTTTAAGTGATAGTAAACATTTTGATTTGAAATAATAAAAGATCGTCTAGCTATTCAATTGATTTTTTATATTTTCTGTTAAAAGGTTTCAGTAAGTTTCAATAGGCTTTTTATCATTTGATGAAAACATTAAATGAATTTGTACTGCCATAAACATTAAAATAATAAATAAATATCCGATACTCTTGTAATTAGGATACGTTTGTATTTTCTCGTTGATTTGTAATGGACTGAAAATGGTCAGTCTCTGTTGCCATATGTGCATCCTAAGCGGATTGCCTCGATATAGCGTTATTACACAAGTTATATATTTAAGTTGGATTGTGACTGGCAAGCGGATCTAGGACATACAAACGTATCCTAATTACATATATATGCCCGTTGCACAAATGTGACTGTCTAGACACAGTAGCCTAGTGGTGAATGCGGTGACGTTTGGCTCGAGACGGACTGAGTTCGAATCCCAGTGTGAATATCAACATTGGGATGCAGGTACTTCCAATCGATGAGTCCCAAATAGGATGAAACGCGCGTCGTGGATTCCGCTTGCTAGTCACAATCCAACTTAAATATATCCAATACTCTTGTTTAGGTAACAAAAGATTTTGCAAATAATTCAGATTCATCTAACTAGAATTCCCAAGTTATAGTACTGATATTAATCAATATGATAAACACTGTTTTCAAATTGAAATCCACATTCTGATTCCTAAACATTAATTGAGAAGTGATGAATTACACGATGAAGCTTAGTGTAATTAACGGATCAGTTTATCAGGTTATATATCTGTTGTGAGATTATAGTCTACACTTACAATGAGTGTTATAAGTTGATTAATATGAGAAATAATAGTTACGAATATGTTTGAATATTTGTGAATTGGATGTTGCATGATTAATGAAATAAGACAAATTATATTATGCCTTGATTATAGTAAGCTTGACAATCTTCTACGGCAGAGAACTAATCAACTTCCTGTTGAGGAAGAAATTAGGAAAAGACGCTGCAGGTGGATAGGACACACATTGAGGAAAGCATCAAACTGTGTCACAAGACAAGCACTGACTTGGAATCCTAAAAGCCAAAGAAACAGAGGAAGACTCAGGAACACATTGAGTCGGGAATCGGAAACAGACATGAAGAGAATGAAGAGCACTTGGGAAGATCTATGGATGAAATCCCAGGACAGAGTTGGTTTGAGAATGCTGGTGGACGGTCTATGCTCCACTTGGGGTAACAGGCATTGATTGATTGGTTGATTGATAGTAAGCTTGAATGGAAGGAGATTTGTAGTTGGAAGCACGTATACATATTCCTATACATATGGTTGCAATCATCGTGATGTGATTGTATCAGAGTGAGAAACTTTGGCCTTTAGTTGATATTTTGGTGACTGTGAGTATGGGTACATATTGTAATGCGTGTTCATTTCGAATTCAATGGGAAGCGATCTGATAGATTTTCAGTAATATAGATGAGTTCCCATATAATCGTTAATGTTTCTGAACATTCACTATGAAATTATGGTTTATTTATTCAGCATATAACATATTCATATGCTCTGTAATATAATCAGTTTATTCACTTATTAACTATTCATTCCTAGATACTTACTACTCATTAGCTTATTAAATCAGTACAATACATTGTCCAATCATTAACCGACTACAAACATTTCAAGTAACGTGTTGTTTTTTCTTTATTCCACCAACTCCCTCCTATCCTCCGCCCTATTGTATTGTTGTTAAGTATCCTAATGATCGCATATTATCATTTTTTTTTCTTTTTTAATTTTATTATTATCTTTAATATTCATACGTATTCAACAAAATGTGTTTTCTATAGATCATTGTTATTTTGTTGTCTTATTTATTAGATTTTAGGTTTATTATTATCATTTCTTAGTTTATTATTATTTATTATTGGATCTATGAGTACATCATGGATAAATATACACTTTAAAACAATTGGTTTATTTCAACAATGTCATAGTATAATAAAACAAATGAATAATATTCAATTATCAATGAATATACAATATAACAATCAAATTAATCAAATTAATGCCGTTGAAAGAATTTGTCATCTACGTGATTTATCAAATAGTAAGTTAATTTTTTTATTTTATAACTATAATACAATGAATAGTAACAATTTGGGAAGTTTGTAGAGATAATTAACTGTTAAGTGCAATTTTGATATCACGAATTGATGTGAATCAGACAACCATTGATCACCTGGATGCACTGGACAGGTGTTACGTCCTATTATGGGACTCCTCGGCAGTGCGCACCCACCACGCCATCGGGGATTGAACCCAGGACCTTCTGGCTCCGTGGCGACCGCTTTACCATTGGACCACTGAGTTGCCTCCCTGCGGTTGATATTTTCAACTCAGTCAATTCGTGATACGTTGCGCGACCTCCTCTATGCCATCGGTGAGTTACTGCCTCACACCCGACACGGTTGAACTCTACCGGTCACGTCTTCACACTAGAACTCCAGGAATTACCTCGAGGAGCTAGTCACTAGTGAGCTCATGTTAATTACAATTACGGTAGTTTGTAGAGGTAGTTAACTGTTAATGAATAGTAGTTAAATATTACTTAAGATTGTTTCAAGTTAGATTATGATTGGTAAGCAGAATTTAAGATGTTTGCTTCATCTTATTTGGGGATTCGTTAAATGGATGTACCTGCATTCAAGTGTTAATACTTGCACTAAGATTTGAACTCGGTTCGTTTTATATCATATACTACCGCGTTCATCATTAAGCTGATGAGTCCTCTCAAGATGAACATATAGCAACAGAAAATGATCAATTTCATTTCATAATAAATCAATAGGAAGATTCAAATACATTCTAATTATATTACTTTAGATGTTTATATTTCATTTAGTTAATTGAAATAACGACGATAGAAGTAAGTTTATATTGGGGAATTGATAATTTTGTATAGTTTACATACTTCGATATGTAATGAATTGATTACCGTAATAATCATGGTGATAGGCATAGTTGTCAAGGTTGAACGTGGTAATTTCAAATAAATTGAACAATGAATAAGTAGTTTATTGAATAAAGTAGTATGTATTTGTAACATTTCAATGAATTAGGATAAACTTGTATATTCCCGCTGTAAACACCAACATCGGGATGCAGGTACATCCAACTGATGAGTCCCAAATAGGACGGAACGCGCGTCCTGGATTCCACTTGCCAGTCACAATCCAATTTATATAATTTCAATGAATTGAAATTTCCAACTTTTCTGTGACTTGGTGAAAACTGCTTTTCAGTAGATAAATTGATATGTTTAATACAACCAAATTAGTAGTGTGAATGTGTTGAAGTCTTTTCATCATTCGGGTCACAGTAAGACATGCTTATAAGTCGACGTTTTTGTTAATTGTCAGAGAGTATGAAAATGTGATGTGTGAAATGAGGAGAATGGCGACAAGCTATATGAACGTCAGACAGATGAGATACAATATGCCACAGTTTGTTTGTAGTTGCTAAGATAGATACTCTAAGTAGAATGAATAATAAAACCTTTCTTTCTATTAAATGTAGTAGGGTTTAGCAAAGTGTGGGATACTTCAGCTATACACCTTTCATTATAAGTTAGTAATATCTTCCTGGATAATATAGATGTTTTCGATGTCGATTTTAAGGTTACTATGAATAGCATGTACTGATATGAATAATTTGATTAACAACTTTTCAAGCACTGTAAGATTACTGATCACTCGTTTTATATACCTTTTATGTTCTTTGTCACGAGTCGTGATATCTCAAGAAGATTCATCAATATGGAAAGCATCACAATCAACACAACCTAATCTGTAAACATAGTTTTATAAGGATGTGAGTGGGATCTTTTCTTTTGTTCTAACCAAAACACTACGAAGCGAGTTGGTTGTTTTATAGAACGCTTGAATTTCATGTTGTTTTAGAATCCTTTGGAACTCGTTTGTCATATCATAGTGATAAGGTAGGACGACGGCACCGACACATGAAATTTTGTTTGATTTATTATGCATGGGAAAATTATCAAATTGTAATATGTTAATTATATGCTTAAATTCTTGTTGTCTATCTTCTTCTGATATAGTAAACTTCGGTAGGTCTTTTGAAACGATCTAGATCTAGTGAAATCTTCTTACTGAATGAATGTACTCAAATGAAGTCAGCATAACGATTAGAATATATTGGCTAGTTAGATTAAAAGTTCCATTTGGATTTATTTAAACATGACAATGTAAAAACGACAGTTCATGGTACTTACAACAACAATACCCAAATTATCCAGAAATGTTCTATTGACTTATGAACAAAGGTGCATAGCTTAAGTATTTCACAATTCGAAAAACTCTACTGTACTTGATAGGCAGAAAGTTTTTAGAATAAGCTTGCATCTTCCCGTTGATTTGTAATAGACTGAAACTGATCAGCCTCTCTTACTATATGTGCATCGTGAGCGGATTGCCTCGATATAGCAATAGTACACAAATAATATTTAAGTTGGATTGTGACAGGCAAGCGAAATCCAGGACATGCGTTTCTTCCTATTTGGGACTTATCGGCTGGATATACTTGCCTATCAGTTTAGTAGTAGTCTCTGAAATTTCCGAAATCAGAAACTAAAATACAGAAGCAAGTAGCTAGAATTTATTCTGAAATTCTATCATTAGTTTCCCTCAATTGGTGAATGAATGCGCATTTACAAAAATGCATGTATGTACAATACATAACTTGACACATACGTAAATTAGTCCATATTTCTACAACCAAGCAGTACAATAGTTTAGTACTAAATTAATAGAAGTGATAGTCACTTCACTGGTAGTAAGAGAAAAAAGTGGACATATAAAACATGTTACAAGGAAAAAGAATTAGCTCGTGGAAAGGTGTAAAACAATTTTAGGCTGCCTGTTTTTGGGAAGACAAATATTGAATACACCTACTCCACTGTGACTGGTTTCGAAGCTTATCACACAGGGTCACCAACCAGTAGTTAAAGGTTTCTTGCTGAAACCTATCAAATAATCTCCTCCTACCAATGCGTCTCACACCAGTGATCACTGACTACATGAACTGATGTTATATTTTGACATGGCCGCCTCTTACTTTATTCTACTGTGCTCCAATATCAGTCAGTATTTTTCGTCGTGGTAATTGGTGGTTAAACACACATATCCACATCAACTCAGACGATGATGATTTGCAGCCTCATCAACTAATTTACTGTCTTCCTATAATGTTCAGCGTCTAATATTATTCTTACCTACCCAGTGATCCCAGGAAATGCTAAAGGTGTTTTGAAGACGCCGATGGTCAGATACCAATAACTTAAGAATGTCATCCATTTTTAGTGATGACGATTTACATCCATACAGTTAGACCGGTGGCACCAACTTCCTTACCGTATACTCCTCCTCTAATTGATAGACAGATATCTCACCTACGTCACAAGCGGGATAAGTTGATAAAAGTCAAACAAACTTCCTGAATCTTTGATGAGACTCTCTTAGAAACCTGCCCATCAGGGCTGCTTACACTTCTAAGATAGGCAGTGGTCAACGCGCTCAACTACTTTACTCTCTATCTTTTATTCAGGTGTTGACTGAGAACAGTCTTGAAGAAGAGAAAGAACTCATTCTGTACATGCCTGGTTTGTTACTGAATGTTATCAAAAGCTCTGGATCTCATCACTGTCTTTACAAGACAGGAGTATTCCGTCTATGTTTTCTAAGTCAATCAATAAACCTCTTGGTAGGAGATCAATTCATAAAAGTCCAGACAATGAAAGCATTATATACAGCATTACATATATAATGAAATTAAATGCAAATGAGGATAGTGGCCAACCTTGACACAAACCAAATGTGGTTACAATTTCAGATGGCAGTTCGTCATACACTCTGAATAGATTAGTAGTTTTTTTGCAAAAAGCTGTCGCAAGGTTTATGTACATCTAAGGTACACTATTGGTCTACGGATTGCAGTGCTGATTTTAGGTCAGGAAACACCATCGTTGTTGGAACCCTACATGTATGCTTACATACTAAAATTTGATGAAAAGGGAATATTTAAACTATATAACCATTGTCAGGTTTGAAATCAGTTTTAGTTTTCTCTCATTTTCAGTTCACGAGCCTCAGTTAAATAATTATTGAAGTGTTTTAGACACTATATTAGTCAAGCTAATATGTCTTTGGTTATCAAAAGACGAATTCAGTCCTTTAGTGTTTACTGGCTAGCCCAACGATGAACACTGCTACTAAACCCTTCGATTTACATAATCAAATTCTATGTCCGAATGCTGAGTGTTAACGTGTAATATTTGATGATAATCTAGTCATATTTTTATAACCTAGTGTTGTGGAGAATAGTGAATGTTAATTCAATATCATGCATCGGTCTGGATTAGACTCAGTGATTTAATCATAAAACGTTTGACGCAGAGACAGAGGGTCTTGGGTTCGATCTCTGTTGGGGTCGTGGATGCACATCGCTGAGGAGTCGCACACTATGACGAAACAGCTGTCCAGTGCTTTCTGGTGATAAATGGTTGCATAATTCAGTCTAATTCATGATATCAAATCAACATTTACATTTTTGTTTTTCATCAGGCACTTTTAACTACTGTACAAAGGATGTATTAATCTACGACTTCAGTAATGAAACATTTGTATTAGTTGGTAATAGCTAAGCTTGTAGTTTATTTTTGTCCTTTGACGATCTAGTTAGATTATGAAAACAACAATAACTCTAGTATTCATGAGCTCATTAATCTGATTAGTTGCTATGACAATATGGTAATATTTAAGTTGTAATTTCAAACAACTTATGCTTTTAGTTGACCCACTTCGTCATAGATTGGTGTTGACAAGGTACCACTCAAAATCAGGAAGCATTAAACAGCCACTTCGTCCCATTATGAGACTCCTCAGAACTGCACACCCCAGATTTTACCTCAGGGGCTTCAAGTTGCTGAACACCTAGCCCTATACACCACCGAACCGGTATCCATTGATAAAGTTAACACTGTTATCAATACTAAAACAAAACGGCTATCCACTGCTCCCTGGTTTGCAATGGTACCTTGCCAACATTAATCTGTGATGAATTTAATTAACTAAAATCTAATACCAATCTCGATAAACCACCTTAATTCAACTCATGCTTTTTGTATTAAGATGTTTCTCCTTCATATTCGTATCATAATCATTATCTTATTGTTTTATTTTTACTTCTCCCTTCACCCCTCCCCACCTTCCCTTTCAGTTCAAGTACTTGGTACAATCATATTAGATTTGAGTGCTTTATTCTTCACAATACTTGGAAGTTCATTTCTTCTAAGTGGAATATTCTCATTGAATATTAAACATAAACGTTCATTTTATTATACATCAATTGTATTGCATATAATTTCTTGTAAGTTCATTTTAATTTATTTACATATTTTATAATTTATTACTTAGTTTTAATGGATTAGATATAAACATCTTTATTGAACTTTAAACATTAATAGATGATATCACTAACCAAAAATAAGCTATATGCGTAGTGACTAGTAATCAGAAATAAATGAATAAGGGATTTGTGTCGATATTAAATTCACTGATTACGTAATAGTAGTTGAGTGAATGAATAAAGTTAATAATAAGAATAGCATATATATATTGAGAAAAGTGAATGAACTGTATATATATATATATATATATATATATATATATATATATATATATATATATATATATATATATATATATATATATATATAAGGTTTCATTTACAGTAAAAATTTTTGATTAATAATAAAAGTTATATTTGATTGAATTAGTCACAGATTGATGTTAGCAGGGTACTATTGAAAAACACAGAATATTGAACAGCTACCTCGTCCTAATATGGAACTCTTTAATAGTGTGCATCATAGTTTCCATCCAAAAAGCTTAATATTGGTGAACACCTAACCTTATACACCACCGGACCGCCACCTAATTGTAGAATTCCCACTTCCATCAATCGCGGGACAAAAAGGTTGTCCAGTGCTCCCTGGTTTACAATGGTATCCTATCAATATCAATCCGTGACGAATTTAATCAACTAAGCTTAATACCAATCTCCATAAACCATCTCAATTCAGTAATATTAATAATACTGATAAGGATGACTGTTGGCGAAGAATGGGGAGGGTGAGGAGGTGTTAATGTAAACTGGTAATGAAAGTAGAAAAATATTTCAATAACAATTACGTAAGAATGAAGAGACTATTTAGGCGCATACCTACAACAAATTTGGTGAAAAATTAAGGGAAGCTGTAGAAAAATGAAAAAGGACGCTGAATAAATTCTTACTTCAACCCCAGTTCATTATGGTTTGTGTCGGTGAAGACATTTTCTGAATACACAGAACAGGTTATCCATATCACACAATATCACCAAATGTCGGCTACAATAACCACTCGAACCCCCCTTCCCCCAACGTGGTAATCTTTATCCATCAACATGACTCAAACCAACAATATAGGATATTATGAACTGATTCCAACGTTTTGGTTTCTATTAATCTACTTGTTAGTCAACTGAGATCGCACTCCAAATTTGCTGCTTAGTGAGCATATGCAATCCATGTTTCATCCATGTTATTTGATGAATTGTACCAATCTCGTTAGTCGGTTTGACATATTTTCTTAGTACGTCGGTGGGGGGGGGGGTTTACTTTGTTCATGACTAACTGATTTGTTTATCATTTAATGGCTATTTTCATTTACCAACTCAATGGATAACACGTTAGCATTTGAAAAGAGTTAATTATGCTTTACGTCATAGTGTGAATGCCGAAATAAGGATATTTTACATACATTCAAGTGACAAGCCTAAGTAGGCTAAGACTCAAATCTTGATTTAAACTGACTATCATAAGTCATCTATTAGGCACTACCAACTAATAAAGTTCATCTAAATATTTTCAAAAAATGATATATTATTACCCTTATTATCATCATGATTATGATTATGTAATCTTTTTTTTAGGTATCTTAATCTTATCAGCTTTAATTCTATTAGTTATTCAATGTATCAATGAAGTTAAAAAGGATTTTCCATCTGAGAATAAATCAATTATTACAGTTGGTTGGTCATTGATTCTTATTTGTTGTGGTATTGTTATTCTTAGTATTACAGTTTGTTTAGTGTTATTTGATAAAGGTGGTGAAGAAATTGAATATCGTGAAACAATTCATCGATCTTTGAATTTTGTAGAAGAATCATAGAGATAATAACAAAAAAAAAAGAAGAAGGAACTTATCAGTTTTGATGATGCAATACAGACACACGCACATAATTATATAAACGCCTACGCAGTTTATATTCAAATGACCTATTTAAATTGACCAATCACAATCAGCTGACTTTATAGATTAACCAATAGAATATTTGCTTCCTTCAAATGTGCTTTGATTTTTTGTTTCCATGTCAAAAAAAATAACAAACAAACAAATAAACAGTAACTGTGTAATAAACTACGCTGTTAAATTTTCCACAAATGTATTCGCATTTTCAATCAAATATAGAGATTAAAATATTGGAATATAACGAATATCAGTAAACTATGAGGGTGTTATAGAGTTACTGGGGTTATATGGGTAACTTTTGTATACTTCTATGGCTAACGTTAATATGATTTAATATTAGTTACAAATGATTGTTTAACTAATTTTGTCTTAGTTTGTGATTTACAAATCATATACACTACTGAAATAGCACGAATGCTGCGAATGAATGTTCTCATTCCGTCGCAAGTATTTGTTATATAAAGTCACTGATTACATTGAATAAAGATTCGATAATATTTACATGACATGAATATTTTAGGTTTAATCCGCAAGTTAGATCGAGTGCGTTAGGCTGATTGACAGACTACTGGAATTATTGTCCAGGGGATTATTTCGTACATTTTTGTTGTGTTTCTTCTGTGTGCAAAATCTTCTCGCCTTAACCTCCTATCTGACTTGTTAATTGTTGATGATTCCTTTTCTATACATTAACTATAACTAGTTGATTGAATACAAGTTAACTGAGCTACTTATGATTGTTGTTTTTATTCTGTTTTGATGTTATTTTCTCGATCCGTTGGCTATGCAGTCAGGTTTTACATGTATATGAAGAAATGCCGGAAACATAAGTATGATTCCAGGTGGTTGGCTCAGTTGTCTCGTGTTCTTCTATCCGGATTTTTGAATAGAAGTATCACGGCAGGAACAGTGGCATAGAACATTCAGTGTTTGTTGCTTGAGTTGGACTTTGTCTGACAAGCGGAATCTAGAACACGCGTCTTGTTTTATTTGGGGCTCGTCAGCTTAATGTACCTACAAAGACTGATCAATTTCAGTCCATCAATAATCAACGGGAAGATCCAAAAACATTATAATAATCAGTCTTCATGTCGAGCTTGCTGGACTGTTTTCTTACATGGTCATAATTTTAGTATATTGTAACAGGCTAAGTTCAGGACCTTGCACTGCACATTTATGTTCTCGATGGTGAGAAGACTAGTATCTAGGCCAAAATATTGTCCATTAACTTTCCAGTATTCAGCATCTGTCTAATTGATCTACGTCAAAGGTTATTTTTAATTGCATGTTGTTAACTATGGACAGAATTACGATTTACATTAGTGAGACAGTAGTTTGATTGTTTATGAATTTATATATCAGCTGTTCTGTTACAGAATTGGATATTTCTCTACCTACTGTACCTACTGGTATCATTAATCATCAAACGGAAGATGTGGTTAAAGTTAGAATCCCTTTTATATTAAAGTACTTTATTAAAAATATGATTAATGAAATTATTTCATAAGTGTTGAATAATAGAGAATTAGTTCGATAAGCTTGAATATGGAGAGTCTATTCTTAGATATATTTTAATAATCAATATCCAATATCATATTCTTTATATTGTGTTCTTACATCTAATTACACCTACAAACTTAACATGCTCCTCAGCTCCTCATTATTACTGGTATGAATATTTCAGTATTTGAGTAGTAAACTTCAGCGTTCGTTGACATGGTTACGAATGTATAAGTTTTACTTCATAGGGATTGACTTAAATCAGAAATACGTTAACCCTGTCGTTGCTAATTTAAGATTCACATAACTGTTTGCTTCTTTATTTACTGCCTCATAACCAGTTAGCCAAATATTTGTTCACCGTTTTAATGGATGAAAAATTGACGGTAGAACAAGTACGGTGGTGGTGATGATTTGGAGATCAGGAGGATAGTCTTACTGGGGTTGAGTTCTTTGACCTAAGTAGTTTAATCGTGGAGACGTCGTTCATATACTAAATGACTGCACCTGCACGAACGTGTGACACAAATGAGCTATGAGAAGTTTTAAGGTAGGTAGTCAGTTGTTCTCAGGACGTATCTATAAACGCTAAAGGAAATTTGTAGCACAGAGGGATGGCTTTCATAATATTAATTTCCATGAGACGTATGATTTATTTGGAAAGCTTCCTAGTTGAACCAAAACTTGTTACTTTTTTACATATTCATTTTGATTCTCCTTTCTCTAGACTTGAATCAACGTCTTTTAATGATTATTGTATCAATTGTAGGATCAGTAATAAGCTCTAGTTAAAATAATTGATATTCTGTATTGGAAATGAGTGGTACTTCAGACAGATGATAGAGGTGTTCAGAAGATTGAATATGACGATGACAAGAAAGTACCCTTCAGTATAACTGAGCACAGTGCACAAAACAACATACTCTCTTAAGCAGCCTAAAGTAGACACGTATCCTCCCCACGTTACTACTAACTGTCTTCACAAACTTATGTGTATTTGCTGAGGCAGTTACATTGGTAGAACTGAAGAAAAGGGCTTAGCTGAGATTCAGCGAACACGTCCTGAAAAATATTAGTCTAAAAAATGTAACAATCATCAGGAATCTCGACGATACTGGACAGGAGATAGATATACTGAAGTCCTACAAATTGTTTAACAGACAAACAACACTTAGTCTTCTAAAAATATGCCTAAGCTATTGCTATCAATCACTTAAAACCGGATATTCGTTAAAGAAAGAATTATCACTTTTTCTTTACTTCGGTAAGTTATCTTTGATTTCGTAAGATTAGTTCTCAACTTCATTTGGCTTAATTACACCATTTCCTTCATTTCTAAAGTTTGATTCACTCCATCGGATCATCATACCAAATCTCAGCTTTAGCTTGCTTCACACTAAATCAACCTACTTTTCATTCATTCATTTCGTAACCACTCAGTTTCTGTTTTGTAATGTCTTGTTACCATATAGAGACCAATTTTCTAGAAGCTTCTTTTGTGTTTTGTTTAAATTTGTAATACTCTTTGATCCCCTTTAGAGTCCATTTGGGTGTAGTTTTCCATAACACTATTTTGTAAAGCTTTCTATCTACATTCCTACCTAAATTATCCCTATAAATATACTATATTTTGTTTAAGTATTGACTAGTGAATGTCATGGGTTATATGTAGCTGATGAGGAACAATCAAAGTGAAATATATCATCATTTTATTGTATACAGTCAGTTGTTCTCTCTGTTCTTTGAAGTTAATAAAGGGAACTAGATGTTTGGAATATACTGGTGTTGTTGAGTTCCCTGACCTATATGGTATAATCGAAGAGTTTGATTGTGATTCACAGCAACATTATTAACTTTTTAGTTGTTCCATGTGCATTAAGTTAACCAGTTCTAGTAGCCATTTTCTGGAGCTAATTTAGCTTCATAATTCATTTTGCTTTCATTTGTCTTAGCATTCTTGTTCTGTCGATCTTTAATCGTTTAATTGTTTGAACCCGCTATGTATGGGCTTATAGAGGAAATCTTTATCGGCTTACCTATTAGTTCACCTTTTACTTGAATGCTATACTTCTAGAAATTCTCTGGAGCTTCCAGAATTCAAATAATTCAGAATTTTGACGTTTTATTGGTCGAATTCTTGCTTGTGGTTGTCTATGTTGAAGTGTCGTTGTTTCATCTCTAGCTGGTGATCATATATGTCTTAATGAAAGTGAGTCCACCAAGTCCGATTTAATATTTCTCTTGATGATACAATTTATATTGTAGATTATGTTGGGGTTGTATTCCTTTGTTGTAGTATCCTTAGATCTGTACAATAAAAGATGATGCTCATAAGTCATCTTAGGTGTTTCCGTTATGTCATAATGAGCTATCAAGTCTTACCTTAAATCGTCAGGAATCAGCTCCATTGAAGTCTATACTATCGGATATTTATATAGCTGATCCTACGGTTTGTTTCTTACACCAATCCCCTGAGATTTCCTCATGGTGTCAAATGTACATTTATAAACGACGTGAAAATATTTAAAAGACTATAAGGATGCTGCTTGACTTTCCACATGCACATACTGCATACATGTTATCTACCGACTGAAATTCTTCAATTGCTTGCACTAAATTTTCCCAATAGAAAAATCATCAGCCAAGTACTACACATTCAAAGGCTACTTTCAGATCCACAGTTAGTTCTCGTCAATGAACAGACCAAACAACTATTATTGAATGATAAAATTAATAAAACTTAAAGATTCACCTATTTCCGACGAAGGAGAATTTACCAGATTTAGCATTGCATGAATCATTTAAACCATAAGCAACGTACTGAAATATGAGTGTTGTTGAACTATGTAAAATAGAAAACAAATAACAATCAGTCTACCAAGGTGAAAAATGTAAAATAGCCACTTCCTTCAAGGTCATGAAAATGTCATTTGGCTTGGTTTCGAACCCGGATGACATGACTTGTGCCAACATATGACAGGAGGCACAGACTCCAGTCTTTGGACTACGGTCTCTACTATTGGATCTTATTAAGCTGACCAAATTAAAGCTATTTTAATTTTTCCATATATCAGTACAGAGTTAGAAGCATACTGTTAGATAGAAATATATGATCCATGAGTTGTTCTTCGTTGTTAGGTAGTTTTAATGAACTATCTCTGATGATATATGAATGGAGGGTGACATCGGAAGATACCACTATATTGTCGTTATTTAGTTTGAAGTCATTGATCTTGTCTAAGAATTGCGTTGTGCGATTGCATGATTTGGTTAGATATCTAGATATCCTGCACAACTTCTTCATTAAGCTGTATGTCAGTGTCCTTAGCAGTGATACAACGTAGTAACTGTTTTATGCATTTTTGTTCTACTGTAAATAGAGGGTAAACACCGCCACTGATACTTTCTCGTTGTTGCATAGATAAGAGTTATTAAATCGGTTTGCTTTACTCCAAGTATGTATGTACCAAATTACTTACATATTTCAAAAGTAAATGTCCGTTAAGGAGTATGGTGGATAATCAGCAGAATAGGTATGGAATATCAAATTTGTATACTGAACTCCCTCATAGTGCTTCAATGGAAAAATAATATTAATTATAACTATATTATAGAGAATCAATTCTTCGATATGTTGATTTCTGTGGTTGCATTAAGATTAACTAAACGTAAATCTTATGTGCATATAAATATTGTATATCAAACGACTTCACATATACATACCGATGATAGGATGCACGTAAATAGAGAAGTCGATACGAAGATACGGATGTTCTTGTAACCAAACATTCCGGAAGTGAGACAGGAAGTTCAACCATACATTGAACATGAATGTACAAAGTAATGTACAATGTATAAGTTGAAATATTCAGAGGATAATCTGGATCTCTACAGATGCATTTTAGTTTTGTTAATGTGTATTGTAGACAAAGCAAACATATAGTAAACGGATCATCACTTTAACTCCTGTAAGGGTTATTTTGTCTTGGCCAATATAGAAAATATAATACTTCTATCAAAAATCAGTCGCTTTGATCTAGATAAAATATAAAATAAACTTAATTACACATTATAGGTGCTCAACATTTACCACCTTTCCATTCCTTGGGTATTTTATTGAAATGAAGACAAGAAGTGGTTATTACAGAAAACCTGTCTTGAATAACTAGTACATTCAAATTTCCAAAGTTTGATTAATCGGGTTTGTTCTTTACTTCCAAGGGTCAGACGTATTGGCACCGATGGCATGATTGAGGTCGAATTGGAAAAACAATTGAAGATAATGGTAGACATTTGAAATTAAAATCTTATCATAAACGAGTATATAAAGGACCTTCTAATAATCAATAAATTAAGTAAAGAGACGGTTGTTGAAGTTCTTAGAAACGAAATTTCCGGTAGCCCTACATATCAGTTCACTAGGGACTACCTTCTCGAGGTAATTCCTGGAGTCCTATTGAGATGCAACCAGTCAAGTTCAATCGTGTTGGGTGTAAGGCAGTTACCCACCGATGACAATGGATGAGGTGGCGCCAACGTATCACGAATTGACTGAATTAGAAATATCAACCACTGACAGCCGATTCATTGGTCTAATGGTAAAGCTGTCGCCGCGAAATAAGAGGATTTTGGGTTCAATCGCCAATGAGCTAGTGGATGTATACTTCTGGAGTCCCATACTACAACGAAACAACTATCCAGTGCTTTCTGGTGATCAATTGTTGTTGAATTCGTACCAATTCGTGATGTCAAATTAACATAAAACATTTTATTATGGTCAACTTCATATTGTTCTTTCCAACCGTTGCGTAAAAGACAAGCTGCCGCTTTGAGCTACATTAATGTGTGAATCAGGTTAAATCAGCTGCATAAATTAAACTTTCTCAAAACACATCTCTAGACACTATTCTGCCTAACTGTCAAAAGGATTATGAATGTTTATCAACAGGTCTATTGTTGAACACTTTATAACTTCTAGTAATGGTGCCCTGTTAAAATTATCACTAAAATGTTAAATAAATTTAGCTCAAAAGAATTCAGTATGCAATATGATTAGTTCAAGCCGTAACTGTGTGTAAAGAAACAAAACACGCTTAATATCTAATTTTAACTTGGTGTTAACTGCATTTTCTTATTTCGTATATTTACTATTTGACTTTTGTTCCATTATGTAATTGTTAAGTTGGACAATTATCGTCAAAATTACCTTCGCATTGGTAATCTTCATTACATAATCAACCGGTATTTCATGGACAAAGTAAAATTTAAAACATATGCTGATAGGTCTATGTCGTCATACCATATAAGCACATAAATTTGTATGAATATAACAGGGGCGGAGTGGTAAAGCATAATAGAACTGAAGAACTGTAAGGGTGAATAAACTTGAAGAAATGTGACGGATTCTGGATGATGCTTCCAGTGACTCCAACCTTGTAACCTACTTGCGACTTATTATTTACTTTATGATTATTCAATTATGATAAGCATGCGTTTTCCCGTTGATTTGTAATGGATTGAAACTGGTCAGCTAAATAGGACGAAACGCGCTTCCTGGATTCCGCTTAGCAGTCACAATCCAACTTAATTATTTATGATTATTCGTTTACCCATCAATCATTCAACTGTTAAGCTTCGTGGGGTATAGGCTATCACTCGGGGTACTCCAACCAAATCTGACATCAGATATCCTTCCCACTTCTTCACAACTGCTATTCTTTTTTTAATAACTGCCTCGAATTCCCTAAGCAATGTGCTCTTTGATCTACCTCTTTTCCTTCAACCTTGAGGATTCCAAGTTAGTGTTTGTCTTGCGATGAAGTTTGGTGATCTCCTCGATATGTGCCCTATTCACCTCCCGAGTCTATTACTAATTTATTCCTGACCTGAAAGTTGATTAGTGTTTTCTGCCCCAGTAAGCTGTTTCTGATGACGTCTGGGTAAAGGATCAGGAGTGTTTAACTTACGTAGAAAACTATTCAGAAATACCGTTATCTTCTGATTTATACTATTAGTAGCTCGCCATACAAGTTTCAGCCCCATGCAATAGAACTAATTGTCGCCACATTTGTATTGAATATCTTAACTTTGATGTTGACTGACAACTAGTTTGAGTTCCAGATATTCTCCCTCAGTTGTAGAAATGCTGTCCTTGCCTTACCAATCCGTGCACTCACATCTGCATCAGACCCTTCTTGTTTATCGATGACGATGCCCAGGTATGCAAAAGTGTTCATATTTACCAGGACTTCTCCATCAAATGTAATTTGGTTGGCATTCGTTTTGTTCCCAAGGATCTTACTTTTCCCTTTGTGTATGTTGAGGCCTACTGATGGCTGTAGAGGCTGCTGCTATACTGTCCGTCTTCACCTGCATTTGTTGTTGTATGTGGGATAGAAGAGCTATGTTGGTCATCTGCAAAGTCAAAGTCGTCTAGTTTCATCTAAGTTATCCACTGTATTCCGTGTCTTCCTTGAGATACTGCAGTCTTCTTAATACAGTCAACTACCAGCAGTAAAAGAAAGGACGAGAGTAAGCAGACCAATCTAATACCGGTCTTCACTTTGAATGAATCAGTAAGCTGCCCTTAATGCACGATTTAACAGTGTAGTCCGTCGTAAGAATTTGGTATGATGTTGACTACCTTTTCGCATACGCCACAATGTTTACTGGAAGAATAGACTAAAATCAATCATGTTTAGAACGAAGAATATTCTTTTTGATAGATACTCATTAGGTTCTACATTTAGGAGTTCAAAATTATCAGTCATAAAACAAATAACCTAAGACGGTTACAACATCATATAGATAAGAAGGATAATTGGATAGAAATGTTTTTTTCCGAGTTATTTGTAAAATACGAATGTGAATGTTGAAGTTGGATTGTGACTGGTAAGCGGAATCCAGAATGCGTGTTCTATCCTATTTGGGACTCATCAGCTGGGTATACCTGTATCCCAATCTTGATATTCCCACTGGAATTCGAACTTAGTTCACTTTATGCCAAACGCAGGTACACCTAGCCCGACGAGTCCTAAGTAGGACGAAACACGTGTTTTGAATTCCGCTTACCAGTCACAATCCAACTTCAACATTCACATTCGTATTTTACAAATAACTCGAAAAAAAACATTCCTATCCAATTATCCTTCTTATCTATATGATTTTGTATCTGTTTTAGAATTGGTTATTTTTGTGACTAATAATTTTGAACTCCAAAATGTAGAACCTAATGAATATCTATCAAAAAGAATATTCTTTGTTCTAAACATCTTTCATTAGATAAGAAATGAGAATTAACAGTAATTCTACTAAGTGACTAAAGGTTAAGCAAGTTCATTTGTACTATTTCAAAAGTACATAATTATTCATTATGAAATGATATCAATTGACGAACTAAGAGACAATGAATAAAGTGATTTACAATTAATCATTTAGTGATTAGTACGATATTTGTTACTATTGATGTTGCAAATGAATTTTACAAGATTTTCAAAATGCTAACAACATAAACACTAGTGAAAAAATATTATTTCGTCAATTATATTTTGAGTTAGGGGGGGGTTTGTAGAGATAGTTAACTGTCAATTATGATATTGTGAATTGACCTGAATCAGACAACCATTGATCACCTGGAAGCACTGGACACCTGTTTCGTCCTAATATGGGATTCATCAGCAGTGCGCATCCACGACCAGGGGTCAAACCCACGACACTCTGGCTCCGCGGCGAACGCTTTACCATTGGACCACTGAGTCGGCTCCTAACGGTTGATATTTCCAATTCAGTCGATTCGTGATGTTGCACAACCTCCTCCATGCCATCGGTGGATTACTGTCCCACACCTAACACAGTTGAACTCCACCGGTCACGCCTTCACACTAGAACTCCAGGAATTACCTCGAGGAGCTAGTCACTAGTGAGCTGAAAGTCCTAGGTTCGACCCCCGATTGAGTCGAGGGTGCGCACTGCTGAGTCCCATACTAGGACGAAACAGCTACCCAGTGCTTCCAGGTGATCACTGGTTGTCTGATCCAGATCAATTCGTGATATAATAATTGACAATCATATTTCCATCAGATTTTACTCCTTAATACGTACAGAAATATTTATAAGCGAATATGATAAATTAATAACTAATCAAGATATATCGGGCTCCTAAGTAGGACTAGTTATCTTCGAGGACTGTTTCCTTATTTTTCGTTGTATACAAAGTGAACATTTCATTCTTATTCTTATTGAATTCCTCTTGCACTATCCTCTCGTTTAACTGTTACCGTATCACTTTTCATTTGTGAACTACCGTCAATTGATTGTGTCACGTTGCTCCAGTTCACAGTCACTGTTATCCCTATTTTGTATTAATGTTAGTTTCCTAATTGGTTGGCTGAGTGGTCAAGTTTTATAAATATAAATAGGGTTGTATGAAATATAATTTGATTCTATATGGTCGGTTCATCAATCTTGTGTTCTTCTATTTCTGGCTTGGGATCGAATGGATACCAGGGTAGATAAACAGGGACTAGTTGGACACTCATTGGCTTTGTCACTGTAACTGAGAACGCACAGACAGTCAATCAATTACAAAGTAGAACTTGGTACATGCGTACATCAATTCAAGTTGCCATGCCACAATTAGAATATAGAGAATAACTTGTCGGACCAGATCCCAGAGTAGTGGAGGTAGTAACAGAGTCAGTATTAATGGAAAGGATTAGAGATCGACGATAGGATTTAAGAAACTATGATTCAGTTAAACAAAAATCATGATAAATCCAGAAACTAAGAAGTTAAAGGAAGACAAGGACGATTTTCAGCCATACCACCCAGTCTCTAACCATAAACTACGATCATCATTAGGACCCCAACCAGGTAGTTTACACCTATTAACATGACTCAGTTCGATTGTCAGTAACTTTTATTGACTGGTGCCATGTTTTGGTTTTCGGCCGCCTCTAGTTTTCCTCCAACCTGCACATACACCAGACAGAATTACGCGTCGAGGTAGGCGGTGGTCAGGCATACGTAACACATGTTTTGACCAACCTAACTGATGAACATTCACTACTTCATCAGCCTATCTACCGTCCTTACCTAGTACTTTATTCCTAACCCACGTATTGCTTACTCTGTGGTCCCAGTAAACACAAGCAATGCTTCAAAGACATCTATGATCGAATACTAGAATCCTACGAGTATCGTCTTTCCTTAATGGCCATGTTTTACATCCTACAGCTGTACAGTAAACGCGTCCATTGGTCAGTAGACGGATGTCTAACTTAAGCTGCAAGTGACACAAATAGTCAAAAGCCAATCGAAACCTCTGTATACGAGCCAAGATTCAAACAGACACTAGATCATAAGGACTGGTGAGTGAAGCGGTCAACACATTTAACTACTTCGTTCCCGATCACTAATTTCGTTGATGAAGCAAGCCAATCCTGAAGCAACACTGCATCTGGTTGAGGATAATTGCATCCTAAACATGTTTACATTGATGCTTAGGGTAGTCAGAAGATTCGGTATATTCATCCAATAGGACTATAACATCTGAATATATTAAGTCAACAAGTTTATTTCCTAGAAGGAGATCAACCCTTGATAACTCAGACGGTGGAAATGTTAACTGTAAAAGCATGTTGATGATAAAATTAAATAAAAACGGGGAAAGTGGACAACCTTGGAGAACACCATTTGAGGTCAGTCAGATGACATTATGTCCAGTTCCCAAATTCTAGCCAACATCTCAGTTAATCTCGTGCTATCATACATCGATAGCTGATAATTTAATTAAAGATCGTTTACTTTAAGCTCAAATATCTAAAAACACTAGAGTTATTACACTTGATTTGGATCCTGTCGAAAGTGTTCAAGTACAATGATACACCAGAATGGCTGGTAAGAAATATACGTAATAAATTGCTGCCATAAGGCTAGAAGGATATGGTGTCATACCCCACTATGAATGAACTGATACAAGCAATTTGAAAATTTATAGATACAGAAAGCTGCAAGCGCTTTTCATCTTTAAGGGCATGGCATGATACTCAACTGTAGTTGTTACACTGACTTAACTGTTGGCCCTGAACATCGTGAAGGCCACAACTAGCTGTGTTAAGACACAGGTTTTCTCAAGCCCCATCACACCTTAGGAAGTCGTTGGAGAGTGATAAACAAAAAAAAGTTAAAGGCAGTTGACACTAAAATTGCATACATCACCTTACTCTATGGAATTCCACTAATGTGGTAAAACCTACAACAGTAACACATATACAAGTAACCAACAATAAGTAGTATAAAAAACAAAACAAATTTGTCACATTCAAAATTCAAACAAATGTAAACAATATATTATATGTGTACATATCATATACTGTTTACAAGAATAATTAACAAAGTTAGCCAATGAGCAGCAGAGGGGAACGTGTACAACAATTAAGAAAAACGATAATTAATAGAACAAGAATCATAGACAGACAGAAAGTTATAAGAGAAAAAAAAAGAATTATGAGGGATTATCATCAAGTTGTTATAGAGGGAGATAGAGCAATAAAATTACCAATCACATAAACACATGCAAGTAAATCATTGTCGTTGAAAATTTAGCAGGTAATGGCAAAATATGACAAGAATTCAGACAAAAAAACAACAGAGTTTACATTTGAACACTAACTCTATTGAAATTCTTAAAAATGGTTAGTAGACAAGTGTTAATGAGTCCCCAGAAAGATTAGAAGAAATGGTTCAGTTTGCCGAAAGCAACTGAACAAAACTACAATTGCTCTAGAAAAATGATGTGCATATTAAAACGACCACTGTGTTCGACGTAGCTGGATTACAGTAAGACTGTACGAAAAAGTTGACATATATTGAATGTAGCTATTTTTAATTATTGTATGGATGATTTGTCAATGAAGTCTATCTATGAAAAAAGCAAAATAAAAAAGGTCGAAATAAGAAACATTGTCTGAAAGCAAATTACAAAGCAGCTAAAAAGGATATGTCGCGAGAAAAAGAATGCACTCCCTTTAAATGTAAAATGCTACTCTAGCATTGATCTTTACTATCGTTTAGACTGATCAGACAAAGTGAAGTAGTTCAGAGCGCACAAAGCTTCTTCAACGCTGTAGGGTTGGTGTTTGACAAAACTTCTGCACGGACTTAGAGAGCATATTTGGCTTTTATGAAATTTATACATTTGTTACGTAGACGAGATAACCAGCAACATAAAAGAGGAAGTATACTACGTAACAGTCTACTCGGTGTTAATCTATGGCTATGAAATATTAGATAAGTTGTAGGCCTTCGAAGCACCAATTGCGTAATCTAGGACGGCTGAGCAAGAGGCGTCAGAGTTAGGTACCAGGTAAAAATTGTAACTCAGCTGATGAGTGTGGACTACAAACATCTTAGTTGGAATCCTCGGAATAATTGGATAACACAACTCCATTCACTTAGTTTTCTACATCTTACGTTACACTATTTGTTCACGCAGTCGATCTTTTTATTAATTTTTGTAGAAGCATATTCTGGTAACTTAATTTGGCTGATTATATTGCATTACGACATAAACACCTGAGGTAACGCATGTGTATTCCAGAACCTGCATTACATACAAGTGACTGACACAACGAGCTTGTCGATCCTCACGGAATTGGCTTTAAAGGTGTATGTGAAGGTTCATGATATCACTAAACTGTAAATAAATGCTTTACACTTTATTCCACAGATTGGTTTCATGTAGATTCTTTTGAGTATCAGCAAAACGTTTTACCATCTGAGAAGCATGTTGTTGAAGAGTAAATCAACTTAAATAAGTGAAATCTAATGAATAAACAAGTTTCTTTTTATTTAAGTGAGGTGTATGAAAACAATAACAATATCTACCATTAGAAACGTTAGTGCAGAACGAACTTAAAGTGCAAGTTTCACAGCTTATATTATGAGCTAAGTCTTTTATGCAACTTACATGGAATCGTTTTGTTTTTAGCATGAGTCTTTATGCCATAACTGAATATTTAACAAGTAGAAACAGCATAAATTAAGGAAGCATAATTGAGCTATATCAAGTATTACATCAATTTTGGCATAAAAAGCTAAAGGTAACGCAATTGCTCAGATACTTATACATTCAACGAAAAGTACTCACCTGGACGAGATGGATATTGGAAAGCATTATTATAAAACCCCATAGGATTCAGCTGATGACCGATGGGAGGAGGTGTGGCTTGATTTGACGGATGAGAAGCACTACCAAATGCTGGGCCGTAAAGTCCATTTTGTGGATAATTCGGTCCAGTGACTCCTCCACGAGAAGCTCCACCATACTGCTGAAGAGATACACGTTGATGAGAGGGTGAAATAGACGGATAAAAACTAGACGATAATTGAAATGACGGTTGTCCTTGTGCTGAGGGTGACTGTGGGAGGTTTGGATGGGTGAACAAACTATGATGTTGCAAACTTCTTTGTCGAACTGTAGCACTCGGATGGTCGGCATTTGGTCTTCCTCCTCCAATCACACCCACATAATTAGAAGCATTGACATAGTTTGAAACAGAGTTTGAAGTAATAGGAGTGGAGAAATGGCAAGGTGTATTATTGTAACCACCTTGAGGAACAGGATGTGGTAACAAGCCTCCACCGGTACCAGCAGTTGGTCCTATTGTTGCGGCGTATGGTTGTCCAGCGCCTTGAAGATTAGAAGTAGCCGATGGGTTTCCCAAGAGAGAATATGAATTAACAGTTGTAGGAAACCCGATCGTATGTATTCCTGAATTTTGTGGGTAATTAGATTGTGAATGAGGATGAATGGCTGAATACAAGCCACCAGTCGGAGGAGGTGGGATACAACCAGCAACAGATAAAGGAAAATTGTATTCATTCTACAAAGATTAGAAATAAATGCAGATAATAAAGGCATTTGTAGTTTAAGAAAGTCACTTAAGCGAAGACAACTAAAATAAACACTGTACTAATATTAATAGTAATAAAGTAACTAAAAATTAGAACCAGAATGTATGCACCATAAACATAATAAAAATAAAAATTCAGGAGAGTAGTAAACATACTTTTATATCCGTAGGAAAACTCGTATATCCAGCAGTGAATGTTGATGGATCAATTTGATGCGGTATTTGTTGTCTGCATTTTCGAGCTTGACTCATCTGTGATTGAACTGGAAGTGATAATGAATGGAAAGAACGAGACGGAGCTGGCTGGATTGCAGTCGATTGTGGATGAACATATAACGACGGTGCACCAGACACAAAAGTCATTTGTTGGGAAGGAACACACATATTATTTGATAGTTTTGCTAATTCTGTAGAGCTGTTTCCATAAGGACTATTGGAATAGATGTTTATCCTATCCGTTGGTGTTAACATAGAACTTGGATAAGATGGAATATTTTGTTGTCTAGGTGTAACAGGAATATTCGATTGCTTAGTAATACTATCCAGAGATGCGACTGTATTATTATGTGTTAAAACATTGGAAAAAACATTAGAGTTCAATTGATTTTGAAAATATGATTGGTTAGAACTGGGATTATATGAACCTGTCATACAATTAATATTCGTATCCATACTTGGATCAACCGTAGGCCAAATGTTACCAGAAAACATATTTTCATGATGGTTTACAGGAATATTTGATAAAGAAAATGGTGTATATAACGTATTAGATGAAGGCCAAGATTGAAAAGAGTTACTGGATAAAGTTGCTGAATTTTGTAGAATATCCGCTGTATGAGGTCTTAAAATGGCAGTAGAACGTCCAATGTCACTACAACACTCAAAATCAGACCTCTCTGTTTCTGCTATTAAATCAGCTGTAGAGATATTATCAATAATATTGTTAGATGGACTAAGATTCAAGTGCATAGACGTTGGAACGAGAGGTGAAATAGATGTAACATGAAGTTGTTGTTGTTGAGGCCTGACTTTGCAAATATTATTAGAGATCTGCGATGACAATGTTGTTGAAGGACTTACAGTGCACAATGTACCAGAAGTCGAAACAGCCGTACTATGAATTGTACTACTAGCTAAGAGTAAACCATTAGTAGTTAAATCACTTTTATTTACTCGAGTTGTATTGTCACCCGTAGACCATAAAGATTGCATAGAAGCATAAGAACATGTTACCGACGACTCCATGCTACTCGTTGATGCAGTAGCTGTGGTACTGTTTAGTAACTTTTTGTCTTGTTCAGTGCATTCATTAGTATTAATTTGATGTGAATGTTCTTCATGCCAGACTGGACTGGGATTGAGTGAGATAGTCGGTGAGGTATTTGTAACGTCGCCGAGATTTACTGGTGGAACCTTCATAAACTTTGTTCCGACAACTTTGGACCAAGTACGAGTAGTTGAGAACGATATCTTTTGTAGAACAGACGATGTAGGTGATGCCGTCGAACTGCTATATGCAACCGATTGGTTAGTTAAGCCAGATAAATTAGAGGTTGTAACAGTGCATACAGATGAAGTGTGAGTTGTGTCTATGCACAATGGTGGACCCATAAAGCTTACCTTAGTAGGAAGATATTTCTTTTTATTCAACAAGTTTTTTGACAGCCCGCTGAACTGAATTTTGTAATCATTTGTATTCGCATAGTTCTGTGTAAAAGTTGCGGTTATAGATGAATTTTCTTTGGTAAATGCTTGCGTTGCATTACCTAGGGTTTTCGAGAAAGCATTAGTTTTTTTCCTTCTAAAGTCACTGGAAAATGCGATTTCCTGCTGCATTCGTCGACGAGCAAAGTACTTACTCGCTTTTGAGACGACTTTAGTAAACCCATCTCCATGTGGAGTATCGCTTTCAAAAATTTCCTGATTTAATTCATCGAATTCTTTAACTGATTGTGAAAACTTACCACGGAAATCATCTCTGAAAACGGTATCACTTTTTCGCTCTGTGCGATTATCCCATGTAGGAAAAGAATCCAGAACAGAAGAATTTTCAGTAAAAGAGGTATGAGGTTTAATAGACATCAAAGGTGGTATTGAAGGCATATTATTTCTTCCGTGATAGGAAGTAGTTCCAGACCGTGAGGTACGCGTAGTACTTTGTTGGTTTGCCGAATTCGTACCCGATAAATGGGAAGACTTCTCGCTTTTTCGGACAGTCCCGTTAATAACTGACGATGAAGTAGAGACTGTGGAAGTCTCTGTATGTGGAGCAATTCCACCTGCAGAACTTGTAGTGGTACCTAGGGAAAAGTTGGCAAAAGTAGCTGAGAATGGTTATAAATGCTTAACTGCTATGAAAATACCAAACAAGTAATCTAAAAATGATAAACTGTAAATAATAAAAAATTTGAGCAAGTAGAGTATAGTGGTTTATACAAGAGTTCTGAAATATCAGTAGAGACTGTAACAAGTAATAAGAATATCAATATTGCAATCGCAAAACGATTCTTACTCTATGGTACGCATGCAGTGATCGATTAATATAACTATCTATTCGTGGTTACAAAGTATTAAACGGTAGATTAAACAGTTAACAGTGATAAGACCTACTTGCACACAAACTTTGATTACATGCAATTATAACAAGCGTCTAAAGACAAAATGACGCTACTACAGAAAAATTAAGGGATCTAAGAAGAACTTAGTACATATCATGCATACCTACCCCCTTCTGTGTCATCATTATCATGATCACGGCGACTAACAGTCACCCCAGCAACATGACAACCGGATGCATTGTTTTTTGACACTGTGGAGGATGAATTTGAGGTCTTTACATTATTTTTCGTTCGGCAAGAAATAGACATTTCAGAAAAATCTTTATGTTTGTTTATATCTGACGGTGACTTTGATGAATTGTCAATAGTATCTGAAGAAAATGACCCTTCAGATGCAGTCTCCCATTCGTCAACATCGTTTGTATCGCTAACGTTTCCGGTTACCACTGTAAAAGACGAACATATCAAACGCTTATCCAAAAACAGTTTTACGAGCGATTCACGTGAAAGAATATTTTACTAAAATATTTTAATACTTCTCGAATAAGATAAGATTTTCTGATCAAATTTAACACTCGGTATGAGAACTACCGATAAAGAAAATACTACGAGAGAATAATAATACTGAATAAAGAACTCAGCTCAGAATTCCTCAGCCCCGTGAATGACATAAAAGATTACAAACCGTAAGTAGAACCCAAGTCTTGATATACGTTTCCGATAATGAAATATCCTTCGAGTTATGGGACTTTATTATCGTTCTGGACAGCATCATAAGTGAGCTAACTTCATGTAGAAGTTGGCAGATACATGACATTTAAAGAAACGATTATATAGGTGGAAACATTACAAAAGGACGCAGCAAAATAAGTTTATAGAAAATGAACATTAAATAGGAGGTAACAACTCTGTGATGTAATAGACGTTAAACTAATATCGAAATATTACTTAATTATTCAAGGACAGCATAAAACTCGAATTGTATGATCATTGGTTGAGCCTTCACACCACATCAAGTACATCAAGAAGATAAATTCATACAAAAACATAACCACGTCATGGATAGACAATCACCTTAAACAGTTCATGAAACAAAAAATGAATTACCAAAATAAAGTACTCAAATGATTTATAAGCTAACTTATGTGACAAACACAATTTTGTTGACTATAAAATAAGTTGCAAAGACCCATGCGGAGTACTAGCCCCCACCCTACTAAAATTTATACAGTTTAAATAGGTATGAATTGGCGAAACTTCAAAGCAACATTGTTGGAGATGGCGAAACTTGGCAATCAACTTGGAAAACTCACATTCAAGTAATAAACTTGTAAAAATCTCGTTTCATTACGCCCAAAATGTTGACGATGGTTATTTTTTGTATTCCTCTCGTCTCCAAGAACGCGTATACCTTATTGGTTCATTCATACTTTAGTAGCCCCTTTTTCAAAGACAACAGCTGTGAGTTTATTCGTTCTTTTTTTCGATTTACTTGCAAAATTAAGCTTTTTGGACAAGTTGCGATTTACTAATAGACTGGCTGAACTAGAAACCTGAATAATAAGCATAATCCTGTTTGGTGTCAGTTTAAGTCGGTGTTGTAGATTGCTTTGTGGACAGCTAGAGTGAGAATTATTAGTTTAATGGAGAACGTAGAAAACACTAAGCACTCCTGTCAAACAGGAACTGTTAATCACTACAGTACACTTACTACAAATACTTCACGAAGCGCATGCGTAACTTACCCGCAGTTTGTCTACGGCGCATAAGTGACCGTGGGTTCATATTATTTTCGTCAAGTGATTCAGTAGCCACATTTGAAACATCATCGACATTTTCCTGTTCAATAAACTCTACAGCTGCTGAATCTGTATGACCGCCTCCACCACTGCAATGATTACTACCACCACGAGAATTACTGCTTCCACCTGTTCCAGTTTTAAAAATAATTGAGGCAGATACGCTACTAGATGCTCCGGATCGACCAACACCACCAGCAGCAGCTCCTCCATCACCATCTTTTTCATCATTATATCGATCACGCATTTCTCGATAACGACGAGAAGTATGGACAGAACCATTAGGACGCTTTGATTGATGATTTTGACTAGCACGGTTACTACTCACACGTTTAGATGTCCCCAAAACTTTATGAGTAGCATAACGATTAGTACGTGATTTAATATAGTGACTGTTAATTGTGACTGTATCTGAAGCAGGAACACGAACAGTAGGAACTTCGGAATCATCTATATCTTCTGTTTGATTGTAATTAGCAATACCATCCAACGTTAGTTTAGTTACCTTGTTTAACAGTGAAATGTAAACAGTACATGAGACTATAATATACTGACATGTACAAGGCTGAACAGTTGAATTCAAATTGTATGATACATAATTAAATTATATTTCGTAAGGTGAAGCATGCATTTGCTACACTAGGCAGTAGGATGTTTAAAACTAAATGGTACTACTTTGAAGCACAAGTTGTTTAGCGTACTTTGAAAGTGTATGAAATAATTTACTGATTCAGAACATGTTGGCCAATACTAATCCTAAACTAAAGTGCGACAGTAAACACGAAAATTGATCAAAGATGAAACACTTAAGTTTGAGTAGTAAAAGATACTAATATTAGATTGAGATGCATCAGTCAGTCATAAACAATGAAGAGACTGGGACATGTGTACGTCATACCACATTAGTACAACGAGATTAAACTGGAAAGCCGAATATCACGACATGCATTAACAATCAGAAATGAGATCTTCTGTACAAAATAATAATGGAATTTAACATCTAGGGGACAAAGTGAATCAACGTGTATCATTACCGATTCTTAACCATGTCACCGTCCATAGTCTTTGATCACTAATCATGGCTACCCATGGACTTCGGTAAGGTAGCCTACAAATAACAACAGGGATCAAACTAAAGTCAACAGCTTCATAAACTGATTCCACGTTTTGGTTTAGTAATACCTTGTTTTCCATTACTCTTACAAGATACTATTGTGCATCGAGGTAGGCGATGGTTCTGCATGCATAATACATGTTTCAACCACACTCCTAGTAGATTAGATTCAAAACCGTATTAACCGAGTAGCCATTTGTCTGTTACCCTGTATCTAACCTTATCAGTGATTACTTGATCGTAGAAGAAGGAATGCGTCTATGGCTATATAATTACAAGCTTAAAATTTAGACAAATTCCAGCCTACTATCGAAATAAGGATGTTTTAAAGAAGAGTTCTCTTTTCGGTAGATTTATTTTCAAAGCTGCACAACCGCAAATATATGTATTTCACATATATCAAAAATAATATGCGTTAACTATGATAAGCGAGTTAGCCTGAAACAGTGGTTTTTCGTCTATATTCATCCGCAGAAACCAGAATTATGTATCCAAAGGAAGCTTGTTTAACCTCTACTTTTACCTTGGTTTTAAATTCGACGAAAAAAAGAGGGGGAGAAAAAACTCTCCAATCACTATTACTACCTCCTTTTCTCGCCTTATTGACTTTTACTGCGGATTGTTTTATTTCTATTTCTGAACACATTTCATCAGTTTTATTAAAAAAATTTATCTTAAAGTTTGTTACCACATTTAATAGTCTTTATGTAAGTTCCATGACATTTCGACGAATGTTCAAGCATATTTTTAGTTTCATATAAATGTTTTTTTAATTGTTGCTATGTTAACTCAGTGATTATTGATATGAATATAAGTATACATATTTGCGATTGTGCAACCTTCAAAATAAATTTGCCGTAGAGAACTCCTCGCTGAAAAGCATTCTTATTTCTCATGATATAATGGGCATTTTTCTTTTACTTATTGTCCGAAAGTCGTATTACGTCATCTTATCTTCAAAATATTAATATTCCAAAACCCATTATTCGTTGTTATGCCAGTATATTAAGAAATTGTTGCAATAGATACACAATTAGCTGATACTCTTACTAACTCATGTTATTTGTTATAGTGTATGAATCAACGACCGAGCACCCCCCCTCCAAGGAAATGTTTGTTGGAAGAATGTAATGTTAATCAACCGATGAAATTCAATGACAACCGCTCACGAGAAACGATTGTAAATGCAAGCTGCCGAATGAATTGAGTCAAAAACAAAAAAAAACGTGTTCTTGCGTTATTCAAATATTTAGTGTATAATTAACCTGTGGGAATGTGATACCTGATTGTAAAGACTTTACTTACACTAAATATAATTAATAATATGAAGAATGGATGATCGATATCTCCGGATGGCAATGACGATTGTCAACTCAGTAGAAAAGTGTATATATATCATCATAACTTAGCAGTTTAGTTTATATCACATAATATGACAAAAATGTTGCATGATAGTATTGTTTTTGAGTTAACTTTGTATGAACTAGTTTTCTAATCAAATAATTTTACCTGTTCATTATCAGTAGACTGTTGACTGTTCAGTTCCGATTTGGTTGGAGTACTTGTTGGATTTTTTCGATATGCTTTATGAAAACGTCCACTAACAGCATAAGTTTTGGCTCTACTCTCAGGGTGATTACTAAATCGAGCATGGGATGATTTGTTCTCTTCATCACTAGCAACATACTCATGAGAAAAATCCGTAGCACTTGAAAATTGCCCCTTATGACTGTAATATATTTTTTGCGATCTTAATTGACGACCATTTGTAATGTAATGTTGACTATCTAATTCCCTATTGTTCTGAACACGAGATGATTCATATTGGACGTACGACCGAGTCATTCGACCACTAAAGTATCCAGATATCCCAGCAAAACTACCAGAAGCTACACTTCGAGAGGCTTCTATTTAATAAAATTAAAATTAAAGCTAATAATATACACCAGAACACGTGCATTAACATTGATGCAAAAAAACGTTACACACGCAAGATGAACATGATCTCTGCTGAAATATTAACAGCTAAATTGAGTTGAAAAGTAGTCACTAAATTATAAAGCTGCCAAAATTATCCAGTTTATTTTTTAGTGACTCAGTAATAAATAATAATAATTCGAGAAGTTTAGTGTTGAGACAAAACAATGACTGCAAATGAAAAGGATTGTAGTAACCTTATTCTAACAGGAAATAACATCAATTACATTAAGTAATGGTCTGGTATTGAAATGCTCTTTCATAGGGCCGCACGTTAATAGTTATTACCAGAGACTTGCCTTCACGGAGAGGAAGTGAAATAACGAAAGCGTCCGGAGCTTAGAGTGGGTTAATAAATACGTATAGTCCACTTAGAGGAGTTGGAAAACCCTGAGTCCAAACAGTGTGCGTGGGATGCAAGATCCTGAGGTAACGAATGATGAATAAACTTAATTTGGATCAATAGCTACTATGGGATAACTCCTTACGATGCACTACAGCTTTGTAGATTCGACCATCAAGTAAAAGAGATTGGGGAACTCACCAAATTTGTATAAGTCATTTAGAGCTTACGCTACTCTCATCTAACCCGAATTAGTATACCCTTGTTCAGTATGGTAAACTTATTACGAACATATCAAAGATAAGAGTTCAGCTTACAAAATGTACACCTTGATTCAGAATGAATTTTGAGACGAGACCATAGTTTCAAGAAAATCGTAATAAAACAATAGTTTGCTCTTATGCTAACCTTCAAATGTTGCATCCTGACTATACAATAGTGTCATTTAACATTTTGATATTATAAATCGTGAGGTTTAAGTGAAATTTGTAACTCTTAGTTACAGAGAGCACATTCGTTAGGCGATTCGGAATAAAATCACTATAATTGATGTATAACCACAATAGATTCCATATACCTTCAGGCGTAAATCATTCGAAGGTAACAAATTTAAAATTGATGCACTAAAGCAAATAAATACAAATGAAGACTAAGTTAAAAAGCAAGTAGTTTGCTTATGCACTATGAATCTGTAGGTGATACCAATAGACGTATACGGAAAGTGATCATAAAACTTACGACGCTCAGATGGCCTATAAAGAATATCGTCGTGACTACGATTTTTGCGCTGATCAATGTTCAACCCAGCAGAATGACCAGAACGGGTACTCCTAGTTCCTGAACCGTAATACTGACGCCAATAATAGTCTTGTTCAGAGCCTTTTGAATACCGTCTTGTGTATGAAGAAAAGTCATCTGTAGTATAGCTCCTGAAATTTAATTCAAACAGAATTAACAGCATTAAATTGAAGTGGTTCGTGGAGGCTAGTTTCTTATTGAATCTGTTATTCGTATACATCAGATTAGTTTTCTGGACACTGCTAACAGCCAGGAAGTACTGGGTAGTCGTGTCATTTTAGTGAGACTCGGTAGTGCGCACCTACGACCCTAATAGAGATGACCCGCACCGATTTACGACAAAATGAATACTAAAGCAGTGGTCACAAAAAGATTAGACACAGAGAATATGGTTCGAAAACGAAAGGTAAGATGTTCAAGACTTAAGGAAACATAAAGCGTGGGTGTACGTGCGCCATTCTGAATGATTCTTAGCTATGTCACACGTCACGAACTGTCGGTTACAGTAAACGTTCAGACCCCAAATAATTGCCTTCCCCCCCCCAACGACACGACTTACATTAACATTTAACGGCCTCATGGATTGGTATCACATCATGGTTTGGTAACCCTTAACTCTTCTCCATCCTACGCCTACGCCAATCATTATTACACGTAAAGGTATCCAGTTACTGAAATAACGTAATTTATGCTCAAAGCGCCTAAGTTTGTGGACATTCACAACCTAATTAACTACAATCCTCCCCTAGTACACCCGCACCGACTCCAGCCAACTAGATGGTACTAGCAAACGCAAAGACATTTACGACCAAACATTAGTGATCTACAAATGACATCTACACTTAAAGGCCATGTTTTAAACCTATATGGTAGGACATAGAGAACATCTTGTCTACGCACAGGTGATGTAAGTCGGAAAAATTTATTCAAAACACAAAATTCTGAGCAAATGGGCACCGAAAGTGTACGTGTACACAATCAGAAACATAATACTGTGTGAAATAAAAGACGAAAGATTGTCATAACAAGAAGGAAAAATTTAATGAAAACAAAGAAGTTACGAAGTGAAGAAAGTCCGGTAGAAATACAAATAAGAAAAGTGAGTAGGACTTCCTTGAAAGACGAGAACGCGTTGTCATGTGAGGATCACGGGAGGAGGGAAGGACTCTTCACCCTCGGTTGTACAAAGGCACTTGGGGGAAGAAGCCAAACGAACTTTCTAAATCCGCGCAGTGCTTTCATCAAACTCTAGCCCAGCACGGTTGATGAAACTTTCAAGATAAGTGTAGTAGCCAACACACAAAACTACTTAGCTTCCTTAATTCAATCAAGTGATTATTTTGTCACGAGAATTCATTATTTTAATTAGGTTACCTGGAGCTTGTGAAATGACTATTCGTTCCAACACGAGCACGTCGAGCCCGTCTGTTGTATGTTCCACTGAGACTTTTGTTTTTCTCTTTGTTATCCGATACGCTAGTTTGGTTTGGATGAGAGAGTTTACCCAGACGCTGACTCACTTTTTTCCCAGAATCGTCAAGGCATTGGTCGTAGCCTTTGTCATCTTCAGTACCATCAGCTTCCTGAACATCGCTAAGGACACCGCATTCATTACTATCACTTCCGGTAGACAATACAGAAGGTGAACTATCATTGTTGTTCAAATTTGTACGCGTCCAACAATTATCGTCCAGAACATTTCGAACCTGTTTTCTGTATCGTATATGCTCATCATTAATAAATTCAGATTTGACGCGTGTATTTGTACTATAAGCATCTATAAGTGAATCATCAACGCTGCGTGACGGTTTCGAATGCCAGGATTTTGATGATTTTGAAACACTATGCGAACGACGCGATACATCATAATCATCAGAAGGATATTGAAGATTATCTACTTCGCGAAGGCTTATAGATTCTAGAAAATATAAGGAAAGAATTTGTCTGAGTTGAAAATGAAACAATTATAAATGAATCCTCGAAAAATTAACTCAATGGTTTGGAAATATAAAATGTCTGTCAAATAAAAGATCCCCAAAGTTTAACAAGTAGTAGAATGATTAAGGCGGCATTCGAAGTTATATATACGAAAACCAACAAATAAACCGATTTAAGTTAATGCCGAATGAATTTTTTTACTTCGTTCCTCATGGTTGCTTTGATTGCTATTTACATCCTAGGCGCTACCACAATGTAGGTTTAGTGCAAAGGTAGTCAGTCATGTTTACTGTACCAGACAAGTGCACCATCCACGTATTTTAAGTAGATAACTGGGCCTCCTGGTAGACAGGTTCGCCATACGCTTTAACTAGCGGTGTTCAAGTAAAGAGCCGTCACAAGGTTTATACGCCTCTAAGGTACACCTTTCAATGACATACACTACAATAAAACCTCTCGGTCTACGGAATCGAATGCTGCTCTCAGGTCAAGAAATACTGTGGTTGTGGGAACTTGATATGTATGTTTATATTGTAAAACCTGACGAATAGAGAATATTTAAACCATGCATCCACGACTAGATGTGAAGCAAGTTCCGTTTTTCCGCATTGGCAGTACATGAATCTTTTGTTAAGTGTCCGATAATTATAGAAGTATTTTAAACACCATATTAGTTAAACTGACTCCTCTGTGGTTATAACATGATTTGGGTTCTAGTTAGATGGAACTGCACCTGCCTCCTAAATTTTAGCCAAATAATCAGTCAACATAATTGATGAAATTGGACTATCATCCTTAAAGACCTATGGGGCTAATTCATTCAGTGCCGCTGCTCCATCTGATTAACTATAGCCTTAACTTTGACAAGAGTGGGGAGCTTATGTCAAACTCTCAATGAGGTTGTACGGAAATAGAGAGTATCTGGAGGCCAGTGTGACTCCTCTTTTATGTGCTACACCCACCGGTCTAAACGTCTAGGCTGAGAGCAGACAAAAGTTTCATCTATTTTCGGAAAACTGTCCCACTAATATTTGACTGTTAAATTACGGTCATAAATCTGAAAAGCCGACGTATCACCTATATCTGCTGCTTTTTCCATCACTTTTGTTTTCGTTGCCCACTAGTCCTCATGATCGTTTTGCAGACTGTCAGTTTAAGTCTAAACTGACAGGAGATTTCATTAATTCAGTAACGTCGTTGAAATCCACTGATTTTCCTTAACCATTTGGTTAATAACAATAAAAGATATCACCCTCGTAAACACAGATGGTTGGATGTTTGTTTTGCCAAGTCACATTGGAGTGAGACTCATAAAGAAGCATAGTTCAAAACTACAATCGAATTGTAACTTACTAACTAACAATACTTTCAACTGTACAACATGTACAGAAGTGAAGTTGTTAATTAAAGTTCCAATATCAACACCATGACTTGGAGAAAAGGTGTTATTTACATGGTTTCACAAGTTTCATCAACAAAATCTTATCCATTCTTTATATTTACATTACGTAGCGTTTATAAATTAGTGTTATTGGTGATGTTATTATTTATTAAAAGGAATTGGTTTTTCAGTACTTGTTCACACATGAACAGCAAGACGATCACAATCAACTAGTTGCAGTCAGCGATACTCTATAACTATACCTACAACGAAAGGTCTAGGTAATACGGAGATGTGAAATTTCGTTCTGCAGAGTAAAGCATCATGAGTATATGGCGTGGAATAGATAGGTGACGTCTTAAATTCTAATTATACACCAAAGTGACTAGTCAGAACTTACTCAGATCACCGATGACCGCTTCCACAGGATGGCTTTTGGTGGTCCCACGTCCCTTAGTGCCTCCTCTCGTAGACTTATAGGGTGTCAGGCTCTTACCGCGTCCTCGATAAACATGGTACCCTGGATCCAATAAGTGATCTCCTTTGTCCCAGAGATGAGCTAAATGCTGAGAAGATGCACATGATACTTTGATATCCATTAAACCAGGAACACGAGTAGTTCGTTGATTAGAAGAATCGTTATTCGTTATGCTAGTATTAGTAGTAACTACTGGAGCATCTGATCTGTTGGACGACTGAGAAATTCTGTGAACTCGATGAGTTTTCTCGCTTGATCCATCAAATTCTTTAACATTATGAGTAACCGAATCATCAAGATTATCCGAAATTTGCATAGCAGATCCAAATTGGCCCCGTAAACATGAGTCTACGGTACTAGTAGAAGACTGATCCTGTCGCAGAGTCGATATGGTAGCTTGGGTATTTGTTTCTGACGACAAATTTTTGGACGAATTAACAAGAGGCCCTTGAGGTCGGTTATTCTGTGGCTGATTAAAAATCTCAAGAAAACGTTCAACAAAGAAGTCTGGATTAACAAACACGCCCTGTGAATGCTGGGTAGACTTCGGCATTTGGGAATTACCTGAAGACATGTTCAAAGCATTCTGCAGTAACTGAGCCATATGGGGCTGCTGAGAAAGTAGTCTAACCACAGCAGCAGGCATTGAATTGTTTGATGCGAATGGAGCTTGCCATCCTCCGGCAGTCACTGTATTCGAACTCGCAGACATCGGCATTTGTGTGTGGGACATTATTGAAGGGATACTAATAGGCATCTCAACTCCGCTTTTTTCTGGAACTCCACTATCTACCCCACCTGTGTATGCCATAGCAGCAGCAGTTGCTGCAGCGATTGCGGTTGTTATGTCTAGAGGTCCAGATGTCGGAAAGGTTGGTGGAAGGAGATTGTGAGGAGGGACATTGAGCATATGATTGACAGATGAATGATCTCCAACTGGGAACAAGTAGTTAGGACCCACTTGGCAGACTGTAGTCGTGAAAGGTGCTGGAACTGACGAAACTGGCCTACTCTCTGACATGCTAGAGATAAGACCCAAGGGAGGTGTAGATAACATGTTATCACTTTCAACCGAGAAATTTTCAGGAAGCTTTTGTCGTGCTCTTGCTTGTTGCGCTCTTTCAACTGCATTTTTATATTCCTGTGTTCGTGCCTGCCGCTGCGCTTGTTGTAGCTCGATGTCCACGTCAGTTGTTGACCTTACGGAATCAGTAATGCTGCCAGCAAACGAGGCTACTAATCGACTTTGAAGTGGATGTGTAGAGAAGAACGGATCTGAAAAGAAAATTGAATTTAGAAGCGATCAATCTCCGAAGTTTTCAGTATTCTTAAAAAATACCGATGCATATTGTGTACAATAAGTTTCAGTCAATCCTTACATATATCACAATCTTAATAAGTCGTGTCGATTCCGACTTTTTTCCCTTTGAAATATCGCAGATATCAGAGTAAATAGGACTGTCAACACATTTGGGAAGTAACTTTGATAATATCTGAGTTAAACTAAGATTACTTGAGATGGATTAGAGGATGACTACATGCAAATATCTCTTTTAAAGTGGAATAGTACACTGTATGTATAATCAACATAGAACCTGGCACATGGTTACACTAACTGGATGCATCTTTGCATATCAGATCTAAAACTAACACTTACTCTAAATTATTCGAAACGAATTGTTGAGAAGAATGCAACTGATCGGTATAAATATTCATCCTACGTTACAATTTTTTTAGCCTCGACAAATGGAAATTCAACTTTTAGAACAATAAGCAGTAAGTCACGGAGAATGTTTTGTGGCAGAGACGCGTAATTTGTTTGCACAGCTTACCAGATGAATGAACAGATGTTAGCCCTATATAACTATCTCTAACATTACAGCATCAAGTCAAACTGGTCCCCTTATCACTTTCCACTCAAAGTTGGTAAACAATGCGCGATATGGAAGTCACAGGGACGATATTCGTTGGATATTTTCGTTAAGTCACTGAATAGACTTTGCAATCATTTTCCAAAGATTAGCAGCTAAGTTAAAACATAGATCCCAATTTCAACTCGACTAAAATGCGTGAATGTGGATGAACTAAACAAAAATGAAAACACAACTTAGTGTGATAATTTTTGCCAAACTATTAGTATCAACCGGCCAGTACCAACTTTAACAAAATAACTAAAATGATATTGGTAATTAAAAATGGTTCAAGAAATACCAAATTTATCAGCAATCGAATCAGCTTGGTTAAAAATTGTGCACTTATTTATAAGTTTATAGATTAATATCAAAGTACAAGATATATTGGTGATCAAGTTGCTAATTACAAAAACATACCAACTCCTGGAGTAGATGTAGTATGGTTCATAAACTGTACATTTTGTAATGAACGATTAGTATCAGAAGTAATCACACAAGGAGCATTAATTGGCGGCATACTGTAAGGCATATTCAATGCTGGAGGTCTAGAGTGGCTGAGTGAACAGTTTCGAGTGTATGAAATATCCGCAGCGGACCATGCATCTGATGTGATTAAGTTTGAACCGTCTATGTACATATTTTGAGGTACTGTCGAATGTGATTGCATAACGCAAGGTTCTGACAAATTATTCGGTGGATTAACGAAAGGTTTCATAGGCGCAGAATGCAAATTGGTTTTAACGGTATTAGGAGGTGGAGTACAAAACGGTGCAGGCTGTTCTGATAAGTGTGATGTAGCTGTAGTCGATCTGATGGATTTTGCTTCATAATCCTCATCATCACTGAAAATTATGCGTTCGTCGAAATCAGGTTCATCTTGGCTAATAGCAACCCAGCCAGAAGGTTCTCCAACTATTTCGCGAGCGCCACCGTCAGTCTTTGCAGGAATATCAGATTTAGTCGACGTAGTAGTTGTAGTACTAGAAGTGGTAACAACCTAGAATAAAAATAATTGCACATGAGAAATCAGTAGATAATTAACAACGACTTTTCTGTAGGCTATGACCAAATGACTGGTGCTTTACAAATTACTGTTCTGATCTGAATTTGTTTAACTCTTTGGTGTCGGATAAGTGGACTTGGAACATTATTAGGAAGTTCCATGTATGACTAAATAAAGCTATAAAAAGCTTTTTCTAGATCACAGCATACCTTACCACCAGTCACAACCAACACGATCCTTAGTTCAAATGCAATTAATGTTCGCCGTCACACCAAAATATAATAGGAAAAGAACAAAACAGTAACTTACTGGAGCTGGCCTCTGGAAGAATGGTTTGTTAGCTGCTAATCCTCCAGCAGAACCTAGTTTATCATTTTGAGATTTTAACGGCTGGCTGGGTACCTTATCTTTCGTTATCACTTCTTGAGTTTTACTTGTATTGATAGAGCCGTTTACACCGACTAATGTATCTGCGGGAAGAAAATATTGCACACTATTACCTTTACGCTTTAGTGCGAAAACCAGAATGGGAGAAATCCTAAAGTTTGTAGGAGTGACAGATACAAATCCATACAATGATTTCCTACAATTAGTTAACTGTGAGCCGTAAAACCTTTTAATTATTGAAAAAAGAGCAAGAACGCGGGTTAATACACATGCTTCAGTTTTGAATCGAATACTGTCATCCACACAAATAAACAGTGAACAGATAAAATCTGCTGAGAAAAAGTTCCCACCACTATATCAATCCACATTTGTGTTATATTATTTTTGCCTTCCAGATAAAATTATGCAGTGATTAGTACATCGAGACAAATATTCTGACATATTAGCAATCAGTTCAATGGATCCGTATGTTAGAACAACTGTAATTGATTCTCTACTACTCCAAATGTGATCAGTCTTCTAAGATTGAACCTTGAATTATCCTCGAAATACACATAGAAACTAGGCGTAACACGGCAGCTGAGTGCAAGAAGTCAGTCAGTTTTTATTCACCAGAAAATGACACTATTAAACCGATCTAAATGGTAGGCGATATGAACAGGAGCATCATAGTTTAGATGTCACATTAAGCCATTCCGAGTCTAAGCAACTAATATGAATTTAGAAATTAGATATTTAGAACTTCATGCTAATTCGACTAGATAATGGAAATTGTTTTGAGTGCTAAGGATTAATGATTGAAATCATATCATGATGCCAATGAAATGTTTGTTAAACATGGGTTTGAAAATGTGATGTGGTTATTTCGGTACTTCGTAGTGGGATTGCTAAATTTCGTGCTTACGTTGGACAACGCAAAAGTCGAACAACTTTGATGAAATTTAATTTACAACTAAATGGTGCCAGGCTGTAAATCTTGAGAAAAGTAAGCTGTAATTCATGCAATTATATTAGAAAGGAATCTGCTTACGATTTTATCCTATTAAAATTACATTTCGAAAAATGTAAGCAAGATAATCAGGACTAGATGATAATCTCTTTGAAATACATGTAAAGACCACGAAGCCTGGCCGTAATAAGGAACCGAGATTACAACAGGAGTGGATAGTTCAAGTTAACGAGGTACTCAACAAGCTTTTCGTTAGGCTTCATTGTATTCCTTAGTAAATATCTGTAAAACAGAGCTAAAAAGCCTTCAGTTTACATTTTTTAGCATAGAACAGTTATTTAAACACTGGAATTAGATTAAAACGCAAGATAAGTCCGAGAATACTTACCACTCGATGCTGATACACCCACTCCTCCCGGATCTGAGTTACCGTAAGCTAACTTCGTATATGCCGGTTCGAGAGAAATCCCAACAGTCTCACTATACAAAACACCATTCACGGAGGGTAAGGTAGGTACAGTTGGAAGACTGTTAGTTGACGTGGATGATGCATCTTGCTGTTCAGAAATGGAAGTTGAAGGTACACCCCACCCACCCCCACCCGCGGGAACAAGGGAAATCCGACTGTCCAGACCACCTGTTTCAGCTTTGATACTAGGGACCCAAGCTGGTGGAGGTAATCGACGTGTTCCCTGTAATTTTCCGACAACTTGCATTCCATATTGTCGGAGAGCTAAATAAAAGATTTTTTCATGAGTGAACTAGAACGAACTTTTTTCTAAAATTAACTTATCTGTTGATCAGTAATGAACAGCAGTTTGGTCAAAATAAACATACACATATATGTTGATGTAAAATGACCGAACGCAATGACATATATACATAGAGGTAGGCTATGCTAAAATTGAAAGACGGACAATCATACAACAGCTGTGGATGTTTGCACAACTGTATCATTTGCTTCGAATCATAATACATACGATTCCTAGAAAATAGACTTCGCTGGCTTAAACGTCAATCAGGGACTTAAACTAGAAATCGCCCCGTAAATGTCATGTTCTAGTTATCGTACAATCGAGCTGTAGAACTAAAAGTATGGAGACTTGATGAAGATGCTAAGTTATACGCAACACGACCCGGATTCACAACACAAACTGACGCTCATTGAACTGATCTTTTAATCATGTATTGACTTAATAATCCTCCAACAATCGACGTTATAAAAGCACTGTTGAGTATCTTTATATTCGAAGTGGCATGTAGTTGGAACCACTTAAATGGGAAAGACACTCAACGGTTCATAGATTGAAACTTGTCGTCCGCTCTAAGCTACAAGATCTTAGTATGAGTGCAGAAGTAGCTAAACTTTCTCGGTCTACTGTAAACAGATACCAATACTTGCCTCTAATCCAGAGATGATACTGTGCGTTCAAGATATGGTGAGCGATTGTCCTTAGCCTATTGTAATTAACATGTTCCCAGACAGTTTCTAATTATCTACATAGTACTCCGGTTTAAATAAAACGGTGGCTTTGTCGCAACTCAAACATTGATAGGATTGATACAAAGTCTGTAATGTTTTCTATAGCTTGACAGATCTAAATTACGGGAAGACAATTTTTACAGACACTGTGGAGCACTCATGATGATAGGATGAAGCGATGCCAAATAAACAAGAAATAAACATCCTTCACGAAAATCTTAGTACTGCTAATTACTTGACAGGAAACAATCAGTTCTTGTATTCGTGACAAGCCAGAAACAATCTCTGCAAGATGACTCATGCAACATGAAGGGACAGGAATGACAGCAGCAACTAAGTTGGCATTACAAACAACTGTGTAGAATGACTTTGGAAGACCACTGATCCTATTACACAAGCATTTATATCACTAAAACACGCAATTAGCAAAGAACAATATGAAATCTGTAGTTATGTTACCCCAAGCGACTAAGGATATGATAAGCGAGCCATATAGAAACACCAGTCAACTCATCAGCTTACTCCTGATCGATATGCATTTGAACGAAAAAGACGGCTTTATGTAACAATAAGACTTTCAAAATCCAGCTAACTAGTTAAGTCTGAAAGGTTTTCACGAAGTGCAAAAATGTCTTAGCAGATTCATTTTTAAAATCCGAGATGTATAAAAGTTATCAGTGGATTACGAGCTTACCTGGTTTATGCTGAGGTTCTGTAGTATTTCCTTTGTAAACATGATTTATATTAGACTGGGGAAATTTTACTTTTGTCTTTTCAGACTTGACTTTTGAACTCATTCTGTAATGCCAGCATTGGCTTCTGGAACCAGCTGGTTTATAAACACAAGTTTAAATAAGGACTGCTGAAAGTGAACAAAATGTAAGATAATCATAATCTGGTACAACCACATATGAGCGAGGATATATTCATACAAAGTTTAATGAAACGACATGCTACATACATCAAAACCGCCCTAACAACAATGGTGAACGAAAGCTTACTATTAAAAACAAACAGATTCCAACAGAAAGCGCCAATAATCAATATGCTGAGTTTTCAGTAGCAGCGATAAGAAGCCACTTAAGCCATATCATTACTGTGGCTTGCTAAACAATAATATTCTAAAATCGTTTACATAGTTAACCGTTGTTCATAAACAACTCAGTAAAAGTTATAGTTTGATAGAGACTAAAGTCTGGATTGACTGATTTGACTTCAACTTTACTTCATAAAATCACCAAAATGACCTTCCTTGAGACGTCAATGATAAACTCATTTTTAAATTACCTGAAGGGTTTCATTAGGTATCCACTATTTTTTTATGTGTGAAAGAGTGAATTGGCTGCCCCTTTAAAATCTTGGGCTACCACTTTTACCAAATATCTCAACAAGTTACTTTTTCGTCTTTCGTTTTGTCTTAGTTGCTTAATCGTGCCATAAAATCCGATTGTGTACAAATGCTTCTTCGTAAAATGTCTACGACCTATCGTGAGCAATCCACTTATATCTATACGAAGATATCATGGTGGCTGACAACATGCGCTACTTAACAAACTCGGGAATATGAACATAAAACGCCTGATAGTCGACTAGCTGCATTCCTATTCCTCCGTAAGAGAACAATATGTTGTGTTCAAATGAAAGAGATCCACTCATCTGTTAACGAAAGTTTGTGTGCCTCATGGTGCTGCTCCATCCCTCTTTCTTTTCTCATTTTCCTTGAGTGGCCTGAACTCTTCTACGAAAAATACCTTTGTTCAATGCGCAGATGATCTTACTATGCCTGTTTCTTCTTTCTTATATTGTTGTGAAACGAACCATTTCTTAGCGAATGTTGAACTATGGTCTAGTTCGAATGGTCTTCAACTTAATCCCTCCAAGTATGTAAGTCGATTTCAGTCTAAAACATGAAAAAGACCTAATTGCTTTGCCGAATTCGCGAGGTGTTTGTAAAATTTGAGACTCTATAATTAAGACTACATCGAATGTTACTTATCTTGGTGTACCTTTTACTTCTGGTCTCTCTTGGTCTTCGCATTTTTTGAGAACATCGTGGAGGGTTATGTCGTTTAATATACTATGTGAAGCAATTACGTAGTTCTGGTATTACCAAGTACACATTTTTGTTGACATTATATTTGTCTAAAAATGCATCATATCTCAGATGTGTACATGGATAAATGTTAACTTGTTGGGACACTATATGCCAAAAACTCATAATGTACTAAACATACTATTGAATACAGCTATTATTAACATCGGTCTAGCCGGTTTCTTGACATACGGAAGCTTCGAGATTTCAAGAATTAAATTAGGGGTTTTTTGGATATTTTTAATGACTAGGCATCATGTGTGAAACAGAGGATGGATGCTTACCTACAGTATTTAATTTTTGGCAGTAGAGGCAGTGTGGGATGTCCGAAGTGTCTTATCATTAGTATACCTGACGGTTCTACGTATTGAAAAAGGAATTTTAAGGCTTTAGCAATGATAGCGCGTGACGAGTAGTAGCAGTTGAACTGTAGTTGATAGTGAATCTCAGATCAATATGACTGGATTGGAATATAGTGGTATCCACCATATGTGTATTCATACCTTGATAAATAATGTGCATCGTAATTCATTAGGAGGGAGTTGCCAGATACTGGGTCGTTTTTCAAATGCCTTCAGACCCTTGGGGAGTCCTAAAGTTTCTTTAATGTGTATGGTTTACAATATCTTTAAATCTTTGGGACCCAGCAAAACCGATGAGGATAACAGACTAGGACAGCCGTCCGCATACAACAGAATATCTCGGTTTAAAACTTTGTCATGAAGCATTCCACTAATCACTGCTTTCCGACCAGGTAACATAAGATCGACCCACCCTCCTTGTTCTGGCACTTGATTTTAGAGACGGGACATTTTAATTGCTATGTGATCTGACTTTCTTTATATAGTGAACAAAGTATATGCTGCGGTAAACAACCACCAAAAATAATTAGTTGCACAGGCTCTAGAGTTTGATGCTAACCATGTTTGTTTTAGCTGACACGACTAGCTGAAGGCGCTAGGTCACCACCAGATCACGGCACCACGCACCATGGGAAGCATTTTCTCCTATAGTTAGCTAGTATCATTATTATGAAATTTAGTACAGAATTCACGCCAGTTTACAGGCATGGTCATTATGATACACAAAGGTTAACTCTTGCATAATGGAACACAAAGTTTTACCGAAATGAGTGCTTGACTAATAATACCATTTACAAGACACTAGATTCATATGCAGGAAGATTAAATATAAACAGTAAAACCGTTAACAAACAGCTGGAAGATACTTTTCATTCTTGAGTGTTCATGGATGCATTAGTAGAGAACACTTATTAATATATGTGATCAATTCAAGAAAAGGAGTGTAAAAAACGCGACACAAGGAAGATGTAGATACTACACGGTTGTTTGAAATAGTCAATTGTGGCGTCAAGTACGAACATGACCTTGTGTAGGACAGCACCTTGCAGGTGGACGATGGAGATCGGAGGTACCATATTAAGTTATCATGAGTAGATCACAAAGATGCACTTTCCTTTTCAGAGTGGATCCTGGGTGATATTTTCAACGTGACACAATAGTTTGGAACTGAAAAGATAAGGAAAAAGAACAAGCAACAGGGCGAGAGGACACATAACCAATTAAGTATATCTGATTCCAGTGAGACCTAAAGTGTACATTGACGTCGCTATACCTTTGACGCTCTACCTACGATCAAATATAACTTCTCTTCCATCCTTCACTGCCATCCGATTACTTCTTATTGGTCCCAGTGGGTTCAATCAATAGAGGTTGCTCTGGTTATACGACGAACGTAACTTGGTTATATACCGGATGCACTTCACACACATCTAAACAGCTTAACATGATTGATACTAGCTCCTTTAGTAGCATGTAATGCACTGTACCATGTAACATTAGTTTCCTTAAATCAATTATTATTTTAATTCCTCTTCATGGCGGCGAATTTGACCTCTGTGCCAAATTTCACTTGTTTCGTAAAAAGCTGTTACTTATCACATTTGGTCAGTACTGGCTGAAGTTATCACACCTGCTAACATGCATTAACTTCAATTCTGCAGTTATGTGCCATTTCTTTAGAAAATTGGCTCGTGAAAGCCCGCAAAGCTCAGTTAATAACAGCTCAGTTACTAAGTAAGCTACAAATCTGGTGACTCCATGTTTAACACACTTAGTTATACATGATTTTACACCAGTTATCCGATTGCCAGAAGTAACCGGTAGAGATTACATATTTACGTTACAGAATGGTAGCATTGGGGTTATGTGTGAAACAAATCATCTGAGCTAAAAATTGGGAGAAAATGCGTCCCAAAACCGGTACAATTTTAGTTGTATTGCTTGATATCAAACGAAAAACAAATACTGTGTCAACCCCCTAAATTGCTTCTAACCATGGATATAAGTTTATCTGTACTAGAAGACGTTGTGAAGGTGTGAACAGTGGTCGATTCCAGTGCCACGGAAGCGACTAAGCGCGTTATCTCTCTTAAGAACGTGAAACATCTAGGCTTTCATAAAAAGATAGCATTTATTCTAAAGTATCGTTTTGTACATGAGAACATTCCAGTTTACAGGCATGATCAGAATGATATGGGTTTACATACCTGCAAATATTCCGACAGTGTCACTTTGAGGACATTCATAACATATAACATCTAAAACCAAACCAACGGTATCAAAGTTTACAGCACTACGACATAAAATACATGTATTGTATCATAGTGAAAATATAACTAAGAGCCGTGCGCTTCTTGACTGTGGCTCTACGATTCCGGAAAATGGCTGAGTAAACAGATTGGATCATTGAGCATGTCCAGAAGCGGAATAAGACTAAGAGTGCTTGGAACTTGGGCGTTGAGGAGAAGTCAATAGTATTGTGCCAGTAAGTTCCATGCTTGCTTTATACATTATTATCTACAACTAGAGAGAAGACGCAGGCAGAGGGGACATAATATAATAGCACTGGCATCTTGGAACGAGTGGGCAAATATTGGTTTATACAGGTATTGAGCGACACAGCACACCAGTTATACTTATAAATGGATTAGAAGCAAAGAAGATTGGCTTATGACTAAAAGGGATGAACGGTACTCATACGTTCAGGGTCTATATTATTTCATTAATGGAGTAAGAAATATTAATTAATGAGACCGTTTTTACTGAGATATCAGATGGAATGAAATTACTAACATGTACAAATAAAGCAAGTGAATCTGCTTCCCGACTGTCTTGGACCAAATTGTTCCAACTTCGCAAAAATTTATCTGCTAAATTTCTCATATAAAGAGTAAATTTGGTTTGTGATATTTTTGTTTACGAACCTGAATACTGTAGGTTATATCAAGAACATTCCTCGAGTTGAATTGTATTAAACAGTGAAAACGCCGATTTGTTCAGTGTCTTGTAAAAGAAGATTAGGTTTGACTTGAGTTGGCGCCTCCATAAAGTATCTAGTCTTAACTTAGTGCGTCGGCTTTCATAGTCCATAGTACGATCAGCCCTAATAATATGAAGTTAAAAGTGATTTTGGACAGACTTCAGTCTGAATTTATCCCCAATGAAAACATTACTGATAATAAAGTTTCAGTAGTATAATAAAGGTCGAACACAAACTTTGTATAGCAGGATACGAGAATCATTGCTGACAAGTTACGTAGCATGTAACCCAGTAGGCAATGTGTGTGAAACCTTATTCGCTTGTGTAAAAATACCTCCATGTTATTTTTTGTATTGAGCAGTTCCTTTACTTGTATTTTATCATTTCTTTGTGCCCTGACTCTGTAACAGATCTTATTTCTTTCTGTTTGCCTTTTTTTATTGTAACAGTATTGGACTTTGCTCACAATCAGGTTTCTTTATATTCTGTTTTGTTAGCATATGCTACATGCGATTGGTCTTCAGCTTTGTTTCACTGGCTTTCAAGATGTTGTTGCAAACCATATTACCTTGATATTTTACCCATCTAAGCCTGAGTGATTTGATTCAGTTGGTTGGCTGCAGTCATAATTTGGCTCATTTATTTGTTAGGACAAGTAGCTAATTTGGTGTCTATATACTACCTATTTGTTGTGTTGTTGATTAATTGTATAACTTGCTTCGACCCGTTTGACTGTATGGTGAGGAGGAACTGCTGAGGTTTGTATACCAAACTTGTGTTGATTGTTAAATATAGTACGACGTTTTGCACCAATGAATTGTGTTATTGGATACCCTGTTACGAATTCGTACGTGACTGAAGAACTAGTTGGCCCTATACAGAAACGACGTTAATTTTCAAATGTTGTCGGTAGTTTTCGTCTTTACAATGTGACATAGGTGTCTGCATATTGACTTGTTCTGAAAAAGACAGATTATAAGAATCCTAAGTCGAATACTGACTGAAGCCTAGACAACTTACTACCGTTTATGGAGAGATCAAAATATAGGGGCGTATCTCCAAAACATGTCCAACCACACTCAGAAACATTAATATCTGACTTCCATTTCAAGCACCATACTGCAACATGGTTGAGTTTAGCAGTTACGCTGCTGAATGTGTGTTCAAATTCGTGAGGGGGGGGATGAGTGCACTAATTTTAGATCACCTTCGTATGAAAGAGTCTATTCATGCTGGAGCATTTGTATATATCATTTATGTAGGCTATGCAGAGTAATGGGCCTAAAACACTTTCTGGTATAACGCCACTTGTAATTGGTTCAGCCTTCGAAAGAGTGGAGTTAATTTTAACGATTTGATGTTGGTGACTGAGGATAGAGTTTAACCATGCAAGCAATGGACTCCTAATCTCATCAAAGGACACTGCTTATAAGAAGCCTAAGGTTGACCATGTCAAAAGCTTTAAATGTGCCTAGGTGCAACACTGTTACTAAGAGCCCATAGCCTCGTTTTGTGAAGACTAAATAACGAAAAGTTAAGGTGACAAGTGATGCTAGAACTAGTTTTGAGAAGACCATATTGGGAATTAGAGATACGTTTTTCGGAGAGTAAGTTATTAGACATTTGATCACATACTATTTTTCCATTATTCTAGAGATAACTGGTGTGATATTTATGGTCCCATAGTTATGCAAGTTTGTCATGTCACCTGGTTTGAATCAAGGGCATATGTCCGTTAACTAACAATATGTTGCCTATTTACATATTCGACTATAAATGCATCTTTATTTCTCCCTGACTGCAGGCTTTTCACAGCTCGACAGTAGATGACGATGACAAGAGAGGGAAATTTTCAATTCGCTCGTTCTTGTCATAAATAAGGTTCAATAAGCTATTTGAGGCTGGGAAGTCATGTCTAATTTTAAAAGTAGTATAGGCAATTATCAATCATAAATGGCATCAATAATATCAAGTAAGTTAATCTGATGGGCCTGATTTATTACTAGAGGAGACCTTTAGAATAAAAATTATTCTTATGCCGAGCCATGTTAACAGCAACAAAACTTATGACGATAAGCATATATAATATAATCAACCAAAATAAAGAGAGATACCACGTTAAGAGCAGGAACACAAGTTTACGGACTCTAAAGGGACATAAACAAGTTCCTGAACTTGTATTAGCTACTTCCTTGCCCCAAAAGTGTCACGACCGGTTTATGCAGAAATTACGAATGTCACATAATGGACAAAGATTCGATCAAACGTGATCCAATTTTGCTAACGTACCAGCTCCCTTGTCAAATAATATAGTCCAACTAAGAAGGTAAGAATAACCATAAATGAGCATCTACATGGTATTCAAAGCGAGAAGACAGGGGGTAGAATATGATAAAATACTGTTGAATAAGCAATGAAAACGAATTAGGAGATGGGGATACGAGTGGATGACTAAAAAAGCACTTTTAGATCTCCTTTGTGTCATAAAACTGATGACGATAGCGCCAGGGTAGACTTAAAGCTTCCAGGTGCATTTTTAATTGTTAGTTGATTCGTAAAAAAATTATGCTGATTAGAAGACACTTTTTACATACATGTTTCAAGAAATGCTGTTCTTAATATTTTTCACAGAAATTACGAGAATCCATTACATGAACTGCTTTGGTTTAGAGAAGTTTTAGCGCCTAGGTATATCCCGATCTAGTAACAGAAGAAACCAGATTATTGTGGGAATAGGTCTTTATTCAGTAGCGTGGGCAGAAGACAGTGGAGCGCGGTTCTAGTTATTCAAACATAAATACTTCTCAACGTTCAATGTAAGCTAATAGGAAATATAACCCCTGTGCAGAGTAAGGAAGTAAACGAATGCTGGAGCTTAATTGTTTTGGCGTATGCTTAAGGTTTGAAGTGAACTTTTAACTAGTCAAGCTAAGTTGCTAAGAAGTAAGACATCCGCTAACTTGTTGAACTACTTACATTTTAACCCAACGTGGAAATAAATATTCTATTGTGGTGGACTTATCACTTTTCCTCATCATATTAACTAATATGATGGAGGAAGGTGATATCAATATGCGGGAAGTGGGTAGTATTTTGCACATGTCTAATTAAGTAACGAGTATCAGAAGTGTATCAACTTCAAATAATTCAGTTTCACGTTAGTAGCAACACTAAAAACGTTTGTTTGAATTCATTCCTAAGTCATGCGGAACTTTGGTCGAGTATTTTTATGCTCGACTTGTCGCCTTATCATTCTCTAAGAGTTCTGTTGAGTTATTATAGTGTGCATTATGGCACATAACTGCTCTTAGACGTACGTGTTAGATATACGATGTCTCCATATTTCAACTCAGGAAAGGACCCAGGAATAACCCTCTGTGGTATTTTAGGGACATTTTTCCATTAACGTATCGCGGCCAATGAAGCATACTCAGTCTTAGGGTTTATGTCTATAACCTTAGGTAGTTCGACTCCGGAAGCTTCACCTGTCTACAGTATTTAAGTAGGATCTCACCTTGAGAAAAGCTCATACATCATGTCCCCTTATCTTCAAAAGGACATCGCCATTTTGAAACAAGTCTAAAGCAGAGCGACCGAAACATAGTGGAACTAAAGTACAAACTCTATAAAACTTGACTTAAAGCATCAGTGGTGGTGGTGGGGATATGGTCTTGATGTATCACATGGCTCGTAACTCTATTCGCTCTAATGAATATATTTTAGTCAGTAAATGCAGAGTCATTCATGGAGTAGGCTAAAGTAAAAACTTTGTCTAAACTTTGATGGTCTTTGAAATGACCTTGATAAATTGTTTTCAATTACCTCAGGAGGTAATAATAATTTGGCGGGTGATTAGTGTACAGCCGAGTGCGGCGCATTTTCCCCCTAATTTAGGTTTTGCACGTGAGTGATTCTAGATAATCCTACTGGGCCTTTTTTTTGGTTGGTTTGTTCACTTTTCTACCTTATGAACTATTTATTTCTGATCCCAAGATAGCTTCCATCAGTCGCTGACCGAATACAAGCGAACAACTAAAATCTAACTTTCGAAAAATCAGTTACAAGAATACACTGCTTTATATAGTGAACATTAAAGATACCCACTCCATTGGGTGTTCTTTATTTTTAATTTAACTGAAACTGAAATATCCGGAAGTTTAGCATGACTGTAACCTAGACCTTAAGGTCTAAGGGGAAACGATATTGTCACCTATTATATGCTGCTTCGACCAACAGCTATTACAACAACGTGCAAATGTCTCGTGTCTGGCAGCATCACACAGAACAATGCTTTCTCAATGATCTGATATAATGTAAATATTGTGTGTTTTCATTCTTCAAATGGGCAGGACCATAATATAGGGACGAACCAATGAAATTGCGACTTTTCATCTTAAGGTCATTGCTCGCAGTTTGGTTGACAACGATGACCTTATCGTTAGCAATTTACAGGAGAAGGATTTACTACGAAGAACATGTTAATGTGATTGTGGGATGTCTATGCCCTTGAAAAAATGCTAAGAGAAGAGTGACAAACTAAAATTCCGATATCAGTGATCGCCTAGCAACTCCCAAGGTCGCCCCTGTATTATAATCCTACCTTCGATTAGTTCATCAGTAACCGATGTTGTACCTTCGAATTTACTCTGTGAATTTCAAGTTGGCTGATAGTACCTGTTCGACTCTTACATATCCTCAACAGTAGTCGAAAGTCATTGCTTAAGGTTTGACCCAGGATATGATTTTAAATCTTAGTTAACCAAATCTTTCTACTAACAGCACTTGTATTGGTGAGTTGTCGGTCACAGTAGTTCAAGTGTATTCACTCTTTACCTTCATCTGGATCTCAAATTCTATTATTCTTCTCTGCACACTTTTACTTTACTCTCCTCTCTTGTATTCTGTTATTGTGTTACCTCTGTAATCTCGTAGTGCTAATGTTATATGGCAACTTAAACCTATGGGCATATGTGCCCGGTTCTACGTTGTTGATGAATGAGTTATCTCTAGTATATGGCTTAAATAGTTCCTCAAGTGGATTACATTAGATCTTTGCTAATTGAAATTTAATTCACTTATATTTACCCGAATTTGTGGTCCAATCATGTCATAATGTACCAGTCTGTATTTCTGGCTGTGAACTCTTTAATGCTTTAGGCAGCTCATTTTTACAGCATAAAAGAATTAGTAATTGTGGCAATTTATCGTGACGAATTCCTTTAATACATAGAATGCATAGTTTAGCCATAAGCGAAAATCAGTGAATCATTGCCGCTATGATCGATTTTAAACGTCTTTTGTCTCTAACACCTAATAATCTCACAAATTTTTATCAGGTCATCTACGTCTCTCTATATGTGTCATTTAGAGAATTAATTGATGATATCTTGTTTTGGTGTGAAGGTCCTGGCTATTAGTTTTGAGTTTTAACAGTTGGTGGAATACTCGACTCTACTATAATCTTGTTATATAAAAGAGGAATTTTAATCATTTGGTTGGGTTTTTATCCTAGCGTTTAATTATGTGTCGTAGATGGCTTTTGGAGGCTTTATATTCTGTTTTTAAGTTAAAAATTGTATTTTGTACACATTTTGGTCTTAAGTGAGAATAAACATGGATGAAATTGTATCGGGTGTATGGCTTGGGCCTATGCCATTTGCAGAGAATATTCCAGTGTTAAAAAGAAATGGAATATTATCAATCTTGACATTGGATATTATGCCATTAGACTGTAATGTGTTCAAAGAGTTTCATATGAAATTTTTATATCTACGCGATGAACCATCACAAGACTTGTTGGAAATTCTTGAGGATGCTTTGAACTTCATTAATGAAAGTATACAAAATAAGTCAGATATTTTAGTGCACTGGTAAGCGCAGTACATACATAGTTGTTTAGTTTCATTTTTATTACGAAATGTCAATATTGAATACAGTGCCATGGGTGTGTCACGTAGTGCCAGTGTTGTTATCGCTTATCTTATGCGACAGAATCATTTATCCTATGAAGAAGCTTATAATATTGTTTCAAGGAAACGCAGTATTTTGTAAGTATGATTTTACTAAGTGAATACTTTGGTGATTGCTACTATTACTATTATTTAGTCCCAATAATGGATTTATTAATCAGTTGAAGTTATTTCATGCAATGAATTGGACTGTTGATCGTGATTCCCCACTATTTCGACAATATATAGCGAAAAGAAACTTCTCAGTTTTTACAGGTTTGCTATGTACAGTCACTAGTTTTTATAATGTGTGATCTCTTGCTTTATAGATTATAATGGTGATATTGTAAATAGTCAGACAGCTTATCAATTGTACACTACGCCTTCAAGTTTTAGATGTAAAAAATGCAGGTTTTTATCGTGTTTTATTTAAAAAACAAATTCATATTCTCAAAATATAAAACTGCCTTTATAGATACGTTCTATTCAATTCGAATCAACTACGTATTCATCAGAAACCGGAAACACCGCCTAATCTTGTTTTGGTGTGAAGGTCCTGGCTATTAGTTTTGAGTTTTAACAGTTGGTGGAATACTCGACTCTACTATAATCTTGTTATATAAAAGAGGAATTTTAATCATTTGGTTGGGTTTTTATCCTAGCGTTTAATTATGTGTCGTAGATGGCTTTTGGAGGCTTTATATTCTGTTTTTAAGTTAAAAATTGTATTTTGTACACATTTTGGTCTTAAGTGAGAATAAACATGGATGAAATTGTATCGGGTGTATGGCTTGGGCCTATGCCATTTGCAGAGAATATTCCAGTGTTAAAAAGAAATGGAATATTATCAATCTTGACATTGGATATTATGCCATTAGACTGTAATGTGTTCAAAGAGTTTCATATGAAATTTTTATATCTACGCGATGAACCATCACAAGACTTGTTGGAAATTCTTGAGGATGCTTTGAACTTCATTAATGAAAGTATACAAAATAAGTCAGATATTTTAGTGCACTGGTAAGCGCAGTACATACATAGTTGTTTAGTTTCATTTTTATTACGAAATGTCAATATTGAATACAGTGCCATGGGTGTGTCACGTAGTGCCAGTGTTGTTATCGCTTATCTTATGCGACAGAATCATTTATCCTATGAAGAAGCTTATAATATTGTTTCAAGGAAACGCAGTATTTTGTAAGTATGATTTTACTAAGTGAATACTTTGGTGATTGCTACTATTACTATTATTTAGTCCCAATAATGGATTTATTAATCAGTTGAAGTTATTTCATGCAATGAATTGGACTGTTGATCGTGATTCCCCACTATTTCGACAATATATAGCGAAAAGAAACTTCTCAGTTTTTACAGGTTTGCTATGTACAGTCACTAGTTTTTATAATGTGTGATCTCTTGCTTTATAGATTATAATGGTGATATTGTAAATAGTCAGACAGCTTATCAATTGTACACTACGCCTTCAAGTTTTAGATGTAAAAAATGCAGGTTTTTATCGTGTTTTATTTAAAAAACAAATTCATATTCTCAAAATATAAAACTGCCTTTATAGATACGTTCTATTCAATTCGAATCAACTACGTATTCATCAGAAACCGGAAACACCGCCTAATCTTGTTTTAGATTCCGAAAAACTTAATAATATTGACAATGTGTCAGGTGTTTTGATTAGAGGCGTTTCATTGAATAGCTCTCCTTTACAATGTGATAAAAATGAATTATTCTGTGATCCATTGGAATGGACACAGCATAATACTAGTGATGTTGAAGGAAAGGTAAGTAATTCCATCCCATGATTTTATAAATGGAGTTGTATAAACTATTAATCCTATTATTACACTATTTTCTATTCCTGATCATAACTTCTAAAGACGTGGTGTTAGAGATTGCATATCATGATAACCCAGTCGAACTGTATTGGATAAAATTTATTTATTTTCTGGGACCACCGAGTAAGCAATACGTGGGTTAGGAATAGAGTACTAGGTAGATACGGTAAGCCTATTGATGAAGTAGTAAATCTCCATCAGCTAAGGTGGTTAGGACATGTGTTACGTATGCCTGACCACCACCTACCTCGACGAGCAATGCTGTCTGGTGTGGGAGTAGGCTGGAAGAAAGCTAGGGGCGGCCAAACCAAAACATGGCACCAGTCCATGAAGTCATTGACAATTGGGCTGAGCCATGTTAATAGGTGCAGACTACCTGGTTGGGGTCCGCGTGACGCTCGTAATAAATGGTTAGAGACTTTGGGTGATATGGCTAAAAATCGTTGGCAATGGCGCAGGTGCATCCATTCCTTGTCTTCCTCCAAATCCTAAGTTTCTGAACTTATCATAATTTTCTCTTTACTGGATCATATTTTCTTAAATGTTCTCGGTCTCTATTCCCTTCCATGAAGACTAACTCTGTTACTACCTTCCCCACTCTGGGATTTGATTCGACAATTTAATCTCTATCTGCTAATTGAGGCATGGCAACTTGAACTGACGTACGCATGTACCAAGTTCTACGTTGCAACTGTCTGTCTGTCTGTATTTTTCTTCGTTCTGCTTTGCCAAGCAAGTCGATTAAACAACGGTAAGATTAAAGCACTAAACTCACAGCCCGAGGTTGAAGTTCTACTGCTGACTTATAGGATGTGGCGGCAGTACGGTGTTTCAAACAAATAACAGGACAGCAATACTACTTTCTCACAAAGGAAAGGTGGAGTTAGAAAAGGTGGTCCTAAAAATGCGAATTTCACGTTACTCCATGGATTTCCGTTTCTGGTGGTAAGTCCTTCAGAAGTACGGGGCTAACACAACAGAACTAATTTGCAAATTTACATCAAGCAGTTGTCCATTGGTCACTGTGGTCGTTCTCTTATGTCATTAAGACCAACACAAACGCAATTTACCTTCCAGGTACCTCCAAATGAAGAAGAACCTTTCCATGATGTGGGCTGGCTGAGAAGTGATGATCACCTTCTTACCTCTGATAAAACTCAAGATCATGATATATAGCCCCACAGATTTTCGCTGACAGTCAGGCTCTTAAAGTCACTCAACTAACATCCTAAACTGCGAATACAAAGAGCATATGATCTGACTCAGACGACTTTCCACTAAGTTCTAAGGTTTCACTTGCAAGTCGTTAAGATCACTCGTAAACTGGCTTCATATTCGGTTTCCTCATAAGTGTCGTTTCACAATGTAAGCAAGTGGAGGGTTATGTGTGTTTCCATTCTCCTAACAACATCTTTTAAGTATTCATGCTCTGGGTTGTCTTTATTTAGTGTTTGCTGCATGGTAACATACCTAAGTATTTTGCGATTTCTTAGTATAGTATAGTTAGTTCATTAACTGCATATAGCGAAGCGTACTTATGATATCATGCACTCGTCTACATGATCTGTAATCCTCTCTTGAGAGACGTTTAGTTCTTAACAGATTTCTATTCTACAGAATAACTAATACTAATCAGGATTCCGACCGTAGCTGCTACCCTGACGTGGTGGTCGTGTTTACCTATCATAGTGACCCGACGAGCTGTGTTGGCTGGGACGCATGTTCCTCTAGGTTCTACCATGCCAAGCAGGTCTGTCGGAGAGCAATAAGACTAAAAACAGCAACCTAAGATCTGAGGGCGAAGTCGCACTGCTGACTGCAGTGGGGTGTGACAGCAGTAAGGTGTTTCTCTTTGATAACCAGCATCTACATCGATGTCAACTTAACGGAAGGAAGGAGTTGGAAAAGGTCGACCCTGAAAATATGACACCTCACCTTACTCCACGGATTCCCGTCTCCGACAGTAAAGTCTTTTTAAATAGTGGAGTTGACACTTCAAAAACTTCCCATAACAATGTTGTGCGTGGTCGGCCTCAAGCAGTTGCCCCTTGGGCTTTGCGATCGCGCTCCCGGGTCACTGTGATCAATACTAATCCAGTTTTCTTTTCAGGTACCTCAGTAAGCAATATCTTTTCATGGTGTGGGCAGCCAGGAAGTGATAACCGCCCTCATACTTGTAACAGCACAGGAAATCATCATTTCGTAATAATATGAATCAGGTGTAAATTATTCAGTTTACTTATTCAGGGCATCTAATTAAATGATACCTGTTAACTTGTGTTTTAATAGTGTCAGTAATCTGCTATTTGATTAGTAAGTGCACCAAAGAAAATATTATCTGAATGTATATTTTTAACATAACTTTCTTTTTTCTCACTTTAGCTTTATTGTCCTGGGTGCAGTGCTAAAGTTGGCTCTTTCAATTGGTGTGGTAAGCTTTTTACTAATAATATGTACTGTTTTGACGGAATAAACTTCAGTTAATTTAACATGGTTATCATGTATTGTGCGAAGTCCTCTCATACAAACCAGTCAGTTCCCAGATAATAATTTTGTCACTATCATTAAAATCAGCTTAGTAATTAGTAACGCTTCAGAACTTGGAAATCTCTGAGGACCTCTGCTTTGTTAAGTGGCTTAGCAGTTACCAACTAGAGAGCATTGTGCAGTATGATTGGGATCATTTGGGCAACAGACCAGTCGAACTGTCTACCATTAAAAATGCTTCTGGCGACTATTAATTGACATGACTATGAATAAACAGTTAGTTTCATCGACGACAGACTTGTTACTGGTAGTAGCTCGAATGAGCTGAGGGAACTCTTGTCAGTTACTAGACACAGATACTACTTCCATTTCGTTATCATGCTCTAATTGACAGATTTCTTGGTAGCTAATCAAGGTTTATGTGACGAGTAGTGAATATTTGGTCGGTACAGTCACGACTAAGTCTGAAACTAGTCTATTTTTTTGCATTTACAGTTCAGGAGTCTTAGTTAAGCGTCTGATAATGATTGTAACTAGCATTTTAAACACTGTATTAGTCAAACTGATCTCTCGTTGATTATTATCAGATGGTTTGTTGTTTCTTATATGCTGGAACGGTTAGCGTTTGATACCAGTCAGATGAAATTACACCCAGCTCACAGACTTTGGCTAAGGCATCAGTTAACCTAATTGCTAAAGCTGGACCACCAACCTTAAAGACCTTTGAGGTTAATCCGTCCGGACTCACTAGATGCGTAAGCGATCTACTTGTGTCAACCCATTTAAGATATCAAGCTTCTTTACCACTGAAGCGCTACTCAAATGACTTCTCTGTATCTAGACGCATAACTGATATATTCAAGTCTACAGCTAGCGCCACAATATTCGTCATTTACCTAGTTATAGAACTGACTTTTGGTTGCACCTTTGTTACAATCTATCGACACGTGGATGAGGATTACGAAGAGAGGTCGTTTTCCACCTCAATGTCTTCTCTATCTAATAAAGCCTTGTAAACTGGAATTATATAAACATATGCTAATAGGGATCTAGTCGATTGTGTCTCCGCTTTAGCTGATTTAGAATATGCAGATGATATAGTTCTCTTAGGCGAAGATGCTGATAAAATGCAGAATCCTTTGACTACCTTAAACATGAATGTAAGGATGTTTGGGATGCGATTCTCACCACCCAAATGCAAAATGTTACTTCAGGATTGGCTTGATTCGACACCGAAGTTAGTGATAGGGAGTGAGGCAGTTGAATGTGTTGACCGCTTCACTTATCTTGGTAGCCTCATCAGTCCTGACGGTCTGGTGTCTGCTGAAATCTCTGCGCGTATACATAAGGCTCGATTAGCTTTTGGGAATTTGAGTAGGCGAGACATTCGACTACTGATTAAAGGATGCGTCTACTGCGCAGTAGTTCGATCCGTCTTACTTTATGGATGTGAAACATGGCCATTAAGGATAGAGGATATTCGTAGCCTCCTGGTATTCGATCATAGATGTCTTCGAAGCATTGTTCGTGTTTGCTGGGACCGACGAGTAAGCAGTACGTGGGTTAGGAATAGAGTACTAGGTAGATACGGTAAGCCTATTGATGAAGTAGTAAATCTCCATCAGCTAAGGTGGTTAGGACATGTGTTACGTATGCCTGACCACCACCTACCTCGACGAGCAATGCTGTCTGGTGTGGGAGTAGGCTGGAGGAAAGCTAGGGGCGGCCAAACCAAAACATGGCACCAGTCCATGAAGTCATTGACAATTGGGCTGAGCCATGTTAATAGGTGCAGACTACCTGGTTGGGGTCCGCGTGACGCTCGTAATAAATGGTTAGAGACTTTGGGTGATATGGCTAAAAATCGTTGGCAATGGCGCAGGTGCATCCACTCCTTGTCTTCCTCCAAATGCTAAGCCTCTGAACTTATCATAATTTTCTCTTTACTGAATCATATCTTCTTAAATGTTGTCTTCGGTCTCTATTCCTTTCCATGAAGACTAACTCTGTTACTACCTCCACTACTCTGGGATTTGATCCGACAATTTAATTTCTATCTGGTAATTTGGGTATGGCAACTTGAACTGATGTACACATGTATTAAGTTCTACGTTGTACCTGACTAACCGCTTTAGCTGTTCATGTTTTAATCTGAAACGGTTCCACAAAACTACCCGCTCAATAAAGTCAAATGCAACATTAAAGTAAAGAAATACTACTGTGGTCGAGTAACGATAAATATGTCTAGATTGTACAACATGAGCAGTGATATAGTTCTCTTAGGCGAAGATGCTGATAAAATGCAGAATCCTTTGACTACCTTAAACATGAATGTAAGGATGTTTGGGATGCGATTCTCACCACCCAAATGCAAAATGTTACTTCAGGATTGGCTTGATTCGACACCGAAGTTAGTGATAGGGAGTGAGGCAGTTGAATGTGTTGACCGCTTCACTTATCTTGGTAGCCTCATCAGTCCTGACGGTCTGGTGTCTGCTGAAATCTCTGCGCGTATACATAAGGCTCGATTAGCTTTTGGGAATTTGAGTAGGCGAGACATTCGACTACTGATTAAAGGATGCGTCTACTGCGCAGTAGTTCGATCCGTCTTACTTTATGGATGTGAAACATGGCCATTAAGGATAGAGGATATTCGTAGCCTCCTGGTATTCGATCATAGATGTCTTCGAAGCATTGTTCGTGTTTGCTGGGACCGACGAGTAAGCAGTACGTGGGTTAGGAATAGAGTACTAGGTAGATACGGTAAGCCTATTGATGAAGTAGTAAATCTCCATCAGCTAAGGTGGTTAGGACATGTGTTACGTATGCCTGACCACCACCTACCTCGACGAGCAATGCTGTCTGGTGTGGGAGTAGGCTGGAGGAAAGCTAGGGGCGGCCAAACCAAAACATGGCACCAGTCCATGAAGTCATTGACAATTGGGCTGAGCCATGTTAATAGGTGCAGACTACCTGGTTGGGGTCCGCGTGACGCTCGTAATAAATGGTTAGAGACTTTGGGTGATATGGCTAAAAATCGTTGGCAATGGCGCAGGTGCATCCACTCCTTGTCTTCCTCCAAATGCTAAGCCTCTGAACTTATCATAATTTTCTCTTTACTGAATCATATCTTCTTAAATGTTGTCTTCGGTCTCTATTCCTTTCCATGAAGACTAACTCTGTTACTACCTCCACTACTCTGGGATTTGATCCGACAATTTAATTTCTATCTGGTAATTTGGGTATGGCAACTTGAACTGATGTACACATGTATTAAGTTCTACGTTGTACCTGACTAACCGCTTTAGCTGTTCATGTTTTAATCTGAAACGGTTCCACAAAACTACCCGCTCAATAAAGTCAAATGCAACATTAAAGTAAAGAAATACTACTGTGGTCGAGTAACGATAAATATGTCTAGATTGTACAACATGAGCAGTGATATATTCGTGTCAATGTTTTAAATTCTAGTTCACTTAAGTTTGCCGTCTATGTAAACCACTTTAAAATAACCCTCATTCTTTTCATATTAAGAACAATTAGAAGCTCATTGTTCGGTTTTTCGATAAACTTTAACCCTGGATAAATCCAAGGATTCTTTGTGTTTGGAAAAAAAAACAATAAAAGCCAATCAAATTAAGGGATCTTTAGTTTGGTTTTAATGCAAGGGATAAATGTGTTCAGGCTATTCACTATTTCAATTCTTTTCAAACTAGTTTATGTTTTTGTTATTTTCATATAAAGTGCTTTTAGATAATTGCATGTATGATCAATTTGCTCGTAATATTTACTTAAATACATCACATTTTTCATTATATGTTCACTCTTCATCTTTCCTTAAATCTCAATCTTGAACTTAATACATATATTGATTTGTTTAGGTGAACCATGTGTATGTGGTACATGGGTAGTTCCAGCATTTCACTTTAATCGTAATCATATTGATCGTGTACCAATACGTTCAAGTAATGTGACTATTGTTACACCGTAATCTGTTGAAGACAATAATTCTTCTGTTATCAATCTTATCAACATGAATTGATCATAATTATACAATGTGTATTACTTCATAGCTTTTATTTATATAATTGTGATATGCCGGGCACCTAATGAAGATTGGCTATCTTCGGGAACATTATTTCATTTATTATAACTGTGGACAGTGTTAACATTTTATTTTTATGACTGTTACGTTCCCCTTGCCCGGTTCTCTCGTTTTGTATATTTGCTCTTGGTACATTGTTTATTAACTGTGAACTACGTCTACCTTAATGTGTGCAAGTTCTCCCCACTCACTGCCACTATTCCTTTTGTTCTGTATCAATGTTAGATTTATGATTGGTTTACTGTGTGGTCTCACTTTATGTGTATATAAAGGCATGATTAAAATATAATACGTTCTCCGGTTCTCAGTTCTCGCTCTCTCAGTCTTCCTGTTCTCAGTTCTGGTTGTCCTATTGTCGGCCTAGGGAGGTGAATGGGCTTAGGTCAATCGCACATTCTTAACTAGGCACACATCTCATTGGTGTCCGCATCCAACCAACCAAATCATCCCCTCCTTCCTTCCTTTTCATCGCGTCATAACAAATTGAAGATATGCATACATTAAATTCATAATTAACTCTAATTCTTTTATTCTCTTTTCTTATTAAAAATTCAAAAATATACTGGAAAATATTGTTAACTTTTAATTTATTTAATCATTATGTATATTCTCTTCTTTAGTCTAAGATAGAAAATTAAATTTCTCTTATGTTAATAAACAACATTCTGTAATGTGGAATTATTTTGTATGTTTTCTTGTCGAAGAGATTAGATTGTTAGAGATCGTATTCATTCAGTGTAGATATTGGCATTGGTATTTCCTGGATTGTATTTATTTAAATATGTATTTGATAAATTTGTTGTCAATGTCACAAATTAACATCGGTAGAGTATTATTGGAAATTCGAGAGCAATAGATAGTTGTTTCATCTTAATATGCGACTCAACAGTGTTCATTCACAACCTTCAGGTCTCGTAGTAAACGCATAGCTATTATCGATGATCAAAGATAGTATTTGCACTTCAATCAATTTGTTATATAGTGTGACCGTTCAGTGTCACTAATGAAAGCTGTTTCACTCCTAAAATGTTTGAACTGGGGTCTTATACTATGACAAAATGGTAGTCTACTGCTTCCTGGTTACAGATGATTGTCTAACTCCGGTAGTTTATGATATCAAATTCGAATATATCAACATTAACAAAATTGGAATTGAAAATAGGTATTATTAAGCAAGAACAAAGAAATATAATGAAGTCGGTGGTATTTCCTTATTAATTTTACATATAAACAAGTAGGTTTATTCAATTCGAAATATTAGCATAGAATATTTGAGGAATGATTTGTCACTGGAAATCAATGAATACTAGGGATTTTTATAACCTTATTAATGAATGATTGTTGTGGTAACTCAGTAAACTATTACATAATGTTACAGAATGATAATTCTTAATATTAAGAAGTGAGAAAGGCTACTGAATTCAAATTATTGAGTAATAATCACTATATATATATTTCCCGAAGTAGTGACGATATCTGTGAAAGATGCATGTATGGAGAAGAAACGTAAAGCATGTTGTATCGAAGTTTCCATATCTTTTTTTTCAAGAATTCATAGATATAGACCAGTGGAAATGCTCATTTATAAAGTTATATTTGATAGAAAAGCTCAGAAAGGAGTGTATACAAGAGGAGATGTCTTAGATTAAACAATTACTTTTGGACCATTTATGCAGAAATTTTTATAAGGAGACAAAAAACCAGGAATTACAATGTATGCAGTCTATTCGTTGTAGTATTAGGATGCTCACTATTAAGCTGCATCTGTTAGACATTTAGTAACCGATTGTTATGTGCTTTTCTTCCCAAGTTACTGTAATTTTACTAGTATCTTGATTTCTGTACATAACTTCTTAGTTAAGTCTTTTTGTATTTCCTGTTACTAATCAGTTTAGTACGTGATGTATGAAAGCTCTTGTTCTTATTTAATAAACGACTTGGCATTGTCTCCTAATTGCTAATGTTGTTCTCTAGCTCTCTACGTTTAGAGATAGCTTCTGGTCACTCTAGCACAGTATCAACTAAGTAGCATCCACTTAGTCAGATCGTATCTATAGTACAAATCTCAATAGTTTGCTTTTGACAAAAAGTCAGTATACACCCATCTCGGTCATTTCATATTTTACCTACACATTAGCACACTTAGTTATTTCAGAAATAGATTAGTGAACGCAAGGAAAGCTTAAGAAGAATACGTTTTGAGGAAAATTAATCAGAGAATAAAATCCTATTGTAAAAGGTATATTTCAGGAAAGCAGAATACTATCAATATACACATTCCTCAATAATTCATATTAAAGTCGGCGAGTATCTGCTTCATATTACATGCATGTGAGCGGCAAGAAGAAAGAAACGTAGATATTTATGCATTTCGGTAAGCATATTTTTAAAATCCTGTCTTAAAAGAGAGAATAATCTTGATAGTTCAACTACGTACCACCTGTTGGACACACAAAATAAAGTGGAGTTATCTCTACAAATAAATTCAGAAGTTCCTCGAAGCTATCGATAATTACAATGCTAAGACGGGAGTTTTGTATACAAAAGGATTCTGTAGTCAAACAGCTGTCAAGGTAACAAAGGAAGAACAACAAACGTGATTATAGTTTTCTTAATCTCCTTCTAGTTGTCTTCCACAGTAGTTTCATCTTCTTATAGTAGATCGTGAAATGTCTGTAACTTGTTGAGTTATTCTAAATTCGTTGAGTTTGTTAGTATCCCGAAGAAGTATTGTATTAAAGTTTTGTAATACCGCTGCTCCAGTTGTCCAGTGCTTCTTCAGTTTTATTTTGGCCACTACCAGGTGGTGATCTGAACCTATGTCAGCTCCTTTCCTTGTTCTTACGTCTTCCATGGTCCTTCCACACTTCTTATTGATGCAGATGTGGTCGATTTGGTTCTCCGTAATGTGGTCCGGTGAAACCTATATAGCGTTGTGTATGCATTTGTAGGAGGATATAGTACCACCTATAATCATTTTGTTGAAGTCACAAACGTTTGCAAAACTCTCGCCGTTTTCGTTCCTTTCTCCTAGTTCATGTCGTCTCATCACGTCTTCATATCCGGTGTTGTCCATTCCAACCTTGGCGCTTAGATCCCCCCATCAGAATGATCAGGATCTTGGCTGAAAACTTTTCGATGATTGACTGCAGCCTTTCATAGAGCCGGTCTTTATCATCTTCGTGGCTGTCGTTGGTGGGTGCGTAGCACTGGTTGACATTCATTGTAATCCCCTCTTTCTTTGTCTTGAAGGATGCTTTGATGATCCTAGGTCGCTGAAGTTCCAATCCTATAAGCGCTTTTCGTGCTTCTTGGGACAGCATTATTACTACTCTGTGTGAGGCATTTTCTTCTTCGTGACCGGAGTATAAGAGAACTTTTCTTGAGGAAAATCTTTGCTATTCAGCTTGTAACCAATGGGTTCCGCTTATTCCAAGTATCTTCAGGTTGTATATTTTAATTTCCTCAGTTATTTAGATGCTTCTCCCTGTCTCCCACATCGAGCGAACAATCGATTTATCCATATTAATTGTTGGCTCTGGTTGTCAGAAGGGGCACCAGCCCCGTAACCTACGAAAAAACTCGGCTTTCAACAAGAAAGCATCATAACTCATCGGAATGAAGACCTTCCAACTCCCAGGGCAAAGTTGAAATGGTTAAAAAGGTTTCTTCTAGTTAGCGTTTTCTTTTATCAAGCAAGGTTATTTATTTACGAAATGGGATCGCTAACCCTATGCCCAACCCTCGTCCTTTGTCCGGGCTTGGGACCGGCCATACCCCTAAGGGGATTCTGGGTAGAGTGGATTAATAATCATACATAATACAAAAAAACTCAATTAAAGATATATAAGATCTCCTTTTGTGTTACTTTCAACTGTACATACAAGTTGACGTGTACCAAAGCAGATACATTAGCCGAACAGAAAGGAGGGTCTATCATAGAATTTTTGAACGTTACAGAAAACTTTCATTCAGTAGGAAGAAACACTTTGAGTAGTACTACCTACAGACATCCCTTGCTTGCTAGATATCATATTGATGAGTTAAAACTCTACAATGATTAACAAACAGCTAAGTCTTTTCAAATTCGCTGAAGCCAAAGCTATAGTTTTATCAGTAGATATTAAAACTCCGATTTACATGGTCAAACAGAAAACTGGAGGCCGTCTATAATGCAAAAGATTATTGGTCTGAGTCTTAATGGTAGGTGCAAACTACGCAGTTAGTCTGCGCGAGATCCGAGGTAAGTGGATGAAGATTTTGGGTGACATGGCTCAGAACTAGTTTAACTAGCCTAGGTTCATCCACTTTCTGTTTTCACATCTTGACTTATGATATTCTCTCATACATACACCATCATTCTTTCTATTTGAACTACAATCTCAATTATGATCAGAGTCGTATTGTGGCTACTAAGTAGAGTCTGGAACGATTGTTTCGTCAAACGGATGTATCTGCACTCATACTGATGCCCATATTAGGACTAATCACTCAGTCCATTCACTATTAGACCATTGAGTCGAGACGGATACCCGATTAACAAATCACAAATAAGACGCAATATGCTTCCTGGATTCTACTTATCAGTCACAATTCAATTCGCCATACTTGTGAAATATTCTTACATAGAAGCAACCCGCTCAGCAGTGGCTGATCAGCTTCAGTCTATAGCAGTAAGAATCAAAAAATACCAACACTCGAATCACATAATCTCAACATTTAGTCCTTATTATCATTGATACCACGATTATTTAGATCCACGTTTACAGCGTTATGCTAATTAACTCCACTTATATAAGAACTTATTTGACAGTAACCTACCTCATTTTGAAAACTAAGGCTTTTATTCTAATCACGTTAAGAGAATAAGACATACCACTAGTGATTTTATTAAATTATAAAAGTATATTTCGCCTACTTATAAGTAACTAAAGGCTACAGATATGCAATTATGTATAAATAACTATCTGTGTGTGCTTCAAGAACTCAGTTCTTTATTACATCAGTCAACCATGTGCGACACATAAGCAAGAGCATGTATGCATTAGTTAGAGTCATCATACTTCTTCAGCCTGGAAAGATTAATACTAAAGTGGTAGAAGCTGAGTGATATCAGTGATATCAGTATTAAATACGGAGTTATTCGAGAAAGAATTAATTCATGAGAAGAGAGAAATAAAGTGATTTTAAGCTCAGGATCAAAGGGAAAGTGAGGAGTAAATGCATGTATTACTTTTGAGCTATGTCACCCAAACAGTGGCTTGCGACAATAGCTCAAAACCCAACCAGATAGTATGAATTCATCAATACAACTCACATCAATAGTCAATCACTACTGCCATATCTTGGTTTTGGAGCTTCTAAATTGCTTGAATCCTTACGCTAGACGGGTGTTGGACATGATACATGTCTCAACCATCTAGGTTTGTACGAATTCCCAACTTAATCGACTGATGTTTCATCGTCACCTAGTATCCTATGTTCTACCTCAGCGCTGACAATTCTACGATCCTAACAGTTGCAGCCAATGTGTTACAACTGTATCCCATATGTTTTATATTATGAATTGATCTGGGCTAGGTGATAGCTAAAAACCAAGTAAAATCAGATAGCTATTTTGGCATGGTATGGGATTTTTCAGAGGTGCACACTTACGTTTTAAACGGGGATTCAGTCCAGAACCCCATGTAAATTACTTAACCCTTAGACGACTCAGCCGCCAACTAACAGTTGACATTTCTAGCTTGAGTACATCCGTGACCTCTTCTAACGCCATTGGTGTGCAACTATCAAATGCCCGGTATGGGTAGACTACACTGGATACGATATTAATTCGGATTTTGGATGGCAAGTGGAATCCAGGACGCGTGTTTCGCCCTGTTTGGGACTCCCCAGCTGGATGTACCTGCATTCCAGTGTCGATATGCATAATGAATAAGACGAAACGTGCGTTCTGGACCTAACTTGCCAGCCACAACCTAATTTAAAATCGCATATATGAATTTCAGCTGTATAAAGGCAGTCTGCTGAGGATGTACATATGGCAACAGACGTATCAATTTCAATCCCTTATCAAACCGATGGGAAGATTTCGACACATTCGAATCATATCTACACTAGATATGTTTACAACTCCACCTGTAGCTCTCCTACGGTTACTGCCTGTCCCAAGCCCAGGTAAAGGAGGAGGGTTGGACATGGGGCTAGCACCCCCATCCCGTAAAACCCAAGATTGCTAAAAAGACGCAAACCAGATTAAACAAGATAAACCATTTAAACTCTGCCCTGGGAGTAGAAGGATTCATGACGCCTCATGATGAAAGCCGAAATTCTTCGGAAGTTATGAGGCCGATGCCCCCCTCCTTCTAACAACCAGAGCAAATATTTTTATAGGTACATAGAATGTTCGAACAATGTGGGAGAGCGGGAAGACAAATAAAATAGCTGCAGAAATGAGGAGATACAACTTGACAATACTCGGAATCAGCGAAACCCATTCGACTCAAGCTGGGCAGAAAACATTGGCTTCGGGAGAGATGCTACTGTACTCCGGCCACGAAGAGGAAAATGCTCCTCACACCCAAGGAGTCGCTCTGATGCTATCCAAAAAAGCACGTAATGCACTTGTGGGATGGGAACCACATGGACCCAGGATCATCAAAGCATCTTTCTAAACAATTAAGAAAGGGATTACAATGAATATTACTCAATGCTATGCACCAACCAACGACGTCGACGACGAAGACAAAGATCAGTTTTACGATAGACTGCAATCAATTATAGCAAAGTGTCGAGGAAAGGATCTGACAATCCTGATGGGGGACCTAAACGCCAAAGTCGGAATGTACAACACTGGATATGAAGAAATCATGGGACGACAGGGACTGGGAGACAGAAATGACAATGGTGAAAGATTTACAAACTTATGTGCTTTCAACAAATTGGCTATAGGTGGTACAATATTCGCCCACAAACGCATACACAAGGCTACAAGGGTCTCACCGGATCATACTACAGAGAATCAAATCGATCATATATGTATCAATAAGAAATTTAGAAGATCAATGGAAGATGTATGAACCAGAAGATCATGATTATTCAATGAATCAAGTTTCACTCACAAAAATCAGTGTATTTGTTATTTTCTTAACTTTTAATTCAAGACAATGATTCAATAAACTAATTAAAACTAAGAAATTCACTAGAAATTTTTAAATTTGTGAAGAACACTTCAATTATTTAATAACGATGTGGAAGATAAAGCAATTTGTCGACAAAATTAATATGTCTATTAAAGAGGAGAATATTCATTTAAAACACATCTTCATCATTACTTTAGAACTGAATATTGTTCTGCTTTTTTTACAGTGAAAACATACGATTAATATTGGAACCTTCTACCCCCCCCTTAAGATGAAACTTAAACTGAAAGTTCCAGTTTTGCTGCCTGTTATTCCTAATCACTAGTTTCTATTTTTGCTAATTCATTAGTAAACAAAACAAATAGTTTGGGATAATTGAGCTATATTGATAAAGAAGTTAAATTAAATACTGAAGATCCCAGAAAAAATTGCTATGGTAAGTAGTAAAGTGAGAAATTAATGTTTAATGCTGTCGGTTGATAGGGTGAAAATTTATGCTAATCACCGAGATTTGTTGTTTACATTAAAATGGTATACTGTAGACTAAGTGATGAATGTCACTAAATCTAGCACTTTAGTTCAAATGGAATCCTGTTAGATTTTAGTTTGGATACTAATTTAAATGAATAGGCATCATATGAACTATGTTTCAATGTTAAGTGGTTGGAAATAGTTTAAAAGTGAATTCTTGATATATATTTCGAGCTATTTGGTATTCATCAGTGAAGTTATACGTGAAATTGATCATTTTGGTGAGACTCAAAATTGACCAATACAATTAGATTAGCACCAAAGTATAAAAGAAATATAATAATGATTACTACTCAGTGAGATATCGATGCCAATAGATAAGTTATGCAGGTCAACTGCAACCCAACACAACGGTAATATCTTAAACTTTGAAGTCAGACAACGGGGATTCGAAGTTAATAGTCAGGAGCAACAGCTCCCTTGGGATTGCAGGTACACTCTGTTGGCGAGTGAGAACACAAAACATATGTCGGCAGGATTTTTTATCAATAACTTGCAAAGTGATCTCGAGTGCTCTTAGAGGTATGAGGGCGGTTATCACTTCCAGGTTGCCAACACTGTAGAAGAATTCTTCTTGAGGAACCTGAAAAAGAAAGTGGATTAGGGGAGGTCTTAATGACCCGAGAGTGTGACCGCAGTGCCCACGGGACAGCTGTTTGAGGTCACTCAAGTATATTAATTGTTGCTCCGGTTGTCAGAAGGAGCATCGGCCTCATGGCTTCAGAAGGAACTCAGCTTTAACCATGAGGTGTCATATCAGGCCTTTCAACTCCCAAGGCAGAGTTGAAATGGTTATAGAGGTTTTTACTGGTAAGTGTTTTTTTTTAGCAAGGTTGCTGTTTAACCACATAGGGTTGCTAACCCCATGCTCAACCCTCCTCCTTTATCCGGGCTTGAGACCGGCAGTAACCCTAGGGGGGCTCCAGGAGGAGTTATCGAGGTAGTAGTATCAGCGATGATAGAAAATAAGGTTAACCCGCAACTATCTGATGTGATACGTTGTCCTATTTGATTTAAGGTCTCATAAATACAAAAACAGATTTTTACTCTTGATGCCCCAGCACTGACATACAAATGTACATGTAAGTGTATATTCATTTTGATATTTTCAAATCTTATTAGATTGATTAAATACGTCACAGATTGATTACGGCAGAGTACCACTAAAAACCAGGGAGTACTAGACAGCTTTTTCATTCTAATGTTGAAATATTTTAATTAAGTTAAAGGTGAATTCATAGACTTACTGCTAAATACTTAATTATATCAGTTAAATAGGTGGTTTAATGATTAGATCATTTTAAATGTCAAATTGTAGTTACTCTAATTACTGCAATTTGAATATCCAAGAAGGTATTGTTGCCCTACATCGTTCCACACCAGGTTACATAAATAAAATGAAACTTTTGTTGTTATTTTACATTATTCTCGTTACTTTTTAAAGTAGTCATGATATCTGATCATTTTTGTATAAGCTTAAAGGAAATATCATACAAAAAAGGAGATTAATTCCTTGTGAGATTACTTAGTGATATGTTCCAGTACCGTACAATGTACCACAGTTTGAGCAGTAAAGAAATGTGACGTTGAAACATGTTGATTGCTCTTAATGATGATCAGATGAACTGAAAATTTTACTGAATAGCATATTCTTTGAAATAATGGAGGAAGAATAGTTATAGCAGAATAGTATGAATCCATATATTTCATGCTTTTTCATTAACAGTTGCCTACAACATGAACCAAAAGAATTATAAGAGTTGTGTTATATGCTTAAATACATGTGTTAAGTGTTTTAATGTTAATGGCTTCGGTAAAATGACGACACATGTGAGGTAGTTACCCACTAATGGCAATATGTGAGATCACGCGAATTTTTATCGTGAATTAACTGAAGTCAAAAATATAAGTCACTGGATCACGGCTGCCTCAGTGGTCACAGAACCTTTAAGCTTACGTATAGTAGTCATACATCAATTCACACATCTCTACAATGTCTCGATTGTGAGTTAAATAAAGAAGAAAAGATTACAAAATAAAATTTTATTATTATTATTATTGTAATCAGTATTACATAATTTTCATTCGCCGTTAAAGAATGTTTATTTATTGTCTTGTAAAACTGATGTAAATATACTCTCGTCTACTCAAATTTATTTGTATACAAACAATACACGCATTAGTGAAACCAATACAAGGTATGTGTAGATAGAAATGTGTTAGACAATGATTATTACTGTAATTAAAAGGCAACTATTGGATATTAAACATATTCAAGAAGTTTAGCAAAATAAACGAATAAGATGAGCATTTTGTTTAAAAAGACAAAAAAAAAATAAGAAAGAAATGATGAATGAATACAGGATAAAATACAAATGATTATATTTCCAGTATGTAGTTGAATGAAGCAATTGTACTGTTTATCACTATTTATTTCTTGTAGAAGCAACACCGGATTCAAATGTAACCACTAAATGAATATCCATCCATCCATCCATCCATCCAGATATATAACGTAAGCACAGAGAGAAGCCTATAAAAAACTCATATTCGAGTAATAGATAATGAAGAAAAAAAACAACTGGAAATAATTACATAATAATCAAAGACAATGGATGTTGAATACTTATTGAAAAGAGACTATATGGAATGGAGAATCCGGACTATATCTTCACTCAGATAAGATCATTTCATGGATAGTTAAATTGGAAAACAATAAGTTAACAGATAACCAATAAAATTAAATTATAAACAATGAGATCAAAGTTTAGCAGCAATATTAAACTAATCTATTCAATATGAAAATTAGGAATGTTAATCCTACTACACATAAATTGAAGGGTGGATTAAAATGAAGTGAACATTACGTATATATACATATATATATATATATATATATATATATATATATATATATATATATATATATATGCATTAATTGTTAGTCATTAAGATAAGGAAATGTAAAACAACAAGAGAGAACCGGATACTGACTCCTGGTGTACATTAGAAGGCAGAATTTAAAAAGTCAGAATTACACTTATTACATATACATGTGTACAGAAAACTACTACTACTACTATTACCAAGAATCAGAATAACAGAAACGATGATGAAGTAAAACATTATATAGCTTAGCATATGAATGAATACACTTATGTATATCACTATATTGCCTGTATACATAGATAGTGTATAAATGACAAAAAAAGGCTAGAAAAAAAAGGATAACTTAATAGAAATGGATGAAGAGTGTTGGTAGTGTTCAGTAATCGTCAACATTTGTTATCATGATTATCTGACGTAAACTATTACCAAGAATAATAATAACAACAATCGAGCTAGTATATGTATAAGTAGAAATTCTTTCCTTCAATCATTCGATAAAATTGACTCACTCACCTTTTTAACTTAACTATCAATAATAACATTAACGTAAATAAACTTTCAAGAAGGCAATAATAAAAAGAAAATCATAAAAGAAACACAACATAACTAGCAACAACAGCAAAAAATAAGTACCTCAACGACTAACCACCATCTAATGAACAGGAATTAATAAGGAATGAAAGAAAGTAAAGAAAAAAAATGATAAGAGTAAGAAAGAAGTAGACAAGTTCATAGATTAAAAAAAGAAAATACTATTAATAAATCAGAAGTATTCACAATAATAATTTCAATATAATTTTATACATAAATGGAAGTTGAATAGAATAATTAGGCACCATGGTGTATTAATTCAACTGGCATCGATAATGTAACTAAATGAAATCAATTGACAACAAACAACAACAAAAAAGAAGAAGAAAAATTTTATCAAAAATATCGATATAATTTTTTTTGTTTTTTACAGGAAACATGCTTATTATTATTATTATTATTATTGATAATATAAAACTAAAATACCAACACCAATAAAACAAAATAATCTACTAGTAGAATAAAAAATTCTGCCTCAAAATATCATTATGTATCATTGTTCTTTTATTGTTACCATCAATAATGTGATGCACTTAACGTTAATGATTCTATCAAAAATACATTTATAGAAAATAATAAGAAATAAATGAAAAGTAAAACAAACAAAAAGAAATTGAAATATGAAAACTACTACTAATAATAATAATGGAACAACAACTGAATAGATCATGTTAAAAATTGACAATATATATTCTTTTTTTTTTTTTCAAATGATGATGAAAACAACAATGAATATGCACTTGAATCAGTTACTTAGTTAGTTGATTTTATGTATAATCAATATATAGTAATTTATAAGTCACTAGAAAATGTAGATATACACGATGTAGTCGACAAATTACACTGATTACTAATATTGTTACTATTAACCAATGCATTAGAATATATTGTAGATATATTAGTGGTAGTATTAGATATTGTTGATGATGATGATGATGGTGATGAAATTGTTGTGACAGGATATATTTGAGAATAGTTCACTACATCAGAATGATTATCTAAAACAGAGAATGAATCATCAATTGGTGTCTGTAGGATACAATCAAAATCTCCATTAACATCATCATTAATGCCACCACCATTTAAACTTACACCATTAGGTGATAAACTTATCGGTGGAAGTTGATTGGAATCGGTTGTTGATGAACAACAGTCATCATTAATAATATTCATTTGATAAATATTGTAATTTGGTGTACATGATTGTTTCATATTACCACCATTTAATGAATGTGATGATGACGATGTTGATATTGAATTAGCTGCTCGTTTACGTGCTTTTCTTGTGCCGGATCGACAAGATGAAATAGCAGCAACTGGTGATGGTGCATTCGTATCAAAATTCCCATCTATGTATGAATTTCCATTTGAATTAGGTAGACGACCAAAACGTCTTTCATCTTTACATTTCTGTGCCATACGTGCACGTACAGCTGCTGCTGGTTTATTGAATCGTCTATGGATTGTAGCTGAAGAAGTTTGAAAACAATGAATTTAAATAATTATTTAGTCGTCAACAAATGTATACATCAAACACACAAAATAAGTGAATAATTTATTAGTATTTCACATAAAACTATTTATGTTCACCTGAATGATAAAAGAGCTGTTGGAGTAATGTAGACAGTTGCTACTTCCCAATTGTTCTACTTGATAAAAACGGAAAATAAATTAGTAGGGTTCTTCTTGACTTGGTACCTGGTTATATGAGAATTTCTGTCAATAGTGTTCGGTAAATTCCTTCCGTACTTATTAAATCATATCATAGGGACCGGAGATGGATAACTATATTATAGTATGTATATTTTTTACATAGGAGGATGTTGAGTACACATCGGTAGCACTTTAGTGCCATCGACCTTACCTAGCTCTCCAGCTGACCTACCTGACAAGAGGGTCTACTAACCAATGTACCTCAGCCGGATTGTAGCCATAAACAAGATTGACTACCAACTACTTCAGAGTACCAGCAACAATCAGGTCCTGATGTAGCTTATTTTTCAAGTACCGATCTGTGAACACAAATATCATCTACACTTTTTGTATGGTGGTTGACGAAACTATTAGTAATACTATACAGAAACAATGTGTGTGAATATTAGCTGTAGTAATATTACCTGGATACCTAGATCGAAGTTTATGAAGTGAAGTTTAATCAGTATTTGGATTAATCAATAAAAAGTATTTGAGCATTTTCCTGTTGACATTGTGTTTGAAATAATTCGTTCAAAATCACTGGTCACGTGTTTTCATTTGGTACGTCAACAACAAATATAATACTGGAGGCGGGAACAATTGGATTTATTGTTCAATAAGCTGTGTGATTGTATCAATTCACCTGATTATTATGTAATATAAAATCTAAAATGATTACTCTGAATTCGATTTATAAAAACCAATACCGACCTATGTTGATTGATCGCTGAGTTGTGACTAATGTCACTGATCAACAGTCAAATCAATGTATAAGCCTTAATTTTACAGGTCTATATAGACCTAAATAGTTCAGTTGTAACTATTACAGATTGCTGAAGGAGAGTTTTGATGACGAATCACGAATAGAATTAAACCTAGTCAAAGTTTATTTCTCTACCAACTACCTAAACTATGAGAAATGAGTTCATAATTACATTTAATCCTCTGCTAAGTAGTGCCACATGTATTGCAGATTAACGAACATCATTTCCTAAAACCAGATCTGTCTTCGATTTTTTTTGACACAATTATGCTCAGCGATTGTCTGGTAAATGATATGCCTTAGAAGTCCATTATAATCTTATAGGCTCTGTACACAAACACCTCAGGAAACGTAAGGGGTGACGATTACCACTTAGTTGAATTGGTTATATTTAACCAAATTCACCATAGACGTTTTAATATCGTATGCTGACTGACGAGTTGAAGAAGCTAATGAGTGATCAGTTTATGATATGGTGTCATAGAATAGAATACAGTAACACAAGAGTGACCACGGTCCTGGTTAGGGTCCTAGAGATTGTGTAACTTATTGGTTTAAGGCTTGTAAAAATGGGTAATCTTTTCATGGAATACATACGTTACTGGTGCTCATTTACACTGAACTTTGTGTTTAAATAATAATGATTGTAAATACATAATACATATCAACTGTTATTAATTTTAACATTAATTTATCTAATTACATAATCTACACTGATAATAATAATAACTTTAACGATTGACATCATCACAGGCATTAGAATAAGGTATTTGTCGAGTAAATAACATAAATTGTATTCACATAGTAACAGTATTGTTTACTTTCTCTTTGAGTAATTAAAGATGAACAGTAAAACTTATTTACTTATATGTACATAACATATCATGTTACATGCATATAATGATGTCAACCTGTAAGACATTGAACAATGGTGCATAAACAAATGAGCTACGCATGTATGTTAACACTAAGGTCATTATTTCATGTATATTATGGTGAAAGAACATACAATTCGAGGTTAAGGTTTGTTAATACCAGCATCATTCCTTCACTTATATGTGCCTGTTTGTATATGTATGTGGTAATATTCATTATTTACAGAACTTTGTCTATATACAAACACTAGATTTTAACACAATTCAAAAGAGTATTCATGAATTTCCACAGAATGTAAAGACGGGTTGGAATTGGAAAGGATATCGATTTTTACCCGAATACAAACACACTGACACACAAATACTTAATCAGACAATAAAGGTCAAGACCTAGTCATATATAAAACCAACATATAAACAAAGAATACACACATTTGCATTTCTATGAGGTCAACATGAGAATGAATAATATTGATGAAAGTGTAAGTAAACAGAAAATAATGAGTAGGTAAAGACAACTTGTGGTTACAGAGTGCACATCCAAATGTATACACATATAGATACATATACTGGAACAAAATAGACTACACACATATAGCAATATGATGTGACGCGATGTTGACTATTTAGATGAATTTCATCTTAAGGTTTTATTTCTTTCATATAAATTTTTATTTACATAGACAATCAGGATATACACTACTTATATTGAAATAAGTGTGTATGCTTATTTTAAGTAAAAATAGGCACATTTTACAATTTATGACATGAAAAAAACATTAATTCATAATGATTTTCAATCGTCATCAAACTAACATACTATACTAAATTTCAGAAACTTTGTGAAAATAAAGATATACATTCGAAGATGGAACAACAGTTGACCAACTCCTTTAGAAAACCATAACAAGACAGAATACTTTCATCACTAATTCATGACTTTATCAAACTTATGGGTTCAAACATATGTTGAATCTACGGTCTGTCTAAAATTCGCTAGTTGGGGCTTCCTCAATGCTTTGTTTAAGGTATGTACAAGTCGCCATATCACAAGATTGCAATATGGGTTGTTCATATCTTAGAACCTATTCATAAATTGGTCATAAATAAGTGTCAAGGACGTGTTTGACTTCATTTCTATGGTAAAGAACTTGAATGTTAACGGTAAACATACACTATATTTAAATGCTTTATCCTTATTCCCTAATATACCATTAACCGAAACAAGCGAATTCATATGCAAACAAATAATAGAATAACAAATTAACAATGGAATTCCAGAGGATAGTCTGAAAGAATTGCTCATAAGAGTGTACAATGAATTTCGACTTTATCATCAATAATGATTATTATCGACAAAATGATGATATACCTATGGGCCCACCTTCAGACCAGATTCTAGGTGATTTCTTCTTAACTAAACTAGAAAATGGACTTCTCAAGGATACAGTCAAGAGATTCGATTGATATTGTCGTTTTATTGATGACATATCATTATCAATCAATGCATCAACCAGGAACTCGTAAATCAGTTTAATGATGTTCACCACCCCCCAGTCTGTTTCATTTACGAGAATGTGACCATAAATTGCATTTCTGAGATAGTTTACTAAGAAAATGAGAAGACGAGCCAATAAGTAAAAATGTGTACGGAAAGAGCACTGCATGTTAATACACACATTTCTTCAATTTCATGTCATGCGTTACAAGAGAAAAGTAATTGAGTGTTTAGCAAACAGGGTTGAAAGTTAACACCAAACCTGAAGTATTGACTGTCAAACAGAAAACCCTTTTCCTTAGACTTCAATTCAACTGGGACACAGCAAGTTATACATTAAATGAGAGACTAGCTAAAGTTGTTAAAAGAACATTTACTGCAGCAAATTAATGTTTATCACTTACTAGCCGACTAATGGTAGGTAGTCACTCAAATGGAGGAAAAGTTACCTAGTTTTGCTACATCTACGTGTATTTATGAATCCAGCTGCTCCTGTGGAAAAAGTTATACTGAATGTACAACCAGACGACTAAAGCAATGGGTTGAAAAGTATCTATAAATTTGGTTTGAAAAGGGGCCAGTAAAATCCATACTGTTATGTATTGCAGAATAATACACTGTGCCCTTGATATCTGCCAATCAGAATACGGACACATCAGCCCCACGACTACCAGCCCCCAAAGCCAGAATAGAGAAAACGACAGATACGAGCCAATCAGATACAATCCAATCCAGTCCAATTCCGGTCATATTGTATTTTAATCATGCTTTTATATATACACAAATTCAGACCGTACAGCAAGCCAATTAGGTATTTTACATTAATACAAAATAGAAGAGAATGTGGCAGTGAATAGGGGTAACTTGTACACAACTAATTAACTATAGTTCATAATGAGAGACAATGTAGTAAAAGCAAATATACTAAACGGGAGGATAGAGTAAGAGGAACATAACAATAAAAAAATGTAATGTTTACATTACACACGACCAGAATAAATGAATTAGTCCTCTAAAATACAGTTCTAGAAGTCCTTTCACTCTTCTTTAGTGGTCCGACATAACACATACGTGGTTCTATTTTGTAACATATGATAGACAGTGAGAATGAGATAGATATAAATAAAGTATACCATTAAAGACCCTCGATTAGATTTAACCTCATCTCCTATACATCACTGAAGGCAAAGAGTTAACAGCTTGACTCTGTGTCTAAAAGAAATGTGTAATGCCCCCCTCCCTATCCTTTCCATGGCCATATAAGACTTAGTAAACAACTTACACAATTGCTAACACCTTTTGCTGTTTGTTCGCTATTGTTTCCTCACCTAGTTTTCAGTGATTAGTATTATTTTAGATCACGAAATTAGTCGTAGATTGATGTTGGTAGGGTGCCATTAAAAACCAGGGAGCACTGGACAATTGTTTCTTCCTAGTATGGGCCTCTTCAGTAGTGTACATCCATGAACCCAAGACCTTCAGGCTCCGTATCAAACGCCTTATCATTAAACAACGAAGTTGGCTTCAAACGGTTGATATTTTTAATTTAGTCATTTGACGATAGATTTGCGTGATCTCATTCATTGCCATCTATAAGTAACAGCTTCACACTCCATATGGTTGAACTCCACTGAACATATCTCACTAGAACTGTAGGAATTACCTCCAGAAGTTAGCCACTAGCGAGCTGGAATTGAATGTTGTGGAGATTATTAAGATTCAATAATCTCCACAACATCCAATAACAGATTTCATTTTCTATCTAACTCTTTTATGTTGCACAACCAACACTGAGAAAACAATAATATAAGTTTATTATTATTATTGTTATTGAATAAATGACAAACTAGTTAAGAGTAACGAGATAATGTGAAATAACTATGTAACATGATCTCACTTTCGATATCGACTTAAATTGAAAGATAAATGCGTAGAATATAAGTGGAGGGGAGAAGATGCAGAAACAACAAGGAATGAAAAATGTAACAAAATTCACATATAACAACATTCAATCGAATGACTAGACATAGCTAATACCACCACCGTTAGATTAACAGTGAAGGAGGGTAGGATGACTAAACAAGACAATAGAGTTGCTGTTATAGTCTCAACACGATCAATGAATTGACAAAAACTTTATGATTTTTCTTCTTTCAAAGTAAAAAAAATAATAATAAGCAAGTGTAAACATCACCAAACACATACACACATATACACACTTAAGGAGACAAAGAAAATAGAAAAAAAAGACACTAGAATCTCTAAAATGGAACGGAAATCAAAGTTACATATTCCGTCTATGAATGTATAGAATACGATTGTATAAACAACATTTCAATGAATCAATCATATGCATAATTCACTACACGAATATATACGTGTATCAATGAGAAATGTATATACTACATGAATAAGAGTAGAAAAAAAAGAAACAATGAAGAGGAGGAGGAGGAGGAGAGGGAGGGGGGGGACATTGTATCCAGTTATAAATAATAATATTCTACTCATTTTAATATTATCAATTAGTATGTATTATGATTGTATAGTTTTGTGCTTTATCTTTGTCTCAATACCTTTATGAAGTATTAAGGTTGTTGAATAACAGAAACAACCAACCAAACAAATTACAACAATAACAATTAATTTATGAAGAGAAAAAAAATTATCATAGAAAAGAATTTCAAATTGTTTTACAATGTGAACAAATTGAATACTGGTACACATGTGTACATATAAAAATCAGAGAAATAAAAAAACATCATTATTTTTTTTTTACATTAGATAAAAAAAAAAAGAAGGACAAACTAGAGAATTATGAAATTGTCTTGGATACACAATGTTTATTTTTATTTTTTATTATTTTTTTCTAAAAAAAACTTCATTTATGTTATGTTTTCATTTTTAGAATTAAATAATTTGTGTATTCTAATAGTGTTGTCTTCTTAGAGAAAAATATGGTTAAATTTAACATTTTGGACAGTAACAATAACAACAACAACAACAACAACATCATTATGATTAGCGTCTACTTTTATATGTAAAAGTGAGCAGAGGAGTCGTTACTTCAACATTCAATAATGACAAAAATTTTCCAAACTTACAAATGTGACCTTAACAACGTATCGTTAATTCATACGAAATTAATGTCAATCATATAACTAATATTCAGATTTACCACAGAAGGAGTGGTGAAGAGACTAGAAACTTCAGTATTACAAATGATCGAGCTAAAAATGTGAAGCTGTTATGTAGTTAATACATTTGTAATCATCAATTTAAACGAATTAGAATGATGATAACTAATTTGAAGTGAGGGAAAACAGCAGGACATGATAGGTTAATTCCAGATGACCTTAGGAATAACGGCACAATTAAGTTGACTGTGAGATGTGTGTAATATTATCTGAATGGTCACGATCATTGATCCGATGAGTTTATGAGAAAAGATCGAAACCCTCGTGTGATAACCGTAAACTAATCAGTTTGATCAACATATTGTCTAAAATAATAATTTCAATAAATACCGTAAGCTTATCGGGGACTAAAGGACAGTAAACTCAAGAAGATCAGGTTGGTTTCAGATCTAAACATAACTGTATTGACCAAATATTTACCCTTCGTTAGGTTCTAGAACGTAAACAAACGGGAGCTCGACAACAAATTAATTTATTAACTCTAAGGTAATATTTAATTAAGTAGAATGAGAGATAGTGTAACAATATTTGTCATTAAAAGGTGTACCTCTAGAGAACATAAACATTATGAAGGTTCTCTACTCGAAAAACACTAGCCGAGTCAAAGTTCGTGGAAGACTAATATGAGAATCGTCAAACTCAAGTGCTGCTCATCGTGATTGATTCCTAACCTACTTCTCTATGTATCGACAAAGTACTACACAAAGATGGTAAGTCACTTCATCAGCTTGAAAATTTTTATTGACTAATGTGGTTACGAAATAGTCACTGCCTACTTCAAGGTATGTTGATTGGAGTAGGAGTAGACTGCAAGAAAAGCATCAGTCTGTGAAGTTGTTGAATGTTGTATTGGTGGATGAAGGCTACTTGGTTGAAGTCCGTGTGACTGACATAACCAGCGGACGTTGAGTGTAGTGGTCCAGTATCAGTCAGAATGGCGTAGCTGTATTCACTCTTTATCTTTCTCTAAATTTTGAGTTCCTTCACTATTTCAAATCTTTCCAATCATTAATGTCGAACTTTATTCTGATACTCATCTAGATAATTTGATTTGATTATAATAATGTGATATGACAAATTGAGCTAAGGTGTGAACATATATGCCACGCTCTACGATGTTTATGACCGATTGAGTGACGAGCTAAAAAAAACCTTACAATTTAATCAACAAAGTCACTGATGACAAAATTTAATTAAAAAATAGAGATAAAGATCAAACTGTCATCCTTAGATGTGTTCATCAGGGCAATAAGTTAAACTGGGGTTTTGAGTATATCAGAAACGAACACACACAGAACAAAATTCCCAAATACGTTACAAACGAGGCCAAAAATTAACTGTGCACAAACTCTATTCAAAGGAGGTAAAGACGAACTGCAGAACACTCATCATATAGCAAAATGAGGAGAAACATCTAATGACTAATTGTCAAAAGAAAAGCTATTCACGTAACTCTACCCAAAATAGTGATTTTCGAGATAACAAAATAAAAGCACAAAATAAAGTACAGAAGCTGCCAAACGGACTATCCTGTCATAAATGAAAGCAATGTCAGAAATTACAACCAGATTATTGACGTCATTAGGAATACAGGTCTTTATAAAGCCAACAAAATCACTTTAATCAACCCCATGCAAACCGCAATATCAAATAATAACAACAGAATACGAGCTGAACATCATCTACGAAATAAACTACTCTAGTTGCGAATACAATACAACGGACAAAGAGGTCATACTACTCATCACCGTATAAATGAACACCAATTAGTTGTCAAAAGCCATTAAGCATCACCTAAATCAATGCATGCCGACAATTATCGACATACATGTGACTACGAAAACAGTGAGATTTCAAACAAAAAAGTGCAGAGACTAGAGAATTTTATGAAGAGTGGTACTCAGAAATAAGCTTAATAAAATAGTTCCAATTTACTGACCGATTGAAAAATCATATGCACCTACAAGAATATGAATCAGATAAAGGTGCAAAAAGTGACAGCACAAGTGTAAGTAATAACCAGTTCAGTTGAGGGCTTACATAACAAACTACCAGTTACTTGTAGAGAAAGTCACATAGTTCATTTCTATCAGATATTTGTTCTGATACTGTAGTCAAGAATCAGAATAGGAGCAGTAAAACGAAAGTGTGGAGTTTGCAGAAGACAACGTCACCAAACGAGTTCACTTAAGCTGAAAGTCTTTACAATAATTTCAAATAATTTACATATTTTGAGAATGGTACAATAAGTCCTTAGAGAGTAAATACAAGTATAGGTACGTATCTAATAATAAATGCATATATAGACAAAATTGGGGCAATGATTTTGATGCTTAAACCAATCGAATTCCGATCATATATAAAATAAAAAAACCAATACCATAAAGCATATAGATATACCTTGTTGATACATTTAGAAATCTAAAAATTAGATTAGTGGGGAAATACTGAAAACTCTAATGATAGAATATTGTCGCAACGAGGAACTAAATAGCTACATGACATCCAGTTGGTGATTTGTAGTTATATTGAACTCGGTTACTACGCACACACAAACCTTCAAACAACATAACTTCACTTATATCAGAAGTCTCATCAGACAAGGTGAGTTTGTGCCTGACGAAAGCTCGGTTAGGTTTGTTGACTGTCACTACGGTAAAGCAGTTCGCTTCGTATTACTCTTATGACTCTGAGAGTAGAAAGTATGTGTAGGCTACAGATTTTTGATCATAGATGTCTTCGAAGCATTGTCAGTAAATCGTGAACGGACCATACGCGTCATTTAGAGGTTAGGCACAAGGTACTAGGAGAATATATAAAATAGATTGATATGTTGTAAACTATTACCAGTTAGAATTGACGGAACATTCTTAACGTAAGCCAAACCACCGTCTACCCCGAAGAATAATGCCATCTGCTGTAGCAGGTTTGGAAAAAGAATCGGCCAAACAAAGATATGGCGAATTAACAGAAACAAAAGACTGGGATAAAACGTGTAACCATAAGTAATTTACTTCGATTATATTGGTTGATGCGCTGAGTTTATACATAAGTATACATATATACTCTTGAGTTAATAGTGCAATTACTGATTCTTTTACTTCAATTCTACTAGTTGATTTGTGCACAGTCGTGTGGTATTTTGAATATCCTTTAATGTATCTTTGTCTGTATTTCCATTCCACATCATAACTTTCTTGAACCTTATTCAACTGATAGAATTGCATTATAATACGAACAAAGTGTATGACAGGCTACTGGAATTCAGTTTAGTTCTGTTAACTCCTGTATAATTCATTTTAAAAAACAGACTAGTGTTAATACAACTATGGATAATTTAATTACACAACAATTGATAGTAGTTCTCGCCTAAAATATGATGCTATGTTTACTCAATTTCCAGTTCAATTCATTTCCTATTCACACCATAACCAAGTTAGAGTTTATGGAGAACTGTCACAAGAATTGTTAACCTCAAGTGGTGTTAGTAAGTGTTGCCTCTTATCTCCTCTTCATTCAACTTCGTCATTATGAAAGTCACATTTTCCTCACCTAATTTCTCAGAAATTCCAGGAAGCCCACTTGTCGATTCAAAATGCGTAGACAATATAGTACTAATCGGTGAAGACGCTAACAATATGCAGTCTTTTGAACACCCTGAGTAACATCGCGGATATACTGAAGATACGTTTTTCTCCATGTAACTGGAAAGTGTTACTATATGACTGATCTGCACAACGCCTAAACTAGACATAGAGTACAATGAAAACATGACAAATCAGTTGAAGAGGTCGTAAGCATTCATAGATTGATATGGTTGGCATATGCGTTGTGTATATCTGACTACTATCTGCCTCATCGCGCTTCACTCACTGGGGTAAGAGTAGGATAAAAGTGGGGTTGAGACGATCAAACCAAAACGTAGCATCAGTCTATGAAGCCTTTGATTATTGGTCTGAGTCATGTTGGTGGATCCGGATTACTTGGTTAGGGCCTGAATGACAGTTGTCATTAGTGGTTGGAGATCCTGAGTAATACAGCCTAAAATCGGTCACAGTGGTGTAACTGTGTTTACTGTTTACGTCCTGCTAGATCTTAATTTGCATCATTCTTTCGTACTTTCGTCTGTTTCATTCCTTTCTATTGAATTATGGTGTTTTGTTAATCATGTGAATTTGATCTCGTCGTGCTAATTTGGTAGGACAACTTAAACCTATGTGGATTACATGTCTAGTTTTGAGTTACACATGAATGAGTAAATGATTCTATTTTCTACTATTCTCACTCAATAGAAATTATTTGGCTCAATTCAACTAAACGATCATTCAAGTCATTTTAAAATATACTAGTAGAGATTACATGTATATACATGTGAATAGTCTAACACAATATAACATAATTAAGACTTCTACTATTACTATTATTTTGCTTATAAGTAGTTAGAATGTTTGTGAAAACATCATTGAACAAAAAAAAACCAAAGAACAACAATCAGTCAATCAAAAGGAGAGAGAGAGAGAGATACAATGAGAAAATGCAATTAGGCTTTAGAACAAGATCTTTTAAAAGAAAACATAAGTGGTACTTAATACAAAATAATTTAAAATGCATAAACATTACACAAGAGAGCAATACAAAATCAACAACAATATTAGCAGACTTATTTTTTGTTGTTGGATAAATTCAAATCTCCACAATTTCACCTAAACAACAGATTACTGAACTGCTAAATATACAAAGTCGTAAAAGTTAAATTCGTTTGTACTCATTATAGGCAAGAGGTAAAGGTATGCATACATATGATGAACAGATAATTGTGCTGCATATTACCAGTGATATATAAACATAGACATGCTAGGAATAAGACAGTATTCTGAATTTCAATTTAATGATTCAAAAGTTAAGAATCACAAGTGAGACCTGAAGGTATTGGAGTTAGATCTATAGAAGAGTCATGGGAATACACTGCTAAGCAGGACTATACCAAAGCAATAAGCTATCTAATGATACATGGATTTTATTAATTCCCAAGTTGCTATCAATACGTGACGAACTGACTCTTACAAATCAATGATTAAGTTAAAAAAACGTATTAAACAACATTAGGATGAATTTGTATTTTACCGTTAATTTGTTATGAACTGAAGCTGGTCAGTCTCTGTTGTCACATGTGCATCCTGAGCGGATTGCCACGATATGGCAATAAACCACAAGTATTGTTTAAGTTGGATTGTGACCGGCAAGCGAAATCCAGGACGTATGTTTCGTCCTATTTTAGACTCGTTAGCTGGATATATCCGCATCCCAATGTTGATGTTCACATCGGGATTCCAAAGCACGAAACGGACTGGGTTAGAATTCTGATGTGAACATTAAAATTAGGATGCAGGTATATCAAACCGACAAGTACAGAATAGGACGAAACACGAGTCCTGGATTCCACTTGTCAGTCACAATCCAACTTAAACAGTATTGGTCGACAGCTTCATGTTATTTAAAGGAAAAGGACACATAAAGATATTGACGTTTATCATTGTTGAAATGCATGTAGGAATACATCATACGTGAGAAAAACAATAAAGATGTGAAGTATCTCTATTAACGCTCACTTATTATTAATATCACATATTATTCCCTCCAAGAAAGACAGAAGTATAAAAGCAATGTACGAAAAGATACAAGGAAACTATAACAATATAAACATATATATACTTAAAAATAATAACAACAGAAATAACATAACTGTATAAATGAATGCACGTTTATACACGTTACTATTAAGATAACCAATAATACTTGATTGCCAAAATTATATTTAAGTAGATATAACAGGATCCAAATGAATGTGAAAGTTTACTAATTTAACTGTCTAGACATATGTAACAGAATAATAGATTCAAGCAACAAAAATTAACAATGCAACTGTTTAACTATCTAAGCTAAAGTGGAACCGAGTTCGAAGTTGTAAAATTGGCGAGTGAAAGTAGTTGTGATCATAAAAAACCTACGACCTTTACATCAACTGTAGATTATGTGTAAAAAACTTTTACGACACAGTTAAGTGTCAAAACTTAAGTTTATCATATGAGTGATGCTTAGTGATCAAGTCGGGTTTATGCTGACGATTGTTTTATTTGATTATTATTTTTTTATCATGTAAACTGTTCAGAAATTGATCTCTTGTCAGGAGTTCCACTTATTGACTTAGAATATGCTGATGATGTAGACATGTTTGGCGAAGATGCTGATAAGATGCAGAAGCTTTTAACAGCAATAAACTCCAATGCAAGCATGTTCGGAATGCGTTTCTCCCCCTTTAACTGCAAACTGTTGCTCCAGGACTGGTCTTCGTCAACCCTTAAACTAAAGATAGGGAGAGAAGTAGTTGAGCACGTCGACCACTTCACTTATCTTGGAAGTCTGATTAGCTCTAATGGGTTAGTCTTTGATGAAATATCAGTACAAATTCGAAAAGCTCGTTTGGTTTTTGCCAACTTACGTCACCTATGGCGTAGACGAGATATTCGTCTCTCAACGAAAGGGAGAGTGTACTGCGCAACAGTTCGCTCTGTCTTACTGTATGGGTGTGAGACGTGGCCATTAAGGGTAGATGATACTCGAAGGATATTAGTTTTTGACCATCGATGTTTACGAAACATCGCTCACGTTAGCTGGGATCAAAGAGTAAGTAATAACGAGGTTAGACGACGGGTGTTAGGCAAATGTGGTAAATCGGTCGATGAGGTTTTGAATCTTCATCGACTAAGGTGGTTGGGACATGTGTTGCGTATGCCCAACCACCGTCTTCCTCGACGCGCAATGTTGGCTGATATAGGAATAGGATGGAAGAGAGTTAGAGGCGGCCAAACTAAAACATAGCATCAATCCATGAAGTCACTGACTGACGGCTTGAGTCGTGTCGGTAGCTGCACACTACCTGGACGGGGTCCTAGCGATTACCGTAACCAGTGGCTAGAAACACTGAATGACATGGCACAGAATCGGTCACAATGGTGCAAATGTATTCACTCACTGTCCCCCCCCCGCTTAAATCATGAGCTTTAAATTATTCCATTGCTCCCTTTCAACGCCTCCTGAACCATATTCTATATGTTCACATTCCTTGTTACTATTATTATTTTATTTTATTAAAGTAACTTCTACTAATGGTGGTGGTGTTAATCTTTCGGTGCCATGGAGGTATGGCAACTTGAAGTGATGAACACATGTGCCAGGTTCTATGTTGATTATACATACATACATACATACAAACTGTTCATTACTTATAACCTTCAGATTACTTCTTACGGTTACTGACCAAATATCTATCAAAAACATCGAACTCATTATCCTACATATATAATTTGTTGAATAGGGGACCAATAACTTAAAAAAAAGTAAATAACATCATCTTTGTAAACATAACAGTACACTGTTAGCCAAAAACATCACAGTAATAAAATATTACCTGCCTACACAAATAACTTTTAAGAGTGTATATCTGTAGGCATAGTTACAATTTCTGTAAAATACATTTTAAAATCAAACAATCAAATATTTTTAATAACATAAATTACAATTCTATTTTTTTGTGATTGGACATACTAGTGAAACAATTCAAATGTGGATCTGTATCTAAAATTACACAGTTCATTTATTTACATTAAATCTATAAAAATAATCAGTGATTAAAGGTGATCAATAAAGAGAAAAAAACAACAACATGTAAACTAGATTTAGTCATTGTTAATAAGGATTTATGAAGTAATGCTTAATTACTACTTTAAAATGACAGTAATCTCTTTATAGGGATAGTTAAAATGATACGGTACGCAATTGTGATTATTCAATATTCATGTCTTCAGTACAAATAAGTACCTGTAATGTATACATCACGCAATCAGAAAGACAATATTATAAAGAAATAAGCCAGAGTAAATCGACAGGAGAACAAGAAAGTTACATAATAGGAGTGAGTCAGTTATGTAATACGTAGAACCAAGAATATATGTACATAGATCAGCGCAAGATGCCATATTTCATTAACAGAGTAAAATGAACGACTAATTAGTAGAAGTCACATCAATGATGGTAACAAAAGTGTGGATATATGGAACATGATACAGAGAAAAGGAATTAATCAGTGGGAACAAAGATATAAAATAATTTGAGGTTAACGATTTCGGAGAAGATAAAAGATGAATGCATCAACCGTTGTTGATACTTTGACGTGGTGGACTGGCTGTCTTTTGTGACTAACAAAGTAGCAAACCTACAGTCCCACAGTAAAATCGTACTTTTGACCATACAGAGGTGTGAGAGTAGTAAGGTGTTCCCCTTAGACAACCAGAATATTAGTGATCATGCCTATGCTCACATGTTCTAGGTTTTACGTTGTTCATGAATGACTGACCAACTTTTACTTGTGGCACTGTGACTGATTATGAGGCATGTCACTCAAAATCTCTAAACATTGGTAAAAACAATCGTGCGGAGCCCAACTAGGTAGTTTGTATCTACCAACAGGGTTCAGACCGGCAGCCAGTGACTTCTTGGACTGATGCCATGTTTTAGTTTGGCCACCTCTAACTCTCTTCCATCCTATTCCTATATAGGCCAGCATTGCGCGTCGAGGAAGACGGTGGTTGGGCATACGCAACACATGTCCCAACCACCTCAGTCGATGAAGATTCACAACCTCATCGAACCAGGACAAAGGAGGAGGTTTGGGTATGGAGTTAACAATCCCATCTCATAAAAAGCAACCTTGTTAAAAAAAAGCAAACCAGAAAAGCCATTTAAACTCAGCCATGAGAGGTAGAGCGTATTCACTTTGAAGGGATATGATACCTTATGGTGAAATTTGAGTTCCTTCATTTAATGAGAGGAGTTCTCAATCGGATGGAGTTCTCGGCTGTTTATTTTATCCGAAATGTATCCCCTACTACTCAGTTTTGTGATTGCCATGTTAGATTTTGAGTAACTGATTATGACCGCCTTCCACTTTTTAATTGTTTATAATGTCATTTGAGTATGTGGTGTATATGCTGTTAGTACTCGTTTGTACCAACATTTTATATAAATAAACCAATTAAATATAATAACTGCAGGATTGTCATGAGATCTGAACCACATGTTTCTGACGAATGGTGGAGTCATAGATGCACATTATTAAAGAGTCCCACAATAACACGAAACATGTTCAGTGAGTTTTTTTGGTTTTCGTTGATATCTAAATTGGGGGTCAATCTGTGATGAGCACCACTTTCAGTGGGCAAACAATAAAGGAATTGACAGAAAGGAAGTCTAACACAGAAACGACAACAATCCGGTTAGTTTGAACTATATAAGTCTTCAGCGGAGGTATTCTAGAGATGCCAAAAGTTAGTGATTTAAAAATTTTGAACACATCTCATGATCCAAGCTGTTTCAAATTAATAAACCACCTAACTCCAATCATTTAGGTGATTTCGAGAGTTACTAGTGATTGCCTATACCGCAGAAGGGTTTTTTGCCTTAATAAAGCTGAAAACAAAACTGGGACAGATAATGATCCTCAGGCCCTAGGAATTTGACTTCAAAACCAAAAAGTGAACTGTTTGGGGCCAGTTAAAGACTATTTTTGAGTAGTATTAAGTATGCTCCATATTTGTAAAAGCCTTACAGCCAGAGAAATAAACTCCTGAGGTACGCTGAAGTGTGCACTTTGAAAAGTGGACCATTCCTAACCCATTCCTTCTGTTGTAAGAAAACAGCATTTATGAAAACCTTGGTTGACTGTGAGACTGCAACCACAATTCCGTGCAGTAGGTAATATGAATTCGCAATTAAACAACGAGTTTGGTACTTTAAATCTTACCATCCTCCAATCAGCTTTCCTGCCATTGTAGAATGTAAAGAACAGACAGTACAACCCGATCAGTTTACCGAGGATAACGAGCTCGATCACACCATACCAAAGTAGCAGATACAGCCAGACGTAGTTACAGTGACCATAATGTTTACTTTAATATGTAATTTATCTATATCTGTGAGTGCAACTACGAATAAGATATTCAATGAGCATACTATACCAAGTGTATCAAGTTTCCTTTTATGGGATGAGCTATTTATAAAGGTTGAGTAGTTTAAAAATAAACACGGTAGATTTTTGGTTATAGTTACAAAAATGAAACCAACGTATGATGATTTGATGGAAATACACATGAATGTTATTGTTTAAATTGTAACATGTAAACGTAAACGATATCAGTAACAACAATGTTAGGGAACAAAGTAAATTTATAACACTACCAATGACCAGTGACAAAAACAACAAAAAGAATGTTTAAGACAACTTACTAACAACATAGGAAACCAAATTGCTTGGAAGACGAGCACGCTGTGAACCACCACGACCAAGGACAGTTGAATTCGCCATTTGATCTCTAGTAAATAAACATGCCATTAATGCGCATGTGGCACGTGTCCATTCATTTGTTTCAATATAGTATTTCCACTGACGACTAGCCATAAGATCAGCATTTGTTGTAAGCTATGTTAAAAAAAATAAAGATATACATTTGTTTAGCATTAACACTTTAAAAGTTGATTCAGTTAGAGAATGGCTACATTGAATCGAGCTTAGCAACCCAGTAGTGAATTATTCATTGTTAATGCCAGTATGCATTTAGACTACGACCTCGATGTTCTTACCAACTACGCATTTGGAACCAACTATTCTATAATCGTGAGGACTAGTGATATTATCAAATCACCCTAACCAAAATAAATAGTGTTCAGTATTGAGATTTAATAATTCGAAGTAAAGCACCTAAACCACTTGTCAGCTGCCCTACATTTAACTATTGTTGGTAGCTTACGAAAACACATTGTAAGATTATTAAATGATTATATAATAACTGCGTTATTTTTACTATCGACTTAATGGTTAGGATATGTTATGGCAGTCAATAACTGAGCAACAGGCTAGAAACCAACTTTACTCACTTCCTAGGGATGATGTATGTGATTCAAAATGCTGTTAGAGGCATGTGGGTGGTTATCACTTTCTGGTCTTCTATACTGTGGAAGGTGTATTCTTGAGGTGCCAAAATGTTGGTGATCATGGGGACCTGAGAGTGTGGCAGCAGTTCCCAAGGGACAACTACCTAAAAGCGGTCACACACGAACTTTTGTTTACTCTATGCTTGTTAAAGCTTTTCTGTCGAAGACAGAAATCCGTGGAGTAAAGTGAGGTGTATATTTTTAGGGTGGTCATTTTTTTAACCTGTTATGTTGGATGACTAAAGAAGAATGAATAACTTTTAGATTTATGTATTAGAAGACTCCTTCAATTATTTTAGTCCTGTGTAATGTAAGCGATTTATTCCTATCGTCATTATGTTTCTCGTTTCCTATTCTCCAGTTTAGCACATTAACTGAATATATTATCTCTTATTTATGAATTACAACTAATTAGTTTTGTACACGTTACCTCTATTCTCCCGTATTGCATTAATGTTAAATTTCTAATTGGCTGTGTGGTCTGGTTTTGTGTATATATATAAAGGAAAGCCTGAAATATAATATGATTTTGTCTGGTGGTCAGTTCAGTTGTCTTATCTTCTTCACCCCGGTTTTGGGGGGGATTAGTAATCGCAGGGCAGGCGTGTGGGCGCATACTGAGTGGTCATACTCTCCAAGCATGACAGCCCTTTCAAACGTCATAAAATAACCCAACCCTTCATTTGTGCGAAGGCATCATCACTGTTATTCTGGTTGTCTGAGGAAAACACCTTACCACTGTCATATCTCTGTACAATCGAAAGTATGACTTCGCCGCCGGACTTTAGGTTTACTGCCTTTAGTTTTATCACTCTTCAACCAACCTATTTAGGATAGTAGGACTTTAAGGAATGAATTTTCCAGCTAGCATTGCTCGACTATTTCACCACGATAGGCAAGCTCGACTATCACGTCAAGGTAGCAGAAACGGTCGAGCTATAGAGGAAGCAATGGAATAGCTCAGTGATTGAAGCTCTCGACATTCAGCCATTAGGTCAATGGTTCGAATTTAGCGCTATTTATTACAGCTTGGGTAATCGAGAAGTATTATTCAAAGTACAGCTAGAAGTTATGTACACGAACATGCACTACGTGAGTAATTATTACTGGAATGTAATAAATAATATAACCTAGAAATAAGTGCATAAGCTTCTACTTTGACAAATGATTTACATTATGAACTCTATTATTTCTTGGATAGTGTATTGACATTCCAGTGAAGTGTTGACATTGACATTACATATTACACAAGTGCTTTCCTTTAGCATCATAAATCACTGGTGGTAATTTACACACAAGAAGTAAGAATACAAAATAAATTTTCTGTTTTAATCATGTGACAACTTTCATCAAGTATACAGAAAATCCATGATTACAAAATCAGCTGATTATTTTGGTTGAAAGTCACCATTATTTGTAGTTAAGCAGAAAAGTTAAATACAATCAAAAAAGAAAGTAACCAATTTTTATTGATGTCTAGTAAACATAGGTTATAATTAAACATGTTTGGATCTTACCAACTTAAGTAAATATAGTGTGGGTAAGATATTCATCCGCCAATAAAAGTACGAGTGTAATCTGTAACGGTCCTATTTATTTATTTTACTGTATCAATGTGGAACGCGGCTTTTAAAAATAGGTGACCAACGTAAGTTACAAGCATTTGATAATAAATATCTTCGAAACAATCCTCTAGTTTGTTGAGGAGTAAGCAATTATGAAGTTAAATATTGAGTTTGAGGGAAAGGTGACAAATAGATTCATCAAGTTATGATTCTTAACTGACTAATGTGGCTAGGATATGTATTACGTATGGTCGATCACCCATCGCCTGCCTCGATGGACGATGCTTGCTTGTGAAAGAGTAAAATAGAAAGAAACTAAAAGTAGCCAAGCCAAAACGTGGCATCAGTCCACTAAGTTATTAATTGTTTATCTGAGCCATGTGAGACTACTAGGTTGAGGTACGTGTGATTGAAGTGAGATGGGTAACATAACTAAAAACCAGTCGCAATCGAGCAGATTCATGCATCTATTGTCTTCCATTAGATACTGAGTATTAAAAGCACTTGATAACCTTGTTTCCACGAATGAGTTCTTGTTTTGAATCATATTCTCTGTATCAATTTACTTTTACTATTACTGACATTATGACTACTTTTACTACTATAGCGTTCACCTTGCTGTGCTAACAAGATATGTCATCTTGGACCGACCGATGTTAATATGTGCCAAGTTGTGCACTATGCATGATTATCTGGATGATAATTAAACAAAGACTGAGTAGCCATTTCATTTAATTTAGGGTATATGTAAAGTTCAGCATGTGTATCATGATGGATTTCGGTATACACTTTGCTCTTAAACCTAAAGGCCGTTATAACAAAAGTAGATATATGCTTAATAGATCATTAACCAATAGATGTTTACAGCCTCCTCTACTTGTACATGGCTACTGAGTTGTGTATTTCAAGAACTAGAATAACTTTAAAATACTCATCAGTTATTGAGTGAATATGAAACTATTCCACATCATTAATGATCACCCGTTTAAATTGTATAGAGAATTATCAGAAACCGATTTCAACAAATCAAAATATCACTCGATAAATATGAATGTTGGGGTACGTGTGTGGTGTGAAGGTTCAAACGTTAGATAACTCGGTCATAGGTTCGATTTTCGCTCAAACTACTTCTATTCAAGCAACTAGTAATAGTATTAATAGACCTGACAAAAACAATATAGCTCAGAGTAGAATGCATAAACTTGCACTTAACATAGAAAGTGAACAACATTAATTTAAACGCATAAAATGTGTCAACTAATGGGCATTATCAATGTTATGAGTTGCATAACCAGGAATAGAAAATTATGAAAAAATAAAAGGAAGGTAGTCATAATCCATTAGTCAAAATCTAACACGAAGATCAGAAAAATCACACAATGAAAGATATCGTTTAGAAAAGAAAAAAACATACTACATTGAAGATTCCTCACTAAATAATGATAAAGAAAACCATGCTAAAATCACGACTGCCTTATATTACCAATCATATCTAACGGTGTCACAAATCGCTACACAAATAACAAAGTTCGATACAGCTTAATTCCTTACCACAACTCTAATCATTCTTTCATTCATATGCTCATAGGTCCAAGTTGTCCTACCAAATTAGCACGACGAGATCAAATTCACATGATTAACAAAACACCATAATTCAATAGAAAGGAATGAAACAGACGAAAGTACGAAAGAATGATGCAAATTGAGATCTAGCAGGACGTAAACAGTAAACACAGTTACACCACTGTGACCGATTTTAGGCTGTATTACTCAGGATCTCCAACCACTAATGACAACTGTCATGCAGGCCCTAACCAAGTAGTCCCGATCCACCAACATGACTCAGACCAATAGTCAAAGGCTTCATAGACTGATGCTACGTTTTGGTTTGATCGCCTCAACCCCACTTCCATCCTACTCCTACCCCAGTGAGTGAAGCGCGATGAGGCAGATGTAGTCAGATACACACGACGCATATGCCAACCATATCGATCTATGAATATTTACGACCTCCTCGTCATGTTTTGCAAGTGACGCATAGAAATATGTTCTCTAACTAGGGCATGGTCAGAATCCAAATATATGCTCCACAATGAGCAGCAGTCCTCTATGGAACCCCACCAACGATGGCTAATGCCGATATGGTATGTGTATCCATAGTTGGGTTGATGTTCGAGGTCATTATGTTACACAATGTCTCTCCTTATGCTCGAACTCTTGTGCTTGTTAAGAATAAGCGGCAATCTGAAAATAATTCCATTGGACGGTCTCCGTAATCCATTTGTTAGGCTGGAATATCGAGTGACCCACTCAAGTAACTTTCAGCTTAATTTAGCCTACCGATTCGGGCATTAAAATCCCCTGCTATGATTACTATATTTAAGTGATTAGCTTTATGAAAGAGGCTAGAGAACTTCATGTAGAACTCGTCTTTTAATCCATCTGTGCTGCAATCAGTATCGGGGGATATAGGTAGGAACCATAAAAAGGCATCAGAGTGTTTCCTGTTTTCCCGAGTTCGTACTATACCTTCAAGACACACATCACTTAAACGTCAAGGAACAGGAATCCACTTAAGAAGTGCCTGTTCTGCTCGCAAACTTATTGCCATGCCTAAACCTGCAGGGCTACGGGAGCTTGTTATTGGGTCTCAGTCTAAACGGAGTATATCGTGTTAGCTCTCTTGAGTGATGAGGTGACGCCAACTGAATGAGCTCTCTAGGGTCGTGTGTGTGTGTTTCCGAAACACAGTATATATCAATGGAGAGACACTCAAGGGCTTTAGCTGGTGAGGCCTGTGGACCAATTTGACAAAGGGTTCGTACATTAAGAGCCCCAATATGAAGTTTAGACCGTGGTTTCAGGAAGCCTGCAATAGAGCTTAGTGGAAGAAAGTCACCAGTGGCACGTGTAGGAAAAGTGAAAGGTGGGGGGCATTGAGGTAAAAGTAGAGGAGCTATTAGGAGGAGTAGGTATTTGACTGTAAATGGGGTGATATCGAGTGAGGCTCGAGGTGAGGACAGTTACCACTTCCTGGTAGCTTACACCACAGAACAGTTTTCTTTGATATACCTGAAAAGCAAATTGGGTTAGGGTTGGTCTTAAAAACATGGAAGCATGACAGCAGTTCTCAAGCAGCAACCACTGAAGGACGGACACACATGGCCTTTCTGAGAGAGGTTTTAGTTGTGTTAGCTCCGTACTTGTCAAGGCCTCATCGCCGCAGACGGAGATCCATAAGGTGAGGTGCGTGCTACCAGAGTAGACCTTTTTTAACCCCATCCTTCCTTTGTGGAAAGCCAGCATCAATGGCATGCTGGTTGTCTGAGAGAAGCACCTTACTACCGTTACACCTCTGTACAGACGGCAGTACGATTTCGTCCTCGAACCATAGTTTTGCTGCTTTTAGTTTCACCGCCCTTCAACCGACCTGCCCGGGATGGTAGGATCTTAAAGCATGATTATTCCAGACAGTATAGACAGATTAGGTGATCACGATACTCAAGCCCGACCATCACATCGAAATAACAGCAACGATTGGGACGGTAACACCATGTTATAAACTGATCACCTCATCACTTTATGCTTAAAGTCCCCGCGTCAGTAAATAATCAACGATATGGAAGCCACTGGAATTATATTCGGAAAACATGACAAAACCGGTGAACCTGGTGTTTCATGATAGAGTTGGGAATTTCAAATCCCCAAAAATATAATAATTAAGACAAATAAAATAAAGATATACTGATTTTGCAAGCTTGACTTGTCAGATATCTACTACATTAATTTAATCTAATGTGAGTTATATACCAAGTGAAATCTTGTAATTAATTCAACTGTAATTTTGTGTTCAATTAGTAAGACAATTATTTCTCGTATATTTTACTTAACCAATAATCACTGTAAATCAATCGATGTATAAGTGAATGCACTCAAATGAATGAGGCACACCTGATTACACTTTTCACAATAAAATCTGCTTACAAGTCTCGTCGTTCGGAGGGAAGTAAGGATATGATATTAAATTTCAGGCAAAATATTAGCGACGGATTATCGTCGTAGACGTAATGGCTATCTCTTCCATATGGCTTGAGCCATACTAGATCTATTTGCCACATTTATATTTCGAACCGTAACAATATATTAAGCATCCACGCGTTCTCAAAGACATATGAGATAGTGACATGAAATAATTCGTTGTCACAGCGCCTGAATACAGAATGTTGGACCATAGCATTGTTAATACTGTGTTGCTACTAAATGTAAGCAATACTTCGGAGACAAGGACGGCTGAACTCAGTTAGGATATAACAGATTTTACAAGTATAGATAGACAGACAGACAGATACAACGTAGAACTTGGTACTTTTACAAGCATACAGCAAAACTGCCCACACTGAAGCATTGCAAACCCTGCCTTTCAAAGCAAGATCTATCACAATGGAGGCCCAGTCCGGTATAAGCCGATCTAATCTTCATAATGTGTAAATTGATCTCACACTACCACCAGCACTCACACAACCACCCAGATACACGAACATTTCGACTACGTCTGGGAATTTAGCACAAGAGTGAGAGAAGTAACACATATCCCTGCCAGTCACGCAAAGTACTTTGTACTTGTAAAGTGAAAAGTAGGTACCATACGTACGGATATTAATTGTCAACTGGTTAAGTAAGATTTGGATGGCATGCATGTTATCACACAATAAGAAAATATTATATGCATATTCAAGGTCAGTCAGTCAGTTACAACGTAGGACTTGATACGTGTGTATATTCAGGGTCTTTCTACAGGTAAAAAATACACTACCAGCACACACTTCCTTCAGAGCTATCTCTAGAATGTCATAGATGGCAAAGTTGAATGGAAATGGTGAGATTGAACAGCCCTTCGCAACCCTACTGGTGAATTTGAACAGTGGAGAAAGGTGGCTGTCTCCCCTCACTTTGCCTAATGAGTTTGTATGCAAATACTAGGATGTTAATAAACTCAGGCATGCCCTCCTACATTAGACAATTCCAGAGCATAGCCTTGTCCATCGAATGGAATGTGGTTCTGATGTCAAGAAATAAAACGATTATTAGTCTGTAATACGTATGACGTGTTCCAACACATGGCAAAGGGTGAAAATGTGATAAATATATTCTCGGCCTGACTGAAAACTTTGCTCGTAAGTCAGTCATATATGCGTTGTGCATAATCTGTGAAGTATAATGGAAGTCAATAGTTAGTAATCAATCGAAAGTAGACTTTTCTCCCAATAGCTATTGCAATGGTCACGTGAACCATTTTTAAAGACGATAGCTTCATTTCAAGATGATAGAACACTCTCTGATTCCTAAACTCTTCTAAACAATCAACTGAATAGACTCACAGAGAACTCTACTAAGAAGATTCTGGATATTAGTGATTGGTGTACTATTAGTTTCACAGATTGTTTCACTAATACCGGACTTCTTGTTGCCAGTGTCTTGGACGAGGTGAAACAGCTTCTGACAATTACCAGATACAGGTGCATGTAAATGTATACAAAAACTGTCCATGTGTAATGCGTTTTATTTCAATTTGATTCATTTGAGTACATAGAGACTCACGTACTTAGCTTAAACATATCAACTGTACCCGGATTAGAGATACTAACTGGATGTCGAAATCGACTTAGGTGGAATAGGGGTAGACGAGATATTCGTCTCTCAACGAAAGGGAGAGTGTACTGCGCAACAGTTCGCTCTATCTTACTGTATGGGTGTGAGACGTGGCCATTAAGGGTAGATGATACTCGAAGGTTATTAGTTTTTGACCATCGATGTCTACGAAACATCGCTCACGTTAGCTGGGATCAAAGAGTAAGTAATAACGAGGTTAGACGACGGGTGTTAGGCAAATGTGGTAAATCGGTCGATGAGGTTTTGAATCTTCATCGACTAAGGTGGTTGGGACATGTGTTGCGTATGCCCAACCACCGTCTTCCTCGACGCGCAATGTTGGCTGATATAGGAATAGGATGAAAGAGAGTTAGAGGCGGCCAAACTAAAACATAGCATCAATCCATGAAGTCACTGACTGACGGCTTGGGTCGTGTCGGTAGCTGCACGCTACCTGGACGGGGTCCTAGCGATTACCGTAACCAGTGGTTAGAAACACTGAATGACATGGCAAAGAATCGGTCACAATGGTGCAGATGTATTCACTCACTGTCCCCCCCCCGCTTAAATCATGAGCTTTAAATTATTTCATAACTTTCTTTCTACACTTTTTGAACTATATTCTATATGTTCACACTCCTTGTTACTATTATTATGTTATTTTATTGAAGTGATTTCTACTAATGGTGGTGGTGTTAATCTTTCGGTGCCATAGAGGTATGGCAACTTGAACCGATGCACACATGTGCCAGGTTCTATGTTGATTGTACAAACATACATAAATACATACATACATGAAGAGGTCGTAAACCTTTATTGACTGAGACGGTTTGAACATGTGTTGTGTATGTTCCACCACCGCCTACCTTGCTGTGCAGCGTTGTCTGGTTTAGGAGTTGGATGGGAAAAAGTTAAAGACCGCCATACCAGAACATGGTATCCGTATATAAAGTCTTCGACTGTTGGTCTGAGTCATATCCATGGCTTTCTATTGATTGTTTCCCTAAATTATTATGGATTGGAACAATTCGTAATAACTATACTATGTACAGTAGTATAATGAAGAAGTTAAATCTAAGGAGCTGATATGGTTATCGTGACGATCGACCTATAGCTTGAGACAGACATCGAGACACTTTATATCCCGGGCACCTAACGAAGATTGACTTTTTTCGAGAACTGTGCTTTAGAACATTATTTCAATTATTATGACTATGGACAATGTAACCTTTTCATTCCTATGACTGTTATGTTCCCCTTACCCGGTCCTTTCGTTTAGTATATTTACTCTTAGTATAATGTTTATTACTATGAACTACGATTACTTAATTGTGTACAACCTATCCCCGCTCACTGCCACTCTTCCCATTGTTCTGTATCAATGTTAGATTCGTGATCGGTTCACTATGTGGTCTGATTTTATGTATATATAAAGGCATGATTAAAAGACAATACGCTCTCTCCGTTTTTCGGTTCCCAATTCTGGTTCTTCTATTGTCGGCCTGGGGGTGAGTGGGCTTAGGTCAGTTGCTCATTACCAACTAGGCACACTTCATTGGCGTTCGCGTCTACCAACCAAAGCCCTCTCCTTTCTTCACGTCATAACAACACTGCAAATCTAAAAATTCATATTGTGCTAAACATACTACTGAATAAAGCTATTATTATTATTATTATTATCTCGAATTTAAAAAAGAAATCAGATCGAGATGGAGTCAACAAAAGGAATGATAAAGTAGTAAAACTGACTGTGGTTGTACTGATAGTATAAAAAGCAAAATATCTAGAATATGGTTCCCGAAGGGATAGAGAAGTGTGCATCAAAGAATATTGGAATCTAAGATCTAAAGAAGGCTGATTTACGAGTTATATCACTCAGTCAGTCAGTTACAATGTAGAACTTGGTACGTGTGTACATCAATTCAAGTTGTTACGCCCCAACTAGTAGATAGAGACTAAATTGTCGGACCAAATTCCAGAGTAGCAAAGGTAGTAACAGAGTCAGTATTAATGGAAAGGATTAGAGATCGGAGATAAGATTTAAGAAAATACAATCCAGTAAAAAGGAAATTATAATGAATTCGGAGACCTAGAATTTGGAGGAAGTTAAGGAATGGATGCACTTGCGCCATTTCCAATGATTTTCAACCATGTCACGCAAAGTCTTTAACCACTAGTTACGATCATCACGTGAACTCTAACCAACTAGTCGGCACCTATTAACAGGGCTCAGACCAACTGTCAATGACTTCATGGACTGGTGTCGTGTGTTATGTCACTCAACGACTCTGACAAATAGATTTCATTTGTTGTAAGAACCCTGACAGGGTGGACTTCATCTTCCAATAATACTTGGACTAACAGTCAATGATGTGACCGAATGATCCCACATTATAATTTGCTCGCCATCAGCATTCTTTGAACTTGAGAGTACTATATGTTTTAATTGTCATTCAAAACGTTTAGCATTATTAATGTCTTCACTATGTATGATTATCTTCATCGTACTCCGTGTAGATGAAATCCTGACAAGTCAAGTATAATTAACGAAATTAGCACGAATAACTGTAATACTGTATTAGTAGAAGAACTACTCTTAACTGTACAAAGAAAGCTTTACTCATTTTATTATTTTTCAGCTGATCCCATTCTCAACACCGAAACTCAAGTGTAAATAACAAAGATAGCTTTCCAGATGCTTCTCTGTAACAGAGAGCTTCGAAATATGAGAAATCGTATCAGAAGAAATAAAAAAGAGTTCGTTTGTCGGATAATAAAACAACTAATGTCACAGAGAGTGATAATATAAAATTAGGTAGAATTTGACTTGATTATTGAGAACTAGATAACTAGACCATTGGACTTGCATGATATCTAACTTGAAGATATTTTTCTAAAAATCCGATTAGAGTAAAATAAAACGTTTGATTATACACAACACATTGTTATCTTTATGGAGAACCAAAAATGCAATTATTTAACTTCCGTAACCGACAATTTTTACACTTAACTAATTGCATAAATTAACTATAACAACAGAATAAAAGGTACACTGCAGATATATATTACAACTCAGTAACTTATTGGAGCTCTACGTACTCGAATTTTAGCTACATCTTTGGAGGAGTGAATGACACCAACCGGCTGACCAGATCAAAATATGTGAATTAGAGCATGAACCTGCACCATGGTGGCTTCATAGTAGGGTTTAGGTCTTTCTTATCCACGAAATATAAAGATAATAAAATGAAACAAATACTTACCGATGTATCTATTTCTTTTATCTCCTCTTCAGATAATTGATATAGACTATCATCAATAGAAAGGGCTGATGAGGATGTAACGTGACTTGTATTTATCGTTTCTTTTAAAACATTGTCATAATTGTTCGACGTAGTTTTTTGTTTAACAACTGGACCTTCATTTTCTGTAAGATTTGTAGAATTTGTTTGAACATATGATACAGTGTTTGACTTTGACGTATGTGTATTACTGTTAATATTATGATTATGATTATTATTATGACTAGGTGTCACATCTCCAATGGAACATACAACACCAGTTGGTTGATATTCACTATTAACAAAAGTTACATGCGACAAATGATTAATTTTATTTACGAAACCACCACTAGAAGAAATCGCTTTAGAAGGATCAATATCAGTTGGAAGTGATTTAATAGAATTTGGACAGTCGGAAATAGAAGATATAGATGAAATAGGAGTTAGGTAACCATCAGAATGTTGTGATAACCATGAGTTATTAGTAAAGTAATTAGAATAAACATATGTGTATTGATCTGACAAAGATGTATTACGACAATGAGTTGAGATTTGTGATGTCGGTGATTTGAGTGCAGATAGTGACAAGAAACTAGTTAGTTGAGGATTTGAAGAACATAAACTAGCATTTGTATTGAATTGATTCACAATCCCAGTATCACTACATAGATCATAAGCAACAGCTAAAGCTGTGCCTAAACCAAGACTTCCAACATCCATTTCCGTTTTATCATTCACAGCAACTGGTTCTAAACAAGTAGAAGATTGTAATGGGTTATCAGCAGCCTGAAATAACAAAAAGAGGAACGACTTGTTAGAATTCCGACAAAATAAAATGCATAAGGCATCTAAAAATGAATTACGCAAAACAAAACAAACACAGGTCTAAAAAATGTAAAGGTGAATTCGTTTGTTATGATGAAATCAAAAACACTTAGTATATACAAATTTTAGAATAGGTAGTCAATTCACCAGTTATTCAAGACATAGATAGAAACGATGATGCCTATTGTAAATTCATTTGAGAAACAGCTGTAACAATAATCAAAAGGTGATGATAACAGTCGAGGGTGCATCCCATCAGGATCCCGTGACTTATCGTGCTTTAGGTGGCTAAGCCAGTAATAATAATAATAATAATAACAATGACTGATTCTATAGCAATTATTCCGGTTGTACTTATTGAATACGCATCAACATCAGTTTTCACAGAGGAAGTATCGCTAAAATACTCTGATAATTTTTTAGCTTTGTTCAAATCTGAGTCAGCTAACACAGTTGGTTTATCGTGTACCAGTAGTGACAGGATTCCATGATTCTTCTTTTGACATAAGAAAACGACCGTTTAGGACAAGTGAGGCTATCATGTGCAAATTGTCTTTCGTAGATTAGCATCATCATCAGCGACGTAGAACTGGGCACATACACCAATAGATTCAAGTTGTCATACCACATTAGCACTACGAGATGACAGAAGTAGCATAATAACAGAATACAAGAGGGGATAGTAAAGTAAAGGTGTACAGAAAAGAATAATAGAATTTAAGATCCAGATGAAGGTATAAAGTGAATACACTTGCACCACTGGGACCAATTCTGCGCCATATCGCTTAATGTCTCAAGCTATTTGTTGCGATCATCACGCGGACCCCAACCAGGTAATCTGCATCTACTAACATGGCTTGGACCAACAGTCAAAGACTTTATGGACTGATGCTATGTTTCGGTTTGGCCGCCCCTACTCTTCTTCCATCCTACTTCAACCATTGCCAACATCGCGCGACTGATTTACCATATTTCCCAAGTACCTTTCGTCTAACCTCCATATTACTTATTTGATCGCCGTATGATATACGAGCGATGCTACGAAGATTTTTATGGTGAAATACTTGAAGTCGACGCATATCTTGGGTTTTCATGGCCCACGTTTCGCAGCCATATGTTAAAATGGCGCGGACTGCTACACAGTACACTCGGCCTTTCGTTGAGACGGATATTTCGCCTGTGCCACTAGTGGCGTGAATTGGCGAATACCAATCGGGCATTCTGAATCCGTGCTGAGATTTCGTCGAACACCGACCCACCAGGGGTGATGAGACTTCCGCGATAAATGAAGTGGTCAACGCATTCAATTACTTCATTCCCTATAGCTAAAATAGAAGAAAACCATTCCAGGAGTAACATTTTGCATTTGTGAGGGGAGAAGCGCATCCCGAATTTGCTGGCATATTTACTCAAGGTGTTCAGGAGACTCTGCACATTGTCCGCGTCTCCACCAAATAGGACTATATCGTCTGCGTATTCTAAGTTGACGAGAGGACCTCCTGGAATGAGGTTAATTCCTGAGGAGTTAAAAGAAGTGAGTGAGATTTCTAAGAGTACATCTACAAGATTAAATTTAAAAAAAGATAAGGGGCAACCCTGACGAACCCCACCCGAGGTTATACAAAATCTGTCAATAGTTTACAGAGGTTTTTAACATTAGGCTACTAGTACCTAAAGGCATCACAACTTGTATTAATGTAGAAGTCCAAAATGTATTTTCTACGTCGTAGTAGTTTACGAGCGTTTTGTTAGTCCATGGAATGAATGGGGTAGTTACTACTTGTAATGTTTCGTTAAACTTGCACCATGCTTTTAATTAAATGGCTTTCGATAACCGACCAATCCGCTGAAGCAGCTCGGCCCCTATTTGCCAGAATATCTGCTCCCCATATATTTGGACGGGATGGAACAGACTCATGTTCAATGACATAAGTCTTAAACCCAAAGGACAGGACACTGTAATCGCTATTAACAAGTAGGGATAGGAGCTTAAGATATATAACATCGTCAGAATTATGTGTAAATACAAGGTCTAAAAGTGACGGTTCGTGGTCTAGCATCTTCACCCAAAAGAACTGTCATCTGCATATACTAAGTCGACAAGTTTATCTCCAGGAAGGAGGTCAACCCTTGATAACTCAGACGATGGAAATGTTAACTCTAAGGGCATGTTGGTGATAAAATCAAATAAAAATGGGGAAAGTGGACAACCTTGGCGAACACCATTTGAGGTGATTAATTCCAATAACAGTCCACCATAAGCTCTAACTCAGCATGTAGTGTACAAATAGAGAGCTCGTATAAGGTTAATGTACTTCTCTGGTACGCCTTTCAATGACAGACATTGCCACATAACTTCACGATCGATAGACTCAAACGCCAAATTAAAGTAAAGGAATACACAACTTGTTGGACGTCTAAAAGTGTGTCTATGTTCCAGAACCTATCGAACTATGAATATTTGGTCTATACAACCATGTCCAGGTCTGTAACCACTTTGGTTCGCTCTTCATGAGTTTTAGTTAAACGACGAAGTATTAATGAAGCCAATATTTTAGACACTATATTCGTTAAACTGATTCCTCCGTAACTGTCACAAGAGGACTTCTGTCCTTTCTTATAGAGTAGGACGGTTAGTGATCGAGGCCAATCAGATAGCGTTATGTCCAGTTCCCAAATTTTAGCCAACATCTCAGTTAATCTCCTTGTTAAAACTGGATCCCCATCCTTAAATATTTCAGGGATTGATCCATCAGTTCCTGCTGCTCTCAATCGCTCTAAATTACCTACAGCCTTCTCAACCTCACTAGGACTTAGGGGACCAATATTAGTTTGCCATTCAGATTGCTCGGGGATGGTGGGTAACTGAGGTGAGGCTGAGGGCCAGTTGAACTGTTTTCTAAAGTGTTCTGCCTATCGGTCTAACTTACTAGATTGATAGTGAATAATGGTTCCATCTTTTTCCAAAATAGTTTCACTTACAGACGGATTTCTGACAACAAAGAGGCAAAAACGTGTGTTCCTGTCTTTCCGAGTTCTTACCGTTCCGTTTAGACGGACAATGCACAAGCGACTGTCCATTGGAATTCAGTCAACGAGAGCCAGTCCCTCATTTTGACAAGATGAAGTCAAGAGAATGACTGTGCCTCAATCCTGTATAAGCGTTTCAGAGACGAAGCAAACATCAATAAAAACGAATTTTAGAGTCATCGCCAAAGAGGCGTGTTGTCCCAATAGGCATAAGGTCCGAACGTTAAAAGCTCCGATATATAGTTTAGTGCAGGTCCCAGGAGACCAGGAATAACGTTTTGTGAATACGAATCATTAGCTTCAGAGGCGTGAAGTGATAGAGTAATACTAGAAGGGTTGGACACAGGGACAATAGAGTTATAAAGAATTGAGGGTGGGATATGACCTCGAACATGATCTCGTACGTTGTTAGAGTTATGGGGGTGGTTTTCACTTTCTGGCTGCCCACATAATAGAAGAATATTACTTCTTGAGGTAACTGAATAGGAAACTGGATTAGTGTTGGTCATAGTGACCAGGGAGTGCGATCACAGACCCCAAAGGACAACTGCTTGAGGTCTATCACGCACTACATTGTTATGGGAAGTTTTTGAAGTGTTTGTACCGTTCTTTAGAAGGCCTTACTGCCGGAGACGAAATCCATGGAGTAGAGTGACGTGTGATATTTTTAAAGCTAACCTTTTCTAATATCACCCTTCCTTTGTGAGAAGACAGCATCGCTGCAGATGCTGGTTATCAGAGCGAAACACCCTACTGCTATTACACTCCACTGCAGTCAGCATTGCAATTTTGCCTTCAGATTTTAGATTGCTGTTTTTAGTTTGGCATGCTTGGTATGGTAGGACCTAGAGGAACATGCGTTCCCGTCAATATAGCTCGGTTTGGTCATCACGATAGGCAAGCCCGACCACCACGTTTAGGTAGCAACTAAGGTCGGAGGTTTCCGTTTTATTAACTTGTTAACTGTGATGGAAGATTGGGCAGAAACTGTTGATAATTAAGTGACTGTCTGTGGATGTAATATTCATTGTCTTCAGCAAGACATTTGATAAAGCGACCCATATCGGTCTTAGACAGAAACTACGAATCTTTGGAATAATAGGACCAACTCAACGTTGGATAAAAATTCCCTATGCGAGCGGAAGCCTGTACTAAGTCAACTCCCCCCCTCAAGGTATCCTCTTGGGTCATCTCTTAGAAATAAATTGCGGTAGGAGTGCGCTGGTGCACATCAGCTGCGGTGACGGCCACCAGTTCACTTTGAATAATGCGCTACTTCTACAAGTAAGTTTTAGGATTTGGGTGTAATTGAAAGTCATGACTTGAGAGCCCCTGCGTACTGCAACACAGCAGCAGCTGAAGGGTATGGTGTACTATGGTCACTCCGCAGAGCATTTAAATATTTTGATGAAGATATCTTCGGATTTTATATTCCATGTAAATGAGACCTCACCTTGAATATTGTATCCAAGCAGCAAGTCCATATCTCACTAAGGATGCCAAGAAACTTTAGAGAGTTCAATGAGTAGGAACTAAGCAAGTAACAGGTCTTACAACCTTTTTTACAATAAGCGTCTAAAACGCCTGAATCATTTCTCCCCTATCTTATTTTCGAACACGAGATAACCTAATATTGGCATTCCGTATTTTAAATAACGATTTAAGTGTTAATAAGTCTTATTTTTTTGCTCCCACTAGAAAAAATCATCTTAGAGGCTATCTCAAAAGGTTCGAAAACCGAGATCAAATGAACACGGTGGGAATTCGTCTTTCATATAGGGTGGTCAGCAACAGGAACGCGCTACTTGAACAGGTCATATCAACTCCATCGATGAACCCTTCTAAACGAGAAGCTGGATCTATAATCGATAAACCGCTGCAAGGATTAATACAAATCACCTATGCTAACTTGAGCCGATGGACGCATGTACCAAGTTCTACGTTGTAACTGACTGACTGAGAGGTCACCAGACCTACTATCCTTACTAGTGAGGACTGAAGAATGTGATACTAACCTTTGCAGTCATCGCATTGCATGCCAATTTCCACCAGATAATGACATGCCGGACATTGTAAGCACACTTCCTCGTAGCTATCAGTATATGATGAACGGTAGTAACCATACGAAATACGAACATGGGTAGTCTATCAGTGATAAGATAAATATGTTGGAGTATAAAACCCTCAACTCCGCCTGGAGCCCCCACAGGGTTGCTGCAGGTCCCAACCCCGGATAAAGGAGGAGAGTTAGGCATGGGGTTAGCAACCCCACCCCGTAAAACAACTACCATGCTAAAAAACAGCTTACAAGTAAAAACCTCTATAACCATTCTAACTCTGCCCTGGGAACTGGAAGGACTGATATGACGCCTCATGGTGAAAGCCGAGTTCCTTCAGAAGCCATGAGGCCGATGCCCCCCTTTCTGACAACCGAAGCAACAATTAATATACTTGACCGACCTTAAACAGCTGTCCCCTGGGTACTGCGGTCACACTCTCAGGTCATTACGACCTCCCCTAATCCTCTTTCTCTTTCAGGTTCCTCAATAATGACCCTTCTACGGTATGGGCAACCGGGAAGTGATAACCGCTCTCATACCTCTAATAGCACTCGAGTTCACCTTGTTCATGATCAAACACGTTCTCCCTCTCTGGTCTCTACTTGTAACACTTCCTCTACTATATTTTCTATGCGTGCCACTTGTACTGGTTACCCGAGTTCCCGAAATGTCATACCAGGTCTCCTAAAGCCATGCTCTAAACTTCATGTTGGAGCTTTAAATGTGCGTATGTTGTGTCAAATCGGTCAACAAGCTGCCTTAGCTAAAACATTAGAATCTCTTGCAATTGATGTATGCTGTGTCACCGAAACACGCATACAGCACCCCAGCATAGTCATCCCTTTGACCTCACCTAATCAATGCAACGGAACAGCACAATTCACTCTTCGTTTATCTGGAGACCCTACAGCAAGCTCACGTGGCCTTGCTGGTGTAGGCATAGCACTAAGCCTACGGGCAGAACAGGCACTTCTCGAGTGGATCCCTGTAGACAGTCGTCTATGTGCTGTCCGTCTAAATGGCACAGTACGAACTCGGAAAGATAAGGACACAGAACGATGCCTTTTCGTCGTCCCCGCTAATGCCTCAACTGACTGCAGCACAGAATGAAAGACGAGATCTATATGAAGTTCTCTAGAGTCCTTCAGTAAGCTTAGCTCTCAGACATAGTAATTATAGCAGGGGATTTTAATGCCCAAGTCGGTAGGCTAAATCAGGCTGAAAAACACTTAGGTGGGTTACTCGGCATCCCAGCCCAGCGAACAGATAACGGAGATCGTCTGCTACAATTACGTTCAGACTACCGTTTATTCTTAGCTAGCACAAACTTTAAGCATAAGGTAAGATATTGTTTAACCTGGAGACCCCTAACATCTACACAACGATGGACACAAATTGATCACATCGGCATCAGCTACCGTTGGAGAGGCTGTATAGAGGACTGCCGTTCTTTCTGGGGCACGTATCTAGATTCTGATCACGCCCTAGTGAGAGCACGTATCTCTATGCGTTTTGATGGTCGCAGAAAGGTTACATCGGGCAAACCCCTTAGGTATCACTTTGAGACTGAGAATGCTAAGATTGCATTTATGAATGGTTTGGCTAAGCATTTAGTCGCCCACAACCAACAGGTTCATCCCGAAGTAGCTTGGAATGATTTTAAAGCAGGTGTAAACGCAGCAGCGCTATCTGCATCTAACCCCAAGCCAATGGTTATGAAAGACCATTGGATCTCTACAACTTCTAGTGAACTGATGAAGGCCCGAAAACTCGTTCCAGCAGGCTTGGAGTATGATGAAGAGCGAAGACAGGTGAAACGTAAACTGACAAAGAGTCTGCGTAAGGATCGTAAACAGTGGTGGGCAACAAAAGCAAAAGCGATAGAAGCATCGGCAGCGGCAGGCAATAGTGGACAGCTGTTCCGACTTATTAAGGACACCGGTATCAAGAAATCGGCAGTTGGTGAAATTATCTCTGAAAAAGATGGGTCGATGATTTACTCTCAATCTAGAAGATTAGAACGTTGGGCAGAACACTTTCAGGAACAGTTCAACTGGCCCCCCAGCCACTCTTAGCTTACCATCAATCTCCAAGCTACCCGAATGGAAAACTGACACAGGTCCCCCAACTCTCAGTGAAGTTGAAAACGCCATTAATAGATTGAAACGAGGAAAAGCAGCAGGATCTGAGAGGTTGTCTACCGATATCTTGAAGGATGGTGGTCTAGTTTTAGCCTGCAGGTTGACTGATATATTAGCCAAAGTCTGGGAACTAAACACCATCCCATCTGACTGGTCTCGATCACTGATCGTTTCAATTTACAAAAAGGGACAGAAATCCTCTTGTGATAACCACACAGAAATCATTTTGACTAATATAGTATCTAAAATATTAGCCTCTATAATCATCCGACGTTTAACCAACACTAGGGAACAGCAGACTCGAGAAAACCAGGCTGGTTTCAGACCTGGACGAGGTTGTATTGACCAAATATTCACGCTGCGCAAGATTCTCAAGCATGGACATGTGTACCAACATTCGACTATAGTTGTATTTCATGACTTGAAAGCAGCTTTCGACTTCGTAGACCGTGAAGTCTTACGGCAGTGCTTGTCAATAAAAGGCGTACTTCAAAAGTACATTAACCTTATAAACGCCCTCTACTCGATCACCACTGGTCGAGTCAGAGCATATGGCAAATTGTCACAAGAAATTTCATCCTCAAATGGGGTTCGTCAGGGTTGCCCCTTTATTCTCATTTAACTTTGTCATAGATTTACTCTTAGAAATCTCACTCACTTCTTCTAACTCCTCAGGAATTAGTCTCCTTCCAGGAGGTTCTCTTGTCGACTTAGAATATGCAGATGATGTAGTCATATTTGGTGAAAACGCGCACAGCATTCAGGGTCTCTTGAACGCCTTGAGTATCAATGCAGGCATATTTGGGATGTGCTTGTCCCCTCGCAAATGAAAAATGCTACCCCAGGACTGACCTGCTTCTTTTTTTAAATTAGTTATAGGGAGTGAACCAATTGAATACGTTGACCGCTTCACTTATCTCGGAAGTTTCATTACCCCTGGTGGGTCGGTGTTCGACGAAATCTCAGCAAAGATTCAGAAAGCCTGGTTGGCATTTGCCAATCTACGGCACTTGTGGCGCAGACGAGATATCCGTGTCTCAACGAAAGGCTGGGTGTACTGCGCAGCAATCCGCGCCATCTTAACATATGGCTGCGAAACGTGGGCCATGAAAACCCATGTATTGCGCATGCCCGACCACCATCTACCCCGTCGCGCGATGTTGGCTAGGGCTGAAGTAGGATGGAAGAAGGTTAGGGGCGGCCAAACCAAAACATGGCATCAGTCCATGAAGTCCTTGACTACTGGTCTAAGCCATGTAGGTAGATGTATACTACCTGGTTGGGGTCCGCGTGATGATCGAAATAAATGGCTGGAGACACTAGGCGATATGGCTCAGAACCGGTCACAGTGGCGCAAGTGTATTCACTCTTTAGCCTCATCTAGATCTTGAATTTTATTGTTATTTTCTGGACATCTTTACTTTACTCTTCCCACTTGTATTTTGTCTATACGTTAACTCAACAATCTCGTGGTGCTATTGTAGTATGGTAACTTGAACTTACGGACGTTTGTGCCCGGTTCTACGTTGCTGCTGCTGATGATGATGATAAAACCCTCATGAAAGTGCATATATCGGTCTTTGTAAAATAAAATAATATACGGAAAACCGATGCAATATGATCAAATTACAAAACCTAGAAATACGGGTTGGCAACTGAGCATGTAGAGTGGACAATATATCTGAGTTTAAGTCTCTGGAATCTGAAACAGATTGGTTTTAAGACACATTCCAAGGCGATGTAGGAAGTCATGATGTTTAGAATAGTAAAATATCCAGTCGTAATCATTCTTAAAAAATGAGTAGCAACCAGCAAATTAGCAATTAACAGGTTTCTGTCCATGACTTTTATATTCTGCAATACGTGTCAGAATACTGTTTATTTTTACAAACAATCATGATACAGAAGAGATTAAAAGACACAGAGTGCCCGAGCCACCCACTGCTATAATTGTGGAGCCAAACTTTAATGGATGGAAAATCAGATTAAGTACAGACCGAAGTTTAATATATCAGTGTTAAATGTACAGCAAAATGTTTCGAAAAAAGTTGGAAATAACAGAAGATACCAATACCGTCCAGGGCAAATATTGGAAAAAACTTTGCCAATTAAGCTTTTGGAAAGTGATAGGTATAAGTAGAGAGTAAAGAATGAAAGGTGATATCCTAAAGTCATTGTGAAACAGAAAAATCACCCAAATATGACTAGTAGCCTAAGTGATAAGCAAAAGCATGAGGTACGTAGTAGAAACTGATAATCAATAGTGGGTAGCAAAAAAATCACTGCCTACCAGTACAAAATTAGTCGCTCCAATGTGGTTCACAGGTACAGACATTTCAAGCCAAGCATTGCTATTTGACTCAAATTGCCGCTCATTGCCAAAGTCACAGACATTATTAATTTACAAATATTGCAGTTATATGAGCTTAAGTAAAGTTAAAATGTTGTATGCTTACAACTAATCCATACAATTGTTTTAATTCACACGTAAGCGCTACTTTCGAGTATTCCGCTGGTCACATTAACGTTACGACTGATGAATTAGTTCTTTTTGTGTATGTTGGGGTGGCTGCAGGAATATATTAATCCCAGGATCTAATTATCGTAACATTATTTCACGTCGGGCTTGGGCGTTTGGCTTATGATGGATTTCGTAAAGCTTACCGGATGCTATCAGCCTCTAACCCCAGACCACACAGCCTCTTCTCTAGCTGAGGACGTAGCCTTTGCTGATATTACTAAAGTCACTCCAGAAGAATTCGCAGTAAGTTTGTTTGTTTGATAATTCTCTCTCTAGAAACAAATCACTCTGATCGAACTTTCTTTTTTCAAAGCCATACGCAGAGAGGTAAGGCGTTGTGAAATAGTTTTATTAGGTAATTTATAGGAGTTTGCAAGTCTTAAATGGAATGGAAGAGAAAAACACTTGTATGCTCCGAATATTGTTGCTTCCACTAGATGGTTTAACCAAGTACGCGATGTTTATCTTTCTAACCATTTAGATTAATTTTTGGGTTCAAAAAGAAATATTAAAATATTCATGTGTTTCAAAAAGAACAGAAATGTTGTCATTTTTTATCAAGATTTCTAAAGTGAGTTTAATTCAGTAGTGTTGGAAAAGCCTAATATATCCTTTATTATGTGACGATTTTATTCTAATCGTTTCTATTCATTTGAATGCATACTCATTGCAAATATTATAGTGAAAATATCCAAGATCCTAAGTCTACATCATTAAGGCTATTTGGATACGTGATATTTACTTACCTTTCATTACGGTCCATGAAGGTTTTCGTACAAATTTCGTCGTATAATTAACAAGTCAATTCTCTTAAATCATTTTTGAAACCTACTTTTTCGTAATGCTGGTGTTGTTTCATTTACTATTTTGGTGTCTGTCGTGTAGTGCGTTAACTTTGACTGGTACACTTGTGCTATTTTTTACCTTACACATGAATGATAACTAAAAGCTATGTAACCTCACTACAAATATGCCTTTTACATATCTAACTTCCTAGTCAACAAGCGATATTCTGAGTCAAGTTTAGCTCGTTGTGGTACTGCAAATTTAACTGGAACTTGCTTTATCCATACAAATATAAGAATTGTTGTTTGACCTGCTTTGATGTTTGCAGTACGCAACTTGTGGTGTTTCAAATTCAAGCTCAAGACATTTCTATTTGACTCAAATTGCCGCTCATTGCCAAAGTCACAGACATTATTAATTTACAAATATTGCAGTTATATGAGCTTAAGTAAAGTTAAATGTTGTATGCTTACAACTAATCCATACAATTGTTTTAATTCACACGTAAGCGCTACTTTCGAGTATTCCGCTGGTCACATTAACGTTACGACTGATGAATTAGTTCTTTTTGTGTATGTTGGGGTGGCTGCAGGAATATATTAATCCCAGGATCTAATTATCGTAACATTATTTCACGTCGGGCTTGGGCGTTTGGCTTATGATGGATTTCGTAAAGCTTACCGGATGCTATCAGCCTCTAACCCCAGACCACACAGCCTCTTCTCTAGCTGAGGACGTAGCCTTTGCTGATATTACTAAAGTCACTCCAGAAGAATTCGCAGTAAGTTTGTTTGTTTGATAATTCTCTCTCTAGAAACAAATCACTCTGATCGAACTTTCTTTTTTCAAAGCCATACGCAGAGAGGTAAGGCGTTGTGAAATAGTTTTATTAGGTAATTTATAGGAGTTTGCAAGTCTTAAATGGAATGGAAGAGAAAAACACTTGTATGCTCCGAATATTGTTGCTTCCACTAGATGGTTTAACCAAGTACGCGATGTTTATCTTTCTAACCATTTAGATTAATTTTTGGGTTCAAAAAGAAATATTAAAATATTCATGTGTTTCAAAAAGAACAGAAATGTTGTCATTTTTTATCAAGATTTCTAAAGTGAGTTTAATTCAGTAGTGTTGGAAAAGCCTAATATATCCTTTATTATGTGACGATTTTATTCTAATCGTTTCTATTCATTTGAATGCATACTCATTGCAAATATTATAGTGAAAATATCCAAGATCCTAAGTCTACATCATTAAGGCTATTTGGATACGTGATATTTACTTACCTTTCATTACGGTCCATGAAGGTTTTCGTACAAATTTCGTCGTATAATTAACAAGTCAATTCTCTTAAATCATTTTTGAAACCTACTTTTTCGTAATGCTGGTGTTGTTTCATTTACTATTTTGGTGTCTGTCGTGTAGTGCGTTAACTTTGACTGGTACACTTGTGCTATTTTTTACCTTACACATGAATGATAACTAAAAGCTATGTAACCTCACTACAAATATGCCTTTTACATATCTAACTTCCTAGTCAACAAGCGATATTCTGAGTCAAGTTTAGCTCGTTGTGGTACTGCAAATTTAACTGGAACTTGCTTTATCCATACAAATATAAGAATTGTTGTTTGACCTGCTTTGATGTTTGCAGTACGCAACTTTGTGGTGTTTCACTTTCTGTTTACGTTATTTGACAGATTAGGCTGGTGTTATTTGACTCACAATTATGTCCTATACTTACTTATAAAAGTGCAAATTTTGATGTAGTTCATTTCTAGCACAAGATGGAGTTCGTCGGTTCTGTCATAGATGGTCATCGCATAAATGTGGCACGTGTTATACATGCCTTTTTGTCATGTACCTAAACTCGTGTTTATGACTGTTGTATTAGCAGGAAAGGAAAACACTAGAACCAAATAATTCTGCATCAGTCTATGTAATTATCATTCTGAAATGTCAATAGGTGCAATATTCGAGATTGGCATTAAAAAATATAATCTATGGTTGCAGTTGTGTGACATCGCCAAATTAACTGCATCGTCTTTAATGTGTTCGTATGTTTATGGGGGTTGGCGCTTACATAACAAACGTTCTTTGATGTAGCGCATAATTGCGTTGTCACACCTTAGTTTCATGGGATCTTATTATGTATGGGTAACTTTCTAGTGAAAGACTTTATGCGTAACTGTTTAATAATTATCTTTTTTCAAAGATAACTTATTTGTCAAGTTAGTATTACTTTTTAGGAATTTATTGGTAATAACTCGACTGTCTAATCTCCACTTCTGTCTGACCAATTAATTGATATAATCCAACTGAAGTTCTATGATCGAATTGAGGTGGTTTTGTAGGAATAAATATTGAATCTAGTTGCTCGTTTTCGTCGCTGATTGGTGCTGGTTTTACACCACTAAAAGTTCAGTGAGCACTGATCAGCTGTTTCATCCTAGTATGGGACACCTTGGCAGTGCGCATCCCCGGTTACATATTAAGTGCAAACAATTGGACTTAGTACCTGTCTCAATAAAATCATCTTAGTTCAATAACAATAATCAGCTCACTGGTGACTAACTTTTTGACGTTTCTAAAGTTCTAATGAGTGACTTATGGAGCTATAACTTTTCGGAAGTGAGACAGTTTTCACCAATCACATTGGATGGTTTTTACGCCATGTCACGAATTGATTCAAGTGGGAACCCTACAACTGGACACAAGATGATTTAGTGATGCAGGCGGTTAGACGTTCGCAGTGAGGCCTAAGGGCCCTTGTTTCGATATCCTTGCGGGATAGAGGGTATTCACTGCTATGGAAACTCATTCTAGTGCAAAAAATTTCCCAATGTTCTTTGGTTTTGTCGTACACAACTAACAATCTGTAATGAATGCGGGCAACCAAAATGCTAGTTTAGAAAATTTTTTAGATATATTATTTCAATATCCTACTAAAAACAAAGCGGTTAAAGACATTTTCCAGCAACCCTGTAACGCTTTTTCGATTTTTTTCACATCAGAAACTTGTTGAGATGAATAATCTCTATTCCGCCATGTCAATAATATCTGCTCTACAAGTGGAATGTATTTATCGCTTGCGGCATACGTGGTCTGGTCTTGGAAACAAGGATCGGGCAGCCTACAGACGCTTAGAAGAACTTTTTAGTCAAGATGATAACTGTCGTCGACAACGTGAACATATGAGTTCCATCAGCCTTCCTGGTATCCCTTATCTAGGTAATCTCTCATTTAATGTGTTTGTTTTCATGGTCTAAAGCTGTGGCTTTTTACATCTCACTTCCGGGACTATCACATATATTATCCTACTAAAACACCGACCATATGACGCTTTCTTTAGCTTTCGTATATTATTGTGGCATAATGAATAGTCTTATATTGTGTTTAGTTTAAACTTCACATTCGAAAAATTAGCTGAGCCGTCGCTTTTAATCTTACAAAAGGCTTTTCATAGACCTCTTCCTATATGTCTTAATGTTTATTGTTTTCGTAAATGGACCTTCGTCTCGTTATAATCTGAGTGTCATAAAATAATTTAAGTGCCTACATTCGTAGATTCATCAATTTGTATAGATTAGTTTTCCGTCTTAAATTAATGTGAAAAGTTCATCTATCGGAATGTGAGCATAAAATTGTTCACTTTCTTAGTAATTATATGCTATTGCGAAGTTATCTTGAGCTGAGTTGATGATAAATCGTCTTTATTATAAATAAACTTTGATTCATAGTTTGTGTTTCTAAAAGTTGCTGCAATTTTGACCATTCTATTAATTATGAATTGTGATGTACTTTACATACCTTCTTTATTTAAAGTGTATAAATGGGACTTCATTTTTATCCAACCTTATATCAACCCGACCGTGCCGCTACTTTGACGTGGCAGTCGAGCTTGCCTATTGTGATAACTCAATCGGGCTATGCTGGCTGGAGCAATCGTTCCTCTAGGTCCTACCATGCCAGACAGGTTGGTTGAAGAGCTCTGAAACCAAAAACAGCAAATATAAGGTCTGAGGACGAGGCCGTACTGCCGTCTGTACAGATATATGGATACAGTAAGGTGTTTTCCTTAGATAACAAGCATAACAGCGATACTGTCTTCCCACAGAGGAAATGGGGTTAAAAAAGGTCGATTCTAAAAATGCACATCTCACTCTACTCCATGGTTTTCCATCTCCGGCAGTAAGCTCTTAACAAGTACGGAGCTACAATAATAAAAACCTCTCTCAGAGATCCATGTGTAACCGGCCTCAAGGAGTTGTTTCTTGGACACTTCGGTCACGCCTGTAGGTCTGTATGACCAATCCTAACCCAGTACATCACGAAAAACCCTTCCACAGTGTTGGCAACTGGGAAGGGATACTCGCCGTCTTACCTCTAGCAACACACAAGATCACCGCCATTTTGATCAAACTGCTTATATTCACAATATTTATCCTGCTCCTACCTTCAAGCCTAAATCCCTATCTTCAGCTCCCTCCTGTGTCATCAGTACCAACGATTCCAGCCCACGAAATAACGTCCCAAGTATACTAAGACCACACTCCAAACTTTATATTGGTGCATTCAATGCACTAACCCTGTGTCGAATAGGGCAGCAGGCCTTCCTAGCTAGGACATCAGAATCCCGCTCCATTGATGTATGTTGTGTCTCCGAAACACGCATGCAGGATCCTAGAGTGGTCATTCACGTGATGATAAACGTTTATCTTGCAACTCAACAGCAACCACGTGTGGGCCACCTGGTGTAGGTATTGCGTTAAGTATAAGAGCAAAACAGAGTGGATTCCTGTCAACAGTCGTATATGTGCCGTCTGACTAAATGGTTCAGTAGGAACTCGAAAAAATGGGGACATGCTGGTGTTTTTTTCGTTGTTCCTGCCTAAGCTCCCACTGACTGCAGCTCGGACCAAGTAAAAGATGAATTTTACAGAAAACTTCCTGAACTACTTCATAGGGCCAAACACTCAGATTTGGTAATCTTAGCTGGTGATTTTAACGCCCAAATAAGTAGCTTGAATCAGTCTGAAAGACATTTGGGTGGATGCTTCAGTGTTCCAGCTCAGGGAACGGATAACAACGATAATTTGCTACAATTTTGCTCAGACAGTTGTTTGTTTCCAGCATGCACAAACTTTATGCATAAGGAGCGACATCGTGTAACATGGCGACCACCTGGCCCTACTCAACGGTGATCTTAAATAAACTATATCGCCATTAGTCACCGTTGAAGAGGCTCGATAGATTACCTATCTTTCTGGAGTGCATGTTTAGATTCTGATCATCCTCTAGAACGAGCACTCATTTGCTTGTATCCCACTGGGCGAAAACTACTACAGAAAAACCCATTAGAATTCAGCTCAGTAATGAAAGAGCCATGAGTAAATTCCAGGAACAACTGGAGAATCACGTAGGGAATTATAAAGATGCGACCTAACTAGATACTGCTGGGCAAGATGTTCAAACAGCTGTGGCATCTACAGTGACATCTATCAAGGACTTAATTCAGCATGTCATGAAAGGTTAGTAGAACTCGATGGCTTCTGTTGAATTGATGTACTCCTGAAAACTTATCTCGTCAGGCTCCGAACATGATGAGGAGCGAAGAGTAATCAGGTACACACTGACGAAAAGTCAGCGAAACGACTGTAAGCAGTGGTGAGTAATGAAAACAATAGAAATGGAGAAGGCAGAGGCGTTAGGTAACACTAGACAACTTTTCAAGTTAACAAAAGAAATGCGGGTTAAAAAATCAAGCGTTAGTGAGACAATCTGCAAAAGAGATTGAACTCTTATTAACTCTCATTGAAGGCGTTTAGAACGATAGGCTGAACACTTCAAGAAACGGTTCAGTTGGCCTTCAGCTACTCTAGAATTTCCACTATTTTAAGACAACCTGAATGGAAAGTAGACTTAGGTTCCCCTCCCCGATTCTTGTCAAATTTGAAAAAGCTATAGGGAATCTAGGGAGAGGTAAAGCAGCGGGTCCGGATGGACTATCCCCAGAAGTCTTTAAAGATAATAGTCCCACTATGATGATTAGGCTGACGATATTTTGATTAAAGTTTGGGAACTTGACATAATTCCATCTGACTGGTGTCGATCATTAATCGTCCCAGTATATAAGAAAGGGTCGTAATCGTCCTGCGATAACCATAGAGGAATTATTTTGACTAATATAGTATCTAATATACTAGCTTCTATAATTATTAGACGTTTGACTACACTCGTGATCTGGAAATATGTATCATTCATCAGGTTTTAGAGCATAGACATACTTTTCGTCGTCTGACAATGATGGTTTTCCTTTACTTGAAGGTAGCATTTAACTCTGTAGACCGAAAAGTTCTATGGTAATGTCTTTCATTCAAAGGCTCCCTCCAGAAGTACATAAATCTTGAGAAGGCTCTTTTTCCAAACACTATTAGTCATGTTAGAGCTTATGGTGAACTGTCATCCAAACTTGTGACCTCAAGGGGTGTCCATCAAGGCTGCCCCCTATTTCCATTTTTATCTAATTTCAAAGTCGATTTACTGCTGGAAATTACACTCATCGTCTGACTTTTCAGGAGTTCATCTCTTACCAGGAAATTTATTTATTGACTTAGAATATGCTGATGATATGGTCCTGTTTGGCGAAGACGCGAAGATGCAGAATCTTTTGAAAGCAACAGGCTCCAGTGCAAGCATGTTGGGAATGCGTTTCTCCTTCCCCATTCTAAATGCAAACTATTGCTCCAGGACTGGTCTTCGTCAACACCTGAGCTAAAGATAGGGAGTGAAGTAGTTGATCACGTCGACTACTTCACTTATCTTGGAAGTCTGATTAGCTCTAATGGGTTAGTCTCTGACGAAATTTCAGTACGAATTAAAAAATCTCGTTTTCTTTCGTCAACTTACGTCACCTATGGCGTAGACGAGATATCCGTCTCTTAACGAAAGGGAGAGTGTACTGCGCAACAGTTCGTCCTGTCTTACTGTATGGGTGTAAGACGTGGCCATTAAGGGTAGACGACATTCGAAGGTTATTTGTTTCTGACCATCGATGTCTTCGGAACACTACTCACGTTCGTTGGGATGACTGAGTAAGTAATGAAGGGGTTAGACGACAGTTATTAGGCAAATGTGGTAGATCAGTCGATGAGGTTGTGAATCTTCATCGCCTAAGTTGTTTGAAACATGTGTTACGTGTGCCCGACTATCGTCTACCTCGACGTGCGATGTTGACTGATATGGTAGGATGTTCGAAGAGAGTTAGAGGCGGCCAAACCAGAAGATGGCATCAATCTATGAAGTTACTGACTGATGGCTTGAGTCGTGTCGGTAGCGGCAGACTACCTGATTTGGGTCTGCGTGAATACCATAACCAGTGGCTGGGAACGCCGGGTGACATAGTTCATAATCGGTCACAGTGGCACAGATGTATCCACTGATTGTCCTCCCTTGAATCGTGAGCTTAAAATTATTTCATAACTTTCTTTCCATGCTCCATCTCTTACTCCCTGAAACATATTGTATGTGCTCGGTTTCCTTTGTTTTTATTATTATTGTTTATCGTTGAAGTAACTTCTACTTCTACTACTATGTGATGTTAACCTTGGTTTGCTTTAGAGATATGGCAACTTGGACCGATGCACACACGTACCAGTTTCAACGTTTGTCATAAATACATACATGCATCTCAAAGATGTATCTGTCGAATTTAGTGTCTTTTTGTTTGTCCAGTTGTTGATATATCCAATGTCAATCCGACACCCGTTTATTATGTGTCTCGTAGAATTCTGTCACCCTTATCTTTTTCTTGACTAAATAAAATTTCACAAATGATCGCATGAACTCTGTGCATCGTTTATTTTCACTTATTTTCCTTCACATTCATTTCATTTATTGCCTCCATGAATTGTTTTATGAGAATCGTTTATTCTTACTTTCCTTTAATGTTATTAGTTAGTAACTCCTATTTTTACTATATTAATGTTGGTTTGCTTTAGAGTTATGGCAACGTGAATCGATGCGTTCATGTGCTAGGTTCTATGTTAACCATACATCATACAGGCATATAGCAAGATGTTGTGCACATTCCTTTACTGTCTTGACAATTGTTTTCGGTTATCTGTTATCGTTTTTCGTCATAACTGAATGGAGCTAGAGTTATGTTTATTTTTTACTGGATATCATCTATTACAGTATCCTTTATTTTCTTGTTTGTTGATCGTAATTTTTAGGCTTATATTTATCTGATTTAACATACACAAATGTGGCTCAGCCACGTATAAATGGTAAGCCAACTGCAATATGGTTCACGAAAATCAATTCAATTATTGATACAATATCGTATTTTCAACAATCTGAATACTGTGAGTTGGGTGTTCTTTCTTATCCTAATATTAACTTTTTTAGTTATAAACTGTATTTTTGTTTACTGACTCTGCGTAGTGTAAGAATTGCTATTAACTTAGGGTCACTTATTACTCGTTCCTAATATTCATTCATTCATCCACAACGTAGAACCGGGCACACACGCCCATAGATTCAAGCTGCCATATCACATTGGCACTATCAGATTATAGAGGTAACACAATAAGAGAATACAAGAGGGGATAGTAAAGTAAAGGTGTACAGAAAAGAATAATAAAATTTAAGATCCAGATGAAGGTATAAAGTGAATACACTTGCACCACTGGGACCAATTCTGCGCCATATCGCTTAATGTCTCAAGCTATTTGTTGCGATCATCACGCGGACCCCAACCAGGTAATCTGCATCTACTAACATGGCTTGGACCAACAGTCAAAGACTTTATGGACTGATGCTATGTTTCGGTTTGGCCGCCCCTACTCTTCTTCCATCCTACTTCAACCATTGCCAACATCGCGCGACTGATTTACCATATTTCCCAAATACCTTTCGTCTAACCTCCATATTACTTATTTGATCGCCGTATGATATACGAACGATGCTACGAAGATTTTTATGGTGAAATACTTGAAGTCGACGCATATCTTGGGTTTTCATGGCCCACATTTCACAGTCATACGTTAAACGGCGCGAACTGCTACGCAGTACACCCGGTCTTTCGTTGAGACGGATATTTCGCCTGTGCCACTAGTGGCGTGAATTGGCGAATACCAATCGGGCATTCTGAATCCGTGCTGAGATTCAACAGCACATGAGTTTTGCTCACACGTTCCGAAGTATCAGTAATGGTAGGATTACTATTTTTATTGGAACAGTGCTTTATTATTGCAGGGTTAGACTTTTAACCACTACATTTCTGGTTGAAACTCTCTACCATTATGATTTGGTTAACTTAATTACATTATTTGCTTTTTACAGTGTGCCTAGGAGCTAAGTACACTTGGTAACCGAGTAAGCGATTTCAATATTAGGCATAAAGTATTAGGAACGATGACAATCAGTTTATCTGGTTGTGAATCTTTATCTACTGAAATGAATTAGACATATATTCCGTTTTCCCAAAGTCCCCCTGCAAACCTCGGTCCACTATGTTGGCTATTGTAGTAATAGGTTGTGAGAAAACTAATGTCAGTCAAAAAGCGTGGCATAAGTTAACGAATCTACGTTCGTAAATGCAGAATATCTTATTGGAGTTCACACAATAATCACGATCGGTGGTTTCGAACATTAGGTGTCGTGCTTGAGAGCTGGTGGCAGTCTTGCGGGTGTACATTCAGTCTTTATCTTCCAGATTTTAAGTTCCCTTACTTTTTTCTACACACTTTCTAATTATTATTTCAAAACCGTATCTCTCGGGCTTGGCTAGCTGGAACAATAGTTTCTACCGTGTCATACAAGTCGGTAGAATACCAGTAAGACTAAATGCAGCAAGCGTGTAGTTCATGCGAGAAGTCGTACTACTAACTGTATAGAGGTGGGATGACAGTAAAGTGTTTCCTCCCCGGGCAAATAGCTATGCTACTCGCCTTCAAAGTGATTCCGGTTCCCGGAAGCAAGGCTTTTCGAAGTATGGAGCAAACTCACCATAACCACTTTCAAAGGATTCGCGTGTGACTGGCCTCCGACTGTTGTCCGTTGGGCACTACTTTCACACTCGACTTGATAAGACCTACTCTAATTCATTTGCTCCTTCAGGTGACTCGGGAAGGACCACACCACGGTGTGGGAAACTGGGAGTCGATAACTCCCTTCACACCTCTTACAACACTCAAGATTAACTTGTTCACGATCAAACCCGTTCTCCTTCTTATTTTCGATTTCCACCCTCAACTTTCACACCACTACTCCTATTTGTGACAATAATATTAATTATTCGAGTTCTCGAAACGCCATCGCAGATCTAAATACGTGCTCTAAATTTCGTTTTGGAGCTTTTAGTGTTCGAATAACCAACTTCGTTAACTAAAATCCTTGAGATTGGTGCAGGCTGTTTCCAAAGCACATACAGGATCCTAGTGTGGTCATTTATTTGACTTTGCCTAGTCAGTACTGAGATAGCATGATTTACTCTTCGTTTATTTTGTGGTGCCCGACAGAAAGTTCTCGTGCTCTTACTGGTGTGGGCATATCTTTAAGTTTGCGAGCAGAACAGACACTTCTTAAGTGGATTCCTGTTCCTTGACGTTTAAGTGATGTATGTCTTGAAGGTATAGTACGAACTCGGGAAAACAGGAAACACTCTGATGCCTTTTTATGGTTCCTACCTATATCCCCCGATACTGATTGCAGCACAGATGGATTAAAAGACGAGTTCTACATGAAGTTCTCTAGCCTCTTTCATAAAGCTAATCACTTAAATATAGTAATCATAGCAGGGGATTTTAATGCCCGAATCGGTAGGCTAAATTAAGCTGAAAGTTACTTGAGTGGGTCACTCGATATTCCAGCCTAACAAATGGATTACGGAGACCGTCCAATGGAATTATTTTCAGATTGCCGCTTATTCTTAACAAGCACAAGAGTTCGAGCATAAGGAGAGACATTGTGTAACATAATGACCTCGAACATCAACCCAACTATGGATACACATACCATATCGGCATTAACCATCGTTGGTGGGGTTCCATAGAGGACTGCCGCTTATTTTGGAGCACATACTTGAACTCTAACCCTGTCATAGTGAGAACACATGCTTTTTACCGGACGCGAAACGGTCACAACTGGAAAACCGCTCGGTTGCCAGTTCGTGAACGAAAAAGCAACGAACTCCTCCAGAGAGTTGTTAGCTAGACACTTAGACGATCATGTTCAAAGTTTCATCTTGGAAAAAGTGATTATAAGTGCAGTGACGCTATCTGCTCCCAACTTAAATGCAAAAGTTAAAAAAGATCAATGAATTTCTGAATCTTCTTTTGCATTGATGGAGGCTAGAAAACATATTATCGTGGGTTTGGTGAATGACAAAGAACCATGATTACTCAAGTGTAGGCTGCTAAAAGTCTAAGCAAGAGTTGTGAGCAGTGGTGTGTGTCAATTGCGAAATCAATGGAGACGGCTGCAGCGATAAATAATGCTAGACAACCGTTCCAACTCATCAAGGAATCCGGTATTAGAAAGTTGGTTGTCAGTGAAGCTATCTCGGTAATGGAATAAGTCCATAATCCACTTTCATTTTAGAAGACTAGACGGATGGGCTGAACACTTTCATAAACAGTTCAATCGGCCTCCAGTTACCCTCCAACTAACCCTAAACTACCTGAATGGGAAGTTGACACTCATCCCCCCAATTCTTAGTAAGGTTTAAAAGGCTATAAGTGATTTGAAACGTGGAAAAGCAGCAGATTCCGACTCCATATGTCTTTAAGGACGGCGATCCAGTTTTCGTGAGCATGTCGATTTATATACATTGGCTAAAGTTTGGGACCTTGACGTAATCCCATCCAACTTTTCCAAATTGCTGATCGTCCCGTCGTACAAAACAAGGCAGAAATCCTCCTGTGATAACCACAAGCATCAGTTTGACTAATATAGGGTCTAATAAACTAGCCTCTGTAATCATCCGATGTTTGTCCGAATCCAGAGAAGAGCGAACTCGTAAAAACCAGACTGGTTTCAGACATAAGCGAGAGTGTATTGATCAAATATTTACTCTTCACCAGATCCTAAAGCATAAAAATAACTACCATCGTTCGGCGTTAGTTGTGTTCCGCATTTGACTTCTTAGATGGAGAGGCACTGTGGTAGTGTTTATCATTGGAAGGTGTATCTGAAGGTGCATTAACCGCATAAAGACCCTATACTCCGATTCGATTGGTTGATTTATTTTATGGCGAATTGTCACTTGGATTCTCAACCTCAAGTGGTGTTCGTAAGTATTATTCATTATTCCCCCTTTTATTTTACTTCGCCATAGATGTCCTCCTAGAAGTCACATTTCGACTAACTTCTCAGGAATCGTTGTTTCCAGGATGCCCACTTGTTGGTTTAGAATACGCACACGATATAGTCCTACTCGGTGGAGACACTGACAATATACAGAATCCTCTGACACACCTTGAGTAAAATCGTATGCATATTTAGGTTGTTTTTCTCCTTGCTAATGCAATATATTACTCCAGGACTGGCCTTCTTCATTGCCTAGATTAGTCATAGAGAGTGGAGAAGTTGAGTACGTTAGCAACTTCACTTATCTCGAAAGTCTCATCACCCGTGGTTGGTCGGTGTCTGACGAAATCTCAGTTCGAATCCAGAGAGGTCGTTTGGCTTTTGCTAACCTACGTCACTTGTGGTGTAAGTACTTAGCTTATATCCCTATTGCTTGTATGAACTCCACTATTACTAGTCTACTGTCCTAATTAAATGCAACGGCGTTCAAACGAACATTATATTACTGGAAACCAACTACTGAGGTCACTAAGCCACTGCACCTAAGCATTTTCATAGATTCTTGGACGATAAACTTTTTTTGTTGTCATCTTTCTTTTTACAAATGACTTTGATGTGAGCTATTTTTGTGATACAATGCATTCACTATTATATTTATTAAGCGTTCACTGTTGACGAAACTCTCAATGCATACTTATGTGCTCAACGCTACATTGAAGAGTTGCAGAAATTTCTGGAAGAGGATAATTATAAAACGTCACTTATTTTAGAACCTCCTCCTACTCTACCCACACCATCTCTATCATATTTTCCGCAAAAAATACATAACACGACGTCTTCAGCTAATACTAATGCTAGCAATTTGGATGGTGGTGTTAATACTTATAAAAACCAAAATAACTTCCCAGCAGTTGAAAATAGTGCCAGCGATACTGGATTAACATTTGATTCTTGGAATAGTAATGGACTCGGATTTCGATCACCATCAAAACCTTCCAATTTTGGTCATACTACGAAGAGTTGTCATCATTATCAAAATCACAGTCGACATGGATCGAATGTTTCTTCATGCAAAGGTGCAACAGTGAATTCTAGTTTTGAAGCAGATCTACCACCTACATTGAAATACGTTACACAGTCTAGCGATCATGTCAACAATTCTACACAAGTCTCGAACTTAAGTTCGAATAAATTGTTAGAATGTAAAAATGACCAACTCAAATCCATGCGTAAAGTATCTTGGGAACAAACCGATGAAATATCTCATTCACAACACCTACTGAAAGAATTCACTACGTTGCCTAGACTAAATACGAAGAATTGTTCAGATGTAAGTTCTTTCATAGGCCAGATTATGTACTATTATCTCTGTTCTTTTTACAGTAAATATCCATATTAATTTTTTACTTTAGTGTAAATGCTGACTTATTTTGTAATGTTGTTTTGTATGTAATAGTAACTGCTTTAAGTTAGACTTCATTCTGTCTCTAAATCATAAATGTTTCTTTGAGTTTTAGCTGCTTTCCATCGGGTGGAGAGGTGGCTTATTGTTTAAACTCCTGGCTTGCAGTTGATTGATCACATGTTCAAACCATACTTCACCTATTTCTGTTTAGGTAGTCGGGTAGTATCGCTAGACTTCACACGATTAAAGTGCAGCCCAAATCTGATTACACGATTGTGCACTTTGTATGTGAGTAAATCAATCAGTATCCGTAGTATAAGTTTATTTGCTAACTGAATACGTTTTCGTCAATATATAACATATTGAAATTATCACAATGTTACCTGCACTTCTTGCATAATAGAATTCTTATTTTGTTAAGTTTATTTTATTTATAATCACTAGTATATTTAGTCAGGCAATGAATATGTTGCTAAGTTGATAAAACAATTCGATGAATCTAGGCTTCTTATCCCCTACTCCTCCTACTTTTATTTGGAAAACAAAATAGTGTGACACAAATCTGAATACTTGAACTCACACTTTGTTATACTGAGTTACATAAAATTAATATAAATTCAGGTAAAGAGTCTGTATTAAACCAAATATTTCAATGAAATACTAACTAAGTAGTTTTAATCAATTGGATTGTGACAGGTTCCACGTTGTATTCTATTAAATTTTAATATAATAAACTCAGCCATCCAGTTACTCCACCCACATCTGTGCTACCGGGCAATACGATTGACAGTCACTTTAAGTGTGGTTCAAAGCCATATACATCAATCTGTATTTATTAAATGTTTTACTAGTAGTATTATGTATGTATACTTTAATCAATTACGAAAATCCACTCTCAGGGTATTTATAACGAAACGACGTGTAGCTTCGATATATGTTCATTTCTAAACCAATGACTGTTGTTAATTGAAATAGTAACTATTCAAAGTAGCGTAATTACCTTTGCTCGTACGTTGTTAAACTTTGCGTTACATTTTTTCGGGTCAAAATATTAACGAAACATTGAAAACGTTGACTCAGATTGTGATTACTATTTCAGTCAGTCAGTAAAAACATAAAACTTGGTACGTGCGCACATCAGTCCAAGTTGCCATGCTTCAGTTAGCAGATAGAGATTAAATCGTCGGACCGAATTCCAGCTTAGTAAAGGTAGTAACAGCGTCAGTATTAATGGAAAGGATTAGAGATCGAAGATAAGATTTAAGAAAATATAATCCAGTAAAAAGGAAATTATGATGAATTCAGAGACTTAGAATTTATAGGAAGTCAAGGAATGGATGAACTTGGGCCACCCCCAACGATTTTCAGCCATGTCACCCAAGGTCTCAAACCATTTGTTACGAACATCACGTGGACCCTAACCAAGTAGTCTGCATCTTTTAACATGGTTCAGCCCAATTGACAATGACTTCATGGACTGGTACCATGTTTTGGTTTGGTCGCCTCTAGCCTTTTTCCAGCCTACACCTACACCAGACAAAATTGCTCGTCGAGGTAGGCGGTTGTTGGGCATATGTAACTATGTTGTAGATTGTCTAGAAAATAGTTACATAAAAAGTCACTTGTTTTGGATTATGCGCTTTTATTGATTAATAAATTGGTGAATAAATTACTATTTGATTGATGATGCTAAACGATACAATTTAGTCAACCAACGACTAATTATTTGTGTAGTACCTTTTGCTTAGCACGAGTGTTGCGTAATTTATTGTTACAAGTTGCCCAACCAGTGATTGTAACATGATCATGAACAGACGAATGGATAAACTTCAGGCCATTTCATTCTGTTAGAAACTAGCTTGCAGAAAAAGTTTCTTAAGAATAACATGTAATACGTTTTAACTTCACATAATAAACTTCTATAAACAATGTGCATTTCATAATTATCGGTCAAAATTTTCCTCTTTTATTAGGTGAAGCAACATAGTTTTCTGTGTACATCAGAGCCTCAATCAAGTACTCATGGAATAGAGTTTCTTTTCCCTTCGCATAAAACTTCACAGTTGCCTCCAATCCCCCCTAGACCACTAGTTGATTCTGAACAAATAAAACATCCTACTCCTAGTCAATTAGAAGTAAAATCTGACGAATTAAATCAAAGCCAATCACAAGTAACATCGGATCAGTGTACCAGTCTCAAATTATCTTCTACAAATTGCTGTAAATCTTTTTCTATCAGTGAGTCAGCTATACCTGCCAATGATGCTCCACAACCGGCTATACCTAATTCAGAATCAGTGTAAGTTTTCCTGTAATTACTAAATTTTCCAGCTGTTATAAGTAGGAAAACATTTTCATTTATTTTAGGATAAAATGCAGTACCAACGGGCTCCAAGAGAGTATGCGTCATATAATTAGAAAGATTGTACATACATACATACAATTAGAAAGATAGCATTGTGAATAAACTAGAGACAGATGGCAGTCAATTAAAAAAGTAAAATTTTACGAGGCTGAGAAATTAACATAGTAGCAGTAGGAAATTCAGCCAAAAGGAATTTTATTAGGTTATTAATTTCTCTCATTTTATAAAGAATATAGAAGAAAACTACATCATGATTGCCACTGTGTTGTAATATCTCTAGAACCTCAACTGAGGATATTTCATAGACCAACAGAGGTCAGCCATATTATAAACTGATCACTCTTTTACAACAGTTCCGGGGTCAGCAAATAATCCAAGTTATGGAAGCCGATGCTTCAGGTTGATGATATCAAGTTAATTGTCGTGATTGCATCTGAACACATTACCAAAACCTAAGATTACTAATACAGTGTTGCCACCAGATGTCTCCTTGCGACAACTATGGTCTGATACAGAGAGTAGAACATCTTCGGCTTGATGGGCTAAGTCTGACAAACATAGAGCAGAACCGGATTGTCGCAATCCCTAGTCTTTACGATCAGACACCATGACGGCAGTGCGAATGAGGTAGATTGGCATAACACCCACTGGTTTCGAGTTGATCTCATCTATCATGTTGCTATAAGGAATGCGCACAAGTACCTAAATGCACAAACTTTTCGACTATCTTTGACAGTTCACTATGATGAGTGATGGCAAGCATAGACTCCTGCCAATTTTACAGGATTTTCAAAATACGTGCCATACAGATATTAAATGTCAACTAATTATGTTCAATTAGAATGGCTTTTGTATCATAACGGTCTAAGACAATATCATTTGCATACTCAAGGTTAAAAAATATTTCTCCAGGTAACAGATTCATATCACTACAACGCATTTTGAGGCTGTTTCCAAAATGTCATCTGTGATAAATTTAAAGAGGAGTAATTGGATTAGACATCTCTTCCTTACTTTATTCCCGAACAAAAACAATGAACTTCGATGTTTCTCTGCAAAACCTTTAGAATCACAACAAAATTCTTAGACACACCTTTCTCTAATAGAATAATTTTTGGAGCCTGATTCCATCCAACCAATTGAAGGCGGGTCTGATGTCAAGAACCACAACGACTCTCAGTCTATTATGCTTGTAACATTGCTCCAACACGATTGGGAGTAAAACGTTGATAAACACATTTACATCCCAATCAAAACCTATTTCTCGTACACCAGTCCTTCAGGGGTTGTGCATAATGTGAAGCATTGGGTAAAGATGGTAAGTCAGTTGATGAGGCTGTAAGTCTCCATCGACTGAAGTGGTTAGGACATTTATTATGTTTGCCCAACCATCGCCTGCTCTGACGTGTAATGCTAACTGGTATTGAAGTGAGCAGGAATTAGGCTACGAGCGATCAAACCATATATTGAAACACTGAGTGACATGGCCCAGAATCGGTCACAATGGCGCAGATGTATTCACTCATTGTCCTTCCTTACATCATGAGCTTTAAATTATTCCATTGCTCTCTTTCAACGCCTCCTGAACCATATTCTATATGTTCACATTCCTTATTACTATTATTATTTTATTTTATTGAAGTGATTTCTACTACTAGTGGTGGTGGTGTTAATCTTGCGGTGCCATGGTGGTATGGCAACTTGAACCGAATCACACATGTGCCAGGTTCTATGTTGATTGTACATACATACATACAAACCAAATAGGACACTACATCATTAAGTCAGTGATAACTTGTTTGAACCTTATTGGCAGATGCAGATTACTTGTTTGGGGTTCTCGTGACTGTCGCAATCACGGATTGGAGACTGTGTGACATGGCTCAGAATCAGTCACACTTGCCCCAGTGTATTCACTTTTAATCTTCTACTAGATCTTAAGTTCTGTTATTCTTTAATGCACAACTTTGTTTCATTCTTTCTCGTTGAACTATATTGTGGCATCAGTTTCATTAGTGTGATTTGTCCTGTTTATACGATATGGCAACTTGGACATATGCGCATATGTCCCAGGTTCTACGTTGCATATGACTGAACTAAAAAAAACAGCATCCTCAAAAAAACTCTCCTTAACATATGAGACTTTGTATGCTGCTGAATAACATATCATATAGTAAGCAATGTTTTCGTTTATACGGTTTTTGCTGAACTGAGGTTAGACACTCCGTGCTAGGAGATGGTAAGTCATTGGATGAAGTTGTAAATTGTTATCAGAACACGTAACGCATTCCAACTATCTCCTTGTTAGATTTGTAATCATTAAGATTTTATTGAAAATTGTGGAAGATAGTTTGTGAAGCCATTAACTGTTGTCCTAACTCTTGTTAATATGTGCAAAAAGCCTATTAAGGGTTTGCGAGATCAGCGCTATTCTAATTGAATGACTTAATGTTAAACTCTATATAATAACGCAACAATCTCTAACATGATGCTAAATGAATTCCAACTGAGTTGAGGAAACAGTAAATAAAGCTTAAAGAAGAATGTAGAGATGAGAAATACAAACAAATAATTGACATTGGCAAAATTTTTGAATCCATCGACGCTAGATTCATATCGACTTTGAAATAGCTCATCAGTTATTGTAGGAATTATATAGCGTACTGCTATCAGATATTGCCTTGATTATACGAGTATCTTTTCCTGTTATATTTTTATTTGTGATATTAATATAGTGCATTTGAAAAATTGAATATTTTTATGCTCTTTCTCCCAAATTCAAATAAATACTTTCCAAGTAGTCGAATATTTATTTAGTCGATCACGAATAACTTAGGACTTGGCATATATGTCTATCAGTTCATGTTGTCACATTCTATTTGCACAACAAGATTGAATGCGAAAGTAGTATTAACGTCATCGAAAGTAAAAAAAAAAGACGATATAATAAGTATAATTCAAGGGGAAAAATTCATTTGTGAATGGAAGGTTATAAACTAATTTTGATACTCAGTATCTACAGAAGGACTAAGTGTGAATGCATTTGCTGCTCTGTGGTTGGTTTTGAGTCTTGTTTTCGAATGTTTCAAACCACCGACTCTTACTATCTTGTGACCCCATCCAGGTAGTCTCCATGTACCAATATGGCTTAGGCCAGCATTCGATGATTACATGAATTGACGCCACTTGTTTGTTTGATCCCTTTAATCTTATTTCAGTCATCATCGGATGTTGACGTTAGTAGTAATTGAGCATGCGCAATACATGTTCTGCCCACCGTAGTTTACCATGTAAGGATGGTATTAGGATAAAATTATATTTATGAAAATTCCAACGATTTCAATTTCCAAGAATATTAATTCCAATGTTTCCTTTGACAGTGTCTTCTGATCTTCTACGAATTAATCAATAATAAAAGTTGATGAATATTAATGGGATTCTTAAAACTACTGTTCTCAGGGTTTGTAAAATCTTATAATATGTCAACTATATTAAGTAACTGCAAACAGTAATCTAGCCTAGATGAAAGTGAACTCACATATATCCTACTATCGCCGATTCTCAGCCATGACATCTAGTTTGCCAAACCATTGATTTCAACTACCGTAAGGACACCAATATGGTAGTCTTCGTTTATCAACGTGATTATCACTCAGCGACTTCATGAATTCATTTGGATTTCTGGTTTAACTGCCTTTACGCTCTAACGTATTCGTACACGAGTCAATATCATGTGTTAAGGTTGGCCGTGAATTTTCGAGTTTGTGTAATGCATGTCGTTTCCATTACAGTTGATGGAGATTTGCAACTGATTTTTATATTACTTAGTACCTTGTTCTTAACCTCTGCATTACTTACTAAGTCGTTCTAGGATACCGTTGTGGCGCTTTCAATAAACACATCAAAAGCATGTTGCCTACACATGTCTCGTATTTTCATATCCGATTTTTCATAAAGGACTGATACACCCATACTCATCCTTTCCTTGTCACATAAGCACCTCGGTTATGCAGGTTGGCAAAGGTCCCTCGAACCCCCTGAATGTGTCAAGATCTTACTATACACCGACTTGCCAGACTTTCAAAGAAGTAGTCAATCTAGGCTAAAATTCAGACCAGTTCTTAAGTAGCATTTTGAATTTAGAGGGAGAGAAACTCATCCTTAACGTGCTTTTATTGTTACTCGAGAGAACTGGGGAACTACATTTTAAGTCGAATATCGAGCTTTCATGTTGTAGATCAATCCGCAGGAAGTAAGGTGTAACTTCTAAAATGACGAATAAAGCGAAATTAAATAAAATTAGATATGGAGCAGTTCTAACGAACACCATTTGAAGTTGACAATTCTGATGATAAATCGTCATAAGCACTACCTCAACTAATAGTGCTTCAGTAGAGCCTTCATAAGTCCATAAGCTTTTTATAAATATCTTTGAAAATACACTCGTTTAAATACGGAGTTATTTAGTTAAAAGACATTGAAAGTGGAAAATTCCACTACAATAATAGAGTATTTAAAAAACTCAAGTTTCTTTCTTATTAGTGTTCATTTATCAACATTAATTTCCAACTATTCGTATTATATGCTTGTGTAGGTTGCTGCTAAATCTTATTACTTATTATTTCTCAGTATTATCTAAACCAAAATAACTTGCTTCGAAATACCCGTTTTAAGTTTTCTTATTCTGCTGAGACTGTTATGTTATTCTTTAACATTTATTGTACATTCTTACCAACATTATATACTTTTTCTAAAATTTTAGCTCTAATCTGATTCCCGAATCCAGTTTATGTTCTATGTGTGATGTATTAGATTCATCTGCTGTCGCTGTAGCTGTATGCGCTACAGCTTTAATTAAGGATGACGCTTCATGCATTACACCACTACTACCACCAGCATCATCATTATCTTCGTCTGTGTTGATTAGTACCAGCGGACTGGTGATCAATCCATGTGATGCACAATTTAATATTATGCCGCCAGGTTAGAATAAATAGAATCATATTATTATTTTTCCATCCTTTGTACTAATCGTTTCCTTTTTCTTGATAGTTACGTTTTGTGAACCAGGTTTGTGTAGTGAAGTTCTCACTGTCTTTCTACATATAATCATGAGCAGTATCATAAATTCTAGATAAGTGATGTCGCCGCGAGAGACAATGAATTCTTCGTCATTAAGCTGTCCAATTTTAACAAATTCTTCCTCTACAGTCAGTCAGTTGTAATGTTAAACCTGGTACATACGTACATCAGTTCAAGTTGCCATGTTCCAATTAACATACACGAAATCATCCGGCCAAACTTCAGAGTATTGGTGACTGTATTAGCATTCACAGTAATGATAGGGATTAGGGATCGAATATAAAATTCGAGAAAATACTAATCAGTTAAAAAAGGTTGGGAAAAATTATGATGAATGCAGAATCTCCGAATTTAAGGTGATCAAAGAATGGATGCACTTGCGCTATTGCAAACGATTTTTATCCATGTTCTTCAAGGTTTAACTACTAGTTACAATTATCGCGCGGACCACAACCAAGTAACATGTATCTATCAACATGGTTCTGCGGTTAGTAATTCTGCCCCATAATCTCAACCTTTTTTATATTCATTTCTGTTTGATGATTTTTTGAGGTTTTCGTTAAATAATAACTATCACGATTGTACAATCTTAGTTTTGCTCATATTATTCTGATCATCTTGTATTATAACTAAATTTGGTTGACTCAATATCGCAGTGCATTTTATTTTAGTAGTAAATGTATTAAAGACAAACTAAATTACTGCAACCTGATCGATTATACCTGATTCTGTTGAAGTTTCACTTTCTGAGCTGTGGATAGTTTAATCATAAAAATCTTATAATCATTGTGGACTAATGGCATCGTAGACATACACTCATAGAAATAAGCGATAAGGATTTCTCCACACATGACTGCAGTTTCTTGTAACTGATCCGAATACCAAGCTTCTAAACATTTGATCTTCTTTGTGTTTCATCTGTCCAAAATCTCAACGTTTTCCTATTCAAAATGTATGTCTGTAACTGTTAATATAAGTAAATATAAAAAGCTATCATGAAATTCGACATCTGATTGGTGTTTATGTTGACAAATGTCGATAGGATAGCAACTTTATCTGATGTATTATTTTTAAAATAAGAGTTATTTATTTTGTAAACGTTCCAATTGTCTCCTTTTGTTATTGCCGTTTTTTTGGGGAAATGCTCGTTAAATATTCGTTTGCCACTGGGACCATATACATAAATGTTATCCGTACACGTGATTTACTAATTTCGATCAGTAACTCAACTATGTAGCGCGTCGATTAAATGCTGGAAAGCTTAAACTCTCGGATTTTTTTATAAAAGCTGATATAAGAATACAAAATATTCATTTCAAGAAATACTCATCAGGTTCCTCAGTTATAAATCTGGTTAATAAACTTCAAATGTAATTCGCTCCAAGTGTCTTCCTATTATGTGGAGCTTAGAAATTATACGCTAGCACAGAGTCTAAAACCAGCCTAGTTCTCTCACATTTGCAGATCACGAGTGTAGTCAAACGTCTAATAATTATAGAAGCTAGTATATTAGATACTATATTAGTCAAAATAATTCCTCTATGGTTATCGCAGGACGATTACGACCCTTTCTTATATACTGGGACGATTAATGATCGACACCAGTCAGATGGAATTATGTCAAGTTCCCAAACTTTAATCAAAATATCGTCAGCCTAATCATCATAGTGGGACTATTATCTTTAAAGACTTCTGGGGATAGTCCATCCGGACCCGCTGCTTTACCTCTCCCTAGATTCCCTATAGCTTTTTCAAATTTGACAAGAATCGGGGAGGGGAACCTAAGTCTACTTTCCATTCAGGTTGTCTTAAAATAGTGGAAATTCTAGAGTAGCTGAAGGCCAACTGAACCGTTTCTTGAAGTGTTCAGCCTATCGTTCTAAACGCCTTCACTGAGAGTTAATTAGCGTTCAATCTCTTTTGCAGATTGTCTCACTAACGCTTGATTTTTTAACCCGCATTTCTTTTGTTAACTTGAAAAGTTGTCTAGTGTTACCTAACGCCTCTGCCTTCTCCATTTCTATTGTTTTCATTACTCACCACTGCTTACAGTCGTTTCGCTGACTTTTCGTCAGTGTGTACCTGATTACTCTTCGCTCCTCATCATGTTCGGAGCCTGACGAGATAAGTTTTCAGGAGTACATCAATTCAACAGAAGCCATCGAGTTCTACTAACCTTTCATGACATGCTGAATTAAGTCCTTGATAGATGTCACTGTAGATGCCACAGCTGTTTGAACATCTTGCCAAGTAGTATCTAGTTGAGTTGAGTTCCTGGAATTTACTCATGGCTCTTTCATTACTGAGCTGAATTCTAATGGGTTTTTCTGTAATAGTTTTCGCCCAGTAAGATACAAGCAAATGAGTGCTCGTTCTAGAGGATGATCAGAATCTATACATGTACTCCAGAAAGATAGGTAATCTATCGAGCCTCTTCAACGGTGACTAATGGCGATATAGTTTATTTAAGATCACCGTTGAGTAGGGCCAGGTGGTCGCCATGTTACACGATGTCGCTCCTTATGCTTAAAGTTCGTGCCAGTTATCTTTATACCAATTACACGGGGATTCTTTTCACAATGTCTAATGTGAATACGGAACTTATAGATGTTCCATGCTTACAGACAGCAAGAATATTCTATAAATCGTGCTTGCATCCTCGTAATCCAACCGCTATGTGTTTGTTGCTATCATTTAATAAGCAAGCACTTTGGTGAATGGGAACTGGTACCATCAATTCCATAGAAGATTAATATTACAAATAGTGGATAGAAAAACATCGAAAATATGGATCTCACAGATTTCCATCTACCAATGATAATTTGGATATACATTTTTTTGTCTCATCAGATTATTTGTAAGATACGAATGTTAATGTTGAAATAGTCATCATTATCATGTAACTTGTGAAACGTAAACGACAATTGAAATGAACAACAAGCTTATTAATCCAATATATATGTATAGGTGTCTCTGTATATCTCCTAGGTCACCCATATACAGAGACACCTATACATATATATTGGATTAATAAGCTTGTTGTTCATTTCAATTGTCGTTTACGTTTCACAAGTTACATGATAATGATGACTATTTCAACATTAACATTCGTATCTTACAAATAATCTGATGAGACAAAAAAAATGTATATCCAAATTATCCTTTATATTTAAATGATGTTATACCCGCCTCAGAACTGGCTATTTTTGTCACTGATAATTTTGAACTAATAAATGTAGAACCTGATGAGCATTTATCGAAAAGAATATTCTTCGTTCAAACGTCTTTGTTTTACCAATGATAAGCCAATTAAGGCATTCACTTTTATTTTCACTAAATATTGACCCGTTGACACGGTCAATTGACGTAAATGTGCTTATTTCATAATTCACTGATGGAAGTTGTTTAATTTAATGGCTATTAGTCTTGTTAGAGCTTATGGTGAACTGTCATCCAAACTTGTGACCTCAAGGGGTATCCATCAAGGCTGCCCCCTATTTCCATTTTTATCTAATTTCAAAGTCGATTTACTGCTGGAAATTACACTCATCGTCTGACTTTTCAGGAGTTCATCTCTTACCAGGAAATTTATTTATTGACTTAGAATATGCTGATGATATGGTCCTGTTTGGCGAAGACGCGAAGATGCAGAATCTTTTGAAAGCAACAGGCTCCAGTGCAAGCATGTTGGGAATGCGTTTCTCCTTCCCCATTCTAAATGCAAACTATTGCTCCAGGACTGGTCTTCGTCAACACCTGAGCTAAAGATAGGGAGTGAAGTAGTTGATCACGTCGACTACTTCACTTATCTTGGAAGTCTGATTAGCTCTAATGGGTTAGTCTCTGACGAAATATCAGTACGAATTAAAAAATCTCGTTTTCTTTCGTCAACTTACGTCACCTATGGCGTAGACGAGATATCCGTCTCTTAACGAAAGGGAGAGTGTACTGCGCAACAGTTCGTCCTGTCTTACTGTATGGGTGTAAGACGTGGCCATTAAGGGTAGACGACATTCGAAGGTTATTTGTTTCTGACCATCGATGTCTTCGGAACACTACTCACGTTCGTTGGGATGACTGAGTAAGTAATGAAGGGGTTAGACGACAGTTATTAGGCAAATGTGGTAGATCAGTCGATGAGGTTGTGAATCTTCATCGCCTAAGTTGTTTGAAACATGTGTTACGTGTGCCCGACTATCGTCTACCTCGACGTGCGATGTTGACTGATATGGTAGGATGTTCGAAGAGAGTTAGAGGCGGCCAAACCAGAAGATGGCATCAATCTATGAAGTTACTGACTGATGGCTTGAGTCGTGTCGGTAGCGGCAGACTACCTGATTTGGGTCTGCGTGAATACCATAACCAGTGGCTGGGAACGCCGGGTGACATAGTTCATAATCGGTCACAGTGGCACAGATGTATCCACTGATTGTCCTCCCTTGAATCGTGAGCTTAAAATTATTTCATAACTTTCTTTCCATGCTCCATCTCCTACTCCCTGAAACATATTGTATGTGCTCGGTTTCCTTTGTTTTTATTATTATTGTTTATCGTTGAAGTAACTTCTACTTCTACTACTATGTGATGTTAACCTTGGTTTGTTTTAGAGATATGGCAACTTGGACCGATGCACACACGTACCAGTTTCAACGTTTGTCATAAATACATACATGCATCTCAAAGATGTATCTGTCGAATTTAGTGTCTTTTTGTTTGTCCAGTTGTTGATATATCCAATGTCAATCCGACACCCGTTTATTATGTGTCTCGTAGAATTCTGTCACCCTTATCTTTTTCTTGACTAAATAAAATTTCACAAATGATCGCATGAACTCTGTGCATCGTTTATTTTCACTTATTTTCCTTCACATTTATTTCATTTATTGCCTCCATGAATTGTTTTATGAGAATCGTTTATTCTTACTTTCCTTTATGTAAGTTGTTATGACGGTTATAAGTTGTTGAGTTTTAATCTACTTCCTGTATTGAAATATAAATGTAAAATGCTTTTATTTTTGCCGTCACTGCTACCAATACATCTATCCTCTGATTGCCAATTTACAGTTCATACTGACTATGATCAACTGTTTTGTATTCCGTCTATCATTATTTCACCGGTCTCATAAAATGCCTTGTTTTACTTAACACTTTTTATGCTTACATACAGGTTTTGTTTTCATAAAAGTGCACACCCTATTGAAGTTCTAGCTGACAAAACAATATTGTTCGCTTACATGTGTTATTCTAATCGCACGTACTTTGTATATGACCATGGCATTTTCATTTATTATTGGTTCATTTTAGTCCTATTATTGACTGTCTAACTATTGACCTTTCAGGACAATCTTTTCATCTATATACCACTCTCTGCCCGCCTCTTTGTTACATAAATAAAATCAATTAAACCGATTAGACTGGAATATATTCAGGAAGATAAATGACGGAAGCACATATTTATTATGAATGAAATAAAAGTTATGTGTATGCAGATCAACTGATGCACATATAAATACATATTTGTGCATATTGTATAGTGCATAGTTTGTAAAAAGGAAAAAAAAATCAAGGCATAAATTGGGTGACCTTTAATGAATGATTTTATCATAAGAGAATTCTATTATAAGAAAATAATAATAAACATAAATTATTATAATCATTATTTTTTACGGTCACATTCATTCGATTTGCAGCATTATCTACTTTCTATTTGTTAGTTTCCATTGTACAATGCCTTGAATTGTAAATTAGCCTTTATATTTCCTCCTCTTTATATTTATTACTTTTGTCGAACAACTGACTTCGTTATACAACTCAATTATATTAATACATTTAACTAAACTGTTGTTTATACTTTTAAACTTAAGTGTGATTTTAAAACTTATTGAAATCCAAGCTTTTCAGTTTACGATATTACTTAGTGTAGGAATTTAAGTCAAAAAAAAGTTGAGGGCAACTAAACTAAAACGTAATATCAGTTGATGAAGTTGTTCACTGTTGATTTGTGCTGTGTTTAGTAGGTAAAATCTACCTAGTTGGGATCCATGCTATAATTAACATCAGTGGTTAGTGACTGGTTGGCATTGCTGAGAATCCATGACAGCGACACGTGTGCATTCACTCTTCATCTTCTTTACCTCAAATTACACTATTCTCTCATGCATGCGGTTTTTAATTCCTTTCTGTTAAACTATATTTTTGTACTAATCCTGTTAATTTGCTTCCGTGTTGATACAGTATGGCATCTATTGCTAACATGCGCATATACACTAGGCTCTTCATGACTTATGATTGAGACTTTACAGTTGATAATTTGATTGAATGATTTTCTTGCAGTCGTATTCATTACTTCTGGTTGAGGTCAGACATTATTTTACCTATTTAGTGGTGTGTTTACTATTCAATAGTCCTCTTTGTTTTATTTTATGACTAAAAAATATTTTGCACTGGTATTTGATCACTAATGGCGTACAGTAACTGATAAAGATAACATTTCTGTTTCATTAGATTTTGATTGTTTGTCGACAGAAATTGATGGAGTTTATATATATGTATATATATTGCATCATGTTTAGAGGACTAATTCATTTATTCTGGTCGTGTGTAATGTAAACATTACATTTTTATTATTGTTATGTTCCTCTTACTCTGTCCTCCTGCTTAGTATATTTGCTGTTATTGTATTGTCTCTTATTATGGACTACAGTTAATTAGTTGTGCACAAGTTACCCGCCCCTCATTCACTGCCTTAATCTCTTCTGTTTTGTATTAATGTAAAATCTCTAATTGGTTTACTGTGCGGTCTGAATATGTGTATATATAAAGGCATGATTAAAATACAATATGACCGGCAATTGGACTGGATTGATTGTATCTGGTTGGCTCGTAGCTGCTGTTTTCTCTATTCCGGCTTTGGGGGTTGATAGTCGTGGGGCTGACGTATCCGTATTCTGATTGGCAGTTATCAAGGGCACAGAGTATTTATTTTTTCAATGCATAACACGTCATAAATGAGGGAGACTAAAGAACACGTTGCGTCCGGAATTAAAGGCGGATCTAATAATGAATGAACAGCACTTGGTAAGAACTGGAATGGAAAGCCCAGGACAGAGTTGGTTGAGGAATGCTGGCCGCTGCCCATGCTCCACGAGGGGTAACAAGCATTGGTTGATTGATATATTATTTGTGTGTAACCACTTTGCATCTTTATTTGTTCTGTTGGCCATTGTAGCGGTAGCTTGGAAAGAGGTCAAACTGGCTGATTGAATCAGTTCATGAAATCATTGACAGTTAATAAATAGGGCATACCTGACTGGGGTTCGTGCCATCACTACTTAGAGATATTATGTGAAACGTGTCAGAACAAGTCATAATAGCGCCGTTACATTTACTCTTCATCTACCTCTAGATCTCAAAGTCCTCTTTTCTTTCATTCATATCTTTTTTTATTTCTTCTTGAATAAATTTTGGAATGACTAGTCAGTCGTCACAAATAGTGCCGAAGTTATTAATTTTATCTAGCTCTTTTACTAACGTGATGTAACAACTGAAACTTGTGCTTATTGGTGACCAAGTGCTACGTTGATGTTGATTGATTTTACTTTGCGTCAACTGTTTCGTTATTTCAATCAGTTAATCATGTACAACGTAGAACTTGTTACATATGTGGATAAATTTAAGTTGGCACACTTCATCAGTACAGCAAGAGGAGTATCATAGTAGCAGAAATACCAGATGTATCAGTAGCCATGGAAAAAACTAAACATAAAGACTATTCTTAAAGAACGGACTAAACTAATGTTTAGGAACCTAGGTAACACAGATGGTAAATGTACTCTTTCTGTTACGACAATCACAACTAGTCTAAATCTATTAAACCGGTCCAGCCAACAGTTAATGATTTCATGGATTGATGCCGTTTCATTTTGTCCAGTTTTAGCTCTCCATTCTGCAACAGTTACCATTTAATGACCAGGTAATCGTCAAAGGGTCTTACATATTACATATCCTAGCCTTGTCAGTTGTTGAAGATTCATAACCTAGTCACCTATTTTGTCAGTTTTGCCTGGTACCTTACATCTTGTTTCAACACTCATTTAACTTCAAATTGTCCTCATTTCTTTAACCATAGTGATTATATGCTTTTGTTTTATTTTGTAGAAATATTAGTCTTGATGTAACTCGCGTCTATATGCTATTTCTTTTCACAAACACTTATTCTGTAGATAAATCATTGGAACACCATTTTTCAGTACTTGCTACATCAACTCCACCTGAGTCACCGAATAACAAACAGAATTCGTCGTTATTGGAGGCACATACTACCAATAGTTCACGCATTCCTTGTGCGCCAGTAGTCCCTAATTATTTTGGTGTTAGAATTGTATGTCAAGGTGTTATCCAACGAAGAACTGTGTATCGTTTCACACCAATAACAAATACAAACCAAAGTTTTGACTCCGTTTCTTCTCATAGTCCTGTGATTACATCATCAGTGCATGCTTCTAGCTCTTCCCTATCAGGTTCGTCAGTCATTGGCATAGGGTCAGCAGTTACAAGACAAATGTTTCACGATCCATCATCTTGTCGACCAACTGGATTTTCTAAATGGCGTCGTTTGTGGGCTACTTTGGTAATGGTAGGTGATGGTCTCACTGCCTACATGATTTATTTTGAACCGAAATCAAAGAATGCAGTCTACCGTAATCAAGTAAGCTTCACATATTTACCTGATTTTATTGTCTTTATAAATAAATGACATTCAGTCACTCCACTTATTTTTTCTTTTATTTCCCAAGTGATCTTATTAAATTTGTTCTTCTTGTAGTTTCAGGCTCACCAATGCCAAATCCATTGTCTGTTTAGTCCCCCTTCACTCAGTGCTTGCATTGATCACAGTAAAGTTAGTGATTTCGAAAAAATTCTACATCCAGTTTATGACTCTGCAGAAATCGATATAGCCGAAGTTTCTGAGCTTCTAACAGAATCAGATTATAAATCTGAGACGTCTACTAATGTTCGTTCTAAAACTCCACGCGACTCTCTACATCGAAAATTTTTATTCATGGCTGCAAAAGCAGAACCTGGTAAACATCGCAATGGTACTTCAGATCCAGATTCCTTTATGCTAACCGACTTCATTCTTGGAAAAACCTATCGCTTTCGGCCAGTGATTCTTCCCACCGAAAGTCGTACAACTAATTCGTTATCAAAACTTGATCCTATTCGTTCAAGTGGAGCATTTAATTGGTTTCTTCGTGGTGGTTTACAAAGTTCTAACGTTTGCCACAGAATAACTGAATCCTCTGGTCAGTCACTATCTCCAGAAATAAATAGCGCCGGTCGTTCTCGCGGTTTATCGGCCCCAGGATCGTTTATAAATTCTCATTTTGGTTCTCGTTCTTCTGTTAAAAAAGGCAAAGGTGTAGCTGTAACCGAATTCGCAGATTCATCTACATTCAAATGTTTATCTACTAACGAACTTGTTAATATTTGGTTAAGTTGTATTCAGTCGGTTATGGAACATATTCAAAAAACATATCTGCGTCAGGTTTCATCATCACATTGCTCAGTTCGGTCAAAAATCACTGATGCAGCAGGTGCCATTTGATAATTCATGAATGTTTTGTTAATACTGTTGACTGTAACAGTTTTCTATTTGCATTTTACTGTGCTTATTTAGTCATGCTTCCTTAACTGCTTCTATCCGGTGTTTTCAATCTCTGGGTATTGCAAACATTACATGTACATATCTAGTCCTTTGTTTTATTTGTTTTATAACAACCATATGCCTGAAACCAGGTTTGCTTCCATTTTAAAATGATTGATTTAAACTATTTACCTTAGGTAAATGGATTATTTTTTTTTGTAGTGGTATGGTGTTTTATTCAATGCATTTGTGCATGTAGAACATTTTCTTCTATCAAACATTATGAATTTACCCTTTAATCTTTTAGTTTAATTTAACATCTTTTTAACATACTTCCTAATATCTCAGATCCAATGGTTGCATTTGTTTAACTCTGTATCATATTGGCTTTTGAATTTGTTTTTATTTATCAAAACTTTAGTAAGATATTTTCATTTCTTCCATTTCTCGAATAGTTTTTATAGATGCAGTCCTCATTTAAGTAATTGTGGCAGTAAAGCTAATCTTTGTGGCTAGCTATTCGGATTCTGTGTCCAGTGTGATTTATTTATGCTATCAGGGTTTCATCAGTTCGTATTTACAGTTAGCTGCTCTGTTACAGAGATATATGCTGTAAAATGTGTGACAATTAAGCATATGAACACTTATCATTACTCTGAAGCTTATATGAGAGGTGTGTATATGACGAATACTTATATTGAATAGATGGTGGAACATCAGAATTCGCGGTCATTTGCTGCCGAACAGCTTTCTTTCAGGTGATTAGAGTTCATCATAGGTAGCTACGTAGGTACTGCTCTGACTGAGTAAATCTAGCATCAGAATACTTACTGTTGACCAATCACTTCATACCAAAGAGGATCGTTCCGGTCACTGGTCGATTACTAAGGTACACAGTGTAGGTGGGAAACCTTGCACTTCCTGGGGCCGATGCTGATTCATTATCGTAAACTTAAAATCGAAGTCAAGTGAAATCCTACGGATAGTGCCATCTGGTACATTTCTGTACGCTATTCGACATAAGGTCCTTGCATACTAGTCGAAATTTCGATTAGACATTTACTTTATCGTCGTGGGAGGTACTTTTTCTAGTTTTATTCCTGTGGATTCCAGTCCTTCCGACTACTATTCATTCTTTTTATGTCTGCTGTCAACTCCTGACAATGTGTTCTTTGGTCTTCTCTTCTTTTGGCCTTCAGGATTCCAAGTTACTGCTTGTCTTGGTATGTACTTTAATACAGCAGGTCGTTGATGGTAGTGTCTGTTCAACGGATCAGGAGTATTTCACGTTAACAGGTCTTTACAAATACTTGTATGTTTTGAATGAGCCATTTTGTAATCCTCCATGTTTCGACGCCATTCAATAGTATTTTTTTGACATTTTTAAATAAAGTTCTAATTTTCGTGTTGGCTGACAGTTATTTTAAGTTTCAGATGTTTTTCTGTTATTGAAATGCAGCTCTCTTACTTTGCCAATTCATGCCTTTACACCTGCATTAGATCCTCGCTCTTTAATGAAGATGTATTTTAAGGTTTTCACATATCCCAGACCTTCTACGTCAAGTGTAGTTTGGTGCTCATTAGTTTGTATCTGAGGTCCTTACCTTTCTCTTTGTGTATGTTTAAACCTACTGATGGCTGCAGAGGCTGTTGCTACACTATCCATCCCCACCTTAATTTGTTACCGTATTTGGGTAACGTAGGTCACCTGGGAAGTCCAAGTCGTCTATGTTGTCCACTATATTTCCTGCTCCCTCTGAGATGCTGAGAATTTCATACTCATCCTTCATACGACCAGAAAAAATAAAATGGATGTGAGTAATCATCCATATCTGACACCTATCTTCGCTTCAGGTATACCTGTAGAGTGCCCTCCATGCATGATTTTGCAGCGTAGTCCGTCTTAAGAGTTTCGTGTAATATTGGATATTGTATCAACTTAGCTTGATCAGTTAAAAGTTCGCTTCAAACCTTAAGCATACGCCAAAACAATTAAGCCCCAGTATTCATTTACTTCCTTATTCTGCATAGGGATTATATTTCCTATTAGCTTATATTGAACGTTGAGAAGTATTTATGTTTGAATAACTAGAACCGCGCTCCACTGTCTCCTGTCCACACTACTGAATAAAGACCTATTCCCATAATACACTGGATCCTTGTGTCACTAGATCGGGATATACCTAGGCGAAAAATATCTCGTGCACCATAGTGTCAAAAATAGCTCCATGATGTTTTGTTGTTCACTCTGTCAAATACATTCACATAGTCAAAGTGGTGAGTCTCATTTATTTGAATGTTTAACAATGAACCGTAGTTTCGCATTCTGGTCAGTACACGATCAATCGTCGCAAAATGAAAAAAATAAATAGCTTCGATTCTCAAGTATTATTTCGTACATGAGAGTATGCTAGTTTCCAGGCATGATCAGAATGATATGGGTTTACTTGCATACAAATATTTCGACAGAGTTTTACTGTCAGGACATCTATAACATATAAAGATATGAATCTAGAACTAAACCAACGGCATCATAGTTTACAGCACCAGGACATCAAATACATGTATTGTATCATAGTACATATACAACTAAGAACTGCATGCTTCTTGACTGTGGAGTTACAATTCCGAAAAACGGCTGAGTGGGCAGAATGGATCATTGAGCATGCCCAAAAGCGGGATAAGACCAAGAGTACTTGGGATTTGGGCCTTGAGAAGTCAATAGTATTGTTCCAGTAAGTTCCGTACTTGCTTTATACATCATTATCTACAACTAGAGAGAAAACGAAGGCATAGGGGACATAAAATAATACCACTGGAATCCTGAAATGGATTGGTAAATGTTAGTGTTTATACAGTTATTGAGCGACAAAGCACACCACTGATAAATGGATTAAAAAGAAAGAACACTGGCTTGTGACTAAAACAAGATATATGGTACTTTAGCGCCTAGGTATATCCCGATCTAGTGACACAAGGATCCAGTGTATTATGGGAATAGGTCTTTATTCAGTTGCGTGGACAGAAGACAGTGGAGCGCGGTTCTAGTTATTCAAACATAAATACTTCTCAACGTTCAATATAAGCTAATAGGAAATATAATCCCTATGCAGAATAAGGAAGTAAATGAATACTAGGGCTTAATTGTTTTGGCGTATGCTTAAGGTTTGAAGTGAACTTTTAACTAGTCAAGCTACGTTACTACAGTAGTCACACGTTCAGGGTCCATATTATTTCATTAATGGAGTAAGAAATATTAATTAATGAGACCGTTTTTACTGAGATATCAGATGGAATGAAATTACTAACATGTACAAATAAAGCAAGTGAATCTGCTTCCCGACTGTCTTGGACCAAATTGTTCCAACTTCGCAAAAATTTATCTGCTAAATTTCTCATATAAAGAGTAAATTTGGTTTGTGATATTTTTGTTTACGAACCTGAATACTGTAGGTTATATCAAGAACATTCCTCGAGTTGAATTGTATTAAACAGTGAAAACGCCGATTTGTTCAGTGTCTTGTAAAAGAAGATTAGGTTTGACTTGAGTTGGCGCCTCCATAAAGTTTCTAGTCTTAACTTAGTGCGTCGGCTTTCATAGTCCATAGTACGATCAGCCCTAATAATATGAAGTTAAAAGTGATTTTGGACAGACTTCAGTCTGAATTTATCCCCAATGAAAACATTACTGATAATAAAGTTTCAGTAGTATAATAAAGGTCGAACACAAACTTTGTATAGCAGAATACGAGAATCATTGCTGTACAAGTTACGTAGCATGCAACCCAGTAGGCAATGTGTGTGAAACCTTATTCGCTTGTGTAAAAATACCTCCATGTTATTTTTTGTATTGAGCAGTTCCTTTACTTGTATTTTATCATTTCTTTGTGCCCTGACTCTGTAACAGATCTTTTTTCTTTCTGTTTGCCTTTTTTTATTGTAACAGTATTGGACTTTGCTCACAATCAGGTTTCTTTATATTCTGTTTTGTTAGCATATGCTACATGCCATTGGTCTTCAGCTTTGTTTTACTGGCTTTCAAGATGTTGTTGCAAACCATATTACCTTGATATTTTACCCATCTAAGCCTGAGTGATTTGATTCAGTTGGTTGGCTGCAGTCATAATTTGGCTCATTTATTTGTTAGGACAAGTAGCTAATTTGGTGTCTATACACTACCTATTTGTTGTGTTGTTGATTAATTGTATAACTTGCTTCGACCCGTTTGACTGTATGGTGAGGAGGAACTGTTGAGGTTTGTGTACCAAACTTGTGTTGATTGTTAAATATAGTACGACGTTTTGCACCAATGAATTGTGTTATTGGATATCCTGTGGCGAATTCGTACGTGACTGAAGAACTAGTTGGCCCTATACAGAAACGACGTTAATTTTCAAATGTTGTCGGTAGTTTTCGTCTTTACAATGTGACATAGGTGTCTGCATATTGACTTGTTATGTAAAAGACAGATTATAAGAATCCTAAGTCGAATACTGACTGAAGACTAGACAACTTACTACCGTCTATGGAGAGATCAAAATATAGGGGCGTATCTCCAAAACATGTCCAATCACACTCAGAAACATCAATATCTGACTCCCATTTCAAGCACCATACTGCAACATGGTTGAGTTCAACAGTTACGCTACTGAATGTGTGTTCAAATTCGTGAGGGGGGATGAGTGCACTAATTTTAGATCACCTTCGTATGAAAGAGTCTATTCATGCTGAAGCATTTGTATATATCATTTATGTAGGCTATACAGAGTAATGGGCCAAAAACACTTACTTGTATAACGTCACTTGTAACTGGTTCAGCCTTCGAAAGAGTGAAGTTAATTTAAACGATTTGATGTTGGTCACTGAGGATAGAGTTTAACCATGCAAGCAATGGACTCCTAATCTCATCAAAGGACACTGCTTATAAGAAGCCTAAGATTGACCATGTCAAAAGCTTTAAATGTGCCTAGGTGCAACACTGTTACTAAGAGCCCATAGCCTCGTTTTGTGAAGACTAAATAACGAAAAGTTAAGGTGACAAGTGATGCTAGAACTAGTTTTGAGAAGACCATGTTGGGAATTAGAGATACGTTTTTCGGAGAGTAAGTTATTAGACATTTGATCACATACTATTTTTCCATTATTCTAGAGATAACTGGTGTGATATTTATGGTCCCATAGTTATGCAAGTTTGTCCTGTCACCTGGTTTAAATCGAGGGCATATGCATGAGATTTTTGATCACCTAAGTAGGAGGGGATACCTGCTCTTAATGAAAGGGATTTGTAAATATTGTCGTAGGTAAAGGTAGCAGATTCCATATGGTTAGTAGACAAATTGGTAATGTCCACCTTCGTGTCATCCAGGGGTCTTCTCCTGTTAGCAAGGAAATCTCTGAATAGGTTTACCATAATATTATGATCGTTAATCATTAATCCATCTCGTAAAATGCAAGGAACATCACTATTCCGGGATGCTTTGTGCCGTTTATTTAACAGCCTTACCAATTTTCGTACCTTGGAGCTACTGTGCATCGCTGATAACTCTTCATTTATCGTTTTTAACCTGTGGGCTTCTTTTAGTTGATTAAAAGTCATGGTAATTTTCACGAATGCGGAGAAGTCACTTCACTTAAAATTGCACTTATACAGGCGTTTTAGATACTTATGGAATATAGTGGTATATATGAATTATTTGTCTCAATTATATCGCTTTATTTCATAGGTGCAATCAAATTTAAATACAAGTCATTAGTCTGATAAAAAATATCTTGTGCCTTTGTAAGACTATTCGATAAACAAAAATTGTTTCAGTCAGAAAGGTGTGTAGAAGGTTCCAGTCAACATTTTTGAAATTTCGATATTGTCTAGTTTTTGTAATACTGGAATGACTAAAAGTAAAATGAAGGGCACATAGAACCATTTTGTGGTCACTGCTTACGGGCTCTTTGTTAACCTGAAGTGACAGACGAGTGACATCATGACAGAAAACTAGGTCAAGAATGTTATTATATTTTGTGGGAGTATGTATACACTCTGTCAAGCAGTCCATGTCTAATGTTGTAAGAAAGCTTTCTTTAACATATGAATGTTCTCTGCCAACAAATCAGTTCAATATAAGAAGGTTATAGTTACTTGTCCTGACTTTCACATTATAATTTGGGGCAGAGGAATGTACAAAGGCGTTAATAGTGATGTTATCTGCAGTAGTCGATGTGTTAGGGGTTCTGCATATGCATATAAAAATTGAACTATGGCTCGGCTATTAACTGATATCCAGACCGACTCTGGTACCTTATCGAGTATTTCGTCATCGATTTTATAAGAAACAAGCACTTGTGTATATTAGACAACCACCACCCCGTTTATGTTTTTTACTGAGGCGATATAGTATGTTGTCCTGAATGGTTAATTTCGAGTCCATTACTGAGGCGGAATACCATGTTTCTGTGGCAAATAATAAAGAAGGTTTATCTAATAAGGCTATAGTTCTTAGGGTTGATACTTTATTAAGAAGTGCGCAGGCGTTTATTACTAAGAAGTTCAGATATGATGAGTGAATTGTGAAGAATCTAAAAGGACCGTTATCTAAGTCGTTCGTGTTTGATATAATTAGATGTTGGTTTGATAGGGCATTCTTGCTGTTCGAATTAATGTCTGTGCAAGCTGTACTGCTACGGGGACTAGTGACTGCCTGATCCCAAAAATTATTATAGTAGTCGGAGATATTAAGATGTTCAGAGCAATTTGAGTCAGGCGACATAGCAGCTCGTTGATGATGTTCAAAAATGGAGGGTCTCCCAGTAATTATAAAAGTGAGGAGTGAGAGCAAAACCACTGACAAGAACTAAGTGGGCTGGGTATAATGTAGGCTTACCAGGGCTTAGAGCCTACTGGTGTGCATTTGGTGCCATAGAATCACTTACAGTTATTTGCGTCAGGGTAGTAAACAGTGTTGCATTCATGTTCGCCTCTTAGTTTACTCTGGTTGCTAGATGAGCTATGCTGTGGTTAGCTACTTACGGCCTCTGAGTGCCCAACTGAGTCAATTACCTTTAGAAAATAAGACCATATGACCGGTGTTGCTATATAGTGATGCAGTATGCACGGTGATGTCATGTCATTTTTTGTAAATGAGGGCATAAAACATTGTCTGGGGCTTACCTGTTGATCTCTAAGTTGGGAGATCACAGGATCTTTTATTCGGTTCAATAATATTCTTCTGAAGACTTTTCTTAATAGTTAACGTAGAGTGCTGTCTAGGTAGTTGACTCACTTGCTAGCACTGACATTCCCCGATACCTTGGTGAAGAACCCTTTGTTAAAGTTGATCCAGTCTGTGTGAGTTGACAATATCCTTCAGGTTAGAATACCACGCGTAGCAACGAGTGAAACCGAATTGAGCCTAACGAAATAATCGGCAAGTGGCTCCAATAAGCGACCAAAATTGATGTCTTTCTTGTTAGCCTATCTATATTGCTTCTGGAAGAAATGTAGAGAATCTCCGTAGTTACTTCTATATTTAACTTCAGTACTTCAACTAGCATGTTGTCTGGCTCTGTTACTTTGGCATTCTCGAATTTTCGAATGTTCATGCAGATTCCTTCGATTGTTGGTGAACCTATATTTAAAAAGAAACACGTAGGTGCTGCTTCAATGACTAGTGGGTTAAATGGGGCTCATTTTTTCAAGTACTTTGAACCGGTCTACCCACCTGTTTTGTTGCTCTTGGATCACAGCGATTGGCCTACGGATCTTATTTTCAACTGGTCGGTTTGGTTTACCGTGTTTTCTAGCTAACTTATTCGTTGTATCGAATAGATGTCTCATTTTTCCTTTGATTTTAGCTTTTTGTGCTAGGTACTCCACGTATTCTCGTTTATCTGTTCTAATGATCCTCTTTACTTGTCTGTTGACTTCTGTTTATTTAATCCGTGCCTTGGTTATTTCTGTTTTTGTTCGTTTGTTGTTAGTTGGTGTCATCTTGTTCCTCCTTTCTTGGATATTATCCAGAGTGCCAACAAAGACGCATCCCGTATCGTGGTGTTTCATACGTCCTAAAACCTCCTGACATGTTTAAGCTACTGCTTCTTTTACCCTCCTTCCAGTCCTTATCATCGGTAGTCTTTCTTATTCAGTAAATGTTACAAATTAAGAGTAAATGAAATTTTATTGGAATGAAACTTTGATGATGAAGGGGCGCTTTAACATGTAGTACTGTGCTCCCCCCACCATTTTTGTTGTACGTTAGCGTGTTTTTGAATTTTCATCACTACTGTCCGCTGATGGCGTTTAACTTTGGAAAGTGACTCACAGGAACGTTGACAAACAACAGGTTTAGAATGTCGCCTACCGGTGACATTGTTTAGAATCCTGTTGTCAAACAGTTAGTCCATGTGTAATCAAAAATGCGTATACTCTTGAGGTGGTTCAAGGACTAGGCATTATGTTAGCAGCAAGGCTTACCGACCTCCCCTGATAGGGGCGACTGATTTGTTTAGTCATAATTTTTGTCAATAATAAAAAACAAGTTAAGGTTTCCGAAATTTACCTTAATGCTTCATATGATAACTGCTTCTTGACAACCGAATGTTGATATTAACTATTATTCTCGAGGTCTAATATGAGATCATAAGACATCGACACAAGATGTTTTTTTCTACATCTCTGTCGTAAGAATACATAAAATTTTGAATTAATATAACGCAGCTATACAATAAATAAAAATGTGCTCCTAGATAAGACTGACTTACTATGTAACACGGTGGTTGGATTAGTCGTTTTTAGAGATCGATTATGTCAAACAAGATTCAGTGGTTTGAACGCATGTCTCCCATGAAAACGTTCAACATACTTGTTTACACTGCTCATTTTGTTTCTACTACCTTTGGGCTGAAATCTTGTAAAGATTACACAGGCTAACAACAAGGTATTCAGTAAGTACCCGTTAAACAAATCGACATTATATGTAGCTGTCAATATGTTAGAAACATTCATCGTAAAGGCTGTTATAGTGGTCACGAATAATGAGGCCTAACTAATCACATCAATACATGGCATTAGCAGCGCTTCGTCGTACATATCACACTCTTCATTGAAGGAAAAGCTCGACATTATCAACTGATTACGAAGAGTATGCCGACGTAGGCCTTGACGACACTCGTAAAACTTCAGCTGAAGTCTCTTGCAGAGGCCTCAACATTTTGGGACCTCATTTCAGAAGAGTGGAACGTCTTTGTGGTCGATCATTAACAGTAACAATTTCTTCCAGGTTTTTCTATTCAAATTGATGGTGAGTAGTGTTCTTACGGCTTGGTATTGGGCACACTACTGTTTTTTCTTCATGTCGATAAACCCCCCCCCACCTGTTACTGGATCCTCAAGACTGATTTACTCTAATGACACCAACATTTGTAAGTGTTTGACGAAAACAGTATAAAAGTATAGAAGACTATTGTCTATTCCCCAGTAAGGGAATTAGGAAATGAATGGTTCAAATTAAGGATATTACACCGATCCCGGAGAGGATGTTATCTAAATCATTTAGGAAAACCACATGTCATCTCCTGCAACTCACAATGGTCTTTGTGCTAGATGGCGTAATCAAATTTCCCATCATACTCAATATAATTTAAATGAGTCTATAGTGTTTATTACAGTTGGGTTTACCTTTGTGAGGTTTGAGTAATAAAACCCCATACAGGTTGCATCACATTATCTAAACAACAATCTAGATATTGTGTCAATAATACAAAGAGATCCTACCCACATAATGTATGGCTTATTGATATTTTCTCAAAAATTCATTCCATAAAATAAGCATCTATCTTTTTAAGTAGTTCATTGTGAGGAATTTCAAACTCACAGGAAATGTAAACGCTCTCGCTTTTTATTAGTAAAAAAACATAAATGTGAATCTAAAGGCCATAAAAGTAAGGCCCAGTGTTATTATAAGTAGGCAAATTTAGAAGCTAATTAATTTACGCCATTCTGCATCGTCAGAGCACTTTTTCCTTCATCCTGTTCTACATATACTGGCGAAAACTTGGACTTGTTTAATGTCTATGGTCTGTGTGGTTATTTCCTCTGCACACACATTTTGTCAGCCTCTAATAACATCTATGTTGTGGTTTTTGTGCTGTATTTATGCTTAATAAGGGACTGCTATTTGCTAATTTAGAATGCATTTAAGTCGCTGTAATCAGTGCAAACATAAAGCTTGACAAAGACTTTTGTTGATATCGAGATGACTGAAATATATACGTAGGTGAATTTACGACCTTGCTAATTTAAGATATTTCGCTCAACAAGTAATGGTCCATCTTCCAGTGAACATGCAGTACGACTAGAAAACTTCGTTAGACTTTTTTTCACAGTACCGTTTCTAAATAAATTACGTTTAACTCTTAATTTCATTTACATCTTACACCTAATAATATGTTGCACATTCTAGTTTACTTTCTATTGCAGTGATTATTCAATTTACTGATAGTGCTCTAGACATCAATCTTAATTTGTAACTATATATTCATTTTATCAAGTATGATATTGTATTTATAAAATCCGGATAGCTGTTTAAATGCCTCTCTCCTGAACCCGGCGCGATTTTGGACGTTATGTCTGGAGTTAGACTAGAGAATACTGATATTTTTGAACGTGTTTGTGCAGAACCGTATGGAAGACCAGACGAAGAAACTGGTGCAGCAGACTCAAAGGAAAATGCTCCACACTATACTATTCAAGGGGTACTGCATTTTTTGCAAACCGAATGGACACGTCTGGAAATGCAACGCTCCCAATGGGAGGTTGAGCGAGCGGAATTGCAAGTAAGCTTATTTAATTTTTCTTTCTTTCTTGTCATTTTTGATGTCGTTTACATATAAGGTTTGTAGGCTTGTGACAAAATAACTCTTGTCCTTTTAAGGCTTCATGAATCCCTGTTAGGACTAAACCAGCGTGATGCTTTTGTATAATTCTGTAATTGGTCTTGAATTGTCACGTTTCTGCTGTCATCTGATTTCAGCTACTTCAAGCCAGAAACTTCAAGTTACTGTCCTTGAATTTTTTCACTAATATTGTTCTGGTAGAGCGTTTCAATCGCTGTTTTCTGGATAAGTGAAACGGAATCCTAACATAAGTTTATTCGACGTTGGTTTTAGGACATTTTTATGGTGACCTCGGAGACAATTGGTTCTGGATAAAGTAAAATATAGGGCAAGTTAGTACCTAAGTAATCTAAAATGTAGGATGCTAATCTGGTATCGTTCTGTCGTTTGACAAAGTGAATCCAAAGATTTGTCACTTCTCATTGAAGGTTAGTGTTCTGCCATTAACTTAGTGCCTACTTGTTGGATGCGGTCGATTGAGCCTTCATCTTTATTTAAACGAACCGACTGTTCGAATACAGTATTGTAGGTGAGGTTTTACTTATGAGATTTCAAGTATCCTGACGAGAATCTCGATAATTCACCTTACCTAAGTAAGAATAACACCTAAGGCGCTCTTGCAACATTTGTATTATATTGTTCTGTTGTTTGCAGGTTGCTGCTTATTGTTACACCTAAATCCATTTCTAAGACTGGTGACAATTGTATTCCATCAAAAGTGTATTAATAACCACCTTGTCTGGTATGAAGTTTATTTCGAAACCGCAACTTCTAAACCATTTAGCTTAATCGTCTATTTCTGTGTAGCCCTTTTTCCTCAGTGTCATTGCATATTACCCTCCAAAGTTTTATGTCGTCTGCAAATGTTGATGATGATCTAAAGAGTTCCAGTAGTTCATTGATGTATAATGTGACAGATAGACAGTTACAACGTAGAACTTGGTACATGCGTATGTATAATGTGAATAATAGAGGGATTAGTATAGTACTTTGTGAAACCCCACTGTCTATGGGTTTCCATCCCCATAGTGTACCACTTTTCTTTACCGTCTGTTGTCGACCACGAAACTTCTAATCCGAACTTTTATAGTGCCTGATACGTCTAATCTACACAGCTTGTGCATATCTCACATGTGATTCTTTGATCAGTTCTTTACCTTGATAGTGGACAATATTGTTCGATTATGCACACCTTTGCTCTATTCTTGTTGAACTGCACAGTGATATCTTGTATGATTTGGTGATAATATGGTATGGTGACGTATATAACTGACTGACACCTGTAACATAGGACATTTTATTTTTAATATAGTTGTGGCACATATCGATAGGGACTAATTATAAGCACACCTACTGTTACGTCTTCATCCCACTTGTATTTGTTTATTAGTTACTCTTAAAAGTATGTTCGTAGCAATATTTTAGTAAGCTACTAATTTGCTTATTAGTTCCACTCTGGTTTTCATTTAACAATACTGGTTGATGAATTCCTTCAACTACGTGTCACTGACTTAGTGTTTAATTAGTGGTATGTTCTTTATCACATTTTGTCGATAGTATGTATTTGACTTGCTCAAATTAAGATACATTGGTTTCCAAAAGTTCTTGCATATGTTGAAGTTATTTTTTGGAATAAAACAGCTGTACTTTTGAACATGTGTATTCTCTCAACAAAATGATGTTGCATATACTCAAACACCAGATTCTCAGAGGCGCAATTCTGGGGTAGTAATAGGTCTGAAGCCCATAAGTGACCAAACGAAGTTCTCCTTTGACAGTTTGGCGTAGTTATTGACTGTTGCACTGGAATCAAAAGGTGCAGACCTACTTGTCTGTCATACTGTAAGTGCGATAAGTGATAGATGAATCTATGTGACTTGTTTGATAACCTATCTCGGCACGTATGAATGCGTTTTATGTTTTTCTGGAGAGTTCGGTTGTATCTGTAAAATGTTTCACTATTTCACATTCCATCTGATAAAATTTAAAATTTGGTAAATAACAATTCCAAGTTATTTAATTCAATTTAACATTACTAGCTGTTTAAGATCATTTCGCATCCGTTTTTTCTCAGCAATCCAGAAGTTAACGCGTATTTCAAAATCCGGCCTTGTTGTTATATCATTACTCGGTTTGGAGAAAATTTAGTTATCAGGAAGTCAAGTTCTGCACTGCGTTTTGTGCTTCTGGTTTGTATCACACTCCTCGACAACTTGCTCTTAACAACCTGATAATCACGATTCCAACACTAAGGGTGAATTAGCCACTTCAAGGCCTATTCTGGAACCGGCAGAGAAACTCGCTCAGTGTACCGAACAAACTCTCGAAAGTAATGTAAAGTGGCGGGAGAGTCGATTGCGTCTCAAACAGTAGGTTTTGTAATTATTCGATGCTTGAACTTTCTAATTTATTAAGGCATCGTTTCATAGACAGGGAATTACTGGTTTCTTCAAAATGCCCACCCTGAGTAGTGTTTAACAAATGTTATCATAATTATAAAAGAAACTGTATACGATATTTCTTCGAAAAGGCGGCTTATGGATAAATGTATCTCAAGTATGGTGCATTCAGTAGAATATGAAAGTCAAGTTGTTTTTTGGAAACAACCTCAGAAAATTTTTGTAGCATAGTGTTAAGAATGGTTAAGTTGTCCAATCCTTTTTTACTCTCACTAAAATATCCTAGTTTCGAAAATCTCACTTTAACTTTTAGGCAAGTTTGTTTGGTAATAACAATTCCAAGTTATTTAATTCAATTTAACATTACTAGCTGTTTAAGATCATTTCGCATCCGTTTTTTCTCAGCAATCCAGAAGTTAACGCGTATTTCAAAATCCGGCCTTGTTGTTATATCATTACTCGGTTTGGAGAAAATTTAGTTATCAGGAAGTCAAGTTCTGCACTGCGTTTTGTGCTTCTGGTTTGTATCACACTCCTCGACAACTTGCTCTTTTTATTTTGTCAGTAATAACCAGTCAGTCGCGTGGATGCCTTTATTGGTCCATAGTTTTTATTCCTTATCACGTGTTTCCTTTAAACCATACTTGGATATTATAGAATTTGGATTATGACTGGCTAGTGGAATCCAGGACGCGCGTTTCGTCCTATTTGGGACTCATCGGCTGGATGTACCTGCATCCCAATGTTGATGTTCACACTGGGATTCGAACTCAATCCGTTTCGTGTCGAACGCCACCGCGTTCACCACTAGACTACTGAGTCCAGACAGTCACACTTGTCATACTTATATATATATATATATATATATATATATATATATATATATATATATATATATATTCTACGTAGCTTTACGTTACACATAATCACTGTCTTTTCTTGTTGATGTAGTAATCTGTCTCTGTTATTTATTGTGTTGTTTCTGATTGATGTATTTCGATATTTTAAAAGTATTCATTATTTCTAAGCATTTATCTATCAGTCTTTATTATGTTCGTAGGCACGAATAGCATTTCTTCAAGGAGAGCGTCGCGGTCAAGAAAATTTAAAACAGGACCTAGTTCGACGAATTAAAATGTTGGAATATGGTTTGAAGCAGGAACGAGTCAAGTTTCATCAGTACAAAGCTTCAATTTCTGGAAACTCAGCAAATTCAGTTAAACAACCTGATAATCACGATTCCAACACTAAGGGTGAATTAGCCACTTCAAGGCCTATTCTGGAACCGGCAGAGAAACTCGCTCAGTGTACCGAACAAACTCTCGAAAGTAATGTAAAGTGGCGGGAGAGTCGATTGCGTCTCAAACAGTAGGTTTTGTAATTATTCGATGCTTGAACTTTCTAATTTATTAAGGCATCGTTTCATAGACAGGGAATTACTGGTTTCTTCAAAATGCCCACCCTGAGTAGTGTTTAACAAATGTTATCATAATTATAAAAGAAACTGTATACGATATTTCTTCGAAAAGGCGGCTTATGGATAAATGTATCTCAAGTATGGTGCATTCAGTAGAATATGAAAGTCAAGTTGTTTTTTGGAAACAACCTCAGAAAATTTTTGTAGCATAGTGTTAAGAATGGTTAAGTTGTCCAATCCTTTTTTACTCTCACTAAAATATCCTAGTTTCGAAAATCTCACTTTAACTTTTAGGCAAGTTTTGTTGCAAGACTGAGCGTTGTCCACTATCATCCAACTACACATAACAAATACACTACAGAAACTTAATGAGGTCCAAACTAATAACTTGGAATGCTAATCCATCCCGTAGTTATTTTTTTGCATGTAATAAACAGGTGTACTAAAACTAATTTTGCTTTAATTATAGAATGGATGAGTTCAGTGGTTTTTTCGGCAGATTGTCTTTCTCTCCTAGAGCCGTTAATAAATTCAGTATATTTACTTATGTACAGTGACACCAGATTTCAAACTTAAACTTCATTACTAAGTATTGCTACTAATTCATAACGGACTACATTTACGCTCTTATACTCGAACTTCCTGAGTTCGACGTCTACTCGAAACCCGCGTATTGTAATCCATTAATTCATTCATCAACTACGTAGAACCGGGCACATACGCCCATAGATTCAAGTTGCCATATCACATTGGCTGTATCAGATTACAGAGGTAACACAATAAGAGAATACAAGAGGGGATAGTAAAGTAAAGATGTACAGAAAAGAATAATAGAATTTAAGATTCAAATGAAGGTATAAAGTGAATACACTTACACCACTGGGACCAATTAAAAAGATGGGAGCATTATTCACTGTCAATCCAGAAGGTTGGACCGGTGGGCAGAACACTTTAGGGAACAGTTCAATTGGTCCTCGGCGTCATCCCAGTTGCCTACCGTTCCCAAGCTATCTGAATGGCAAGTTAATACGGGTCCCCCAAGTCTTAGTGAGGTTGAGAAGGCTATAGGGAACCTAAAGCGAGGGAGAGCAGCAGGACCCGATGCGTTAACCCCTGAGATATTTAAGGATGGTGGTCCAGTTTTAGCAGCGGGATCCTGTCTAGAATCTGGGAATTGGGCGTAATCCCATCTGACTGGTCTCAAACACTAATTGTTCCAATCTGTAAGAAAGGACAGAAGTCCTCTTGTGAAAATTGCCGTGGAATCAGCTTAACGAATAAAGTGTCCAAAATATTGGCTTCAATCATACTTCGACGCCTAACTAAAGCTCGTGAAGAGCAGACTAGAGAGAACCAAGGTGGTTTCAGACCTGGACGTGGCTGTATAGACCACCTATTCACACTTCGGCAGGTTCTGGAACATGGACACACTTTTAGAAGCCCGACAATAGTTGTATTCCTTGACCTAAAGGCGGCATTTGATTCTATCGATCGTAAGGTTATGTGGCGATGTCTATCAATGAAAGGCGTACTACAGAAGTACCACAGAAGCTCTCTACTTGAACACCACATGTCGAGTGAGAGCTTATGGCGGATTGTCATCAGAACTGATTACTTCAAGTGGTGTTCGTCAAGGTTGTCCGGTTTTCTCATTTTTATTTAATTTTATCATTGATATGCTTTTAGAGTTGACATTTTCATCGTCTGACTTCGGCGGGGTTGAGCTCCTTCCAGGAGATAAACTAGCTGACTTAGAATATGCAGATGATATAGTTCTCTTAGGCGAAGATGCTGATAAAATGCAGAATCTTTTGACTACCTTAAACAAGAATGTAAGGATGTTTGGGATGCGACTGTCTCCACCCAAATGCAAAATGTTGCTTCAGGATTGGCTTGATTCGACACCGAAGTTAGTGATAGGGAGTGAGGCAGTTGAATGTGTTGACCGCTTCACTTATCTTGGCAACCTCATCAGTCCTGACAGTCTGGTGTCTGCTGAAGTCTCTGTGCGCATACATAAGGCCCGATTAGCTTTTGGGAATTTGCGTCACCTGTGGCGTAGGCGAGACATCCGACTACTGACCAAACGACGCGTTTATTGCTCAGTAGTTCTATCCGTTCTACTTTATGGGTGTGAAACATGGCCATTAAGGATAGAGGATATTCATAGGCTCCTGGTATTCGATCATAGATGTCTTCGGAGCATTGCTCGTGTTTGCTGGGACCGACGAGTAAGCAATACGTGGGTTAGGAATAGAGTACTAGGTAGATACGGTAAGTCTATTGATGAAGTAGTAAATCTCCATCAGCTAAGGTGGTTAGGACATGTGTTACGTATGCCTGACCACCACCTACCTCGACGAGCAATGCTGCCTGGTGTAGGAGTGGGCTGGAGGGAAGCTAGGGGCGGCCAAACCAAAATATGGCACCAGTCCATGAAGTCATTGACAATTGGGCTGAGCCATGTTAATAGGTGAAGACTACCTAGTTGGGGTCCGCGTGACGCTCGTAATAAATGGTTAGAGACCTTGAGTGATATAGCTCAAAATCGTTGGCAATGGCGCAGGTGCATCCACTCCTTGTCTTCCTCCAAATGCTAAGCCTCTGAACTTATCATAATCTTCTCTTTACGGAATCATATTTTCTTAAATGTTTGCGATCTCTATTCCCTTCCATGAATACTAACTCTGTTACTACCTTCCCTACTCTGGGATTTGATTCGACAATTTAATTTCTATCTGGTAATTTGGGTATGGCAACTTGAACTGACGTATGCATGTACCTAGTTCTACGTTGTAACTGACCGACTGACTGACTGCGACCAATTCTGCGCCATATCGCTTAATGTCTCAAGCTATTTGTTGCGATCATCACGCGGACCCCAACCAGGTAATCTGCATCTACTAACATGGCTTGGACCAACAGTCAAAGACTTTATGGACTGATGCTATGTTTCGGTTTGGCCGCCCCTACTCTTCTTCCATCCTACTTCAACCATTGCCAACATCGCGCGACTGATTTACCATATTTCCCAAATACCTTTCGTCTAACTTCCATATTACTTATTTGATCGCCGTATGATATACGAACGATGCTACGAAGATTTTTATGGTGAAATACTTGAAGTCGACGCATATCTTGGGTTTTCATGGCCCACATTTCACAGTCATACGTTAAACGGCGCGAACTGCTACGCAGTACACCCGGTCTTTCGTTGAGACGGATATTTCGCCTGTGCCACTAGTGGCGTGAATTGGCGAATACCAATCGGGCATTCTGAATCCGTGCTGAGATTTCGTCGAACACGGACCCACCAGGTGTGGAGACTTTCGAGATAAATGGTCAACGCATTCAATTATTTTACTCCCTATAACAAATTTAGGGAAAAGAAGCAGGCCAGTCCTGGAGTAAAATTTTGCATTTGTGAGGGGAGACGCGCATCCCAAATATGCTTCCATTGTTACCCAAGGTGTTCAGGAGACTCTACATATTGTCCGCGTCTTCACCAAATAGGATTATATCGTCTGCGTATTTTAAATCGATGAGAGGACCCCCTGGAAGAAGATTAATTCCTGGGGAGTTAGAAGTGAGTGAGATTTCTAAGAGTAAATCTATGACAAAGTTAAATGAGAATAAAGGGGCAACCCTGACGAACCCCATTTGAGGATGAAATTTCTTGTGACAATTTGCCATATGCTCTGACTCGACCAGTGGTGATCGAGTAGAGGGCGTTTATAAGGTTAATGTACTTTTGAAGTACGCCTTTTATTGACAAGCACTGCCGTAAGACTTCACGGTCTACGAAGTCGAAAGCTGCTTTCAAGTCATGAAATACAACTATAGTCGAATGTTGGTACACATGTCCATGCTTGAGAATCTTGCGCAGCGTGAATATTTGGTCAATACAACCTCGTCCAGGTCTGAAACCAGCCTGGTTTTCTCGAGTCTGCTGTTCCCTAGTGTTGGTTAAACGTCGGATGATTATAGAGGCTAATATTTTAGATACTATATTAGTCAAAATGATTTCTGTGTGGTTATCACAAGAGGATTTCTGTCCCTTTTTGTAAATTGAAACGATCAGTGATCGAGACCAGTCAGATGGGATGGTGTTTAGTTCCCAGACTTTGGCTAATATATCAGTCAACCTGCAGGCTAAAACTAGACCACCATCCTTCAAGATATCGGTAGACAACCTCTCAGATCCTGCTGCTTTTCCTCGTTTCAATCTATTAATGGCGTTTTCAACTTCACTGAGAGTTGGGGGACCTGTGTCAGTTTTCCATTCGGGTAGCTTGGAGATTGATGGTAAGCTAAGAGTGGCTGGGGGGCCAGTTGAACTGTTCCTGAAAGTGTTCTGCCCAACGTTCTAATCTTCTAGATTGAGAGTAAATCATCGACCCATCTTTTTCAAAGATAATTTCACCAACTGCCGATTTCTTGATACCGGTGTCCTTAATAAGTCGGAACAGCTGTCTACTATTGCCTGCCGCTGCCGATGCTTCTATCGCTTTTGCTTTTGTTGCCCACCACTGTTTACGATCCTTACGCAGGCTCTTTGTCAGTTTACGTTTCACCTGTCGTCGCTCTTCATCATACTCTAATCCTGCTGGAACGAGTTTCCGGGCCTCCATCAGTTTACTAGAAGTTGTAGAGATCCAATGGTCTTTCATAACCATTGGCTTGGGGTTAGATGCAGATAGCGCTGCTGCGTTTACACCTGCTTTAAAATCATTCCAAGCTACTTCGGGATGAACCTGTTGGTTGTGGGCGACTAAATGCTTAGCCAAACCATTCATAAATGCAATCTTAGCATTCTCAGTCTCAAAGTGATACCTAAGGGGTTTGCCCGATGTAACCTTTCTGCGACCATCAAAACGCATAGAGATACGTGCTCTCACTAGGGCGTGATCAGAATCTAGATACGTGCCCCAGAAAGAACGGCAGTCCTCTATACAGCCTCTCCAACGGTAGCTGATGCCGATGTGATCAATCTGTGTCCATCGTTGTGTAGATGTTAGGGGTCTCCAGGTTAAACAATGTCTTACCTTATGCTTAAAGTTTGTGCTAGCTAAGAATAAACGGTAGTCTGAACGTAATTGTAGCAGACGATCTCCGTTATCTGTTCTCTGGGCCGGGATGCCGAGTAACCCACCTAAGTGTTTTTCAGCCTGATTTAGCCTACCGACTTGGGCATTAAAATCCCCTGCTATAATTACTATGTCTGAGAGCTAAGCTTACTGAAGGACTCTAGAGAACTTCATATAGATCTCGTCTTTCATTCTATCTGTGCTGCAGTCAGTGGAGGCATAAGCGGGGACGACGAAAAGGCATCGTTCTGTGTCCTTATCTTTCCGAGTTCGTACTGTGCCATTTAGACGGACAGCACATAGACGACTGTCTACAGGGATCCACTCGAGAAGTGCCTGTTCTGCCCGTAGGCTTAGTGCTATGCCTACACCAGCAAGGCCACGTGGGCTTGCTGTAGGGTCTCCAGATAAACGAAGAGTGAATTGTGCTGTTCCGTTGCACCGATTAGGTGAGGTCAAAGGGATGACTATGCTGGGGTGCTGTATGCGTGTTTCGGTGACACAGAATACATCAACTGCAAGAAATTCTAGTGTTTTAGCTAAAATAATTTTAGCCGAAAATTGTACAGAAATGACTGTTTAATTGAAAAATTGATAGGTATATTTAGTCAAATATAGTGGCGTATAAATCCAGTAAATAGAACAATTTTACCTATTTTGGGAGCTATCAAGCCAATGCATTTATTTTGTCTATAAGAAGACTCTAGCACGTATCTTCTTTGCTCATGATTCGACGTATTCTTTGATTGTTAGTTTTTTGAAACATATTCTAAGTATTCCTACGCTTTAAAACTAGTTCCCGTTTTATTTAGCTAGACGTCGTATGCATTTTTTTAAAAAAAATTTTAGGTTTCTTCAAGAAGTTGGTTATGCAGATGCTGTCCTCAGTGTACGTGAAGCACGTGTACGTCATCTTTTGCTGTCGGCTGCGGGCTGGCCAAATGAATCTGACTCTCCTCTTACGGCTGTAGATCCGAAAAATAAACACTATCTTTGGGAATGTGACAAGCTGAAGTCGAAACTCGCTGACAATGTTAAGTAAGTCATCGTTTTCGCAATTACAGTAATTAAAATTTTTGAGCGCGATTATCAACCCACGATAATTGTTTTAATAAACTTAAAATCTGCATCATAAATATCCGCCATAACCAAACATTTTTCGGCGCGTTGAATGCTCATTTCGGGTCAACGAAACACAGAAGCATAATAGATGAATTCTGTGAATCATTAACGTCTTAAATTTAGTCACTCAGTCACGAATAAAGTAGAACATGAGACGTTTATTTGTACTATGGTCCAAGTCACCACACCTCATCAGCTCACCAGGATATACCGCAATTGTAACCGATTCTAAACTATACCCGCCAAAATTTCTAATGATTTGTTATAACAAATCGCGCTGTTCTAAGTCAGGTACTCTGCACCTACCAACATGCTTCATTAATTGATGCCATGTTTTGGTTTGGTCATTCTTAGCTTTTTTCTGTCTTACTCCTATTTTTGGAAACTACGTCCCACATCTATGCAGTAAAGCAATAGTGAACTTCTATACAATGTACTCATCCTTCGGTCATAAGATAGACATCTTATCTAATCCATAGTTAATGTAAGTTTGTTAAAGTTAAACAACTTTTCTGAATCCGTGCTGAAATTTCATCAAACACCATCCAAATCAGCATTAAAGCTATAACATTTATTTCATGCAATCTCTTCCCTTTGTAAGTTTTAGTTAGGCAAGAATATGGAGTTAGTTTGTTAAAGAAGAACATTGTTATTTAATCATGGTTAACATGGGCCCTCGAACAAGTGTTAATCGACCTAAGTTACTACACGCCTCTGTACAGTGCAAGCGATCTACACAAAGAATAAGATAGGATTAAAAATAATGTCAAGTAAGATAGCACCTTAAACATAAGGAATATACTTCAGAAAAACAGTCGTAGGGTATAATAATACTTGACTGAAGATAGGAGAATTTTCGATAAAGAGTAGGTGGAACTTTACTATGTTATCTACAAACTGAAGCTTGAAGTTACTTTTATCGATTTCTAAAGTCGCACTTTGAAGCAAGTCATTCAACAATAAAATAGAGAATCACTGAAATAAATTAAAGTAACGAAAGTTAAGTGGGACTAATTAAGGGTTTGTTTGTTTTTTGTATTTGAAATCAATAAATCCACATTTTCATTAAACCGAACTGTCAACGAACTATCACTTTTAGCTTTATCATGGCTCTGATTAGAGTCGCAGGGATAATGCCAATAATCCATTGCTTTCCGTACACTTAGTAACGATGAAATGCAACACTTATTTCCTCCAGATCCTACCATGCCAAGCAGGTCTGTTGGAGAGCTGTAAGACTAAAGATCTGAAGTCTAAATCGTACTGTTGGCTGCAGTGGGGTGTAACAGCAGTAAGGTGCTTCCCTCGGATAACTTGCATCTGCAACGATGCTGCCTTTTCACAATGGAAGGGCGGGGTTAGAAAAGGTTGACCCTAAAAATATCACACCTCACCTTGCTTCGCAGATTTCCGTCTCCAGCAGTAAGGCCTTCTAAAGAACAAAAAGAACACTTCAAAATCTCCCCATAACAATGTAGTGCGTGATCGAACTCAAGCAGTTGTCCTTTGGGGTCTGCGATCGCACTCCCTGGTCACTATGACCAACACTAATCCAGTTTCCTATTCAGTTACCTCAAGAAGTAATATTCTATTATGTGGGCAGCCAGAAAGTGAAAACCACCCCCATAACTCTAACAACGTACGAGATCATGTTCGAGGTCATATCCCACCCTCAATTCTTTATAACTCTATTGTCCCTGTGTCCAACCCTTCTAGTATTACTCTATCACTTCACGCCTCTGAAGCTAATGATTCGTATTCACAAAACGTTATTCCTGGTCTCCTGGGACCTGCACTAAACTATATATCGGAGCTTTTAACGTTCGGACCTTATGCCTATTGGGACAACACGCCTCTTTGGCGATGACTCTAAAATTCGTTTTTATTGATGTTTGCTTCGTCTCTGAAACGCCTATACAGGATCGAGGTGAAATCATTCTCTTGACCTCATCTTGTCAAAATGAGGAACTGGCTCTCGTTGACTGAATTCCAATGGACAGTCGCTTGTGCATTGTCCGTCTAAACGGAACGGTAAGAACTCGGAAAGACAGGAACACACGTTTTTGCCTCTTTGTTGTCAGAAATCCGTCTGTAAGTGAAACTATTTTGGAAAAAGATGGAACCATTATTCACTATCAATCTAGTAAGTTAGACCGATAGGCAGAACACTTTAGAAAACAGTTCAACTGGCCCTCAGCCTCACCTCAATTACCCACCATCCCCGAGCAATCTGAATGGCAAACTAATATTGGTCCCCCAAGTCTTAGTGAGGTTGAGAAGGCTGTAGATAATTTAGAGCGATTGAGAGCAGCAGGAACTGATGGATCAATCCCTGAAATATTTAAGGATGGGGATCCAGTTTTAACAAGGAGATTAACTGAGATGTTGGCTAAAATTTGGGAACTGGACATAATGCCATCTGACTGGCCTCGATCACTAACCGTCCTACTCTATAAGAAAGGACAGAAGTCCTCTTGTGACAGTTACGGAGGAATCAGTTTAACGAATATAGTGTCTAAAATATTGGCTTCATTAATACTTCGTCGTTTAACTAAAACTCATGAAGAGCGAACCAAAGTGGTTACAGACCTGGACATGGTTGTATAGACCAAATATTCATAGTTCGATAGGTTCTGGAACATAAGCACACTTTTAGACGTCCAACAAGTTGTGTATTCCTTTACTTTAATTCGGCGTTTGAGTCTATCGATCGTGAAGTTATATGGCAATGTCTGTCATTGAAAGGCGCACCAAAGAAGTACATTTTTAAGTTTATGAATTGATCATTCTTTTCTTTTAACTGGATTATATTTTCTTGAAACTTATTTTCGATCCATAGTCCTTTCCATTTATACTAACTCTGCTACTACCTCCACTACTCTGGGATTTGGTCCGACAATTTAATCTCTATCTACTAATTGAGGCAAGACAACTTGAAGTGATGTACTCACCAAGTTCTACGTTGTAACTTACTGGCCGACTGAAACACCTTTTAATAATTCCGAGCTGTTTACTCGGCTTTAACTTGGATTATTTGCGTGAACTGGGAATTACTATCCATTTGGTCACACACAAGTGGATAGATACGTGTTCGAACCTACGATCGTTATAGTGTTCTTTGGTTGTCTCTATTATTAATGTTTGTTGATGACTGACAGCCATTGTCATGTAATAAATTATTTTACTGTTTGTTTTTCGTCTCAATGCTTGCATTTTTTCATCTGTTCAAACTCCATATATCGTATGCCGAATGTTCAGCTGAGACAGTCTTTTAAGTCAGATAAGTGTCTGATATGTTTATTTTGCTTTCACTGTACATTTTTGCTATCAAAATAGTTGTTCTACCAGCCTTCAAGATGAACTAGCAGAAGACGCTATAGCAAAAATAAATCAGGTTGTGCGCTCAGGTTCAGATTTTCTTACGTCTGATGATTTGGGTTCTGGATTTGGTAATGAGTTGGGTGATCAGTCCACTGAACCGGATACAACTGGAAATTCTGGGACTGATAATTCAGAATCGTTTGATAATGCAAGTTGGGTGAACAGGTTTCGTCGTACAAGTGACGCGAATAAACGCAAATCTCAAGGTCAAACAAATTATATGCAAGGGGATGAGGTAAGTACTTAGCTTTTCCTTAAACCTATTCATCGACCATATACCGAAAACCTCTGGCCTACATATTTTACAGTCATATACCAATACGGAAAAGGCTGGTACGCAGCTTACTCTGTTTAAGATTGATAGGTATTCCTTTCGTCTGCTTTACAAGTATCACAAGTTGGCAAAAGACTAATGAGCTTTCTGAATATTTATTGAGATTTTGCTAGACACCATCAGGACTCAACTAAATTACTTCCTATAATCAGTCTATTGGTGGATGTATACCTATTAAGCAAAATTTAGCATTCAGACGGAGGAACATGGGCCTTGAACATGCTTGCGTCATTCGTCAAGGTATTTATTAGACTACATCAGATCAGCATCATCAAATAGTGATGTTATATGTACACTCTATGGCCATTAGTGGGTGTCTAAACATGTGGTTTTTTCTTTACGAAGCCGTAAGTTCTAAAACTACGAATATTACATAAAAATATAACCAACGAAACAAAATGGGTGTGAGCATACATAAAAGGAATGTGATATATCACTAGGTCTCTAATCTACATATTATTTGGACATAGCTATGGCGGAAAAGCCTCTATCCATCTGGTACTATTCAAGCCAACATTTAATGACTTCATTAATTGTTACAGTGTCTTAGTTTGGTTGCCATTTCCCAGCTTACTATTGTGTTAAGTAGTCTAACGCTTCGGGGGTTTGTTTGATTAACGGTGATGTTACATTTCCTAGATATAACGACCCAATTACTCCTATTGCGTAGTATTCTTAGACACCGAACACTCGACAAGATCCCAAATCAGAACACGTTTGAACAGGAACAAAATTATATTCCAAATAACAAGGGTAGACAGAAGTAGGAACCGTTAGTTAGAGAAACGTTAATGTATTTATAGTATTTACATAAGAAGCTTCCAGAATCTTCTGCAACAATCCGCTAAAGCTGATTAGTTTAGAAATAGCCAATCAGCGTGCGCTATCACGATCATGCATTGAGTATGCTTTAATCCAGTCTATATCCCACTAACAGGCGGTTTCGATGGTAACGGCATATTCTTAGTGAGTAACTTGTAGTCGTTTATGTCATGGACCTAGTGATTGTCGTTTAACCCTCAGTAGCCCTAGTCAATAATTCATACATGTAGCTAGTAATCTCTTGAATGTCACCAAGAACACTGTAACTCACTTGCTAGGTATAAATTCCTATACTTGATTTCTACCCATTATAAATAGAGTTGGGATTTGGTATGGTACTTAATCGCTGAAAGTTGAACTAAATAACCACTGACCCGCCGCTTCAAAATGAATACCTTAGCTTTCAGTAAACTTTAGTAATATACATGTACTAATAATGTACTATGTTACATTCTTATTATTCAAATTATCAATTGAAGCAATATTAAATGGAAGAAAAATGACCTTCCTCACGCTTCTGCTGTCACATTTTTTCAGTAGATGAATAATGACAATATGTTAATGTCATTCATTGCTAACTTATATTTCCAGTTTCTTTAAATATGCTTATTTCATTTTTCCTTTTCTCTAATGTGATAGTACTCCAAGAACATCACTTCAAGTACCACAGTATCTTCGTTTCTAAATAGTTTTGGGGAAATTGGTAGTGCAGGCCAATCGAAGCGATTCGGACGTAAACATGCAGCTGATACAAACATTCTAGTGAGATGTTTTTACTTATTCTGTTCCGCATTCGCTTTTTATAACAGTTCACTTTCCTCACTATCCTCTGCGCAAACCCTTCTTTAGTCCGTTTGCTCTAATGAAAACTCATTCATCAATGAACTGTAGTCTCATTTTTCGGCTTATTTGAGGTTATCACTTTGTACACAGATGTCTGCACAATACTATTTCCTTGTGTTTATTTTAAATTTCCAGGCAAGTTTTAATGCATAAACGAACGTAATTACATCAAGAAGTTCATGTTCATGTGTTTAACTGAAAGCTACATGTTTGGTGTGCATGTTAATCATAATTCCTAACTGCTCAAACTTTCCTCGATAGTGAATACTAGAGTGACTCGTGTGGAATTTGAACGAGAATATGTCTGAACACAGTAAAAGCAATAGTTTATTAAGTTTTTTTGTCTAATCTTGATAACTTATTCACGGTTAAGTTACTGTACTACTCGGTGAAAACAGGAAGAGAGGTCATCATTATGCTAAATAAATCTGCGAAATGAAGAATGGTTGTATTTAGTTAAAATCTTCTGATTCTCAATCGTTTAGATAGAATCTTACTGGGTTTTAGTAGCTTGCGATATTATCAAACATGATCAAGGAAAATGTCTGAACTAATCTTCTGCAGATGGGAATCTTACATAATTATTTGTTAATAATTAATTGTTATTCCGCATACTAACTTGGAGATATTCGTTATTTGCATTGTCTCAATTTTTAGATTTTAAAATAGTTTAGCGTATATTCTCAAAAAACACAGGAATCTGTCACAAACATTGTCATCAGGTCGATCATGTTTTAAATTTCATCTTACTCTTTCTTTAGGATTTGATCAATACGCTGTCGGGAAAAGTCGATGATAACAATAATGATTTTTTATCGACTTCTGTTTCCGATATTAATTCAACTGCTGCAGTATATCCTGGCAGTGCTCAAACTCCTAATTCTATCTCTCCAAACAGCAATAATAAATTATTAAATTCACCAAATAATGCAACCACTTTGTGGGGCTCTGATTTCTCAGATTCCAGTGTTGTTGATTCAACTGGTCAGGTTAACGTCAAAGGTCGTCTAGAATCTGTGAAAGAATCCAATCCAACGGATGCTCTTGGGCTTGGTGATTTGGCTAGTTTAACTGTGGCTAACGAAGCAGATTCAAATCTAAGTAAGTAATATGGAATTTTGAAAAAAAGTTAGTACATATAAAGGAAACTGAGTGGTGGTTTTTTGACTTCTTGGGAGAGCGGCCATAGCTGCATGAAAACTATTACGCATTGTCTTTTTGTGAATAGTTCTTAATTTATTGGCTGCGTACGTCTCACACCTTGTTTCCGATGATGGAAATTCATAAAGTAAGATGAAGTATGCACGAATTTCCACCATCGGAAACACGGTATGAGACGTACTCAGCCAATAAATTAAGAACTACTCACAAAGTAAGATGAAGTATGCGCTTTTGCAATCAGCTTTTCTTAGCTCTATCCTTTCTCCGTAAGACAGCATAGCCGAAATTTTTGATGGGATTCCTATCAAACTGGATTTCAATCTTCTGTGGACCAAATAACGTTGGTAGTTATAGACTGACCTGTTAAAAAGATAACCATGTGCATATCAACCTTCTTAGTTTGTATACGTTATCTTGTGTTTTATATTTGTAATTATTGTTTTTTGTTAACTTCATCATTGGTTTAATGATAGACTTAGTTTCGTAGCACAAATATAAATATCGTTTCTTTGTTTCCAAATGTGATTTTTGATGAATCTTTTAACACCTTGGCTCAGTTCCCGTTTAACTAGTCATTATAAATGGATCATTTTCGTCAAATATCTGCTGTTTACTTTTAACTTAGACTTAATAAGGTTGCTAGCATGATATTGGTGTGATGATTAAGTTACTTTAATTTCGACTGTCTAGGTTGCAGATTTAAGTTTTGCTCCACCTACTGTAGTTCGAACATCCGGATGGTGTTTTAAACTCTTGTAAACTGAAGTGTCTGAATGCCGAGTACGCAAATATGTATTTGTCAAGTGAGTTAGATCAACATTGTCACTAGTTGATTCATTTGTTTATTATTGTAAGTTTTTATAAAATATATCAATTTGTCACTCTGTTGATTGGTTTATTTTTCTGACTTCATTTAAATTTCCGTTCAGATGGTGATATTTGTGACTCAAACTTATCTGGAAATAATTATGAATCATCCGGGCTAAATGGTTCTGTTAGTGGCAATGCCCAAGTTGACAATGGAGCAAATATTTCATCAACTTACTCTACTGGTCATAGACCGTGGGTTCCAAGATATACACTTCGCGGTCACTTTGACGGAATCAGAAGTGTCGCATTTCATCCTACTGAACGAGCTGTTTATACTGCTGGTGAAGATGGATGTATAATGCTATGGAATCTGTTAAAGACTGGACCTCCTGGATCGGTATGTTTTTCCTCTGTCCATTAATTATTAATCTACTTATTTTTATACATTATTTGGCTTTTTGTTCTAAGTTTCCTCACATCCTATTTAGTACTATCAAGTTAAGTTTTTTTAGACGATTTATGTTGTGATAATCAAATATGTTAATTTTATTAATTTGGACAACCTAGTCGACGTAAAATATGGTTCTTATATACATCAGTCCTCATTACTATCCCCACCTCTCCCCACATTCTACACGAGATGAATGCCAATATGACAGTAAGACCAGTGGTCACAAAAGATCATACAAAGATAATACGATTCATGAAGAAGCAGTCGATTCGTAGGAAGGTTTATATAAAGTTTCATTCATAATTTAATCAAATATAAACATTAAAGCACTCTTTCCATTGCCATCAATTCTGTACCATGACAATTTGCTGCATAGAAACCGATTCGCCTGCATTTACGAGCATTACCTTGCTAGGGTTTGCGAATTAAGAGGGCACCTTGATGCCTGCTAGCGAACGTCTAACCAACGACACAACAACAGGTTGAGCTAAGCTATTCCTCGGCGCCTCAGCCCAGCTAACTAGAGTAAGAAGTTCAATTTTAGCAAGAAGCATTTAATTCTACAGACATCCTGTATGATCAATAACAAACACTCAACTCATGCGTATATATACAATAAAGAGAGCATCCTTGGATGTGTCACAAATAGCACACTAAAATAAATAAAGCAACATCTACATACTAAAGTATTAATTGTGTCTACAGTATACTATTGAGCTATTCTAGTCATATGATCAAATGTGGATAAAATTAGCTCTAATTAAAATCAGTTCCTTTCTGTACCAGAAGCAATAAGTAGTAGTGAATTCTCCATAGATAATTCTAAATGTAACCCTCTGCATCCATACTCTTTTATCTTTTCTTTAAACAAATTATTCATCTATTCAAGTTATGTTCATATCTTTTGTAGACTATTACTTCAGGAAGGGCAGGTTTCAATTTCGGTCCAGTGGATGAATTATCACCAGTACATGTCTACTGTGGTCATAAAGGTCCAGTTTTGTGTGTTACTACGCCTAGCCCACTGCTGTCTTCAACCACGAACACTGCTGTATATTCAGGTGGTCTTGATGGGACGGTTCGGTCATGGCGTTTACCTTCTGCATCTAATGGTCTAGGTGTGATTGACTTATATGCACCTCAAGAACTGGAAGCAGTAACTGGTCCAGTGTTTGACAGTGAGTTATTCATGATTACATGTATACTACTCGAAACAGCTATTCATAGTTGCATATACCATTTACTGTATTTACAAACATATAGTTGCTGTACAATTCTTGCTGATTTCACAGCAATCAAATAGCTTTTAGAAATGTCAACATATACGCTGGATAGATAATTCTTTTTTTTGACGATATAAAAATTTAAAATCAAGATATGCAGTACAAATCCGCATAAGTTTTAAAAAAGTTCCTATGATTTTAAACTTTATGGGGGGGGGGGTGAGACTGAAATTTTAGCCTAATGATTAATCTTCTGTCGTGTGATTTGGTTTTCAAAATCAGCGGTAAAGTATCTTACTAATGATTTGTAATGTATTCTATGAAATCCCTGTTTTTTCATTCGTGTCTGACAATTATATTTCCATTTTACTAAAGTATATACTAGTTAATACTCTAATACACTGAGTATGCTTGTATTGTTGTTGAGTAAAGTGCTCTATTTATCCTAATCTTATTTACTATGTTGTTCACATCATCTTTGGCAAGGAGCATACTTTCAGGATCAAGATTTCTCAAACATAGTACCCACTCTTGTCTATTGTAGTGACGCCATCCGACTTATTAGCTGAAAACTTCATTTTTGCAGGGGCTCGAATCCTATGCTCCTATGCAGGTCACTTGAAAAGCGGTAAGATTAAAGCTGCAAACACAAGGTTTGAGAGAGGTGTAGTGAGACTCTTGTGTTTCCCTCAGACAATCGCCATTATAGCGTTACTATTAGGTTTACAAGTAACTGACTTCAAAAATGTACACCCCGCCTTTCTCCACAAATTTCCGTCTCCAGCAATATGAATTGCATGTACGAAGCTAACAAACCTATAACTGCACGCAACCAGGTTGTGTATTACCTGTCCCAAACAGTTGTCGCTTTCTCACTGCAGTCACGTTCCCATTTCGTCAAGATCATCCCTAATTAAGTTTCCTTTATCAGACACCAAGTTTAAGAACTCTTTAACGTTATGGAAAACTGAAAAGTAATGATCGTTTTCATATCGACAGCGCCATCGAGAAATATTTTGTAACTCTTACTTTTGCAAATTTGCCTTTCATCTTGCTGTTCTAACGAGGTGTAACAACTTGCGTAGACGCACATATGTGCCAGGTTCTACATTGTACGCGATTAACTGATTTCTATTAGTACATTTACTTAGACATTAATAAGTATGTAATCGCTGATCAAAATCTAGTAATTCCTCTTATGAATAGCTAATGAACAATTAGTCATGAGTAGTACATTATCTATAGTTTCACAAAAATTTTATACTTGTTGAAAAAGTTTTACGATTTGTCATATCAATTTGTTTTCAGACTCATCGTCACCTGTCTGGTCAATCGCTGTACACCCATCTAGTCCTCTGTTGCTCGCTGCACATGCAAATGGTTCTATTGATTTTTGGTCAACTACAGAGAAGACCGAGAATGATTTATCAAATTCTCTAGTTCTTTCACTTCATATGGATCGTCTTATAAGATCCTTAGGTATGTGTCATTCATTCATTCCCTACAGTCAATCAGTTCGTTTTTTTGCACAAAATTAGTGAATATGCCTATGACGTTGAAAAATGTTATAAATTTTGACGATTAATTGTATCGTTTGTTGGTTGATTTAATCACATCGTCACTTAAATATGGATTTTAAAGCTAATCATTTATACGAACAAAACTTTAATTCAAATGCGTCAAAAATAGTAGGAATATGCCATGTTACTTTAGACGTTCAAAATTCTAACTGACTATATTATTTTTAAACCCCTTGATAATCTCTAACTTCAGACAACTCATTTACCGAATACGTATATATGTACTAGGTTTTCAGAGAAAGTGACGGTATGCCGACTAAAAGACGTGTATATTGCACAGCGATCCCCTGTGTATCAACCCCAGCAGGCTGTGGAACACACTCTATTAGAAATAGAAGACATATGTAGGCTAATGGTCTTTGGATATACATCCCTGCAAACATTTCTCATATATCCGTGAACGAAAGACTAATGCTGATGTTACTCACTCAATACTAAGCACAGATAGTAAATCGGTTGATGAATTTGTTAATCTTCATCGACTGAGGTGGTTGAGATATGTATTATGAGTACTCAATCAGTGCTTAATTTGGACACACGACATAGGCTGACGTAGAAGTAGGATTGGGGAAAGGTAGAGACGGTTAAGCCAAATTGTAGAGTCACTTTATGAAGTTGTCGATTGTTTATGCGAGGAGTGTTTGGTACATACAGATTACACAGTTTGTGTCTGCACGATAACCTCTGTGTGTGACCGAATACATCGGGTAATATGGCTCGGAGTCGTTCATCATGACATAAGTGCATTCTGTCTACGTCGTTTATAATTGTTAATGATAAAACTCATCATTCGCGCATTATGTTTACTCGCTTGCAATATCAATAGGGTATCTGTTTCGATGATAAGTTTTGATAAGAAGATGCCACCTACATCCTTTCATAGTTTGTTATCAGAAAATATTTTTATTACTATTTGAAGTGTTTTTATGTGAGTTTAATATTTTAATTTATTTCGTTTAGGTGCTAAGGAATCTCAGATTGGTCGTCCAACTTGTCTTCATTTCTTAGTCAGCCGTCCAGATTCGCTAACCGCCTCTCAATGTGTTGTAGGAACTAGCACTGGATGGTTAGCTCTGTTAGATGTTGAAACTGGTCAGTCAATTAATCAAATACCACCAGCACCTCCTCTCAATACTGTCAATCGAGATGAGCAACCACTGAATATGGGTATGCTAATGAATTTTTTCAGTTGTTCCAAATTTAATTTAATTGCAAAATAAGCACAACTTGTAACTTGAAGACTGTGACTGGTAAAAATTGGTATGTTCTTAACTAGGTTCATATTTTCAATGTATTAATTGGTAATGAAGAGCTGATTCTCCGTCAGACATATTTTAATTATTTGATGCTAACTCGGAGATGTCGGAGCACATATAAATGACTTACATCAGCTGAGTAATGGTGAAATTACTCATGTACTAAACTACTATGACACAAAGTAGATCTGATAATTTTTACTTTGAAAACATTCTAACAAGAATGATGTTATCCGTATCATATTATATCTAATATCGTTAAATATATCTGACACCAGTTTCAAGCGAAAGCGCTATTTATTTATTCAAACAGAATTTATTGTTTCTATTCTATCTTTTTTTTAAACAAAATCATTGATTTTAGCAAATAATCTGGTAGCTGATGAATGTAGTCTGCCCTCTGGTTGGACAGATCGTGCACTCAATGCTCTGGGTTCACATCAAACACTTTCTCTTGTGATTGGAGCTCATGAAGATCGCTGTATTCGATTTTATGACATAAATCGTATGTCTGATCGTTCATCTGTAACAAATACAGCATGTGTGGATGCTATGGTTACGCATTTGAATGCTGTTACAAGCCTTGCAGTCGATCCTCATGGACTGTATTTATTGACTGGAAGTATGTTTGTATACACTAGTTTTTATGTAATCTGGTTGTTCTATCATGAAAGGTAGAAGTGCATATTTTGTCAATACTTTAAATAAAGTTGAACGTACAGAGTTAGCGTTTCCTGGAATTTAAACTATTATTGACACGATGTTGTGAAAATGTAAATGAAGTTAAAAGGCTTCTGAGCAAGAGTTATCTTAGAAGTGAGATAATAAGTGACTGCCTAGCAACGTGATTGGAAGCATTTGATTACAACTGTGAATGATATGAATTAAGCTGTCATTTGGATAATAATTATGAATTAAATTGGTATGAGGACGTAATCAAAGTGGAGCTATCAGGGTAAACAAGGGCAGATGATTGTTTTCTTCCAGAACCTCGATTTAGGTCTCAAGTGTTTAATGGTAATAGAGCTTCGGCAAATTAAACACCTTGAAAAATTTAGGAACATTTGTTCGCATCGGTAACATGTCTGAAGGTAGCTGTATTGACTGTTTTAATAGTTCAAAGCATATTTTCATTGTATCTATAGTAAGCACTTCTTTCTGTTCTACCAATGTAACCTCTTTTGCAGATACCAAAAAAATTAATGGTAACATATAAAGCATATCTGTCAAATTAGCTTCAAAATGAATAAAAATTGGAAGTGTTATTTTTCAAAATTTTTGTTTTCAATTTTTCTGTCTTTTCTCAGTAAATTTATCTGAATTGCTGTTACTGTTTAAGAATTACTTAATCTTTATAAGTTTTTCATCTAGTTTATCTAAATTGAGGATGTTGCTACCCTGTAAAGTAACGTTTCCACTAATCCCTTTTATATAGGATTGAATAAAATTTTTAAAGTTCAAATACAGTTTATTTCATGAATGAGTAAAAACTAGTCACATTTACACATTAGCTCAATTTGTTATATCATATTAGCACGACGAGATCAAATGAACAAGGAGGGAATTTAAGATCTACAAAAAGATAAGTTTGATTCTAACTAAACCACAGTGATTGACTCTCAGTCATATAATCTTATGTCTCCAACCAATAATCGCACTAAACTCAGCTATGTAGTCAACACCTACCAAACACTTCTCGGGTAGATAATTGATAACCTCATAGTGATGCCACAATTTGGTTTAACCGTCTCTACCTTTCCCCAATCCTACTTCTACGTCAGCCCATGTCGTGTGTCCAAATAAACACTGATTGAGTACTCATAATACATATCTCAATCACCTCAGTCGATGAAGATTAACAAATTCATCAACCGATTTACTATCTGTGCTTAGTATTGAGTGAGTAACATCAGCATTAGTCTTTCGTTCACGGATATATGAGAAATGTTTGCAGGGATGTATATCCAAAGACCATTAGCCTACATATGTCTTCTATTTCTAATAGAGTGTGTTCCACAGCCTGCTGGGGTTGATACACAGGGGATTGCTGTGCAATATACACGTCTTTTAATCAGCAGACAGTTATGCCGCCTGTACCGCAAGTGGTATAATTTGTCAGAAGCCAGACGGTTTCTCTGTTTAGTTATTATCTAAATTTGTACACTTTATGATCAGTTGACACATTACTCCGTATCTCTCAAACATTATTTCTGATGCAATTGTTTATATACACTTCATAATTTCGATTTCTTTTTCGCATGAATTTTATCCTTCTAGGTCATGATGCTTCTATTCGTGTATGGGACGTTGAAAGTCGTTCGTGTATACAGGAAATGACTAATCATGGCTTCAAATATGATGAATCCGTTCATTCAGTGGCTTTACATCCTCAACTTCCTTTAGCAGCAAGTGCTGGAGCAGATGCCATTTGTAAAATTTATGTGACAGCTACTTAATTTCTCTATCTCTCAGTATTATCCAACTCACCGTTTGTAATTTTTCTTTTTTTCTATCTCTCTAGTGTTGAATTGCATAGGTTTTCTTTTTGTTCGTTTATTTCGGAAGACAATAATTTTTTTCACCCAGTGTTTTGGTTCTTACTTTTTAATGTGTTAGTGTGTGCGCCCTGTTATCTCGTAAATGTAAGGATCAATTGATGTATGTATTTCATTTGTTTGTATGCCTACATTAATGTAGTCGTTGACAACTTGATAGTACTGCGACTAATTACAATATATTAGTAGTAGTCATTGTATTGTCTACTCAGTCAATTTCAATTTTGGCATTTTTCTTATACACATATATTCAATGCTGCTTTTAAACATTAGGTAGATTTATAATTTATGATTCGTTATATGCTTGCCTTCCCCTCCTTCCTACCCACACTCTTTCGTCTAAGCTAGAAATTATTTATTGTTCTGATTTTGTCTCTGGTGTTTTAACAAATTTCAGACTCAACACGTTCTGTATACCTTTTTGTTTACTATTACCATTGAACGTAGTTTATTACATTTACCTACACAAATTATATATATGACCTGTTTTATGAATAAGTACGCTATACTCATTCTTTCATTGTTTATTATGGTTCACTATAAAAAAAATTAAATGAAGTTTACTGCCAACTAACTGATCAAGTTGTATTATTTCGTTTCTGTTTTATTATGATAGTGTAAACGACGGTGGTTGTATGTATCAGTGTTTACCTCCTTCTACTGTTGCATAACTTAACTTTCTATCCATATGGATTATTCATTATTATTCTTATTACGATTGATGATAGTAATAATGAAAATTCAGTAGTATCAAAAGTTGTTTTCTTCTCATTCGACTTGTCGATTGTATTATTCCTTTTAACGTGTTTTCTTCGAGTATTCTATCGTATAATCCATGAAGTTAAATTACAGTCAATCACGATTAACATAACCTTGCACAATTAGATACTAACCTAAGTAGCCAAGCTACCACATCAGCATTTCAAGATAAATATAAAGTTACTGATTAAGTTGTATGCAGTAATTTTAAACTATAAAGAGTAAGTGCAAATGTACCATTGCTACCGATTTTAATGTATATTGTTCGACGTCTTTTACCGTTGATTGCAATTATCTCATGTACCTCAATCAGGCATTCTGCACCTTGTTATGACATCAACAAAAGACTGTTTTGATTGATGCTTACGACCAAACGGTTGATGCCAACTTGTGTTTACGAAGACAATAACAACCGCCAACGAGAGTTTGTCTGGTCACTGCACGTCTGCCCAATGTCTATTTAATCCCAAGCGAGAGATAAGAAAACACAAGATTGATGGACCAACCAGACAGAATCGAATTGCATTTCATGCATTCCTTTATATATACAAAAAACCTGACCATTCAGTAAATCAGTTAGGAAACTAAAATCAATACAAAGTAAGGGTAATATTGACTGTTAACTTGAGCAACGTATGCACAGTTAATTAACTGTAGTTTATAAATGCGAAATGATACACTAACAGTTGATATGTTAAACGGGAGGATGGGGTGAGAGAAACTGAATGATAATAAGAATAAAACGTTCATTTCATATACAATCAAAATTAATACTGGGTACCTAAAGAAGATTGATTATCTTCAAGAACTGTTTTTCTGTAGACTCAGTATTTTTGGCTATATTCAAGGTGAACACTATTGTTATTCAGTTCCCCATACCCTATTTTCCCATTTGACACATTAACTGTTAGTATATGACTTCTTATTGATGAACTATAGTTAGTCACTTGTGGATACGTTACTTTAGTTCACATTCACTATTACTCCATTTTGTATTAATGCTAGTTTCGTAATTGGTTGACTGTGTGGTTAAATTTCACGTATATATATTGAGGAATATGTGATACTGAAACTGAATCGTTACGAATAAGATAGGCGGTAACATCCAATACTAATAGAACAACCTCTCATGTCGAATAGCGGATATACCTAGTACTCCAAGAAGATCAAAATTGTATTGCCTTAACTGTGTTTAGTAACAATATGATCTCGTAAGCAGGTGGTCAGTTAGCAAAGTGATTGGTTAACCGATCACATAATAGCAAGGCTAGTGCGAGAGATACAAAGATTATTATCGTTTACTTGTGAATTTGGTACAAAATAGCAGCAGGTTTCCGTTCTTAAGAATCTCAGATATATATGATGGTTTGACAAGTGTGTTCATTCATAAAGAAATTTATTATGGAAACAGTCCATAAAAGTGAAATTCAAAGACTTTTACATAGTAGCTTGAGTAAAATCTAGTCATCAATAAACAAAACGAGTTAACAGGAGAGAATACCAATTACCTTAGTGACCTCGTATGGGTAGTATCCATCTTCGTGATATCTTTTTTCCTAACTGGAAACATGCACAAAAAAATCAGTCATATGGAAATTTGTGACGCACATTTTACTAAAATGACTCAGAACTGACTAGTGTGTTGCAAAGTGCCATAAAATTAATTTGCTGTCAGTGACAGTTCTTTTGTTATTGTTGCGTGTTGTGAATATTGGGGCTTCACACCACTGTCTGATATTACAGAGCTAATGAAGACTCGGAAGCAATGTAGAGCTGTTTCGTCTTGGCATTAAAGGGCTTAGTAGTACTTATCCATGTCCGCATTAGGGATGGCATCCATAACCAATCTACGCAGCGAAAATTGACATTTAATCACAGATGATTGTAATTACTGACTTCATTGATCTCTCGACTTCATTTCGTCATCTTACTAGATATCTTGGAATTATCTGGTTAGCATGCAATGGTTGTTATTACTAACTGTTGTGGAGATTACTTGATTTGAAATCCATTGTATAGTGACTGGAAACACTGCATGATGTTACTCAATATAGGTTACAGTGGCTCAAATGCATTCATTCTTCTTCTAGATCCTAAGTTCTATTATTCTCTTGAACATATATTTGCTTCGTTTATCCGTGTTGAATCATACTATCGTATCATTGTTTTAAATTTGATCTCGTGCTAATGCGATATAGCAACTTGGACGTATGCACACATACGTAAGGTTTTACGTTTCTCATGGCTGATTGGCTGACCGTTGTATTTGTGAATGAATCAGGTGTTCAATACCTTATGGCTTTAGTTATATTAGGTCAGTCTACTATCCGAAACTTCAAACAATATTTTCAATTGGCGCATTGATTATAGGTGGATATTTCGTTCGAGTATATGACAATCAGTTGGAAGATGGGTGTCTCATGTTCATAAATTTGAATTGCCATCATAACAGTGTACCTGATGTTAAGTCACTTAAACTAGTGGCTAGATTGCAGACTGGTCAATAGAATCTGATCATCTTTAACGAGGACTATACGAATATAAAATCAGTCACTACTCCGTGATCGGTAAGTATAGATATCTCCTACAGGCGGTTAGTTACGGCGCGTATATCACGTCGATAACAGTTTCAGACTGAAACATAACGATTTTGTATCGAATCCTCCAGATATCATCAGTTTCCTCATGAGTGTAAGTATACCATGCTTACAAGTGTTAAAATAGCACGAAACCTATGTTCATACTTACCTACTGACTACTCTGAAATCAGCTCCTCTCGCAACATCGTGTATGTTAAGTTGAATCACCTTAACTAATAGCCACATTCCAATATTATCTATAGAATTCAACCATCACTAAACACAACTAAACTGTAACAATATGCATATAGCATGTAATACATGCTTTATAAAAGTTACATGAAATATATATATGTACACAAAATCAATAGTAAGAAGACTAGTATAAACATAATTGATGTAGAATTACATATTTCTTCTCCATTGTGGTATCATTCTCCCAGTGTTTACACTTAAATCAAGACCTTGATTAACTAGAATTTCATTTTTCGGTTGAGCTAATCTTAACTGCCATCCTTTTGTTAATTGACATAAACGTTTTGCATCACGTGTAACATGAATATTTGTCTATGTAAAGATATTTTAGAAGTATTAATAGAAAAAAAAAAGATTATAAAAATTTTATAATATAAAATCATCTATTTTTGTTTGTATAATTCACATGGTAACAATATGATGAGTAAATAAGTTAAATGTTAAAGTATGATTTCTAGCAAATGAAAATTGATGATTAACATTTATTAGCATTAAAAATTAGTGATTAAACAATATCATCTTAGAGATTCTATTTTCAAGTTTCAAATGAATTAACTATGTAGAGATAATTGAATGATGATTGGAGATAAATCGATAAATACAAATTTGTATATTGTAACTTAATCAATCAATCAATCAATGCCTGTTACTCCAAGTGGAGCATAGACCGCCCACCAGGATTCTCCAACCAAATCTGTCCTGGGCATTCCTTTCTAGCTCTTCCCAAGTGCTGTTCATTCTCTTCATGCCTGTTTCTAATTCCCGACGCAATGTGTTCTTGGGTCTTCCTCTGTTTCTGTGGTCTTTAGGATTCCAAGTCAGTGCTTGTCTTGAGACACAATTTGGTGATTTCCTTAATGTGTGTCCAATCCACCTCCATCATCTTTCCCTAAATTCCTCCTCCACTGGAGGTTGATTAGTTCTCTGCCAAACTCCGCCTGGAGCCCCACAGGGTTTCTGCCGGTCCCAAGCCCGGATAAAGGAGGAGGGTTGGGCATGGGGTTAGCAACCCCATCCCGTAAAACAACTACCATGCTAAAAAACATCTTACGAATAAAAATCTTTATAACCATTCTAACTCTGCCCTGGAAGCTGGAAGGAGTAATATGACGCTTCATGGTGAAAGCCGAGTTCCTTCGGAAGCCATGAGGCCGATGCCCCCCCTTCCGACAACCGGAGCAACAATTAATGTACTCGACCGACCTCAAACAGCTGTCCCCTGGACACTGCGGTCACACTCTCAGGTCATCACGACCTCTTCGAATCCTCTTTCTCTTTCAGGTTCCTCACTAATGACCCTTCCACGGTGTGGGCAACCGGGAAGTGATAACCGCCCTCATACCTCTAATAGCACTCGAGTTCACCTTGTTCATGATCAAACACGTTCTCCTTCTCTGGTCCCCACTTGTAACACTTCTACCACATTTTGTATGCGTGCCACTTGTACTGGTTACCCGAGTTCCCGAAATGTCATACCAGGTCTCCTGAAGCCACGCTCTAAACTTCATGTTGGAGCTTTTAATGTGCGTACGCTGTGTCAAATCTGTCAACAGGCTGCCTTAGCTAAAACATTAGAATCTCTTGCAATTGATGTATGCTGTGTCTCCGAAACACGCATACAGGATCCCAGCATGGTCTTCCGTTTGACGTCACCTAGTCAATGCAACGGAACAGCACACTTCACTCTTCGTTTATCTGGAGACCCTACAGCAAGCTCACGTGGCCTTGCTGGTGTAGGTATAGCACTAAGCTTACGGGCAGAACAGGCTCTTCTCGAGTGGATCCCTGTAGATAGTCGTCTATGTGCTGTCCGTCTAAATGGCACAGTACGAACTCGGAAAGATAGGGACACACGCCGATGCCTTTTTGTCGTCTCTGCTTATGCCCCCACTGATTGCAGCACAGATGAAGTGAAAGACGACTTCTATATGAAGTTCTCTAGCCTCCTTCAGAAAGCTAAGCACTCAGACATAGTAATTATTGCAGGAGATTTTAATGCCCAAGTAGGTAGACTAAATCAGGCTGAAAAACACTTAGGTGGGTTACTCGGCATCCCAGCCCAGAGAACAGACAACGGAGATCGTCTGTTGCAGTTATGTTCAGACTACCGTTTATTCTTAGCTAGCACAAACTTTAAGCATAAGGCGAGACACTGTTTAACCTGGCGACCTCCAACATCTACGCAACGATGGACACAAATTGATCACATCGGCATCAGCTACCGTTGGAGAGGCTGTATAGAGGACTACCGCTCTTTCAGGGGCACGTATCTAGATTCTGATCACGCCCTAGTGAGAGCACGTATCTCTATGCGTTTTGATGGTCACAGAAATGTTACATCGGGCAAACCCTTTAGATGTCACTTTGAGAGTGATAACGCTAAGATTGCATTTATGAATGGTTTGGCTAAGCATTTACTCGCCCATGACCAACAGGTTTCCCCCGAAGTAGCTTGGAATGATTTTAAAGCAGATGTTTACGCAGCAGCGCTATCAGTATCTAACCCCAATCCAATAGTTATGAAAGACCATTGGATCTCTACAACTTCTAGTAAACTGATGGAGGCCCGGAAACTCGTTCCAGCAGGATTAGAGTATGATGAAGAGCGACGACAGGTGAAACGTAAACTGACAAAGAGTCTGCGTAAGGATCGTAAACAGTGGTGGGCAACAAAAGCAAAAGCGATAGAAGCATCGGCAGCGGCAGGCAATAGTAGACAGCTGTTCCGACTTATTAAGGACACCGGTATCAAGAAATCGGCAGTTGGTGAAATTATCTTTGAAAAAGATGGGTCGATGATTTACTCTCAATCTAGAAGATTAGAACGTTGGGCAGATCACTTTCAGGAACAGTTCAACTGGCTCCCCAGCCACTCTTAGCTTACCATCAATCTCCAAGCTACCCGAATGGAAAACTGATAAACATCCCCCCAACTCTCAGTGAAGTTGAAAACGTCATAAGTAAATTGAAACGAGGGAAAGCAGCAGGGCCTGATATGTTGTCTACCGATATCTTCAAGGATGGTGGTCTAGTTTTAGCTTGCAGGTTGACTGATATATTAGCCAAAGTCTATGAAATAAACTCCATCCCATCTGACTGGTCTCGATCGCTGATTGTTCCAGTCTACAAAAAGGGACAGAAATCCTCTTGTGATAACCACAGAGGAATCAGTTTGACTAATATAGTATCTAAAATATTAGCCACTATAATCATCCGACGTTTAACTAACACTAGGGAACAACAGACTCGAGAAAACCAGGCTGGTTTCAGACCTGGCCGGGGTTGCATTGATCACATATTCACCCTGCGCCAGGTCCTCGAACACAGACATATGTACCAACGCCCAACTATAGTTGTATTTCTTGACTTAAAAGCAGCGTTCGACTCTGTTGACCGTGAAGTCTTGTGGCAATGTTTGTCATTAAAAGGCGTACCTCAAAAGTACATTAACCTTATAAAGGCTCTCTACTCGGTCACCACTGGTCGAGTCAGAGCATATGGCGAATTGCCACGTGAAACTTCATCCTCAAGTGGAGTCCGTCAGGGTTGCCCCTTATCCCCATTTTTATTTAATTTCATCATAGGCGTACTGTTAGATATCTCTCTCACTTCTTTTAGGTCCTCTGGGATTAGTCTCCTTCCAGGAGGCTCTCTTATCGACTTAGAATATGCAGATGATATAGTCATATTTGGTGAAGATGCACACAGCATTCAAGGTCTCTTGAACACGTTGAGTAACAATGCAGGCATATTTGGTATGCGCTTCTCCCCTCCCAAATGCAAAATGTTACTCCAGGACTGGTCTGCTTCTTCCCCTAAATTATTTATAGGGAGTGAAGTAATTGAATGCGTTGACCGCTTCACTTATCTCGGAAGTCTCATTACTCCTGGTGGGTCGGTGTCTGATGAAATCTCAGCGCGGATCCAGAAAGCTCGATTGGCATTTGCCAATCTACGGCACTTGTGGCGCAGACGAGATATCCGTGTCTCAACGAAAGGCCGGGTGTACTGCGCAGCAATCCGCGCCATCTTAACATATGGCTGCGAAACGTGGGCCATGAAAACTCAAGATATACGTCGTCTCCAGATATTTGACCATAGGAATCTTCGTAACATCGCTCGTATACCATGGAATAGCCGGATTAGTAATAGTGAGGTTAGACAAAAGGTTCTTGGGAAACACGGTAAATCAGTCGAAGAGGTCATTAACCTTCATCGACTGAGATGGCTAGGACATGTATTGCGCATGCCCGACCACCGTCTACCCCGTCGCGCGATGTTGGCTAGGGTTGAAGTAGGATGGAAGAAGGTTAGGGGCGGCCAAACCAAAACATGGCATCAGTCCATGAAGTCCTTGACTACTGGCCTAAGCCATGTTGGTAGATGTAGACTACCTGGTTGGGGTCCGCGTGATGATCGCAACAAATGGCTGGAGACACTAGGTGATATGGCTCAGAACCGGTCACAGTGGCGCAAGTGTATTCACTCTTTAACCTCATCTAGATCTTAAATTCTATTGTTATTTTCTGGACATCTTTACTTACTCTTCTCTCTTGTATTCTGTTTATACGTTACCTCAATATTCTCGTAGTGCTACTGTGGTATGGCAACTTGAACCTACAGGCGTTTGTGCCCGGTTCTACGTTGCTGATGATGATGATGATGAGTTTTCTGCCACAACAGGTTGTTGTTGATGGTATCTGGCCAACAGATCCGAAGAATCCTACGCAGACAGTTGTTTATAAATACTTGTATCTTCTGTAGGATACTTTTCGTAGTTCTCCAAGTTTCAGCTCCATACAACAGGACTGTCTTCACATTTGTGTTGAAAATTTTGACTTTTATATTGACTGACAGTTGGTTTGAGTTCCAGATGTTTTTCAGTTGTAGAAATGCTGCTCTTGCCTTACCAATCCGCGCCTTCACATCCGAATCAGACCCTCCTTGTTTGTCGATTATGCTGCCCAAATATGTAAAGGTTTCAACGTCTTCCAGAATTTCTCCGTCAAGTGTAATTGGGTTAGTGTTTGTTGTTTTGTATCGAAGGATCTTGCTTTTCCCGTTGTGCATGTTGAGGCCTACTGCTGCCGAGACTGCTGCTATATTGTTGGTCTTTTTCTGCATTTGATGATGTGGGTGAGAAAGAAGAGCTAGGTCATCTGCGAAGTCCAAGTCATCTAGTTTCGTCGATGTTGTCCATTGTATTCCGAGAGTGTCTTCAGATGTTGCAGTCTTCATGATCCAGTCGATGACCAGTAGGAAGAGGAAGGGCGAGAGTAAGCAGCCTTGTCTGACACCGGTCTTCACTTCGAATGGATCTGTGAGCTGACCTCCATGCACGATTTTACAATGTTGTCCGTCGTAAAAATTCCGTATGATGTTGACTATCTTCTCGGGTACGCCATAATGTCGTAGAAGGCTCCATTGTAACTTAATGTTGGGTATATATTACATTGGAGTAGGGGTATTGTTTTATGTCTTCTTCAGAGATTCAGATCTGTATCTCATCACTACAGATTCAATTGTGCACAGCGTTGAATATATATGTATGAAAGAATAATGCAACTTAAGAACTAGGAGAACATATTTACAGCACTCTAACCGATTCTCAGATATATCACTAAGTGTCTCCAGCCACTGATCATGGTTACACGTGGACTCAAACCAGGTAGTCTGGGTCTACCAACATAGATTAAACTAACAGTCAAGGAAATCATTAACTAATGACATGTTTTGGCTTAGTCACCCTTACCCTTTTTCCATCCTATTTCTTTACCAGCCAACATCGTATGATGAGGCAGGTTGTGGCTGGGTATATGCAACACATATCTTAACCATTTGAGTCATTGAAAGTTTACGACTTCTTTGACTGATTTATTATGTTTTCCCAGCACCAAATGTCTAATGTCAATATTACTTATTTGATCATTCTATAATATGCAGGCGATACTTCAAAGATATTTTTGATCAAAGACCTGGAACCTGCGTATATCTTCTGTTTTCATAATCCATGTTTCGCATACATAGGTTAACACTGAGCAAAATGCTGCACAGTCCACTCGGCCTTTCTTTGGTAGACAAATATCTCGCCTACGCCACGAGTGACGTAGATTGGCAAAAGCTAAAAGAGCCGAGATTTCGTCATGCAGCGACCCACGACGGGTGTTATGTGTTGCTGAAAAATACACAATCCCCTTAATAATTACCAATCAGTATACGTACACGCCTGCCCCAAGACTTCCATTCCCCAAAGGCGTAATAGAGAAAACAACGATTGAGGGGCCAACAGACAGAATCTTATTGTACTTCAATCATGCCTTTATATATATACATAACATCAGACCACACAGCGAACCAATTAGGGATTTTACACTAATACGAAACTGAAGAGATTGTGGCAGTGAATGAGGGGCGGGTAAATTGTACACAACTAATTAACTGTAGTCCATAGTAAGAGACAATATAATAACAACAAATATACTAAACGGGAGGATAGGGTAAGAGGAACGTAACAATGATAGAAATTACTTAAGTTGGATTGTGACTGGCAAGTGGAGTCCAGGACGCGCGTTTCGTCCTATTTGGGACTCATCGGCTGGATGTACCTGCATCCCAATGTTGATGTCCACAGTGGGAATCAAACTCTGTCCGTTTCGTGTCGAATGCCATCTTGTTCACCATTAGACTACTGAATCCAGACAGTTACATTTGTGAAACGGGCGTGTTGGTACTAGGATGAACTTGTGTATTCCCGAATCCCACAGCGAACATCAACATTAGGATGCAGGTACATTCAACCAATGAGTCCCAAGTAGAACGAAACGCGCGTCCTGGATTCCACTTGCCAGTCACAATGTAACTTAAGTAATAATTGTGAATGACTTTGTTTCGAGGTAATCCGCTCAGGATACACATATAGCAGAAAAGACTGAGCAGCTTCAGTCTATAACAAATCAACGGGAATATACAAGTTCATCCTAACAGTAGAAATGTAATGATTACATTACTCACGAGCAGAATAAATGAATTAATCTTCTAAAACACAGTTCTGGAAGTTTTTTACCCTTCGTTAGTGCTTCGACATAACAACGGATGATATGACATTCGTGTTAAGCGAAGTAGTTAACGAACTCAACTATTTCACTACCTATGACTAATCTAGGTTATAATGTAAACCAGTCGTGAAGTACCATTTTGTATTTGGAAGAAAAGAAAAGAATCCCCAATATGCTTGCAATATTACTCAAGGTGTTCAAGTGACTTCATATTGTTAAAGTCTTTACCGAATAGGATTATATCTTCTAATTATCCCAATACGACAAGTGGGTTTTTTTAGGAGGTCAATTCCAGCGAAATTTAATGAAGAAAGTAAGATTTCTAGGAAAACCTATATGTAGAAATTAAATATAAATGTTGATAAATAGTAATGTACACCACCTGAAATTAAAATTTCTCATGAAAGTTGACCATATGCTCTAACTCGATCGCTAGTGTTTAATTATACAACCTTTACACGTTTCATATCCATTTCAAATACACAATTAGTATACAGTAACTCTCAAGTGATTTGTATTAGTTATTCCTATCAGTGAAATACTTATAATACAGTATCATTTACTAATCTCCTTTATGAATTTATATACTTATGCTAATTGATAACCATAGCATAACCAATGTTATATCTGTCTTATTCTTAGTACTGATCACATTTTTATCGTTAAAGTGATTCAACAACATTACCTAGGTAACATTTTTTTGATATTTTGTAGTTGAATGTAACTATGTTAATCATTATAAACTAGACTGGAATTGATGTTCTGACAGATATACTTTTTTTTCAGATTACATAATAATTTAACAATTCAACATTTATAATTTAAAATGATCTACAACTAACTTGTATTGAAATTCGTTCTAATAATTCTTGTCGAGGAATTTCTGTTTGTTCTTTAGCTCTTTTACGTGCTGATAATTGATTTAATTGATTAACTGTCTAAAGTGAGAAAATTAACAAACTATATCATATGAATAGAAAATAAGTGATAAAAGTGTATTTGTAAAAATCCAATGAGTAGAAATTAAAATTCTTGATGTTTCGTGGCTTAGTGCAAGTGGCTTCTTCAGTGCAAAGATATTGCTGGCTCTAAACTTATTCAGAAGAGCCAGTAGACTCATTACATCTGAAGACGACAAGCAATACGAATACAAAAATATAGTCAACATCCTACGGCTTAATAATTTTCCAATGAATATTATTAAAAATTTGCAAAGACGAAACGACTTATTACTAACTAATAGTAAATCAGTTATGAAAATATCTTGGATTAGTACAGCCGTTCTACTTTACCGCCAAGGCACAACAGATGAATTGTAAAGAATTCTAAAGCAACACGAAATTGTAACTTTCTACAAAACTACCAACACAATTCAAGGTGCATTGGTTAAAATAAGGGAGAAGAACCATTTCACCTCAACACAGAATTGCGTCTACACGGTAGGATGTGTCGACTGTGATGCTTTTTATATTGGAGAATCTTGACGAGAAATCAAAACTCGTGTCAAAGAACATGAAAGCTACGCTAAACGACTTCCTAATAATCCTGTTGAACTTGAAAAATTACAAATTAAATCAGCAATAGCAGTCTGCACAAGCTCTCTATCACAACCATAAAATGGTTATTAAAAATATCCGAATTATTCAAAAAGGTTTTTCCAATTATAAAGAAAGACGAATAGCTGAAGCGCTTCACATTTTGTTAAATCCAACTGCATTTAACAAAAGGGAACGCCTTTCTATCCACCCAACATGGACTTTCTATCCAACTAGCCACAATTAAAGTACATCAAATTTCATACACATGAACATACATACAATTTTATTCTCACATATTCACATATTTTCCTCACACAGCACACTAACATTTACATACATGTCTCATTTCAAACTACCTTGACCCGAATAGCTTGACATTATGACACGATCAAACTCGCAATTCGGTTGTACGAACTTATTTTGTTTTTGATTTGTTCGATTGTATTATCATTTAATCCTGGCTTAATTCTATTCGGTTATTCATTTCTCTGAAGAAGCGTCTTGTACTAAGCTGTGAAACGTCAGAAATTTTAATTTCTACTCATTGTAATTTTACAAATACACTTATATCACTTATTTTATAAACAATCTATCCAATGCTCAATTTATTTGAAATTATCAAAGTTAACCTTAGTAATGATATGTATATCATATGAATGTTATTTATTATTATAGTTGATATGGTTACAACTAACATAGTTTTCTTTTGATGCATTCCAATGATTAATCAATCAGTTATGAGTCAAGTTTATTATATGTGTAGTATAAATGAAGTTTTAGTTATATAGCATGTTGTCAAGTTATTTAAACTTGATAAGAAATTCATACTAGCTGGTATTTAAGCATTTATAACTCAACACATTGGAGTAGCCAAGCAATATGCAAGATTATTAAAGCTTAAGTCAATCTATTTGAGTAGAGAAAAAAGAAACAAATATTTAAGTAGAACTGTTTGAATTGGATTGTAGCTGACAAGTGGAGTCCAGGGTACACGTTTTGTTCCATTTTAGGATTCGTCAAATGGACGTACCTACATTCAAGTGTTGATGCCTACACAAAGACTTGAAGTCACTTCGTTTCGTTTCAAATGTCATAGCATTCACTACTAGACTATTGAATCCAGACAGCCACATTTAAGAGGCTGAATATAAATTAACAATGAATTAGGATCAATCATTTTTTGGAAATGGGGTTGTGAAGTTTAGAAATGACATAATCGAAATAAACGAAAATGTTGAAACGCAAATGATACAATAGAACCATAGCAGAGAGTGATCAATGATTGACTTTAATTGTATGGAATGATCTGGCTTTCGGTGCTTAATTGTTTTTGGTTTCGGCGAACTTTTAAAAAGTGAAACTCGATTGTCCATTAATTACTATTTAAGTGTCACTCAAGTGTCCTGTATCAAGTAAATGTCCTAAAATAATACCATTGAATGTGTTCGATTCATGAAGTTGCAGCAAAATTACTTGCACAATGTCATTATGAATTCATTGGGTATTTTGTACTTTTTCATCGGCTGAGTACAGATGAGCAATGTCGAAATAATAAGAGATTGATTTACAATTTGAATGAATGAAATTGTAAAAAACGTCAATCTAGAATGTTACGTAGCGTAACAAAGTAACGTTAATAAGTAATTAGCCTCAGGATGTCCCTGAAGCTTTAGTGAGATATCGTGATTGATGGAACTCACACTTGTCAGGAGTGAGATAGTTATTACCAATGACAATGAATGATCGTCGCACTATAAATCACAAACCGGTGGAATCGGAAATCCTATGATTAAATATCTGCTTAGTTGTTTAAAGGGTTAGATGTTCAACAACCTTTACCCCTGGAGTGGATTCTAGGGCGTGCACTGCTGAGGAGTCCCATACTAGGACAAGGTAGTTGTCAAATGCTCTTTGGTTTTTAATGGTACCCTACCAACATTCGTCTGTGACGTATTTAGCTGAAAATATGTAGTGAATTAAAAAGGAAAGCTGAATTAAAATCATCGGATAATAATCATGACTCTGTTAAAAATGAATATCAAAGGTTGTTGTCGTTGTCACTAAGGTAGTTTGAAATTGATCACTTATTCTTTCTGATCATTGAGATCAGGTTTTAACCTCCGAGTTCTTAGAGTCACTGCAAATTTTATTAGAATACAGTTTGGTTAATGGTTGATTATTTTGGAGTGTCTGTGTTATATCCACTTCATGTTTTGTGTCTATAAAGTGTTATGCAATTGAACTCTGAAGACTATTTCTTCCATTGAGACGAAGGGATTTTAGGATATTTTCCTTAAATCTCATGAATAGTTGCCTTTCTGTTTTTCTAATGTACACGCGTCTTCATGTACATTTAAACAGGTAAATTCAATTGGAGATGGTATAGGGTCGGTAATTGTCTATTTTATCCATTTCATTTTAGTGAACAACGTGTCGTATATATGGGGATTAGCCTATTCCACCCTTCCAGGGAGAGGTGCTGTTTACGGTAGCTTTTATTTTCTGGTTATACTATGTAGTAAATTTCTATAATTATCACCGACTGAAATATCTATAGTCATCATTCTAGATTGACCTTCTCGATAAGTTGAATAATCTAACTGATCCTCCATTGTTTGAAACTTATTCGTTTGTATGTAGCTGATTAGAAAGGATGAGATACATTGAATTCATTATGGTATTTTGTACTTTTTCATCGGCTGAGTACAGATGAGCAATGTCGAAATAATAAGAGATTGATTTACAATTTGAATGAATGAAATTGTAAAAAACGTCAATCTAGAATGTTACGTAGCGTAACAAAGTAACGTTAATAAGTAATTAGCCTCAGGATGTCCCTGAAGCTTTAGTGAGATATCGTGATTGATGGAACTCACACTTGTCAGGAGTGAGATAGTTATTACCAATGACAATGAATGATCGTCGCACTATAAATCACAAACCGGTGGAATCGGAAATCCTATGATTAAATATCTGCTTAGTTGTTTAAAGGGTTAGATGTTCAACAACCTTTACCCCTGGAGTGGATTCTAGGGCGTGCACTGCTGAGGAGTCCCATACTAGGACAAGGTAGTTGTCAAATGCTCTTTGGTTTTTAATGGTACCCTACCAACATTCGTCTGTGACGTATTTAGCTGAAAATATGTAGTGAATTAAAAAGGAAAGCTGAATTAAAATCATCGGATAATAATCATGACTCTGTTAAAAATGAATATCAAAGGTTGTTGTCGTTGTCACTAAGGTAGTTTGAAATTGATCACTTATTCTTTCTGATCATTGAGATCAGGTTTTAACCTCCGAGTTCTTAGAGTCACTGCAAATTTTATTAGAATACAGTTTGGTTAATGGTTGATTATTTTGGAGTGTCTGTGTTATATCCACTTCATGTTTTGTGTCTATAAAGTGTTATGCAATTGAACTCTGAAGACTATTTCTTCCATTGAGACGAAGGGATTTTAGGATATTTTCCTTAAATCTCATGAATAGTTGCCTTTCTGTTTTTCTAATGTACACGCGTCTTCATGTACATTTAAACAGGTAAATTCAATTGGAGATGGTATAGGGTCGGTAATTGTCTATTTTATCCATTTCATTTTAGTGAACAACGTGTCGTATATATGGGGATTAGCCTATTCCACCCTTCCAGGGAGAGGTGCTGTTTACGGTAGCTTTTATTTTCTGGTTATACTATGTAGTAAATTTCTATAATTATCACCGACTGAAATATCTATAGTCATCATTCTAGATTGACCTTCTCGATAAGTTGAATAATCTAACTGATCCTCCATTGTTTGAAACTTATTCGTTTGTATGTAGCTGATTAGAAAGGATGAGATACATTGAATTCATTATGGTATTTTGTAACTGTCGTTGTTCTTGATATATTTCAATTTATGTAGGTAAATAAGTGTATGAAATAATTGAATATTCTTTAGAATACGTTTATGTCATCAAATGTAATCAAGTAATTAATCAAATGATCTAATACTGCAGATATCCTGATGACAAATTCATTGCATGCAACAGTTGACATTATACAACGTATCTATTAGAACTGTTCAACAAATGGTCAATTATTTTACATTCAGTTTATTTTCGAACACAGAACCTTCAACGAGTTCTACATTATTTACGTTGTCATACAATAGAAGATAATGATTACACTTCAACTTTTGATTTGCCGAATGAGTAGGAACAGGTGTCCCCTTCTTCATGTTACTGCCAATTGTGATTACGAAGTTACACGAACCCGCCAAATCCATTGTATTGATAAGACAGAAAGGAAGGCATCTTTTTATATTCCTTAAACATGTGCCAAAAACTTTTATTTAAGAGGAAGAAGTACCTTTAATACTTTTGTCACCAGACATTTTTTCCAAATTAGACATCATGTTGATATTTTGAAAACTTTCAAATTAATTAATAAACACTTAAGTTCCAGTATTCTGAGATCTGTTGAAACTATCGTTATCAAATTTCAAAAACCTGATATTTGCTACTGAGAAGAAATAGTTATTAACTTCTTTCTATAACACATTTTGAGACATGTTATTTTAATCTCACTACGTTATTAACGTCATATTTTAAATCGCATCTATTTCAATGACCTCCATTTTAATTAATTCAGTTTCACTTATTTAGCTTATGGTAGTTATCATTAATGGTTTTTCATTACGTAACCACAGTCGTTTCCAGTTCATCGGCATGTTGTTACTATCACTACTCCAGAATGTTCTTCACCATATGGTATATACATATTGACAGTATGTTATTGTAATATATCACTTAAAATTATCTACATCTTTGCATAAACTTCAATCTACCGCGATAATATTATATATATCTACTCCGAACTAACCTCGTCATCCAATTAATTGAGGGAATCATGTGTGTAAGAAACTTTTCAGTACTAAAAACTTTCAGATCTCTTGCGACAGATGCTTAACTATAGGCATCATTTGACTGATGTTCAACGATCGAAATCATATTTCGCTCAATTTCTGATATGATGAAAGAATCAGTTAATGAGATTAGTAATAATTGTTGCATTGTCGAAATGTTTGAAACATAGTAGCCATAGATTCTGATTGAAACTTTAAGAGCCTCTTAAAATTTGTCACTAATGTACTGTTGCACAGTTTCGTGAAGTGTCATACTTGGATGAAAAAGCTATCCATTTTTCCTTGGTCCTCAGTGGTGTTGAACTGAAATCAGTCTCTGATGAATACAATTAGCAAACAATACCAATCTTCAGAAAACCACCTTAATTAAAGTATTTTCAATTAAGATTAATTTTATTATCCTGTGTTCTGTTTTACTTTAATTATGTTTTAACTAATCGTTGTACGTCGTAGGCTGTCATGTGATCTATACAAATCTTTAGCCTGACTCATATGAATAAATTCTATAAGTCACTACTTCTTTATGATACTGGCTTTTGGTCAAGTATTCAGCGTTAACTAATCACCGTAAACACATATGTTTGTGGCTCTGCGGATTCAAATTTTATTAGCTCTTTAGAATGGTGAATTCGCTGTTATCGATTCTCTGCTATGTCATCCAATGTCCTGCCCCTCAAAAATATAAGCAGTGATAGCGATCGTCGTTTAGAAAACCACAAACAAGTACTTTGTACCTGCCAACATTATTTAGATCAACGACTTTATGTGTTGCCAAGATTTTAATTGACTGTTATTAGTTTCCTTCCATCCCACTCTTAAGGCAGCCATTAACACGAGACAAAGTAGGTGGTAGTTGGGGATACCTAATACATATCAATACACGTCCACAACCTTACCAAATAATTTACTATTTTTTTCCAAGTCCCCTGTATAACTTCACGATTGCTTACCCAGTCATACGTATGATATGCTTTGGAGGCATAAATGATTAAAAAAAACACTTACAGTCTACACAATTCTCCTATTGTCATAAATAGTGTCATAGAATACTTACTCTTTGCTGAATCCGACTAGCAGCTTTATTGATTTCTGCTTGACGATTCAATTGTTCCATTTTTTTTTGTAATGCTAACGATTGTAGTGTAGCTAATTTCTCAGCCATCTTCTCCTGTTTATATAAAGAGATTTTCTGTTGAATTTTTTCCTTGAACAATAAAATACATTAAAAGTATGTGAACATACAAATAGATTGTAATACGCTGATTAGTAATATCTAGTACACGGTACTTACGACTGTGTACTTAGTATTCCGAATTGTAGACAATAAATAACTTAGTGAGAACTCAGCATTAATAGTGATATGCCGTGCACCTAATGAAGATTGATTATCTTCGAGAACTGCGTTTTAGAACATTTTATCAACTATTATAACTGTGGACAATGTAATCATTTCATTTCTATAACTGTTATGTTCCCCTTACCCGGTCCTTTCGTTTAGTATATTTACTCTTAGTATATTGTTTATTACTATGAACTAAGTTTACTTAATTGTGTACAAGTTGTACCCATTCACTGCCACTATTTCCTTTGTCCTGTACCAATGTTAGATTTGTGATTGGTTTACTGTGTGGTCTGACTTTGAGTATGTATGAAGGCATGATTAAAATACAATACGTTCTCAGTTTTCCGGTTCTCGGTTCCCAATTCCGGATCTTCTTTTGTCGGTCTGGGGGGATGAGTGGGCTTAAATCAGTTGCTCATTATCAACTAGGCAGATTCCATTGACGTTCGCTACAACCAACCGAATACTCCTTCCTTCTTTCTCACGTCATAACAGTTGGCGTCATAACAAATAGAAGTATTGTATTAATCAGTAGTGAAATCACAGGTAGTTAATAATTGGTACTCAGCAATCAAGTAATCAATGGAGTAAGGGATTTGAGTAGGAACCTATACATATGTACATAGAAATGCCAATGTCTCAGGAATAGATAAGTACAAAGAGGTGAGAGTAAGACAGTTGAAATTGATGCCTAGTAGGAAAAAATTGTAAGAATAACGCCCTGTAGCCTAAATAAATAGTTGCATAGGCTTTCATCATTAATGCTGACCATGTTTGTTTTTGTGGACACGACTACCTGAAGTAGCTCAGTCAAGTATCACCACCAGATCACGACACGACATCACATGGGAATTAACTCGTCCTCTAGTCAACCAGCGTAGAAGTTACTGTTCCGTTAACGTTCTACTCACGACCTAATATACTTTCTCCTCTGTTCATCATTGTCTTCTGATTTGTTCTTATTCGTACGTGTTGGTTTAATTGTTAGAAGCTACTCTAGTTATACAATAAGCTTAACTTGGTCATATACATGGTGCAATTTAGCCAGAAATATTGAAATTGCTGGAAGTGGATAAACCAAACTGAAGGTAAGTTTAATGTATCTAGTAGTAAAGTTTATTAATGAATCTACTTATAGTTCTATTGGGATGGTTATTCGTTTGATTGAATGTCACAGATTGATGTTGGCAGGATACCATTGAAAACCAAGGAGCACTGGACAGCTGTTTCGTTCTAGTGTGGAACTCCTCATCAGTGCGCACCCCAGATCCCTCACAAAGAGCTTCAGGTTGACGGCGAACGCCTAACCATCTGCACCACTGGGTCGGCATCCAATGGTAGAATTTTCACCTTCATCAATTTGTGATATAGAGCGCGACGATCGTCCATTGTCATTGGTGATAACTCTCTCACTCCCGACGAGTCTGAACTCCACCAGTCACGACTTCTCACTAGAGTTTTAGGAACATCCTAGATTTAGTCACTATTGAGCTCATAATTATAGTTTAATTGGGATGGTTATTTTTGTGGCGATTAATTATTTATTTGATTGAATATGTCACAGTTTGACAGGATGTTCCTGAAGCTCTAGTGAGAAGTCGTGACTGGTGGAGTTCAGACTTGTCGGGAGTGAGACAGTTATTATCAATGACAATGGATGATCGTCGCGCAACATATCACAAATTGAATCTATTTATTTTTGGATACAAGACTTCATCTAAAAGATCTAAGTAGAAACTGTCTTTAACAACTACAATTTGTAGATTTATGAACATCAACTCTTTTCTATTACTTTTTGTTATCAAGTTGTTTAATTGTATGTTAAATTTGAATAAGTTAATCATCTGCATATAAGTCTTTGAAAAATATGGTATCCATTTTAGCATCATCACATGTGATTCACAATGTTATGACGACAGAGAGGGTTTTGGTTGGTAGACGCGAACGTCAATGAAGTGTGCCTAGTTGATAATGTGCAACTGACCTAAGCCCACTCACCACCCCCAGGCCGACAATAGAAGAACCAGAATTGACAACCAGAAACGGAGATGTGAGAACTGAGAACGGAAAACTGAGAACGTATTGTATTTTAATCATGCCTTCATACATACTCAAAGTCAGACCACACAGTAAACCAATCACAAATCTAACATTGGTACAGGACAAAGGAAATAGTGGCAGTGAATGGGTACAACTTGTACACAATTAAGTAAACTTAGTTCATAGTAATAAACAATATACTAAGAGTAAATATACTAAACGAAAGGACCGGGTAAGGGGAACATAACAGTTATAGAAATGAAATGATTACATTGTCCACAGTTATAATAGTTGATAAAATGTTCTAAAACGCAGTTCTCGAAGATAATCAATCTTCATTAGGTGCCCGAAATATCACCCAACCACAAAAGCATCTTATAATTCAATTCTGAATTCTCTTAATAAATATTACGTAATTCATCGTCTTTGTATTCATTTATACCAATACTTTCGTCTACCAATTTAATAATCTTGAATATTAATCATTCTATTTACGTTACCCGTAATTAGTTTACTAAACACCTCTGATTGATTGCATTATGATGTAACACATCAACATTTTAAATTGTGAATAATTTTTTGTATCGAAGCAATCCGCTCAGAATTCCCATATAGCAACAGTGACTCACCAGCTTCAGTCTATAACAAATCAACGAGAATATACAAGTTCATCCTAACATCAACATTTGCTTTATGTCGATTCCTTAATTGTATAACATTGATATATTAGTGTTGAGAAATGGTAAGATTACTGAGAAGAAATATTACTTCCCTGAAGCATCAATGATAAACGTTGATGAATAATAAAACTGAGACCTAGACCAGGATAAAGAATGAATAAATCTCCACTATGTTTTATAATGTGATTAATCAGTAGTTGTGATTATTTCACAGATACAAACCAGGTAATCTGAACTTGTTAACATGATATGGATCAACAGTTCACGAATTCATGAACAACGACAACTGTAGTAATCATATGCTTGTATTTAACATCAAAGTAATCAGTACAACAATGAAACAAGAAAAAAATTACATGTTATCGGTCTATATTTTCTCTTAATTCTCAGTGTTCATAGTCACTTTTAACTTTCCTTTCTACTAAGTAACTATTTCATTTAGGTGGAAAAGTTGTAAAGAAGCACGCATCTATCCTATGTCACGTATCAACTGAATCGTATACAATCGAAAATTCAAGTATTTTTGATTATATGGATGTAAATTCTTCGAGGTATATTCTATGGATAGAGAAGTCGCCAGACTTTATGTTTTCCCAATGTACCTACAGTTACATGTACATGTTAATAGATAAATAGAATTAATGGTGACACGAAACAGATGTCTATCCAACTTTGGTTTACTTATCAAATAATCGGACTAGTTTTGAGGCTGGTTATGCTTTATTTGTAAACATGTAGAGAGACTTACGATTATGATTTCTGTAGCCTATGTGTTTTGTAATCGACTAATAAAAGCGTAACATATCACCTGTAATTATGATAAGCCTGTATTTTCCCGTTGATTTGTAATGGACTGAAACTGGTCAGCCTCAGTTGCCATATGTACCATATATTGCTTCGATATCGAGGCAACCCGCTCAGGATGCATATACGACAACAGAGGCTAACACAGTTTCATTACATTACAAATCAACGGGAAAATGCAAGCTTATCATAATTATATATATATATATATATATATATATATATATATATATACCTGTTGCACAAGTGTGACTATCTGGATACAGTAGCCTAGTGGTAAGTGCAGTGGCGTTTGGCACGAAGCGGAGTGAGTTCGAGTCCCAGTGTGAACATCAACATTGGGATGCAGGTAAATCCAGCCGATGAGTCCCAAATAGGACGAAACGCGCGTCCTGGATTCCGCTTGCAAGTCACAATCCAACTTAAATGTAACACATCACTATTGAAACTTTTGTATTCTCTGCCTTTTTTATGCTTTACCGTTTCCACTATATCTACTGTGTAATTTGCATCAACATACATCTGTATATTTTTTTGTCTGATTCTTAATCAGGATATTGGATATTAAATAAAGTGTATCAATGTATTTAGTTTTCCCCGATACAAAAAATATGCCCCCCTGAAGCATAACCAAACATCCATTCATACTATACAACTGACTTGAAAAAATGTCTTAGAGAAAATGATTGCCTAATAACATATATAAATAAAAGAACAATGATAACTATCATGTAACGGCGGTCGAAAAATCCAAAAAGGAACGAGCGTTAACTTAGTGTTTACAGATGGTTACGTCTGTACAAAATGCAAGTGGAGACTTCAACGAATTGTAAACCTTGGATTCCCAGATTATCTTTGTTTTTCGATCATTTCACTTTCTATTTTAATCGACTATCTCCATTATTAAGTGTAAGTGTGAATGATATACTCACCTTTTCTTATATTTTTTTTTATGTCAGATTACTTTGCACACGTGGCTCTGGATATTCCACCAGAATACAAAGTAACTTCAGGCTACGTACGAACAGGTACACATTAAGAGAGCTAGTAGCTATATATTTCCTACTACATAACTAGCCCCAACATCTACAACGATATGTTTGATAACTAAACTAAAATTGAATAGATATCGGTCTCTTGTTACCATTAAATGTATTTACCAGTTAACATGTGCATGTAAATGCGGGTACGTTGGAAAGACAGAAAGTCGGGTGGTTTCACTGTCTGTGAAATATATCTTGAAAAACCTACATCTAGAAAGCGAAAACACTTAAAATGTTCAAGTAAATGACGTCTATTGGTTGTGGGACATAGGATAGACAAAGTAGATGCACTGGATATAATCCATACGCAACACATACTGATATATTTCAGTTTGAAACCGTGCTATTTAACGTTCTGAAATTACAACCTAAATGACTGAATAGTGATCCGAGAATAAAGCTCTACTGCCAACTACAGTGAATTGCGAGATCAGTGAAATTTTTTCTCCACACAACTAGTGTTTACATTAGTGCGAAAATCATCAACCAATTAGATTGAGTTCAAAAAAGGTCAAAACCTCACCTTACCTAATTTCCATTGATTGCGATGTAAATACATCAATAACTAGTTACAAAAGCCACATGAGATCTGTATGAGACTCTGAATCTGAGGTTACAATTCTATGTTGTTAATACCACCTTTAATCCCATTTCATTACAAATCTATTCAAGAAGAAATATCCCTACAAAATAAAGGCAACCGATAAATGACTAATATACATACACCGACCAATACATTCGATATCATTTAGTCCTTCATAACAAATAATTCAGACTTACTATAGACTTAAGTGTTTATTAGGATGAACTTGTATATTCCCGTTGATTTATTATAGACTGAAGTTGGTCAGTTACTGAAGTATTTAAAATATATTTCATTTAACAAAACTTGAAAATCAATAATAACGATTTGACACGAGATTAAAACATTCACTGGGCTACAAAGTTATGAGATTAATCTTCTATTAAAACAAAGCATGAGAATGAACAATGCCTGGAGACTATTTTCAATAATATAGAAAATATGTATTATTTAATTATAATTACGTAACATACAATAAATGTGACTGTTGTTGTCAGTTTTTCAGTGACTCATTAAATGTTGTCATACTTATTCACATTCACAAATTATTATGATTTCACTATGGACTTATTATTCCTGATTTATGTATACACAACTTCACTAGTTCAGCTTTTGATGTTATTTGTATTTTTTATTACTGATTAATCCAGTATGTGATATACAAATTTCATTGGAGTATACTTCAATGTCCTCGTTGACTTTTCATGGACTGAAATTGATTAGTCTCAGTAGCCTAGTGATGAACGAGGTGGCATTTGGCACGAAACGAACTGAGTTCGAGTCCATGTGCGAATATCAAGATTGGAATGCAGGAACACTCAGATAAAGAGTCCCAAAAACAAGACGAAACGCTAGTTCTGGATTCCACTTGTCAACTACAATCCAATTTAAACAAAATTCATTGATCGTACTCATGAAATGACTTGGTATTTTCTCCTACTTGTTGATATTATTTTCTAGCTGTCTCTCCCTGGGAAAGTCTTTGATCACTATGGCACCGTGCGAAACGCTCAGTGTTAACGTTATAAAGTCATCTTTATAGTGCAAGTCCTATGGATTTGTTTAGATACAAGGCTAGTATTCACGTATCTTAATCACCTCGTATCTTACCTTCACATCAGCACACCCTACAGTCATTTCACATTAGACAACAATCGTATTGATATGCCGGGTCCTAAAGAAGATTGATTATCTTCAAGAACTGTTTTTCTGTAGACTATTTCAGTATTTTTGGTTATATTTAAGGCGAAAATTTTATTTGTATTATTATTCAGTTCCCTTTGTCCTATCCTCCTATTTGACATATTAACTGTTAGTATATCATTTCTTATTGATGAACTATTGTTAGTCAATTGTGTATACGTTACTTTAGTTCATATTCACTATTGTTCTTATTTTATATTAATGTTGGTTTCGTAATTGGTTGACTATGTGGTCAGGTTTCACGTATATATGTATATATATATTGAAGAATATGTGAAATGTAATGTGATTCTGTCTAGTTGGTCTATTGGCTTGTGTTCCTCTATCTCCTGCTTGGGACCGAGTGGGCATAGGGCAGTTGCGCATTTATCGACTAGGCATACCCAATTAGTGTTTGAGATATTAGCCTTTTGTTTTTCTTCATAACACGTATTATTACTAATAACATTTAAAAATAGTATAACAACAATGGACCATTCATGTAAGGAGGTAATAGGAATTCAACTGATTATTTCTCTCACCAAACTCATTTGATTAATATGTTTCAAATAACATTGAATGTATTCAAGCCTAGATATTAATGTATTTCATACCTGTCTTTTACGTTTCATTTCAAGTTGAGCATGTTTCAATTGAATTTCAGTTTGTTTTTTTAATTCTTCTTCTTGTTTCTTCATTTCTTGTCTTTGTTGACGCCATAATTCTAATTCTATTTTTCTAGCTTCTAATTGATTCATTGTTAACTGTTGTTGTTTAGTGTAAGATTTATGTTTAATTTCAACTGTATCATTATCGTCATCATCATCCAGATTATTCTTCTTTTGATGTTCTTTTCTACGCTAGAAGATGAATAAATGAAGTTATTTTCTGTAAGTTTATTGAATAACTGTAAGGGTTAATTTAATGTAAAGACAGTTTCCACTATGTATTGAAAAGATTATTTATAATAAACGTTGAATGGTAGAAGCCTTTTCTTTGATGCTTAACGATCGCAAGCTTGATTCTGTAGATGTATACTACTGAAAAACCCCTATATTAGGATGTAATAGTTATTTAGTGTTTTCTAGTTTTAAATGATTATCTAACTCAAATCAAATTTGAATTCAACAGTGTTTACAACATTCAATTGCAATTCTGTATTGACATTAACCATCGATAAAAATAGAAGGTAATAGTATCTTTAAAGATTGTATGATATTCTGATTTATCAAAAAGATTTCGACCAAGTTAATCATATAATTAGGATAAGCTTGTATTTTCCCGTTGATTTGTAATGGACTGAAACTGGTCAGTCTCTGTTGCCATATGTGCATCCTGAGCGGATTGCCTCGATATATTCCGGTGTGAACATCAATATTGGGATGCAGGTAAATCCAGCCGATGAGTCCCGAATAGGACGAAACGCGCGTCCTGGATTCCGCTTGCCAGTCACAATCCAACTTAAATATATAACAAGTTAATCATGTTTATCTGATCTGTAAATCGTAACGGATAGATACTAGATTATAGTTAATTAACTGAATTATGTATTTTCTAGAGAATCCTTTGTTCAAGGTTAAAGTAAATAGGTCTCATGTCCAGGATACAGGTTGCCCAAATGGAGTTTCGTATAGTTTTGTTATAGAAGCACTTTTCTAACTAGTCTGTAAAAACTGCATCGTTCAACAGGCATATTCTGTGACATTACCTATAGCCACTGACTCAAAACTCTGGAAAGTAGTTTATAACCACGACGATAGTCTTACATTACAGAGTGGTCTGACACTATTTCAGAGTTGTAGAGATTAAAATGAACTAACTTGAGACGCCGGGCAGACTACATATACACTTTAAATGATACTTCATTTATTAGAAAAATATTTAGAGGTTTAAGCAGTCACTACTTTAAATTGTTAGCTAACTGTGACGAATGCCTACAGAGCGAACCTTGCACTATTAACTTTGAAGCACATTTTTGGCCATTTTGATAGTAGGACATTGCGCATTATTTTCAATAGTTTTATTCTTCCTCACTAAGTGTGTAGAAACAACATGTTACCGTATTCACTCTAAAAAGACATGTATACCTTAGAATATAACTTGAGAAGAGCCAAGAAATGATTTTCAAACTCAAGTTCCTTCCCCCCTTCCCGTGCCAATGAGAAATGCTTGTCATCACTTGACTTATATCTACTACAATATAGGCAACTTAAGGAAGACCTCATTATGAGTTTTAAAATCTCAATAACCCTTAGTCATCCATTTATGATATCTAAAGACGCTGAGTTTGATTCCCAGACGTAATTGAATGTTATATAAGTTGGATTGTGACTGGCAAGTGGAATTCAGGACGCGCGTTTCGTCCTAGTTGGGACTTATCGGCTGGATGTACCTGCAACCCAATGTTGATGTTCACAGTGGGATTCGAACAATGACTGATCAGCTTCAGTTTATAACAAATGAACGAGAATATACAAGTTCATCCTAATAGTAATTGAATGTGTTCATCGCTGAGAATTCTTATCCTAAAACAAAAAAATTATCTACTTCTCACTAATTTTCATTAGTACTAGACCAACATCAAACTATGACATTTAATCAAATCTTATAATTTTGTTAAGAAAACATAAGTGAATTCATGTTGATTGTACTTGTTGTTATGCGAATCAAATCAAATCTACATACATAAACATGAAACTATTTGTTACACCGTCATTATTAAACAATAAATAAAGTAGATTAGATAAATTGTCATTGTATGATTGTAGTAGAAGAAATATTTAGAATATTTCTATAATTACCTTTGTATGCATTGATATGCATAGCATAGATCTATCAACTCGTATAAGAGTGAGAGAGTAGAGCTGGATTATTCTACCATGCTGGGTAGATTGGTTGAAGGGTGGGAAGGCTAAAAACTGTAAACCTAACGTAGAGTTCGAGGGCGAAGTCATATTCCCGACTATACAGAAATGTGACTACAGTAAAGTGTTTCCATCACAAAACCAACATACCAGTAATACAGTCTTCTCATTAAAGAAGGGTTGGGTTAGAAAAGATCGACCGTAAAAATGCACACCTCACCTTACTCCATGGATCTCTAATTTCGGCGGTAACGCCATGCAAAACTCGAAGCTAACACAAAAATACCTCTTTTGAAAGGGCCATGTGTAATTAATCTAATCACCGTATAACTAAAACTAATTCAGTGAACCAGAAAATATGGACTTAATCACATTAAGTTGAAGAAAAAATATGTACAACACTGCTTGAAAAGTGTGAAAAACACAGAGGTTTGATACATTTCCCTCTACATTTTTTATGTAACAACGTTCGAGCATGTATAACGTTTCCTAAGTTATACCCAACAACATTGATGAACTTACGTTCAGCAATCTAATGCAAAACTTAATGTAATTCTGGAGTTACCATTCAAAATTATGATTTTGTTGTCAAGTTATAAGTTAAAGTTACAGTTAGGGTTATAGCCCTATTTACGAAGAGATGTTTTACTATTTTGGAATACGATTTTGCATCGTAAATAAAATAAGGCAGAATATATTATGTCTTCCTAATAGAAATCTTGAGTAAAACAAGATTTATATAGTCAGAACCTGATATGCCGAGCACCTAATGAAGATTGGCTATCATCAGGAACTGTGCTTTACAACTGTGGGCAGTGTTAACATTTCATTTCTATGACTGTTACATTCCTCTTGCCCGGTTCTCTCGTTTTGTTTATTTGCTTTTAGTATATTGTTTATTTACTATGAATTATGCTTACTTAATTGTGTACAAGTTGTAACATTTACCGCCACTCTTCCCTTTGTTCTATACAAATGTTAGATTCTTGAGTGGTTCACTGTGTGGTCTGATTTTATGTGTGTATAAAGACATGATTAAAATATAATACGTTCTCGGTTCTCAGTTCTCGCTCTCTTAGTCTTCCTGTTCTCAATTTTGGTTGTCCTATTGTCGGCCTGGGGGTGAGTGGGCTTAAGTCAATCGCACATTCTCAACTAGGTACGCATTTCATTGGTGTTCGCGTCCACCAACAAAATCATTCATCCTCTCTTTCATTTTCACAGCATAACAGAACCACATATACATGTGCATAGTTTATAGTTGGAACCACTATGGAAACATCATTACCTTTGTTACTTTTACTAAGCTACTGTATCTTTCATTAAAGTTTGATGTATTTAAGTTGATGATGAGAAATAATTGGGAGAAAACTTTAAAGTTTCAATTTTCCCTTACATGTTAACTGTTACAACAGCTTATAGAGAATTCAAGAGTAATTGATAGGCTTACATGAGATTCAAACCTGCATTTCTATAGTTACAACAAACTTCTACTAAGATTTACTCTGTAAATAAACATCCTCAAATCTTCCCTATTAATTTTGATCATTAGTTGAATGTATGATATTGTAATGACTGAATGATACAACACAGTAGTGTAAACACTCTTAACATTATACCAACCTACTATCCTACCTATCTTATAGTTGTGAAGTAAGGAGTAATTATGAATATGTAACACACAATAGAACTAATGAAGTTAGAGAAATTTTCTATTCCGTATTATGTTTACTATTTGAACATAGTATCCTATACTTTCTTATATACCAAAAAGTATTTAATAATCATTTAAGTTGTTTTGTAAGACTTATTGATAATATTTAGATCAAGTGTATTAGTTCAGTACTTCAATGTTTGACAATAAACAATACTTGATATATCTTGATGAAAACTTATCCACTTTGTAATATTTAGACTCACTATAACCATTATTACTGAGTTGTTTTAGCTATAATTAACTCATTTAAAGGGATTGAAATAACCAACAAGTGTTTACTGATTTCTAGTGTTTCATTAACTTTTATCTCATAGATTAAGAAAGATATCTAATTTATAATTAAAATATATTTGGATATTCCCATTAATTTATCATGGATTGAAATTGATTAGTCTCTGTGGCCATATGTACTTCCTGAGTGAATCGCCTCGTTATAGCGAAAGTTCACAGGTATTATTTGACTTGGATTGTGGTTGGTACCTAGAAAGCGCGTGGCGTTTGGCATAAAACGAACTGGGTTCAAGCCCTGGTGTCAACATCAACACTGGAATACAACTGATGAGTCTCAAATAGGGTGAAACGCGTGTCCTGGATTTCACTAGCCAATCACATCCCAACTCAAACAAGCTATCTGATTTAGACTACTCATTATCAAAAGGAGTAACACAATTGTTTACTGTTAATTTTTTTTGACTGGGGTTATCAAAATTGGTATCATACACTATCAATATCTATAAAGGAATGAGTATTTAGTGTACTAAATATACTTCCAACGACTGTAATAAGAGTGTATTACATGAAAAGATAAAAGTACTCTGTTACGTGTGTATACTGACAGACATGAATCAAAGCGAACTCGTCTCATCGGTTGTTTCCTCATCTTCCTTATCATACTTTTCTATTGCTGTAGGTTGTATATAGTCACTGTGTATTAATAAATTATGCGGTTAATTACTTCTTGCTATATATTTACATATTAGTCAGTATTAAGTTGATAATCTACCGTCTCTGCAGTCGTTGATCAATGATATCATCTTTCGTCCCTGTTTTACCTAGAGCTTGGCTAAAAGTTTGTAGGGTCCGAGTGCTTAAGCGAAATTACCACGTCTAAAATAAGATATTTGTAACTCAACACAATCTATTTCTTCAATAGTAGGTTACATCAGAATAACAATCGAAGCCATCATATTAAGGATACAAATTACATAGGTAATTGCCAGTGCAAAAATGATTAACACAAAGAATTAGACTACGTAGATTTCTCATTAAATAGATGAGAAAATGGTTTGTCATGTACAGAAAGAATTGTTGTTTCAGTGCACACATTTATTCAGCTTATTATCCATGCGTTACATGAAGAACTCAGCTAGGCGTCGTACAATCATGGTTAGGTAGATATGCTCTGGAGACTGCATAAGAGATAAACCAGATTTTATACGCAACATGTTGGCTTGAACGGGTTGCCATCATCGTTAACTAAAGAAACATATAATTACAGTCAACAGGGAGTTTGGAACGTTGATTATCAGGAAAAGATCCCTCTTTCTTAAACCACAATTCTTCTCGAGAATATTTGATGATGTATTACATAATGGACTAGCTAGAGTTTTAAAAGGTCAAATCTCTTTTGTCATTCTCTAACAAATCAAATGTAGTGACACGACTAAAGGATAAGTTACATGGTTTGACACATCCATGTATATCTATGATTTCAGCTGTACTTATGGTGGAAGCTGTTTTAGGCATACTATCAAACAGCCTAACCAATGAGCATCTATCATCATAGCTTACTAAAAAGATCCAGGTGAATCTACACACAACTTTATTTTATCATACTAGCTAAACAGTAGATGTGTGATAGACAGAATAGTGTATTATATACCATCCAGCTTTCTGGATGAGGTTTGAACTCGTCTGTTGAACACGACTTTATGTAAGTATAAATTTCCAACTTTATGAAATGATTTCCGTTATTATCAATTCGATAAATATATTCAATGCATTTATAAGTCTACATACTCGTTCTTTACTCCACTTTTGAATAACATCACGTTTTGCATTTTCAAGTCTTTGAAATTCTTTCCACCATTTTTCATGTTCAGCTACTTCTTCTGGTGTTTTAGTCATTATAATATTTGCAAATACTTGATGAAATGTTGTAGTACTATTATTAACAACACTACTACTACTACTACTATCACTTTTAGTATTAGTATTAGTATTAGTAGTATTAGTAGTATTAGTATTAGTAGTAGTAGTAGTAGTAGTAGTATGTTCATTTATATCATCATTTTTGTTTGTTTGTTGTTCAATTTCTTCATCTTTTGTTACATTATTCACTTCATTGTCTTGTTTATGAATGTTCATTTTATCATTTTGATTAGTTTCATGGTTATTTATAAATTTTTCATGATTGTTTAATTCATTTTTATATTGAATTTTATATAATTTTAAATGTTTCAAAAATTTTGTATGTTCATCTGTAGACCAACCACCAGTTCGACCGCCATGATTATCTAGAAAATTCTAAGAAAAGAAATAAAAAATTAAATGATCAATTATGGTTATAATTAATTAATTAAAGTTATTGTTGGCGGGCTGCTTGGAATTTTGAGCTACTACTTTTTACCAAATAGCTCAACTAGTTACTACATCGTTTTATTTTAACTGTTCAATCATGTTACGAAACCGGATTGTGTACTCACGTGCCAATATAAAATGTTTACGATCTATCATGAGTAATTCAGTTAGATCTAAACGAAGACATTATAGAGGCTGGCAAAAGATCAATACTCATCAAACGTCTACTCCTGAAATTCTAAGTATTAACTATAGATTTAGATTACTTACAATTTTTTCTTAGTTTTAACATATACCATAACTGTGGTTTAATCACAGTTCAAGAATCTTGGTTACATGACTTATTTTTTATCAGGATCGTTCTGTCATCAAGTTAAAGTATGGTGGTGGTATTGTTACTTTTGTGAACATGAACTGGTGTAAATCCAATCGCATGTGTATACGGTAAAACAGCAACTTGTTGAGACACTGTATGCTCGAAATTCGTATTGTACTACACATGCTTTTGAATGAAACTATTATTATTTTTATTAGATAGTTCAGTGTTATCATTAATTGATACTTAAAAATACAAGAGAATTTTTGTATTTTACCAGAGTAATTGTATTTGTGTTAAATCAGTGTAAACTCTAGAAACGTTGAGAAAGAGTATTAAACGAATGAAGGTAATTTGTCAGTGAATGATTAAAATGAAACATGTGGATTACATAACTGAAGATAATAGGTGAAAGGTGTAAATTGGTAGTAGGATGGCATATGTACTGTTGGAAGTCGTAATAAACATGTGAACGACAACAACATGAATACACATATTTCAATTATAAGTTAGATGTAGGTGGAAACGGTGTGAAATTGAACATGTTAAAACAATGATATCGATAATAATAACCGTTTGGGGGGGGGAAATCTGCTTAGGAAACACATGGCAACAAAGACCGATTAATTTCAGTCCATGACAGGATATCTACGTGTAATCTTATTTACCATTTGACTTATATAAAAAACATTGGCCAATCAGAAATAAGAAAAACGGAGCAAATTTAAACATCCAATCAAAATTCAGCAATTTACAGTAACTATTTTTAATCAAACGTAGTTAACCAACAGGAAAAGAGAATTTTGACCAATAATACGAAACTACTTGACTTTAATTGGGTATTGTGGAGACTGTTGAATGGTAAATTTAATTCACGAATTGGTCTTAATTAGACAATCATCGATCATTAGGATGCAACAGATAGATGTTTTGTCCTAGTATGGGACTATTCAGCAGTACGCATCCACGACTCCATCACGAATTGACGTCTAATGTTAACCCATTTGACTCGGAGTTACAAAGTTCTTTGTTTGATCCATGATGGGGTCAAGGATGCGCACTGTTGAAGAGTTCCATACGAGGACGGAATATCTACCTTCACTTCAGATGACATTTATTTTTGTATGAAATTGTTCATGACTATAATTAATTACTTAGTTAAGATGTATTGCACAATAAATAACTTCGTGTTTTATTTCAGATAAATCTTCTAAACATAGAAAATGTGCTGATGATTTGATGTTATTAACGTAACTAGAGTAACATAATAGTATTTAAGTGTTATTGGTAAACTTCACTACTGTAATCAATATATACGATCGAGATTGAATCTGGCACATGTGTGCATCCGTCCGAGGTGCCAAACTCTTATAGCACCGCAGGACTGATACCACGTTAGTAGAAGTTACTGCAATGATAATAACAGTAATAATAATAATAACAAGGAGTGTGAATACATATAATATGGTTCAGGGAGAAAGAGATGGAGCGTGGTAAGAAAGTTATGAAATAAATTCAGGCTCACGACTGGATGATTTGGACTTCGCCGATGATCTAGCTCTTTTAGCCCATACACACCAACAAATGCAAATAAAGATAACCATCGTAGCAGCAACTTCAGTATCAGTATGCCTAAACACATATAAGGGAAAGAGCAAGATCCTCAAATACAACACAGGGAGCACCAGCCTAATTGAACTTGGTGAAGAAACTCACCTATAGTAATATTCAATTATTTAAATACTGAACTACTTGACAATATACATTTTACATATCGTAAAGTATTAAACTGTTCTCATAGCAAATATTAAACTTCGATAAAATCTATTAATTTGTGTTGTTTCAACAGTTTATAATATCATCATTTACTGAAAGTACAACTATAAAGAATCTTCTCTTTGAATATTCAGGTAAATTAGTAATAGTTATTAAATCAGGTTCGATCATTTCATGGTAAATGTGAAGATTTATTTGGTTTCTTGCACACAGTCAAGTTATTTGAAGAAGCATTCTATACGTGTTTGTGTTATGCCGGGCGATTAAAGAAAAGTAACGAACTTTCAGAACTGTATTTTGGGGGACTATTCTCGTTATTTTTTTATTCATGAGTGATGTAATCATTTTATGTCTTGACTGTTATGTTCCCTTGCCCGGTTCTCACGTTTAGCATATTGATTCTTTGTGTATTGTTTATTATTACGAACTACGTCTACTTTATTGTGTACAAGTTCTCCCCATTCACTACCACTATTTCTTTTGTTCTGTACAAATGTTAGATTCTTGATTGGTTTACTGTGTGGCATGACTAAAATACAATACGTTCTCAGTTCTCGGTTCTCAGTTCTCAGTCTTCCGGTTCTCTCTCAGTTCTGGTTGTCCTATCGTCGGCCTGGGGGTGATTGGGCTTAGGTCAGTCGAACGTTATCAACTAGGCACACATCTCATTGGTGTTCGCACCAACCAACCAAAATCATCCCTCCTCCCTTTTCTTCGTATCATAACAGTTTGTTTGCATAATTTATTCGTATTGAATGTATCAAACTTTCTTTATTCAGATTTTTTACTGTCAATCGAAAGGTAACTTAATAGTAGCACAAAGATAACTTGGAAATATACAATTAGAATATGTTTATGTTGAAGAATCGAAAATAGGATGAAACGCTCTCTCTGGATTCCGCTTGGCAGTAACATATCAAATCAAACGATACATGAAAATATGTTAATTGGATTTGGAGGAAGTAACGTCTAACAAGCCATATCTTACATCTTATACCTCACTAATACTGCATACAACATAGTAACCAATGAAATCTAGTGTTAATGACTAATGAAATAAAGTTTTATTTGTGTTGGGACGGTTCGCTAAAACTTTGACAAATTCTCCAGAACCCTTGCAAGAGCCTCAGACATTCCATCCAACCACTGATCGACAGAATCCTCCAAGATCACAACGTGGCGTGTTTTGATTGAGTAATGGCTGAAATTTTCCAGACTGGACTCGATGGATTATAATGATAATTCTATTGCTTCAGAAAACTATAAATATACGAAAGTTTTGTGCATAGCTCACTCTCCTACTGAAATAAAGAGTCCTGTCTACTTGTCTTCTGAATCTGAGGCTAAGAGGGTTAAAGGCGTTTGAGTGCTGAGGCGGTAGATGGTTAATCAAGCTGTCAAGTACAAAGTTTAGCAATCCGGAAATGTCAACAAAACAATGTCGATTATTTAAACAAAGTTTTAAAAAAGAACGTTTGGTTCAGCCTCATGAACTAATGAAACATTGAAAATATGCACTGTTATATCGGGTGATTCAAGAAGAGTAACTAACATACTGAACTGCTTCTCTGAAGCATTTCTTTTATTATTTTGAATTTAAATCGATTATTTCATTTCTATTATTGTCATGTTTTCACTACCCTAACCTCTCACTCAACTCATGAATTGTTAATATACCATTCATCATTCAGGAACTATGCTTAATTTATCATGTACGTGTACCGTCAGTCTTTAGTTATTATTATTTCCGTTTAGCATTGATTATGTATTGAAATTGGATTGTGACTGGCAAATGGAATCCAGGACCCACGTTTCGTCCTATTTGGGACTCATCGGATGGATGTACCTGCATCCCAATGTTGATGTTCACACTGGGATTCGAACTCAGTCCGCTTCGTGTCAAACGCCATCGCGTTCACCACTAGTCTACAGTGTCCAGACAGTTTAGCGTTGATGTTATTCTCCATGTTGGTGTTATTTTTAATTAGATTTTATGTGTATATAAACGGATAAGTTAAACATAATTACAATGTTTAGTAGTTAACATAGTTATCTTGTGTTCTTCATTTCAGTTTGAGACTACCAATGACAACGCAAATATCTCCAGGCACTGATTGATATAACATTGTGATTACCTCAATTGTTGAAGTTATAACATATACACTAATGAATTCAAATGAATAAGGCGGAAAATGAATGAAATAAATTTTACACTACAATAAATTCATTCAAGAAATTACATCATAATTTAATTGACAATTACTTACTTGAAATTCATTTATTTCAGATGGTAAATTATTATTATAAGTAGTACTATTATTAGTAGTATTTAAATGTGTTAATAAATTATTCAATTGTAATCTATTTTGATATTGTGAATTTTTCATTCTATTTGAATTATTCTGCCAAAAATTTATTTGATGCTCTAAATTTAAACAATCTTGCCATAATTCAACTTCTTGTTGAAGTAACGTTTCAGCACTAATAATAATAATAATAATAATAATAGTAATAATAATATGCAAATATTATTAATTATCTTGTTTAATCTGGTTTGCGTTTTAAATTGAATGGAACTCGCCACTGTACATCAACTTCATTGATTATGAGAAGGCGTTTGATAGTGTAGATAGGAGAACACTATGGAAACTTCTTCGACACTACGGAGTACCAGAGAAACTCGTCAACATCATCCAAAACTCTTACGACGGAACACAGTCCAAAATTGTGCATGGAGAACAACTGACAAATGCATTCCCAGTTAGGACCGGAGTCAGACAAAGTTACCTGCTCTCACCTTTTCTCCTCCTTCTAGTGGTCGACTGGATCATGAAGACCTCGACATTTGAGGGAATGTACGGGATTCAATGGATAAGTAGGATGCGACTCGATGATTTGGACTTCGCGGATGATCTAGCTCTCTTACACATACACATCAACAGATGCAAGCGAAGACAATCAGTGTAGCAGCAACTTCAGCATCAGTAGGCTTGAACATACATAAGGGTAAGAGCAAGATTCTCAAATACAACACAGGGAGCACCAACCCAATTCAGCTTGATGGAGAAACTCTGGAAGAAGTAGATACTTTCACATATCTGGGGAGCATCATCGATGAACAAGGAGGGTCCGATGCAGATGTAAAGGCAAGGATTGGCAAGGCAAGGGCAGCATTCCTACAGTTGAAAAACATTTGGAACTCAAAACAAATATCAACTAACCTCAAAGTCAGACTCTTCAATTTGAACGTGAAAACAGTCCTGCTGTATGGAACTGAAACTTGGAGAATGAGTGCAAACATCATCAGACGGATACAAGTATTTATAAACAACTGCCTATGAAAGATACTGAATGTCCGTTGGCCGGAAATCATTAGCAACAGCTTACTATGGGAGAGGACAAACCAACTTCCAGCCGAAGAGGAAATTAGGAAAAGACGTTGGAAATGGATAGGACATACATTACGCAAACCATCAGACTGTATCACGAGACAAGCATTAACATGGAATCCTGCTGGAAAACGGAAAAGAGGAAGGCCTAAGAACACGCTGCGTCGAGAATTGGAAGCAGACATTAAAAGGATGAGCAGCAACTGGAAACAATTGGAAAGGATTGCTCAGGACAGAGTTAAATGAAGAACACTGGTGATCGGCCTATGCTCCTCAGCGAGGAGTAACGGGCATAAGTAGGTAAGTAAGTATTATTAATTATATACAGATAAATAGAATAAGTTTCAAGTTGACAGTTGATATTATAAACTGAAAATGATTAATCAATGCTATCGTAGGTGTATTCTGAATGTGTTACCATCGATAGAGTTGTAGTTTATAAGTATGATTAAAACTAAATTGTGAATGATTGTAGTGTAAAGAACAATAGTTGACAGTAGGAATCATTTAGCTGATAAGTGTTACATTAGATGAAACATACTTATTGATTTCTAATAGGAAGTCATAATCAAACTTTCACTTAAATTTGATTGAATATATCGTAGATTGGTGTTGGCAGGATACCAGTGAAAACAACGGAGAGCTGTTTCGTTTTAGTGTGGAACTTCCCAACAGTGTGCACTCTAGATTAAATGTCTACTTAATATTCAATGAAAAAGTTCACCATTCTAGCATGTATCAATGTCTAACTATATAATTCATTCAATATATTTATATATACGTCTTATTTTAGTCATTGTAATACAATTTTTATGCATTTATAAGTGTAAGAGCCTAATAACAAAGTTATCGAGAACGGAGATAGTTCACTCAAATATTTATTATTTCTAATTAGTCTATGAAAATCTTAAAACAACCTTCTCAATATGACATGAAACATAAAAATACGTTTAAGAGTAAAGTCTCGTTCACGATAGACTCAATTCTACAAGAACTGCGCTATATGCTTGTTAACATTATCTTTTTAACAAGTTTGTCAGGCGTTTTTCTCTTCCCTCCCATCTATCCTTAAAGATCTTTTGGATGAGTAACCAAGAAATTGAGGATATATTCAAAGAGTGATCAATCTAAATTTTCATTATTTTGACGTTGTGTACTATTATCTAACTACTTAATTCATTCAACATATTGATGTGTATACCCGATATTTTTAACCATAGCTTTATAAGTGAAAAGAATCGCTGGGAATGCTAGATCCCTAGAATTCTTTTGGTTAACGTCAAAGCGCATCAATTTCACTTTCAGTTTGTGCTTACCACCTAGTAAGGCGTTAAACCTGATTGTTCAATTGTTAAAGTGCCAAGGACGTTCTCATTTTTCTGTATATGTACGCATGAGTTGAGTACTTGTTGTTCGTCTTAGGAGCTGCCTATAGGATTAAACACTTTTTGCTGACGCCGAGCTTCTCCCTATAATTAGCTAGGCTGGGTGGGGCAGAGAAATAGGTAGCTGTACCTATTGTTGTGTCGTTAGTCATACATTCGTTAGCTGGTATCGAAGTGTCGTTTTTCTAATTCACAAACCCTATTACTTGTGATAAAGTCATTCATTACAGACACTTTTTTTGCATTCTAACATTCCAATTGTTTACAACTGGAATCTCACTATTATCAAATGCCATTAAATACTGATTAATACGTTAGAAACTTCAGTACTGAAGTAATATTCTTCTAGTTTTGCTTTTTAACAGACTATACAAAATAAGTTTGAACTGATGTGAATCTAAATGACTAGTGTATTTCTATGAAGTCAATATTTAGTTTTCAATGAAATCGAAAATGTCTGTTCCTAACCACTTCTATTCACTTGAATGTTATATCTTTACATTTGAGTTTGTTACTAGGCTAATAATTACTTCTAATTACCTAAATATAACAACTTGAAACAAAATTCTTCAATGAATAAAAAGCAAACAAAAAGAAAAAAACCAGAAAAAAAAACAAAACCTTAAGAAAGAAATTGCTTACATCATTCTCTCTTCTTGTTTATATTCAGTTAACATTTCTTCAATATTTTTTATTAATTCTTGTAATTCATTAACATCTGTGAATAATATATGTATACATGGTTGAGTAATTAATCTAAATAACTGTCGATTTTGATATCACGAATTGATATGAATCAGACAATCGTTGATCTCCTGGTAGCACTGGACAGCTGTTTCGTCCTAGTATAAAACCCCTCCGCAGTACGCATCTATGACCCCATCGGGAACCGAACCCAGGACCCTCTGGCTCCATGACCAACGATTTACCATTGGACCACTGAAGCGGTTAATATTTCCAATTCAGTCAATTTGCAACATATTGAGCGTTCACCGCGGAGCCAGAGGGTCCTGGGTTCGATCCCCGATGGGGTCATAGATGCGTACTGCTGAGGAGTTCCATACTAGGACAAAACATCTGTCCAGTGCTTTCAGGTGATCAGTGGTTGTCTGATTCAGATCAATTCGTCAAATCAAAATTGACAGTTAAATATCTCTATAACCCCCCCGCCTTCTACCCCCCTAATTGTAATCTAAATAAATCAAACTACAATAACATACTACTTAAATAGTTGATTTGTTTATTTTTGATTTGTAATTTCTTCATATTAAATAATTTAATAAATGTTTGACAATTTAATAATTTTTTATAAAATTTTTTACCTAAAATATAAATGTTTTATAAGTAGTATAATACATTAATTTTTACCATCAATTAATAAAGTTGATTGTAATGATTGAAAATATTCTAAAATACATTTAATTTCTATATGTTGTAATGATAATTTATTAAATAATTGATTGGATTGTTTAAAGAGTTTTTTTGATCTTTAGAAAACAAAAAACAAAAAAAGAAAAAAAGAAAACAAACAAAAAGGAAATGAACATAAAGAAAAATAAAAAGAATTAAATTATTATTTAATTGAATCAAATATGTTATAGAATGATGCTGATAGGGTACCATTGAAAACCAGGGCGAATTGGACAGCTATTTGGTTCTAATGTGGAGATCTTCAGCAGTGCTCACTATAGATTCTGTATTAAGGGCATTGAGTTGGTGAATATCTAACTCTTTGCACCATTCAGTCATCATCCAATGATGAAATTCTCACTTCCATTAATTTATGATATATAAGATGACGATCATCCATCGTTATTGGTGATAACTGTCTCAATCTACACAAATCTGAACTCTACCAGTCATAACTTCTAACTAGAGCTTCAGGAACATACTAGAGTTAGTCAGCTGCGAGCTGATTATTATTATTCAGTTGAAATAGATATTTTTATGGAGGTTGATATTTTAACTGATTGAATATGACACAGAATAATGATGGTATGGTACCAGTGTACAGAGTCGGGTGTTTACCAGCCTGAAGTCTCTGAAGTGGAATCTAAGTTGTGCATTGCTGAGGGGTCTCATACAAGAACAAAACGGCTGTCTAATTCTTCCTGGTTTTTAATAATGTCCTGCCAAAATCATTCTGTGACATACTCAGTCAATTAAAACAACAATCTGAACAAAAATAACCATCTCCATTACTTTGTTATTAGAAATTATATCATGGAATAAGTATATATGAGATTGTAAAAGTTTACATGAAATTGTATCAATTTTATGAACTTCTAAAGTGTTGACGTTTATTGTCATCTTTTGAGAAAGCTTTCTCTACTCGATTGCTATTTGTCAACTTAGAGTGTATGACGAAACGTTGTCAGAACTTGTAACCTTATGTGATGTCCGTTAAGCCTGCTTACTATCTTTATTTTTCTCTTATTTTGTAATGGATTTACTATTCAAAGTAATGTTCTGGTTGTCTGGATTTTCAGGAATTGATCACCTACCATGAATTCTACTTAGTGACTTGGAATACACAGATGGCACAGTCCTGTGTGGTGAAGACGCTGATAAAATACAGTCTTCTGATACTACTGCACAACAATACAAGCATGTTCACGATATGTTTCCCACCCCTCTCTCTAAATAAAAACAGCTACTTCAAGATTGATCTGTGTTAACAATTAAAATAAGGATAAAGAGCAAAGTAGTTGAGTGCGCCAACCAATTTGCCTATTACTGTAGTCTGATCAGCCATAACGGTTTGGTGCCTAATAGGATCTCTGTAACTGTTGAAATGCTCGTTTGCCTTATGTCAACTTACATCACTTATGGTGTAGGTGTGATATCCGTCTGTTAATGAATAGACAAATCTACTGCTCGGTAGTCCGTTCTTTCTTATTGTATAGATGCACAACGTAGCCTTTAATCGCAGTTCATAAATGTCTTCAAAACATTGTTAGTGTTTATTGAAATCACTGGGTAAGTAATAATGAAACTAGATGCCAGGTTATACGAAAAGATGGTAAATCAGTTGATAAGATTATGAATCTTCGTCGACGCGCGATGCTGATTGACGTTTCAGTAGCATGGAAGGATTCTACAGATGGCCAAACCAAAACATGTTATCAGTCTAGGGAGTCACTAACTACTAGTCTGAACCGTGTTGGTATATGCAGAAATCTAGGTTGGAATCCTCAAGATCACCATGATCTCTACGGTGATTAATTGCTAGAAGCCTATATGAAACAGAAGAATAACGAACCTCCACAGTTGGATGATAATAATGAAAGAGAGTGACTTAATCCACTATCTTTAGTCATGATTGCTCATGATCTTTTTATAAGATAGTAGTGTATATGAATTAGTTTTTCTAAAATTTATACCTATAAAAAAATATCCAAGGAAAGAATATGTACAAGGAGTAGCCCTTAATTACAAAAATGCTATCCCAAAATACCTCTACGCATGAACCTTTGATATTGCCAGCAATATTGTTAAAAATAATCTAAAGAGATCTGTTATAAAGACACTTCTTGTGACGAATCCTTTTATAACGCTTAAGAAGTTGCATGCTTATGTCCCCTGTTAAAGGATAAGGTACAACAACTGATTGATTCTACATGCATTAACTAGTCAACCTACCAGTATAGAGCTAGTTCATTAATCGAAACCGCTACATTACCTTATCCGAATTTGTCTTACAGCACATCTAAGGACAACACAGACTAATCACGCCTTTTAATCTGTACCACATAGTGAATCCAAGGCATTTAACCTCAGATTTAAAGTTTGATATAATCTTCATAATTCATTTAAATCTACTGAAAGCCCAATGTTTTGATCTAATTTACATTCCGATTTGATTAGTGTGTTTACATTTATTAATGGTACACTTACTGATAATCAAGTAGACGCAGATCAGAGCTGGAATTGATTCTATTTTCACTTTCACTTTCTTTTTTCATGATTAAATTGAACTTTTATAGAGACTCTGAAGAAAATAAATTAGTGATAATAAAGAGATATAATAATGCAAACAACGAATTAGATATTAATCATCACAAAACCATCTGAATCTAACAATAATAATAAGCCAGCTTTAGGACTCATTTAAAATTTAAAAGAAATGTAGTGATTGATGCAGTTCAGACAAGTTTAGAGTGAAGAAGTTATCATCAACAACATTCACTGACGGTCGTATTATAGCAAAAAGTAAATGAAGTAGGAATTCTACCATTGGAAGTAGCCATAATTTTGCAGATGCTTCATGGGGGGGACTTGAAAGTCTTAAGTTCAATTCCCCGATGCAGTTGAGGGTAAGCACTGCTAGATAGTCTCATATTATGATCACTCAGCTGTCTGGCATTAGTATCTGATGGTATCCAGTTTTGACTTACACAAACAATGGATTAAATACTAATCACTTCTAGCCATTTCAAACCAAATATTATTAAAGCTTAACAGATTCAACAGTCCATGGCATAATCAACATACCTTGATAACTTTAAAACTTTAGTTGTAATAGTTTAAGGTCACTTAAATCACGTTTCATATATACGTGCGGTTTACTATAGATAAGCAAACAAAATGTTGCACTAAGTTGCACCCTACTAATGACTATTTTACTTTGCTACAAAGCTTTACTCCGCAATTTTGAAGATTTAAAGGTGATGTAAGTATATCCAGCTGATGAGTCCCAAATAGAACGAGATGTGGATCCTGGATTCCACTTATCAGTTACAATTCAACTTAAATAGTACTTAGGAATAATCGCTATATCGAGGCGATTCGCTCAGGATGCACATATAGCAACAGAGACTAACCAGCTTCAGTCCATAAAAAATCAACGGGAAGATACAAGTCCATCCTAATAGTGATTTATATAAGGTTTCCTGTATGTACCCTAAGCAGACTTATTTAAATTTACTGAAAGATCAAATTAGAATGATACTGATTTTAAATCGAATGTTCTTTTGAAATGATATTCCTGTTTAAGGACTTTAAACGGTAAGAATTAATTTCTAGCATTCTGATTTTTTGGCTTTATAAACACTTAAATTTAACGCTTACTATTGTAAAGTATTAATTTCCAGCTCAGCAGTATCATGTGCTACTAAATAAATGGCCTGAAAATAAGAAGCACAATCTGTCCTGTTTTAGTGAATGTTCATGTGAAATGTCATATAAAAACTATCCTTGGGCAAGCAAACAATTAAATAATGCCGATATGTTAATCATTATATATATATAATGTGTAACAGTAAACACCATGCAATGTATATGTTGGATTATTTCATCGAGATCCATTCACACATTCAATTAACTGTTGAGCATAATAAGAACAACAATTTCCACTTTCGTAACATTGTCGTGAAACCGGCCTAGAAATGATACAATCAAATTCTTGATTTATGGAGACATTTTATGGGATGTTTTATATCTGAATTTCAATAGATTCTGTATAAAGCAATCAGACACAATATGCCTAAAATAGCTATAGTATGTAGGAAAACTATATTTATTCATCACATTGCATGAACAGTTAGTATAAGGCTTACTATTATTCTAATCTAAGCTAACTTTTTAGCCAGAATATCATTCATACATAAAACAACATAGTCAATAACCCTATCAAATACAAACAAGTATCTTGTCTATGCTATAATTGAAAGTATTTATTTATTTACATGTACATGCCTGAATATCTACACCAACTGAAGGGTAAGGAATATTTATTCTGAATTCCTTAAGCATGTTCCACAGTGTTTTTGTTTAATAGGAAGAAGTACCTTCAGCAGATCAATCTATGGGTGCTGCTTGGATACGGAACATTATGCTCACATTTTAAAATGTTTACGCTGATTATGTGACGGAAAAGCTACGTCAAATTATCTCATAATAGTTTATAAAGTGATCGCAAATTATTACACGTTGAAAGCAGCTAATGAGAAGTAAATAAAATAAAGAGAATTAATATTATTTCGCTAGCATGTCTGCATATTCCCTGCAAAAACCAAAATCTGTGTACTGACTATTAGTTATTTTAGAAAATGCAGCAAAGCATGTGCTAAACTATAAATGCGGGTTCATTGTGTCTGACACTGGTCAGCGTTTTCTTAGCAAGTAGCAAAAACGTCAGTACTGCTAAGGATTTTTAAAATTAGACTGATGACAAAGACTCTGATTAAGACAAGCCCAATTAAAACCCTGTAATCAATATTTGGGAGTAGTAAATGTTACAAATTGGATCGATTTACCGATAAAATTCTATGGTTTAATAACTAGGTGACTATAAAAACCAACCAAACCACCTAATAATTAACGAAGAGTTAATTTCTCCAAATCGTTATCGTGCGACTGCACTTGATGTAATGACGAAATGTAAAATGCACATAAACGTTTATGTACAGCAGATAATCTTAAAAAATAATAAATGATGTGTTATTTTCCTTTGAAAATGTAAAAATTTATAATTATACCTGCAGCAGTTTTAAGGCTATAAATGAGTAAACTTATATCGTTTGGTATTAAACAAATAGTCCCAACCATTCTGGTGATTTGATGAAGTAGTTCATTCTTAAACATAATGGAGAATGGGATAAAAATACATGACAGACGGAGTTGAACAACATGAAATAGTCGAAACCTCAATACTAGAAGTGATAAAATCACACATTTTGGATTTCACAGTTTGAAAGTAATAGATATAAGATATAGAACAAATATAGTCGACCTACCAACACTAGTTTTATGTCCTATGCTTCAGCATAATAAACTGTAAATTATGGTCACTATATGAGCTTAGATCAAGAAGTTTACATCTTTCATTAATATTCACCGGGTTTATAAAATTATGCCATAAATGGATTTTTCAACGTTAATTATTGTTTTCGAATATATCCACAACTGACTTGCTTTTAGCTTGATGTTGGCAGTTTTTGACACAAGTGTTATCAGTACCAAGCCAAGTGAGTCGACAGTGTTTCATTGCTTTGTTAGTACCGTTGCTATGTCTACCTAAAATCCAAATCTAGACCATATCGTTAAAAGTTTTGTCGTGCACAGAATGATTTTCTGGGATTATTTGTTTGCTAGTCACGAACAAAGTAAAGCCATGAAAGATGCACGTTTTTTAGACTAACATATTTATGACATTAATTTTGACAGGTACAGTATTGCAGCCACTAAGCACTTAAAAAGGGCTACACAAATCATTCACTCATTTTGCCTACAGAAATGCATCTTAGATGCACTACAGTTTAAAGTACTTAGCAGAAACCAAACGACCTCGGCGTTTGTGTGCAAATTTACTTAGCTACTATCCCACAGTAGTCACACATAATAGATAGTTAAGTAGTGTTTTAAATGTATATATATTAAATAATAGGTAAAGTTAGGAAAGCAGTGTTTAGAAAAGTGTGAAGAGCATAATTTAGAACTTACAAATTGATCTACTAATCCTAAATCCAAAAATCATTGCGGTATAAATCACAGTCTACATTAGTTATGACACAGAGTTTCACATCACGAGTAAATATATTTTGTGTAAACTGTGACTAGGGATGATTTAACGGAAATTTAAAGACGTTTTTACTAACTTGGATTTTAAAAATGAAGTTCTAATATGCGTTCTTAGGTTAGAAAAAAATCTTGTTAATGATTAAAAGCACAGTGGATTATTACAATGCTTTACATATAAAATGTTTTATACTTGAATCCATAACAAGAATATCTTACTTTTATATACTTTTCGTTGGAAAATTTGTGTCATGCTCAATAACATGAAGGTTCATATTAGTGAAAACATACTATATCCTGACAATGACCGAAACAAAATGTTTTGATTTGGTAAAACAAAGTTAGAAATACTAGCTTATCCTGTTGCTGTAATAAAGTCAGTGTCAAATGTAAAAAGGTTTGAGTGAACCAAGATTCTTTCTTCTTATCTAACTATATAGTTTAGTAATATTTTTAATATGCTTTTATGGTAATGCTAGGTTCGGCTCAAACTTTGTCGCGATCACATAATCATCTGGATTCTAAACTCTATGGCCCCATCAAAAAGTCAAAACCACCCAGTCGTTTTCGTGATTTGTTTGGGGCGTTTGTTGTATAATGTATGTCTTGTAGTCGTAGTAGGAGAGTTGGTCAACGTTAACCGAGTATTTTTACCATTTGTCACTTGTGCCATAATGTTATGACGCTAACTGTTATGTTATGCTGCTTCATATCACCCTCGAAAACAATGTGCGGCCACGATTTGATGACATATTTTATAGCTTTCCTGGTCAGCGCATCGTTCTTAGAGGCCATTTGAATGTCTGACACCGATACTGGTAAGGCACGAACGGCGTTCGTTAGGTAGGATGCTTCGTAGACTTCTTGGGATAGTAAGGCAATGATTGTGTCGTTTTCCACAGTAGAGTGCTCGCTGATTAGTCGAGACAAGGCGTCTGCTTGACTGAAATGTTAAGTGCGCCTGTACTGAATATCAAAATCATAGCCCAACAAGATTACGTCCCAGCGTTGCAGATTATTCGCTGAGTGAACTGGGATACCGGACTTCGAACCGAAAATTGTGAGTAGAGACTTGTGATCCGTCAGCAATGTAAATCTCTGCCCATATAAAAATTTATGGAAACGTTTTATAGCAAATCGAGGGCAAGTGCCACCTTTTCTATCAGACTATATCTTCTTTCCGCTTAAGTTAGTGCTCGGGCAGCATGCATTATTGCATTTTTCTTTCCATCAGGAAATACGTAGGATATAACTGCTCCTACTCCATGACTTGAAGCGTCGGTCGCTACGATGATTGGTAATTTTGGGTCACGGTGCGTTATTAACATGCTAGAACTCAGTGCAGACTTCAGTTTGTGAAAAGCTAAATCGCATTCCTTGGTTCAAGTCCAAGGTATGTTCTTTCCAAGCAGGTGGTTTAGTGGATGACGTATCTGATGTAATGATGGGACAAAAGCTGCGTAGTAACTGATCACTCCAAGGAAGGATCCAAGTGAAGAGACATCCGTTTGTGCCGGCATTCGCTGAATAGTACGAATGTTTTCCGGATCTGGTCGGCGTCCTCTTTCATCAAAAATGAATCCTAAGTATTTTACTGACCTCAGGAAAAATTGTCATTTTTCACGACGGAGCCTGAACCCATTTCCTGAGATTCGTTGTAAAACTGCTTCAACTCGACTTCGAAGTTCTTCAGGAGATCTGCCGACAACCAAAATATCATCTAAGTATACTGCAACTACCTTGATATCAGAAAGAATAGTGTCAATTAGCTGTTGGAAAATAAACGGGGCGGTTTTAACCCCAAAAGGCATTCGGTTGTATTGAAACAGACCACGGTGTGTATTTATTGTCAGGAGGTTTCGGCATTCGGGCGCAACTTCAACTTGCAAGTATGCATCAGTGAGGTCGAGTTTCGCAAAATAACAACCCCCGTTGAGGATAGTAAACAAATCATCTGGTGCTAGGAGAGGGTAGTGATGTTCTTGTAAGGCTGCACTGAGACCTGTTGAGAAATCAGCACAGATCCGTATAGATCCGTTATGTTTCTTGATAACGACAATAGGAGCTGCCCAGTTATGACTCCTTGCTGCTGCAATCGTGTGAGCTCTTCATCGACTTTTGCCAGGGATGTATAAGGAACACGTCGTTTGGGTCTGAACACTGGAGACGCATCGGTCTTTAGCTTTAGCGTTGCATGCATGGTTTTGCAGCAACCCAGTTCTGGATTGAAAACATCAGTAAATTTTTGTAGCAATTCATTTGAGTAGTTCATAGACTGAACAGATTCAACGTGCCTGCATATAGAGTTGAAAGGTATATCTGCTAGATGAAGGCTATCAAACCAATCTAGGCCGAGAAGATTGAAGTCAGTGGTAGTGATGTAGCATGTTCCGGTGAAATTTATATCATGCAATGAAACATTGCATTGAAACTGTCCTACTAATGGTAGCTTTCCTCCATATGCACTTATTGCCTTCTGTTGGGTTTTCTGCATTCTGGGTTTTCCAAGTGAACTTCAAATTTTTTGTGATATAATCGTTATGTCCGACTCTGTATCTATCTGTATGCGTACAGGCTGGTCGTTAATTAATGGAGTGATGAATTTTCTCTCTTCAGGTCTCTTTATCTGGTAAGTTGCCAATAAGCTCAGTGATTTAGCCGGACTACTAGCTTTAGCCTTGATTTTCGGACTGTTAAATTTTCGGTTCCGACAATAGCTGTCCTTATCCCCAACTGCTTTACAACGCCGACATAGATGGTGCTTGAATGGGCAAAACTTGACAAAATGCCATGCTCCACATTGTCAACATGGAGAGGGAGGAGTTTTCATTTGTTGGGAAGGAAAACTACGTTGCTTTGTTGATTGTGTTGGATGCATAGAGGCAGTTGGGTGTTGTTTTCGACGAAGTGCGTGAATTGAGCTGCTGTGTCCGCCAGATTGAATGAGTGAGATGTCTCGTTGTAAATTCGCTAGTCGTTGATATTTCTTTATGATGTCGCTCAGTGTCAGTTTTAGGTCTTGCTACAGACAATTCAACAGTCTCATTCCAGTGTCAGCGAATTTGCAAGATTGAAGACTACAAATGAATATCAATGATTTAAATTCGTCTTCCGTCATTGATTTTAATTTGAATCTCTAGCATTCTTTATTCACAATACCAACATGAGTTAGAAAATCATCCGTTTTATTCATAATTAATTTAAGGCAACAGTATCGAGTATTAAATAATAAAGAGGTATCACCAAATTGTTGACTAAGTGACTTACATGTCTCATCGAATGTCCTGTCCCTTGGATTTTGTGGTAATATGGGGTTACAGTATTTATCAAATTCTGCTGGGCCTAGTTTTCAAAGTAATAATCGAACTTTCCAAGCATCGTCCTGAGCAGCAAAATCAAATTTAAGATCTTCATATTTATGGAACCAAGTGTCAAAAGTAATATTTGCGTCAGGATTATAAATGAATTCCACTATACTGTTGGCAATGGTATCTATTGAAGGTACAGGACTGAAGGCGGGGAGAGATGTTGCGTTGGATACAGTCTTCCAATCGCCAATTTGTTATGACGCTAACTGTTATGTTTTCCTGGTCAGTTGAGCTCTTATGAGCTTAATACGGTTCGCGTACGATTTCTAGGGTAGCCGAATTATATGCCTGATTGCTACGTTTTCTCGATTCGATTAACTGCGAACGCTACCTCAGATACTTGTACTATTGTCGAATGCTACAAATTGATTTTCGCGGTCTGCAGCTATTTCAAAAGACTGGATTTGTAGGAAAAATGTATTGTGGAGCAAAAACGGAAATGAGACTGGCGAACAACGTTTACATAAGTGCATCGAATTTTTTTATATCAATTAATTTACAGTGATTAGTCAGTCATCAAGTGAATTCATCAACCTTCTACAAATACAATAAATGTTATTAGGTGTAAGACTCACAATAATTCTAAGTTAATTTAATGAAAGTTTACAAGTCAAGCTTTCAAAAAATCAATACAACTTCTCTCGTCCAGTGCTTCCAGGTGATCGATGGTTGTCTAATTCACATCAATTCGTGATGTCGAAATTGAATATTAACTATCTCCACAAACCCCTTAATTCTCTAGTTTGATTTAATTAACCATTGTATTTTCGGGGATTATAAAATCCCCAACACATAATAAAAGTTTATAGCAAATTCTTGTGACAAATCCAAGAGAAATGTCACTAGAAATGTTCTGTAATTCACTGACTGGTCTATTTTATCAGACTTTGTTCGTGACCTGCATACTATCGATATTTGTGGATGTTACACAAATTTACTTTCGTCAAGTCGATCGGTTTAATTACACTGTCACACAGGTTTGGTAATAACTAAGGTTTGAGTTGTGTTTTGGATAACGACATCATGTTCATTTACTAAAAGGCTGGTGGCAACACTGTACTCTAACTCATGGAAACTGGTCAAGTGAAATTGGTTGGTTCAGCTTTTATACAACATCCAAAAATCACTCACTTGTTTCCACAAATCGAAATACGTAGTGAAGAAAACCAGTATGGAATTAAGATTTCAGTGAGTTTTAGTCCTTTACGGGAAATGTTTTTATTCATAAACGAACCCGTTACTTAAGTGGCTGTCTACAGTGACACGTAGCATTGGATGACTTTTATCGTGATCTTTATTTTTGTCTTGAAGGATGCTTTGATGATCCTATGTCCGTGAGTTTCCTTTCCTATTAGTGCTTCCCGTGCTCCCTAGGGCAGAATTAATCCCACTCCTTATGCATGTGAGGCACTTTATTCCTTGTGACCGGAGCATAGAAGTATCACTTCTGGGGATAATCTTTGAAGCATAGTTTGTAACCAGTGGGTTTTGCTAATTCCGAGTGTATTTAGGTTGTATCTTGCCATTACCTCAACTATTTATATGTTTCTCCCTATCTCCCGCATTTCGCAAACATTCCATATACGTATATTAATTTGTACTCTTTTTATCAGAAGGTCGGGCTAGTGACTTCCTAAGAGACAGTCTAACAATAAAGCGTCACATTGTGCCGGAGTGAAGATTTTACAACACTCAGAACAGAGTTAAAGTGGTTTTTTCTGATTAGCCTCTTTTTCAGCCAGGTCGTTTTTACGATTTCAGCTAACTATATATTCTATTTGCATATAATTCTATATTATCAACTGACCTTATGCATATATATAGCCAATCGTATAAACGTAGTGAAGAAGTCAATACAGCTAATTAGATATAAGATTATGTAATTTTAAAACAAGTAAATAAACAAGCAAAGTTCAAAGAACCCATTATTAAGTAAGTCGGTTGAACATACCTTAGACAAGCATAGTAAAGAAAGAGCAACTTGACTACAAGAAACTGTAACATCATTAAGGTATTCCGCCTGTAGCCCTCCTAGGGTTACTGCCGGTCCCAAGCCCAGGTAAAGGAGGAGGGTTGGACATGGGGCTAGCACCCCCATCCCGTAAAACCCAAGATTGCTAAAAAGACGCAAACCAGATTAAACAAGATAAACCATTTAAACTCTGCCCTGGGAGTAGAAGAATTCATGACGCCTCATGATGAAAGCCGAAATTCTTCGGAAGTCATGAGGCCGATGCCCCCCTCCTTCTAACAACCAGAGCAAATATTTTTATAGGTACATAGAATGTTCGAACAATGTGGGAGAGCGGGAAGACAAATAAAATAGCTGCAGAAATGAGGAGATACAACTTGACAATACTCGGAATCAGCGAAACCCATTCGACTCAAGCTGGGCAGAAAAAATTGGCTTCGGGAGAGATGCTACTGTACTCCGGCCACGAAGAGGAAAATGCTCCTCACACCCAAGGAGTTGCTCTGATGCTATCCAAAAAAGCACGTAATGCACTTGTGGGATGGGAACCACATGGACCCAGGATCATCAAAGCATCTTTCAAAACAATTAAGAAAGGCATTACAATGAATATTACTCAATGCTATGCACCAACCAACGACGGCAACGACGAAGACAAAGATCAGTTTTACGATAGACTGCAATCAATTATAGCAAAGTGTCAAGGAAAGGATCTGACAATCCTGATGAGGGACCTAAACGCCAAAGTCGGAATGGACAACACTGGATATGAAGAGATCATGGGACGACAAGGACTGGAAGACAGAAACGACAATGGTGAAAGACTTGCAAACCTATGTGCCTTCAACAAATTGGTTATAGGTGGTACAATATTCGCCCACAAACGCATACACAAGGCTACATGGGTCTCACCGGATCATACTACAGATACTCAAATCGATCATGTATGTATCAATAAGAAATTTAGAAGATCAATGGAAGATGTAAGAACCAAGAGAGGAGCTGACATAGCTTCAGATCACCACCTGGTGGTTTCTAAAATAAAACTGAAGCTAAAGAAGCAGTGGACAACTGGAGTGGCAGCAGTATATTGATTATGAGAAGGCGTTTAACAGTGTAGATAGGAGAACACTATGAAAACTTCTTCGACACTACAGCGTACCAGAGAAACTCGTCAACATCATCCGGAACTCTTACGACGGAACACAGTGCAAAATTGTTCATGGAGGGACAACTGACAAATGCATTCTCAGTGAGGACCGGAGTCAGACAAAGTTACCTGCTCTCACCTTTTCTCCTCCTTCTAGTGGTCGACTGGATCATGAAGACCTCGACATTTGAGGGAATGTACGGGATTCAATGGATAAGTAGGATGCGACTCGATGATTTGGACTTCGCGGATGATCTAGCTCTCTTAGCACATACACATCAACAGATGCAAGCGAAGACAATCAGTGTAGCAGCAACTTCAGCATCAGTAGGCTTGAACATACATAAGGAAAAGAGCAAGATTCTCAAATACAACACAGGTAGCACCAACCCAATTCAACTTGATGGAGAAACTCTGGAAGAAGTGAATACTTTCACATATCTGGGGAGCATCATCGATGAACAAGGAGGGTCCGATGCAGATGTAAAGACAAGGATTGGCAAAATCAGGGCAGCATTCCTACAGTTGAAAAACATCTGGAACTCAAAACAAATATCAACCAACCTCAAAGTGAGACGCTTCAATTCGAACGTGAAGACCGTCCTGCTGTATGGAGCTGAAACTTGGAGAATTACTGCATACATCATCAGACGGATACAAGTATTTATAAACAACTGTCTACGCAAGATACTGAATGTCCGTTGGCCGGAAATCATCAGCAACAGCTTACTATGGGAGAAGATAAACCAACTTCCAGCCGAAGAGATAATTAGGAAAAGACGATGGAAATGGATAGGACATACATTACGCAAACCATCAGACTGTATCACAAGACAAGCATTAACATGGAATCCTGTTGGGAAACGGAATAGTGGAAAGCCAAAAAACACACTGCGTCGAGAATTGGAAGCAGACATTAAAAGGATGAGCAGCAACTGGAAACAATTGGAAAGATTGCTCAGGACAGAGTTAAATGGAGAACACTGGTGATCGGCCTATGCTCCTCAGCGAGGAGTAACAGGCATAAGTAAGTAAGTAAGTAATGCATTTAAGCGACAAATTTTATAAAATTAAAATAAAATTTTTGCTAATTTGTAGTTATTAGTATCAAGTCAAATAAAGAATATATTTTTTATTAACACATTAAAACAAAAATGCTGTCCAGTAAAATAGTAATTGAGGAAGGATAAGTGAATAAATCCTACCGAAATAAAACTCAACTGCATGCTTTTCATATGTCTGGTCGTACTTTAAAATAATTTAGTTATAGGTTTGAAGTGTTTCTTCTGAAATTTGGAAGTAAACAAATAATAATGATATGTTTAATCTTCCAAAGCAACATTTTCAAATTTGACAACATGAAGTAATCTTAATTAGTCAACCATTAAAAACCAGAGGGATGTATCTCTCTGGATTTAGATTGCTTACTATTGAACATCCACATGGTTGGCCGTGGAAACTCAGATAAGATTTCCAGCTTTCAACTAAAATGCTTAATTTTTTTAGCGAATTAGTGTGTGGTGCTGTGAAATTATACATTTTTCTGTTAGTTTCTTGGTTAATCAACCGCTTATATACATTGTTTTAAGTAAATAATCATTAACTAGTGATATTGTATCACATTTATCTTACATGAATGTATCTACTTCTTTCAAAGTATTTCTTAATCAGTTGATTATATTTGATTCAAAACAACTTCATGGATTCTTGACAGCATACCGGTTCTTGCTTAACTTTACGAAACTTTTATACTTAGCATGAATCCCACTGATTTTGAGTCATATAGATGACTTCGACTTGACTATGGTAGGGTCGTAAACACAGCTTCTTTCTGTTCCTTAAGTCTTTCATGTATTTTCTTAATTCCTAAGACGTTCTCTTTAGGAAGTCAACTCTTTACATCAAGATGCCAAAAGATTTAAGAAATTGATGTTAATTTTGAAAATATTATTTTGTTTTATCAATAAAACGGACATGTTTACTTTGATTGTTGTTAAGTTGAAGTGATTGAGCGACGATTTAAAATGCACCCTTATTTGACGAAGACATATTTTTGATGTATGACCTACAAATGTAGTTGCGTGGATATAAGTGAACTGACCAGTCATGACAATTTGCAAAAATTCAATACGGAAGACACGGCAAAATTTCAGCATTGATATTCCAGTGACAAGCAAAACTTCGGGCAACCACATAAATCCAAGCAAATATGGAAGATATGTAGAACTTTGCAGACAAAATGTTGTAACTAGGACCCCCACGTCATTTTTAGGCGATGGTAGTGTTAAGCCTCAACATCAGTAAATGCTTAATTCATGCTCAATCACTTTTATTCAATTTCATTCACTGTGATTATCTGAAGCTTATTGAAGATAATTGTAACTACAAGTGTAGAGTAGTCAGCCGTCATAAAACCTCATGGGCATTATTGTTGCAGTTTGTTTTTAAAAAGAAAGGTGTGGGATAATTCTGTCCCTGCCTTTAACCCGAATCCAAAAAATCCAACTTTTCAGATATCGAACAAAAGATATTCAGTCACTCAAGGTTGATAGTCTCCACTAACTCATGAGCATTCTTATTTCATGAATATATAATTAAAATTAGACTAAATAAAGGAAGATGATTAATGATTGCTTAGCACTAACCTCCTGCTTTCCCTATCTAACAATCGCCCTACTAAATTATTACAGCAAAGGATATAATAGATTGGTATTTAACAAGATTATAACGGTAATACTATAACCTATAAACATTTATAAAGATATACCACTAATGAACAATAAGACTTTAGTCTGTGAAGATTATTCTCTTTTTGTTGTAATGAATCTAGACAATTATTAATTCTTCATTAAAAATAGATTTACATCTATAGTTTTCAAAAGAAGCATATACAAAAGAAATTTCTCGTTTCATTTGTTTTAAAATACCATTTAGTAAGGAAAGACTAAATGTAAACAAATCGTTCAGTGGTTTTAAACAAGAACTTTGAAAGGATATTAAATGTTCAATAGTATATATAATTAAATCAATTCATGAATGTTAAATAATATATCGTGATATATGCATCATTAGCTTTCTATTGAAATCATTTTCAAATTGTTTTAAATTACTTGATTTTGTAGAATTTTCACCAGAATGTATCGAATTCGAATTCAATTTTTCATTGTTTAAATAAATGGAGGTATCTGTTTGATTTGAACTAGTTGTTACTATAGTAACAAGATGATTATTACTTACTATTGTTGATGTTATTTCAGTAGTATCAAAAATATGAGAATCATTTTTTTTTTAATTACAATTTATATACATTTTATTCAATGTACAATTATTTTTTTTGAATTATCAATTGATTTCTGATGAAAAGTATCATTTAATTCTATTGAAGTTGAATTATTCAAATTTCATTGTTTTTTTTTCTTTATTTTTTATTATTATTTAATGAAATTTGTATATTTTTAAAAATTTTTAATTTGTTTATCTTTTACATGATGATATGAAGTTAAAAGAAGTGGAGAATTTTTAAAAAATTCAATTTTATATCCATATTGAAGTAAATGATAATTAACTGGTCTAATATACATATAACTTCGAATGTATGTTAAAACCTAAACGAAGAAGGTAAATACAGAAAGAAAGAAAGAAGAAGAAAAAGATAAGAAACTAAATTTCTTTCTTGATCATTTAAATGTTTCTCAAAGTAATCTGTTTAGTAAGAATTCACCAAAAAAAAAAGGAAGAAAAACAATTCATTAATACAAAAAAAAAATAAGTCAAATTAAACCTTTTCATGGCCAATATTGAATCGCACATTTTCAATAATGTGATTAGATCAAGGGTTTGGCAAAGATAGGTAGATGACACTTTTGTCATCATCGAAAAAAAGTTTTTGAGAACAATGTCAAAACGAATCAACAACCTGTCTCAGAATATCAAATTTACTTTAGACACTGAAAATGAGCACATTGAGTTACCATTTTGCGACTGCCTAGTCAAAAGAAATTTAAATGGAACTCTTATTCTGAGAATTTATCACAAGCCCACATATTCAAATCAATATATCGATTTCAATTCAGCACATCCATTCAGTGCAAATGATATCACTGACTCTAAACTTATTCCGAAGAGCCAATAGACTCATTACATCTGAAGACGACAGGCAATACGAATACAACAATATAATCAACATCCCACAGCTTAATACTTTTCTATTGATTACTTTATTAATAAGTAGCAAAAACGAAACGATTTATTACTAACTAATAGTAAATCAGTTATGAAAATATCTTGGATTGGTACAGCCGTTCTACTTCACCGCCAAGGCACAACAGATGAATTGTAAAGAATTCTAAAACAACACGAAATTGTAACTTTCTACAAAACTACCAACACAATTCAAGGTGCATTGGTTAAAATAAGGGAGAAGAACCATTTCACCTCTACACAGAATTGTGTCTACAGGCTAGAATGTGTCGACTGTGATGCTTTTTATATTGGAGAGTCTTCACGAGAAATCAAAACTCGTGTCAAAGAACATGAAAACTACACTAAACGACCTCCTAATAATCCTGTTGAACTTGAAAAATTACAAATTAAATCAGGAATAACAGTCTGCACATGCTCTCTATCACAACCGTAAAATCGATATTAAAAATATCCGAATCATTCAAAAAGCTTTTCCCAATTATAAGGAAAGACGAATAACTGAGGCGCTTCACATTTTGTTAAATCCAACTGCACTTAACAAAAGGGAAGGCCCTTCTATCCACCCAACATGGACTTTCTATCCAACTAGCCACAATTAAACTACATCAAATTGCGTACACATGAACATACATACGATTGTATTTTCACATATTTACATATTTTCCTTTCAAATCATCACGTTAACATTTACATACATGTCTCATTTCAAACTACCTTGACCCGAATAGCTTGACATCATGACACGATCAAACTCGCAATTCGGTTGTACGAACTTATTTTATTTTTGATTTGTTCGATTGTATTATCATTTAATCCTGGCTTAATTCTATTCGGTTATTCATTTCTCTGAAGAAGCGTCTTGTATTAAGCTTTGAAACGTCAGAAATTTTAATTTCTACTCATTGGAATTTTACAAATACACTTATATCACTTATTTTATAAACAATCTATCCAATGCTCAATTTATTTGAAATTATCAAAGTTGGTAATGATATGTTAAAAGGATACTGTTTTGTAGAGTAGTTATGATGTGAGAAAAGGTTGTCATGGCGATGTATATGTAACAAATTAGTTAATATGTAACCTTGGTGAAATAATAAATAAGATTACCGAGTTGATCCTTATATGTTGCCTACCTGTTGACTACTCAGTTCCAAGCGGAAAATAAGAAGAAAAAAAACGACGACAAATCAATCAGATAGAATCAAATTATGTTTTACATAATCCTTTATATACAAATAAAATCTGACAGTCTAGTCAATCAATTATGTAATGTATGCACAATTGATTAACCACAATTCATTAATGGGAAATGGTATACAAACAGGCAAATGTGTTATACAGGGAAATAGGGCATAGGTACATGAAATAATAATAATAATAATAGGGATGAAATATTCACGTTGTATTCAAGTAAAATAAAAGAAACAGACAACTGAAAAATAGTTCTAAGAGATAATCAACCTATAATTAGATGTTCAACACATCAAGAATACATTAAATGCATGATCTTAGCTTATTGTATTCAATTTATATTTAGTTACAGACAATAGTTACTAAATTAACTAAATTACGCCCATCACTCCTCACTGAGGAGCATAGGCAGCTCACCAGGATTCGCCATTCAACACTGTTCTGACCAATCCTTTCCTGCTGTTTCCAATTGTTGTTTATCTTTTTAATGTCTGCTTCCAATTCTCGACGCAGCGTGTTTTTTGGCTTTCGACTTTTCTGTTTCCTAACAGGATTCCATGTTAATGCTTGACTCGTGATGCAGTCTGATGGTTTCCGCAATGCATGTCCTATCCATTTCCAACATCTTTTCCTAATTTTCTCCTTGGCTAGAAGTTGATTTGTCCTCTCCCATAGTAAGCTGTTGCAAATGATTTCTGGCCAACGGACATTCAGTATCTTGCGTAGGCAGTTGTTTATAAATACTTGTATCCGTCTGACGATGTTTGCAGTAATTCTACAAGTTTCAGCTCCATACAGCAGAACTGTCTTCACGTTCGAATTGAAGAGTCTGACTTTCAGGTTGGTTGACAGTTGTTTCGAGTCCCATATATTTTTCAACTGTAGGAATGCTGCCCTGACTTTGCCAATCCTTGTTTTTGCATCTGTATCAAACCATCCTTGTTCATCCATGATGCTCCTCAGTTATGTGAAAGTGCTCACTTCTTCCAAAGTTTCTCCACCAAGTTCAATTGGGTTGGTGCTCCCTGTGCTGTATTTGAGAATCATGCTCTTTCCTTTGTGTATGTTCAGGCCTACTGATACTGAAGTTGCTGCTACACTGCTTGTCTTTGCTTGCATCTGTTGATGTGTATGTGCTAGGAGAGCTAGATCATCCTCAAAGTTCGAATCGTTGAGTTGCATCCTACTTATCCATTGAATTCCGTGCATCCCCTCACATGTGGAGGTCTTCATGATCCAGTCAACCACTAGGAGGAAAAGAAAGGCGAGAATAGACGACATTGTCTGACTCCGGTCCTCACTGGGAATGCATTTGTCAGTTGTCCTCCATGCACAATTTTGCACTGTGTTCCGTCGTAAGAGTTCCGGATGATGTTGACGAGTTTCTCTGGTACGCCGTAGTGTCGAAGAAGTTTCCATAGTGTTCTTCTGTCTACACTGTCAAACGCCTTCTCATAATCAATGAAGTTGATGTATAGTGATGAGTTCCACTCAATTGATTGCTCAACGATGATCAGTAGTGTTACGATTTGGCTTGTGCACGACCGATTTTTACGAAAACCAGGTTGTTGATTTCAAAGTTGAGCATTTTACTGAATCTTTCATTCTTCTCAACTATACTCTGTTGAAGACTTTCCCTGCCATAGACAGTAGCGTGATCCCTCTGTACGTCTCACACAGACAATAGTTAGTGATCATTTAATAAATATTTGTTTGAATATATCACAGATTGATGTTGGCAGGTACGGAATCTGGGGTGCGCACTGATGTGAAGTTCCACACTAGAACGAATCAGTTGTCCAATGCTCCCTGGTTTTCAATGGTACCCTGCCAACATCAATCTGTGATATATTCAACCAAATAATTAACCAATCTCAACAAAAATAATCATCCCAACTGAACTATAATTAATATTTCAAATTAGTTTACGTGTATGATGATGTTGATGATGTAATAGTGGAAATTCTCAGACGAATCAACTCAGAATACGATGAATTGTATAAGTGAAAGTGAAGTTTACTAGTTACAATGTGAAGACGCAAATGGATTCTGTAGCAATGCTATTAATTATTAGAAAATTGCTATAAATGACGCACATTACGGGATACTGTTGTAAAGACAAAAATTGTTCTGACTGATGCATACGACCAATTAATTTATATGTCATTGTGCACATGAGATTACAATAACAATACCAACGAATGCCTACCAAGTCCCTGTACAACTGTCGATATGCTCCTCAATCTCAGACCAAGAAACAGGAAGAATACAAGATGATGAATCAGCCCCACAAATTGTATTATATTTCAAGTATTCCTTTTTATATACACACAAACCATATCACACAACCAGCCAATTAGGGAATTAACAATAATTCAAAACAAGGTAGACAGTGGTAGTGAATTGAGGCAAAGAGTACACAAGCGATTAACTGTAGCTCATAAACATGAGGTGATATACTAACAGTAAATATACTAAACGGAAAGATAAGTCAAGTGGAACGTAACAATGTTAGAAATAAAATGTTTAATTACATAACTAAAGCAACTGAAAAAGTCATCTAAAAAAAGTTCTGAAATGTTGTTATTCCTTTTTATTCGTGCAGCATAGCAAACAAGACCTTATGGCATTGATTGTCGACCAACTGATAGTGGGAGAGATGGACCAAGATAGTATATTAAAGCATTGCATTATAACAGTGAATAAGCCTTTAGCTTTTATCAGATGTTCTACTACGTGTAATCAATCATCATTTCATCTTATTGTACTTTATGAGGATAGGGAAGATTGTGATGCAGATGACATAAATGTATTTGAGAAAAACTGCCTTTCCATAATGAATGGAGTGATGTCATATCTTTAATTGTTTGTAATAGCAGTCAGGTTTTACATGCATACAAAATGTGGCACCTCGTGGTTGGTTAAAATTGCCATGTGCTTTTCTACTCATCTTTATAAAATCGTCAGTATCAGGGTAAAGAAAAATCATTCTCCGTGACTAGTTTGTTATATTGGTTCTGGTAAAGTTAGTATTCTGTAGATCGTGATTGGTCAATTTAAAGGTATAACAGATTCCTTTAAGTCTTATAGATCAAGCTTTAGCCTTTTAATTACTATAGTCTTAATAGAAGGCCATCCAACACTATTCACCCAAAATTCCCATCAAGTAATTAAACTTAAAAGCTTCTGGTTTCACGAGAAACGCTCAACCTTCATAATTCATGGGTCCCCAAATTTAACGGCAGGATTCTCACTTTGGTCTCTCTGTGATGACTGCACTAAGATCAGTCAATGTCATTGGTAATAACTGATTAACTCTCGACATGTGTGAACTTCAATCAGTAATGACTTCCCACCAGAACTTTAGTAAAACCTAGAAGTTAGTCACTATTGAACCAATTATTCAGTTCAGTTGAGGTGATTATTTTTGAGATCGTCGCATTATGTCACAAATCAACTTATATAGGAATTTTTTCACTTGATGCTAGGACTCAGATGGTTAGGTTATTGCTAAGTGATTTCAGAGGCCTGCTTTTGATTCCATAGCTGAATTGGAAGTTCATTCTATTGAAGGGTCTGATAGTAGGATAAAACAGGTATCCAATGCTCCCTAGTTTTTAATAATGCCAAACTGTGATCAACTTTTAACCAAAACAAACAAACAAATTAAACGCTTATCAGTAGAAATGCTAAAACATTGGCAATAAATCAGAAGGAAGAGATAAATTCAAATTCTGAAGATTTTTGTTTCGCAAGAACCTTTATATCTACCCATTATTAATTACCTCTTTAATATAAATTGTATATTATTGATAAGCATTACTTATAATGACTAATCATTTGACTTAGATTGTGACTGATAAACTGAATCCAAAAAGCGCATTTCGTCGAATTCGGTACTCGTCAGCTAAATGTACTCGCTTGCCGGTCATAATCCAACTTAAATAATAATTGCAACCAATCACCATTTATTAGGTAATTCACTTAAAATAAACAGAGACTGACCGGTTCCACTCCATGACAAACCAACTGGAATATCCAAATACATTCTAATTTATAATGAATAAGTTTATCACTTACTTTAATCACTTCATGTGGATATGTTGATCCAGAAACTAATCTATTCGAATTACATTGTGTACATTTTTGTTGATCTAATGAGAATAGAAATTCATATGTATTCATTATATAACCGGATTGATTAATTTTTGTATCGAATGGACGATATCCAATATAGACATGTATAAATCCTTTTTTCGATGTCCATATATGATTACAATACTGAAATAAAGTTTATAAGTAGTATAAATTATCTAATTAAGAAAATATAAATTTCCGTATCGAAGATAGAATACCACACGTACATATACAATACAAGTACTAAATTAAAGTGTAGTATATCCACAAATATATCATAAATGGTATTCAGTGACTGTTGCACTGTATCATATATTCGTCAACTTGTACGATGACTATAACTTAATAGACTCGGGAAACGGTAATTGGTTGACATTATGTATGAGCGACCAAAGCCTATCTCAGAAGTATGGATAGAGAGAACAAGCACCAACGAGTTAAATCTAAGATCGAGTAGTTTATTGGATGAAAACGGAGATCTTTATAGATCGTATGCAGGACTAAACATTTTCGAAGAGTAAATAGATTAAAGATTAGACTGGAGGAAACGGGATAATGAGGTCTTGATATGATTACAACAATTAGGGAAGGGGGGAACAGATATGACAATAGTTAACAAGGCTACAAAAAGTATAAAACTTATGAAGTACAAATAACATAATTACTAAATGTTCAACAACTGCAGTGTAATAGTTGAGGTCCCGATGCTACGATCAATAAATTCAGTAGACTGTGATTCTGATTCCCCACCCTGTTATAGAATTGAAATTTTGGTAGACTTAAAATTTTGAGAATCATACAGAATTTCTAGAATCTTGTTATTCTAATCAATCACTAATCAGTAGGATACCTAGATCTGTTGACATAATCTATTAACGCATATGGGAGAGACCAGTCAATTCGATTGTTAGATGTCAGCTAAATAAAATAAACAGGATACGTAAAGAGAAATTAACCTACAATAGAATAGTTATAATCTAGTTATAAATGAAAAAAACCTAATATTTGTAGGATAAACACAATCACATGTTGTTCAACATGGAAATGAAGTAAACCTATCATTCATAGAAATAAGTAACTAAATGAAGAATCATTTCCATCGTTTCAAATACCGCATAATTGAAGCTTATCTTCATTATTATTTATGATATTCACATTGAATACTGATAGATTAATAAGTAGTATAATATATATAATTGCATAATCAACAACATAGAACCTGGCACACGTGTGCATCGGTTCTAGTTGTCATACCTCCATGGCACCAAAAGATTAACACTACCACCATTACTACAAGTTACTTCAATAAAATAAAATAATAATAGTAACAAGGAATGTGAACATATAGAATATAATTCAGGAAGCGTTGAAAGAAAGTAATGGATTAATTTAAAGCTCATGATTTAAGAGAGGACAATGAGTGAATACATATGCGCCATTGTGACCGATTCTGAGCCATGTCATTCAGTGTTTTTAGCCACTGGTTACGGTAATCGCGAGGACCCCATCCAGATAGTGTGCAGCTACCAACGCGACTCAAGCTGGCAGTCAGTGACTTCATGGATTGATGCCATGTATTCGTTCGGCCGCCTCAAACTCTCTTCCATCCTATTCCTATATCAGCCAACATTGTGCGTCGAGGAAGACGGTGGTTGGGCATACGCAACACATGTCCCAACCACCTCAGTCGATGAAGATTCACAACCTCATCGACTGATTTACCACATTTGCCTAACACCCGTCGTCTAACCTCGTTATCACTTACTCGGTGATCCCAACTAATGCGATCGATGTTTCGAAGACAACTATGATCAAAAACTAATAACCTTCGAGTGACATCTACCCTTATTGGCCACGTCTCACATCCATACAGTAAGACAGAGCGAACTGTTGCGCGGTACACTCTCCCTTTCGTTGAGAGACGAATATCTCGTCTACGCTGTAGGTGACGTAAGTTGGCAAAAGCCAAACGAGCTTATTAATGAGTAGTGAACATCATCATGCCTATTTATTTCTTAGTAATAATGAAATATAATTATTGAAATTACAATGTGTTGATTAGTCTAATAAACTTGGCATTGTGCTCATAATTATTTAATGATAGGCATGTAACGATCAAAACGCCTAGAACCTTGATCAGAGCATAATCCCAGTAGAATCGCGATAGGAATCCTAGTCAAGAATTCACGCTATATCTATATAGTATATTCGATTAATGTAAGTCACTAATAGATACACCAAGAGGTGATTAAACACAAACTATTGACAATAACATCAACAGGAACTTCACAAACCTCAACAATGAAAGTTTATTATACAGTGAACAATATCATTCCGAAGAACTAATACAATGAATCTGTAAAAAACACTAGATATTTAAAGTCATAATATTGACTACTTGTCAAAATAAAGAAGTATTTCTAGCAATCCAGGAACATATTTCTAACAATAATCAATATTAGGTAGTAAAGCACACTAACTTCAATTTAGCCTTAACCACAATATTGAGGTTGAGTAAACTAAACATCCAAAAAAAAACAATCAAAGTTCATACAATAGCCGATATACGGTTGAGAAACTAATAATTGCAAATACATACGTAGTTTTGTTATATATGTATATATGTAATTAGTTTGAGCTTGTATCTTTTCTACCATCAACAACAACCTGTTGTGGCAGAGAACTAATCAACTTCCAGTTGAGGAAGAAATTAGGAAAAGACGCTGGGGATGGATTGGACACACACTGAGGAAACCATCAAACTGTATCACAAGACAAGCACTAACTTGGAATCCAAAAGGCCAAAGAAACAGAGGAAGACCCAAGAACACATTGCGTCGGGAATTAGAAACAGACATGAAGAGAATGAACAGCAATTGGGAAGAGCTGGAAAGGAATGCCCAGGACAGAGTTGGTTGGAGAATGCTGGTAGGCGGTCTATGCTCCACTTGGGGTGACAGACATTGATGATTGCATCTTTCCGTTGTTTAGAAATGGACCAAAACTGGTCAGCCTCTGTTGTTATATGTACATCTTCAGCGGATTGCTTCGTTATAGTGGTGTTTCACAAGTAATGTTTAATTTGGATTGTGACTAACAAGCGGATTCCATGAGGCGCGTTTCGTTCTATTTGGGGCTCATCGGCTGGATGTACTTGTTTAAACATTAATTAAACACTACTCACAGCATAAACGTTACTTGTGATTAATAGCTATATCGAGGCAATTTGCTCAGGATGCACAAAAAGCAACAAAAGCTGACCAGTTTCAGTTTATGACTAATCAACGGAAAGATACAAACTCAACTTAATTACATATATACCCGTTGCACAAGTGTCACTCCTTGGGCTCAGTAATCTTGTGGTGAATGCGGTGGTGTTTGACACAAAGCGGGCTGAGCTCAAATCCCGGTGTGAACATCAATACTAAGATGCAGGTACATCCAGCCGATGAGCCCTATGTAAGACAAAACGCACCTCCTGAATTCCGCTTACCAGTCACAATCCAACTTAAACAAATATGGAGTAAGTGTTCATTAAAGGGGGTGATAAAGGGAAGAAATAGCAGTAACAATAATATGAAGTTATTAATAGTATTAACAATTTTATTTGGAAAAAGAGGGAGCAGAAGTTATGAAGATATAGAGGGGTGGTGAGAATCAATACATACATTAAGCAAACTGAATTAACTTATGTTGTTGATTTCATTGGTCTGATGTTGGCCATGGTTGGACATTTTTCATATGAATGCAGAGCTCCGGCTTTTTAGGTCCGAATTGTAGTTGCCTCTGCCGTATTAAGAACTATGAGTCTTATGGACTTTGGTAGACAGTTACCAATACGGTATTTTATAAAAAAACAGCTGGCTGTCGCTTCCAGTATGTCTTGTTTCTACCGAATGATCAAGTACTTAGCAATTTACTGTCTTTATCATATCTATGCACAGCCACACTGGAAGATATTCCAGATCACGTAAATGATTACCATGATCACCCTGACAACAATTTCAGTCGATGTATAGCCTATTCATTTTGGCAACTAACAACCCCCTAAATTCATTGACAATAGTCTAATTTAATAAATATTTCAGCCTTAAACTTCACTATTCACTTTGAATTATTCATTAATTTAGATTTATAACTAAGTAGAACGTGATGCGAATTTATCGAAATAATATATTCTTTGTTTATAATCCAATCAATCAGTCAATCAATGCCTACATTACTCCACATGGAACATCGGTCGCCGACTAGCATTCTTCAACCAACACAGTCTTGGGCTTTCCTTTCCAGGTCTTACCAAGTGCTATTCATTCTCTTCATGTCTGTCTCCGATTCCCAAAACAATGTAGGCTTGGGTCTTCTTCTTTCCCTATGGCCTTTAGGATTTCAAGTTAATTCTTGTCTTGTGACACACATGATGATTTCCTCAATGCGTATCCTATTCCCCCCCCTCCCAGCGTGTTTTTTAGTTTCTTCGCCGGTTGGAAGCTGGTTTGTTCTCTGACACAGAAGATTGTTGTTGATAATATCCGTCAAAGCTTGGAACCTTCAATCTAGGAGTTTAGACTTAAACTCCTAGATCAATAATCCACCATTTCATTATCTGCTCTTTATAGTTTACATGGCGTTTATGAAATGATTCCCAACCTCTGTTAGAAATATATAATGCAATATCATTTTTATTTGTTCACTTAGATTACATTTTATACTTACACAAGTTAAATCTCTCTTCATTTCTCTCCCACTTGTTTTTCTACGCTTTAGTTCATTTATGATTTTATCCAGACTATTTAGTGTATTCGACATTAATACATTTAGTCGATTAGTTCAGCATATAGCTGTTGGTAATCAATTAGTTGTACAATCACTAACTGAAGATATTCATTCAACATTGACATTAACTGCTTTAGCTAAACTTTTACCGAAAGGATGTGTTCGACAGGTTAGTTTGTTGCTGTTGTTGTGTTTTTTTATTTTGTCTATTATTTATCTAGTGACTGTCAGTCGGTCAATCAGTAAAGGATACTCTAAAAGTTGGTAGATATGCGCATAATTCCAAGTTGCTATACTACGTTAATGCGACGAGATCAAACTTACTCTGCCTAGTTTTTACCCAACTAGTTAACCATCTTTAACTAGTATTCTGTTTCAAATATGAACATTGTTTTTGTGATCATTCCAAGAATCACCAGCGGTACTTCGGAGACATCTATGGTCAACGTTTTTAAGTCTACACATGCCATCTATTTCAGTAGCCCATGTTTTACACCCATAAATAAGTTTATGAGAAGAGTAACATTTCGACAGACGACATCGACTAACCAGAGTTGATCATACTTGCGAGATAAATGAAGTTTTCACTGTACTCAATTACTTCACTCCGTCTGATCAATTTTTGGCCATAAAACATACCAGTCCTGATATAAAATCCTGAGTTTGTAGTGAATAAACTGAATCCTGTTTGTGTTTGTATTAATTCTCATGATATTTGTGCCGCATATTTTAATGTTAAGTAGTTAATGGTTGTGTTAGTGAATTCTTGTTTGACTTTGGTTAATATGCTAGTACACATTTATCATCAAGAGAGATATGAATACTTTTACTTAATACTCTATGTTCAATATATCAGTAAATACTGACGCCAACTAGATACATTCCACTTTAGTCGGCTTATATTCCAAACTATTTATTATTCACCATTTTAATACTATGCATATTTGCCAGTTGTAATATTTAATTATTTCTTACCTCAAATTAACATTAGTTTATCAGTAGTATATCACAATATTGATTGATTAATAATAATTTTATATTATATAATCACAATTAGGGGAGTTTGTAGAGATAGTTAACTGTTTAATTCAATTTTGATATCACAAATTGATCTGAATCAGACAACCATTGATCACCTGGAAGCACTGGACAGCTGTTTCGTCCTAGTATGGGACTCCTCAGCAGTGCGCATCCACGAACCCAGGACCTTCTGGCTCCGCGCGCGAACGCTTTACGATTGGACCACTGAGTCGGCCCCCAACGGTTAATATTTCGAATTCAGCCAATACGTGATACATTGCGCGACCTCCTCTATGCCATTGGTGAGTTATTGCCTCACACCCGACACGGTTGAACTCTACTAGTCACGTCTTCACACTAGAACTCCAGGAATTACCTCAAGGAGCTAGTCACTAGTCACTTGTTTCTTTTCTATACTTTTTCATTATCATTTTCGTTAATTGTTAAAGTACAGTTATAGTCATTCATTTGCTTATCATACTATTGAACTTTAATGTTGAATTATTCAAGTAATTCAATGAATATTTCAATGTTCAATGATAAAATTGTATAAGTACATTATAAATTAGTACTCTTTTAGACAATATCATCTATTCAAACTTATAACATTGAATAAATATAAAGTGATGAGGTGGGCGGATGGAAATGATGAGGTACTTTATAAATAACACATGATAGATTATATAACTGGAATTAATTTGAGTTGGATTATGATTGATAAGATTAGAATCTAAGACGAATGTTTCTTTCTATTTAGGACTTTGTTAGTTGAATGTGCTTGTATATCAGTATTGATTTATACATTAGAACTCATACTCAGTTCATTTAATAATGAAAGTCATTGCGTTCACTACAAGACTACCTAATCTATACAATCATTTATATGTAGTGGGAAGTTATATAATTTGGATGTGATTGAATCTTCTGTTGATTTAATATGAATTGAAAATTGATCAAGTACATTGATACCGAATAGGAAAAAGACACGAGTACTAGATTCTGCTTGCCAGCTAAAATTCTATTCAAATCATTTTTGTGAACTATTTCTGCATCAAGGCAGTCAGTCCATTGAGTTTGCACATATGATAACAAAAACTGATCAATTTCACTTCATATCAAATCAACGGAAATTTCAAACATATTCATACTATATATTGAAGTTGGATTGTGACTGGCAAGCGGAATCCAGGACGCGCGATTCGTCCTATTTTGGACTCATCGGCTGGATGTACCTGCATCCCAATGTTAATGTGTCCCACTGGGATTCGAACTCAGTCCGCTTCGTGTCAAACGCCACCGCGTTCACCACTAGGCTACTGTGTCCAGACAATCACACTTGTGCAACGGGCATATATATATAATTAGGATAAGCTTGTATGTTCCCGTTGATTTGTAATGGACTGAAACTGGTCAGTCTCTGTTGCCATATGTGCATCCTGAGCGGATTGCCTCGATATAGCGTTATTACACAAGTTATATATTGAAGTTGGATTGTGACTGGCAAGCGGAATCCAGGACGCGCGGGAAAATACAAGCTTATCCTAATTATATTCAAACTATAAATGAAAAATTAATATTACGGAAACTAGTTACACAGTGTAATTCAGTAGACAAACTTGAAGCTACACTTTGTGTTATTTGTTAGCAAAGCATAGCAACAAATTTTTTAAAGTAAAGATTGAAAACGTTAAACTTAAATAAGTAATTGATGAAATGACATATTAATCGAGATACGTTTAACGTATGCAAGAATCAGAAAAATACAAACAACCAACTAAAGACTTTCTTTATGGCCTATAAACTATCTATGACATGTTCCACTTCCCTGATGTTGTGATACAACATAGAGAGGATTGTATGATTCAGTGTTCAGATTACTGAAATGTCACATAGAACAGAGCTTACCTAGATTTTAGTTATTCTCTGTTTAGTCATCTAAGAGGTAATGGTCAAAACACTAATCTACAGAAAGGTAAAGATTTGGAGTACCAATAAACCGGATATACGCTTGAATTAATTAGCGAAGCCGGGAAATGAAAACCAAAACAACCTTCAGTTAACAAGAAAACAAATATCCACCAACCACATTTAAAAAATGATATCTCTGTGATAATACACTAAAGACTGAATTCATCACTAAGCAAGACGTATCCTTCAGCCAGGCTGGTCGTCACATATAAAACATTAGGCAGCTTATTACAATCAAAGATTGGTAGATACCTCTTTCAAGTTACCAGTAATCGAGTCTATAAATTTACTTGCATCTGTCAAAGCATTTACATTGGTAGAACTAGATGACAGACCTACATTCGATTACATAAACACATTGCAAAGTATCTACGACTAAACGCTTCAGAAACATTCAACAGTCCCATCTTATGACATCTTATGGACATAGGTTACTTTAAAATATTTTGAAATAATTAATAAACAACCAAGTTCAACTTTATCAGATTTCGTCGAAGCCGTATCTACCAACCAACTGAAGTCAGACCTTAGTGATCAAAATGAATCAGTACTTGGTCAAACCCCACCTATCATAACATTATGATTATTTAATTACGCCATTTAGTGTTTTTCCTTAAATCATCTAACTTATTTTGACTATACTTAGGTGTTGTGGAGATAGTTGACTGTCAATTTCGATATCACGAATTAGTCTGAATGAGACAACTGTTGGTTACCTGGGAGCACTAGACAGCTGCTTCTTCCTAGTGTGGGACTCTTCAGAAGCGCGCACCCACGACCAAACCAGGGATCGAACCCACAACCCTCTGGCTCCGCTGCGAACGCCTTACCACTAGACAACTGAGTCGGTTCCTTGCAGTTGATATTTCCAATTCAGTCAATTTGTGATACTTTTGCGCAACCATTTTGATTACACCACTTTTAAGTTTTTTCGATCAAATAATCTCAATTTTGGAATCGGTTGATCTTGACCCACCATTCACTTGAATCTGGATTTCTGTTAGGCAACCGGTTAAAATGTTTAACTCTATAACTTCTAGTTCTCTTTGTGTCATTCTAGAATTTGAGCTTAATACGCATTTTTACAATTACAACAGTTACCATTCACTTCCATAAACTTTACTCTACTGTTCATGATGATGCTTGACCTGCGAGTAATTTCACTTCATAAGTATGTTAAAGGTGTAAACAACTAATGAGAGACAAACGAAATGAAATGAACTGATATTATCCAACTCAATTTTTTTTATTTTCTCTCCCCATAAATTTATTAAAAAAGCTAAATGTATAAAATCTTGAGAACTGACGAGCTCTGGTAGTTTGGAATTCAGGTTACTCGGTTACAGAGTTTATGATTTTTACTCATTTTGAAATTCGTATGACTACTAACGCCGTGTAAACTATAAAACCTGACGATTAAGCATTGAAACCATAAAGAGGAACTAATACTTTCAAGTGTGAAGGTATACAATTCTCATAACTATTGAACAGCACAAAACTATGATTTCCTGTCTACTACTCTGTAATTAGTTATCATAACAATCTGTTGCGGACGACTTGGAGTAATTTTGTGGTCAAATTACAACTTTATTGAAAGAACTCAATCAAGACATGACCTAAAGATTACAACCTACTGTTATTCAATTGTAGTTAAAGATTAAAGAACTGTAATGGAGTTAAGAAAAATTCATGCTAATTTAGAGAAAACAATTTCATTAAGCTTAACGTAACAGTGATGAGATCAAAATTTAAAAAAATCATGTCCAGCCTGAAAACCAAATATTTAAAAATAATGATTCAGAACTATTGTAAACAGTACAAAAAGACTACTAACCATGTAATTGTGAAGACAGTTAACTATACATGTAACCAGTGATTTTAGAAGATAGACATTTCATTCCATTTTGACAAAGATAACCTTGAGGAAGATGATATGACGAATTTGTTTAAATTCTTATATTGAATAGAATCTTGATAATTTATAGGCATTTTTTATTGAGTATGCTTACTTACTAACTTATTTACGCGCGTTACTCCTCACTGAGAAGCATAGGCCGCTCACCAGGATTCTCTATTCAACTCTCATCTGAGCAATCCTTTCCTGCTGGTTCCAGTTGCTGTTTATCTTTTTAATGTCTTCTCCCAATTCTCGACGCAGTGTGTTTTCTGGCCGTCCACTTTTCTGCTTCCTATCAGGATTCCATGTTAATGCTTGTTTCGTGATGCAGTCTGGTTTATTCCACATTGTATGTCCTATCCATTTCCAACGTCTTTTCCTAATTTCCTCTTCGGCTGGAAGTTGGTTTATCCTCTCCCATAGTAAGTTGTTGCTGATGGTTTCCAGCCAACGGACATTCAGTATCTTTCGTAGGCAGTTGTTTATAAATACTTGTACCCGTCTGATGATGTTTACAGTAGTTCTCCAAGTTTCAGCTCCATACAGCAGAATTGTCTTCACGTCCGAATTGAAGAGTCTGACTTTGAGGTTAGTTGATATTTGTTTTGAGTCCCATATATTTTCCAACTGTAGGAATGCTGCCCTGGCTTTGCCAATCCTTGCATTTACATCTGCATCGGACCCTCTTTGTTCATCGATGGTGCTCCTCAAGTATGTGAAAGTATTAACTTCTTGCAGAGTTTCTCCATCAAGTTCAATTGGGTTGGTGCTCCCTGTGATGTATTTGAGAATCATGCTTTTTCCTTTGTGTATGTTCACGCCTACTGATGCTGAAGTTGCTGCTACACTGCTAGTCTTCGCTTGCATTTGTTGGTGTGTATGGGTTAGAGAAGAGCTAGATCATCCTCAAAGTTCAAATCATCGAGTTGCATTCCGTGCATCCCCTCAGATGTGGAGGTCTTCATGATCCAGTCAACCACTAGGAGGAGGAGAAAAGGTGAGAGCAGGCAACCTTGTCTGACTCCGGTCCTCGCTGGGAATTCATTCATTAGTTGTCCTCCATGTACAATTTTGCACTGTTTCGACGTAAGAGTTCCGGATGATGTTGACGAGTTTCTCTGGTACGCCGTAGTGTCGAAGAAGTTTTCATAGTGTTCTCCTATCTACACTGTCAAATGTCTTTTCATAATCAATGAAGTTGATGTATAGTGATGAGTTCCACTCAATTGATTGTTCAACGATAATCCGTAGTGTTACGATTTGGCTTGTGTACGACCGATTCTTATGGAAATCAGCTTGTTGATCTCGAAGTTTAGAATCCCCTAAATTTTTCATTCAGTGCAACAATACTCTGCTGAAGTCTTTCCCTGCTACCGACAGTAGAGTGATCCCTCTATAGTTCTCACATTTGCTCAAATTTCCTTTCTTTTGTATCTCGGTAAAGTGTCCTTCTTTCCAGTCTGCCGGCATTTGTTATTTCTCCCAGATCCTTTTGAATAAAACGTGGAGCATCCTTGCTGTTTCCTCTATATCTGAGCTGAGTGCTTCAGCTGGTATATTGTCAGGTCCTGCTGCTTTCCCACTTTTGATTTGTCTAATGGCCATCTTGATTTTTTCCCATCGTTGGTGGAATGACACTTATTGGATGATATGTAGATGCTGTTTCGATGTCCTGTGAGTTTAGTGAAGTTAGCTTATTCAAGAGTTCCTCAAAGTGTTCTGCCCATCTATTCCTTTGAACTGAGTATGCGACTCATGGAATAAACTACTGAAGGAATTAGTATGTAGATGTTTAATTAATTAATTACTTCCAAAGTGATTCTATATAAATTGACTTCAATTAAAGGTACAGTTAGAGGGGGGGAGTTATCTTATTGCCATTCTGTTAGTTTGTTTGCATAGAATCTTTTAGAAGGTAAATAAAGTTGGATTCAAGTATAGTATTAAGAATTTCATGATTAAATGGATGTCTACGGGACATAGACTAGACAGTGTTTAGGAGTTAGTGAAGCCTAACCAAGTATATAAAGTAATTATGATAAGCTCGTATGTTCCCGTTGATTTGTAATGGACTGAAACTGGTCAGTCTCTGTTGTCATATGAGCATTCTGAGCATATTGCCTCGATATACCTATAGTACACAAGTTATATTTAAGTTAAATTGTGACTGGCAAGGGGAATTCAGAAAGTGAGTTTCGTTCTATTTGGGACTCATCGGCTGGATGTACCTGTATCCAAGTGTTAATGTTCACACTACAACTCGAAGTCAGTCAACTTTGTGCCAAACGCCACCTCGTTTATCGGCTGATGAGTCCCAAATAGGACGAAATGCGCGTTCTGGATTCCGCTTGCCAGTCACAATCCAACTTAAATATGATATATAAAGGTACAACATAATAGTTAAAACATGCCTTCATTATCTTTAACTAATATATCAGAAATTCTTGATTTGAAATCATATGTATTCTTAATAGCATATGGTTGCTGTAGTTTCAGTATATTGCTTAGACAGTTTGATAGTACAAACGTTGCAAAGTTGGTGAAATCAACCACTGGTCTCAGTAAGACACCAGGTTCTGACATGTAATTTGACTGTACTAAGTAATTTTAATTTAATTTATCCCTTCATATCGTTAAAATGTTAATATATATTCTGAAAAACGGTTAATGCCAAGTTAAAAAATCGTCAAAAGTCTTCGTCTTCCTTCATTGAAATATCACAGATATATTAATTAATTCTAGACAGATGATTGTGTTTGGGGGTTGTGGATAATGTTTAATTTGATTCTGATATAACGAATTCGTTTGAGTAAGACCATCATTAGAAGCCAGAATGCACTGGACAGTTATTTCACTCTAGTACAAAACTATTCACCACTACATATCCACAGACCCATTAAGGAAACGATCCAAGAACCATTAGATAACTGAGGCTCAATTCAACGGTTAACATTCCTAACTCAGCCAATGTGTGATATAGGTACGCGAACCCATTTGTTTCTATCAATGATAATTGTCTCACATCCAATATGATTGAACTCCACTGGTTACGTCTTCTCACTATAATTCTAGGAATTACCTCCATTAACCAGTTACTAACTCAAACTAATTTGTGATGTCAAGTGTAGATGATTATTATCCCATGACATTGAATTCACTATTCTGTATTGTTTGCATGATAAATTAATATACATTTACATATTTTTAGAAAAGATGTCAGTTAAATTTATAACAAGGTATGTAGTACCAATTTTGCACGATTACTGTTATTGTCATGATCTGTTGAATAGTCTTTCTAAATTTAAAGTTTAAATAAAGATGTATCCTTATTGAATGATTTCAGTCGAGTAATCACTAGTACAACTATATGATGAACATTTATTTCAGTGTTATCTTTAATTGAATGTTATGACCACTATCTACTTAAAGTACAGTTTTATGTATAGTTATCAGTATACTTCATTATAATTATTAAGTAGTATATTCAATATATAGCATAAATTTCATTTATCATAAACAGATATAAGTTGATGAACTTATTATTGTCTGAAGTCTTTCATATTAATACATTCTGATATATTGTTTAATTGAATGCTTACATTGGCTACAGTGTAGAATAGGAACAAACTCGGACTGTTCTTAAAGGATAATCATTAAAATCAATTAGTAATGATCTAAACAAAATGTTTAGTATTAACCAAGTAAAAATAGGAGATAAAAGAATACAATCAAACCTTTATCATAATATAAATCTAACCAAGACTCGAAACCTAGAAATGTAATAATTTTGGAATACCTTAAAGAGTTTTGACATTTTGAGAGAACGGAGGTTATACAACCATAACGACAAGTTTATATACCGTTACCTTTCGATGTCAAGGTAAAAACTGTCGAAAGAAAAAACAGGGACATTTATGTTTACAAATAGAACACTTAAGTTAATGCTTTATTTTTTTTCTGAATATTAAAGAAAGTAACAATTATGCTAACTTTTACTAATGGTGGTGGTGTTAATCTTGCGGTACCATGGTGGTATGGCAACTTGAACCGTTGCACACATGTGCCAGGTTCTATGTTGATTGTACATACATACATACATACAACAATTATGAGTAAACATTGTCAATGTTCATTATCCTATTTCTTACAATAGGAAGAAGCAATAGCATGAATTTAAACAACGTATAACCAAGCATATATTGCCATACAACATTAGCACGATGATATGAAGTTCATATGATTAAATCAACTGTATAACAATTTAACAAGAAGGAATAAAGCAAACGTATGTTTAAAAGAATAATAGAGCTCAAGATCTAAAAGGAAATAAAGAGTGAATAAAATGGAACCACTGTGACCGATTGTGAGCGCTGTTACCCAGAGACTCCTACCACTGATCATAAATGTTACGCGGACCCCAACCAAGTAGCCTGAATTTATCAACATAGCTTAAACTAACAAGCAAAGGCTTCATCAATTAGTGTAATGTAGTTTGGCCGCCCCTACTCTACTACCGTTATATTGATACCGCAGCCAACACCCCATGGTGAGGTAGTCGGTGGCCGAGTATACGGAATACATGTTTCAATCATCTCAGTCTATGAAGGCTTACAGCCTTTTCGACTGTTTTACAATGTTTCATTATTACTCTCTATCTAATACCAATATTCGGTCATTCTATGACATATGGCTGATGCCATGAAGATTCTTATAATCGAAGACCTGGAGCCTACGCATATCTTATGTTTTCATGGCTCATATTTAGCATTCATAGGCTAATAAGTAAGTGGATTGTTGAGCAGTACACTCAACCTTTTGCTGAAAACAGATATCTCACCTACGCCACAACTGACTTTAGTTGGAAAAAGCCAAGCAAACTTCCTTATTCCCTGTTGAGATCCTGTCAGATACTAATTTATCAGAGCTGGCTGATATAATTTTCAAGATAAATTGAAGTGGTCAACGTCTTCAACTATTTCACTTCCTATGACAAATCTAAGCAGTAGCAGTAGATATTATTGTTTTTGTAGTAATTTAAATAGTATCAGTGGTAGTGTTGGTATTAGTAGAATGATTAGTAGTTATAGTATAGATAGTATAGTGCTGTTTACTGTATATGTATTGTATAATCTCTATAAAACTGCAGTTAAATCATAGTTCTAAGCATACTCATATGTCATTGTTAATATTACGTAACTAAATATTTATTCTGTAAATGGCTTAAATCAATTTACATTTAAAAAGAATTTCGCATTCAAATCTAACTTTTGTTAATTTACAATTTATGTGTAACAACTTATAAACTAGTCAACTGTGTGGTTGTTGATTCACAACACTTTGTATTCTTAAGTTCACTTCTTAAAAACAATCCTTTAGGAATAGTGATTATATATACTGACTGAACTAGAAATATTAACCGTTGCGAGCTGACTCAGTGGTCTAGTGGTAAAGCATTTTCCGCTGAGCCAAAAGGTTCCAAGTTCGATATCTGATAACGTTGTGAATGCGCACTGCTGAAGGGTAGCATACTAGGATGAAATAGGTATTTAGTGCTTTGTGGTGGATAATGGTTGCTTAATTCAGACTAATTCATGATATCAAAATGATACATGAATTGGTCTGAATTAGATAACTACTAGTCACTATGAAGAACTGGACATCTATTTCATCTTAGTATAGGTCACTCCTTAGCAGTTAGCATACACAACTTCATCAGAGATCGAACCCAGAACTATCATGTATTGAGGTGAACGCTTTATCATTAGACCACTGAGTCGGTTCCCATTGTCTGATATTTCTTTTTTAGTGAATAGCATAGTGGTAGCATTCCAAACAATGAAGCTACTTAACTTAAATTCTAATTCCATGAAAAGTATCATTTGCTGAAAGATTATAGGTGTGTCTTATTGATTACCAAGTAACCCATTTCATGTAAAGCATCCTGTTAATGCCTTCTAATTACATATTATCAAAATCATAGTACACACAATGTTTAGTCACATGAACTAAAAGCCACATGGAAATTAAATCGATTGAATTGGATCAAACAGACAAACATGGCATTGCTTACTTGACGGTTATATCAGTCATCATATTGTTCATCATAAGTCAATGACAACAGTGTCTCTCTATTATTGAACGGAACAAAAGACTCTTTAGATATTTGTTAATGATATAAAAAGTATGTTACTTATAATCAAATCACTTTTATTAGTGTTACATTTTTAGACAGTGAATAGTCGATTCCACCATGAGTTAACTATAGACCTATGCAGAAATATCGCATGAAGAGTTAATGTTAGAAGTTAGCTTTACGTATCATTTATAGTTTGTAAATGAAAATGTTTTGTAATAACCAAGTTGCAGAAATAAAAAGTGAATGTTTAGAAATTTCATCAACTATCATAGTTTGTGAATAATAGATCAGTAGGTAACATGAAGTATCATTAGTTTTAATGTGAAATAAGACATAGCTTATACGTTATTGAAGAAGGTTGTTTAGTTATATCAACTTAGGATGAAAAATAATCATGAAATATTCCAATAAAAGTAATAATAAGGATTATATAACGATAAAATATAAAGTTGAATCGTTTATGAATATTCACTGACTAAGGTAGTTTGGACATGTATTTTGTATATTCTATCAAAAGCCTACCTCTCATCATCATCATCATCAATGCCTGTTACCCTAAATGGAGCATAGGCCGCCTACCAGCCCAACCTCAATACTAGATGATAATTGATAGAATGGATTGAAAGAAACCTCAAGGCCAACGAAACCAATATATAGTAACAGTTCGTAAAGTCGATGTTATTTGGTTTGGATTGTGATTGTAGGCAAAAATTACCTATTAGGAGTCCCAATGATTGTCGTAACCAATGGTCACAAAGTCTTGGTGACATTCGTTATATCGAGGCAATACGCTCAGGATGCACATATAGCAACAATCACTGACCAGCTTCAGTCTATAACAAATCAACGGGAATATACAAGTTTATCCTAATCTTGGTGACATAGTTTGGAGTTGATTAAAATAGAGTTGGATTAATTCTGTGCGTTGTCCTTAAATTCTGAGCTTAATATCATATCATTTACACGCATCATTAGCTTTACTTGTATCATATTCTTTAAGCTACTATGACTTCTAATTTGTTATTCCTTTAGGTGGGTGTTGCAGTAACTTGATCCAATGAACGTAGATGTAAGGTTCAATATATCACAGAGTGATACTACTTAATTTATTGACTAAATACTTATGTAGTTCACTCATTATCAAATTCTGCATAAACACCTGATTTATCTTGTTTAATCTAGTTTGCGTTTTTTTTTAGCAAGCTTGGGTTTTACGGGATGGGGGTGCTAGCCCCATGTCCAACCTTCCTCCTTTACCCGGGCTTGGGACCGGCAGTAGCCCTAGGGGAGCTACAGGCGGAGTTGCATAAGCACCAAGATTGCTAAATATACACAGAAATGGTGAAACTATTTACTTTAACTTATATTTTCGTAATTACGATCGGTCATATATAATACTATAAGCAAATATGAATTGTATAAGAAATTCGTCTTAAAAATGTGGTTAAACTATCAAATAAAAGGTTCCTAGGTATATTTCAGTTAAATTAAAGATTTAAAAATTGTGCCCTCTTATAAAGAAAGGTAATATATTACTTTGACTCTATATTAGTGTTATGCATGGGTGGCCGATATTATCGATTCTATTATCCGCCGCGTTATTGCCTACTGTTAACACCAAACGTTGCCTTAGTCTGTTGCACAGACACACGGATCCGGCCGATTAGAATATGTAATTAGGATAAGCTTATATTTTGCTGTTGAGTTGTGATGGACTGAAACTGGTCAGTCTCTGTTGCCATATGTGCATCCTGAGCCGATTGCCTCGATATACTATTGTACACAAGTTATATATTTAAGTTAGACGGTGACTGGCAAGTGGAATCCAGAACGCGCGTTTCGTCCTATTTGGGGCTCATCGACTGGATGTACCTTCATCCCAATGTTGATGTTCACACTGGGATTCAAACATTAGGATGCAGGTACAACCAGCTGATGAGTCCCAAATAGGGCGAAACGCGCGTCCTGGATTCCGCTTGCCAGTCATAATCCAACTTAAATATATAATTAGAATATGTTTGAATTATCCTGTTGGTTTGTAATGGACTGAAATTGATGAATCTATGTTGAATTATATTCATCCTGATCGGATTACCTAGATATAACGACAATTCACAAGTATTGTTTAAGATGGATTGTGACCGGCAAGCGAAATCCAGCATGCGCATTTCCTTATATTTGAGACAAATCAACGAGAAGATCCAAGCATATTCTAATTATATATGCATACCCATTGCACAAGTGTGGTTTTCGAGACTCAGTAAAAGGTGAACGCGGTGGCGTTTGACATAAAACGAACTGAGTTCGAATTTCAGTGTGAATACCATCACTGAGATGCAAGTACATCCAGCCGACGAGTCCTAAATAAGAGGAAATGTGCGCTCTGACTCCCAGCTGCCAGTCACATTCGAACTCAAACAGTCTATATCAGTGTAATTTATATCAATTAAAATATTATTTTGTACATTCTAACAAATCTTTCGAAGTGTGTATTTAAAGCATATAAGATACTGCATGAATGGACAAATTCTTTCAGTAGATAATTCTTCTGATCAACTTAACTATATTCCAAATGGAATCATTTAAAATAAAAATAGGTGACAAGTGTCATCTTAATGGTTTTTAAATTAATTTTCACTTTAACTATTATCATTTGCAGTAATATATGATGATTAATATAGAATTCATGCATCAAAGATGTTGAGAAGTCAGAAGAAGATATGATATCATTGAAGAATAAGACTATCGTGTCAACATTTACAGATGAATATACATAGTAATCGACCATTGTTATTAATTCATCACATATCACATATTTGTAAAAGGTAGTGTTGAATATTTTATGCTAGGAATTCACTATTGTAATTAATGATTAAATGATGTCAATTGTGTATATTTGATAGATTTTTTCATTTACTGAAACCGTTTCTTGTTGATAACTTTACTATATCATAAATTCATCCTACTTAGAAATAAGAAAATAATACACTGAAACTTAACGACAGTAGCAGAATAAGATGAATTCAATCATTTCAAGGATTCTATTTAGCTTCTTTAAAAATTGTGTTTAGAACATATTAAATTAGACAGATAGTTACAACGTAGAACTTGGTACATGCGTACATCAATTCAAGTTGCCATACCCCAATTAACATATAGAGATTAAATTGACAGGTCAAATCCCAGAATACGGGAGGTAGTAACAAAGTTAGTGTTAATGGAAAGGAATAGAGATCAGAGATAAGATTTAAGGAAATACGACTCAGTATAATAAAAATCATGATAACTTGAGAAACTTAGAATTTAAAGGAGGACAAGGAGTGGATGCACCTGCGCCATTGCCAACGATTTCGAATTATATCACCTAAAGTCTATAACCATTGCTTACGAATACCATGCAGAATCCCAACCAGGTAGTCTGCACCTATTAACATGGCTCAGCCCAACTGTCAATGACTTCATGGACTGGTGCCATGTTTTGGTTTGGCCGCTCCTAACTTTCTTCCAGTCTATTCCAACACCAGACAGCATTGCTCGTTAAGGTAGGCAGTGGTCAGGCATACGTAACACATGTCCTAACCACCTTATCTGATGGAGATTTACTACTTCATTAATAGACTTACCGTATCTACCTAGTACTCTATTCCTAACCCACGTATTGCTTACTCGTCGGTCCCAGCAAACACATATTAAATTATGTGTAATTCAATGGTCAATAGGTTTTCAGTAGTATAATTGTAAGACATTTGACACGGAGTAGATGGATCAAATGACAGTCATATTGTTACAATTAACAGAAGCAATTTTAATTAAGCTTTCTAAACAGAATTACTTTGTTATAAATCTTTCGTTATTTAGGTGATCTCGTTTCAGGAACTCCACTAGGAGACTCCCTTTGTATGACTTTATTTAAGTTCATCAGTTTGATTCTTTTCATTTTCTTATCTGAGTTTTAATCATCTATTGAATATCTGCTCAAGTATGATGTATTGTTTGCTGTCGTTTCTATCAAAACAGTTTTGCATCAACGCTCCTATCAATTTCCTCTCTCTTCCAGAACACTAGTATATTCTAGCTATAATAAGCAACATTCATATTTGTCGATTACTGTATAGTAACCAATTTGATATTCATCAAATCATTTATAGTAATGAAATTGTGGTTGAGCTGGAGTCAGCTAAATGTAAATCCTATGTACATATAATTCTTGTATGTCAATCGATTTCACGCATATATACAGTTGGTCGAAGGCATGTAAACAGAGAAGTCGATACAAAGAATTATATAAGAATTTATTTAAAATCAAAATAATTTAACAAGTAACCAAGAAGAGAAGCACAGAAGAGAAGAAAGTTCAATCACAACTTCTGTGCGTACACATAAAGAAATACGCAATTCAAAAGTCGATTGGTTTAGCGGATATTTTGGGCCTTTACAATAATGTTGAACAAATTCTATTGATCATGTCGTAATGTGCTCACCAGTCTAAGTGACTCTACATCACTGGAACTATGCTGACGAGTGCCCAATAGCATGAAAACTAAGTCCACAGTTTCCAATAATCTACTCGCCCCCCCCTTCCCAACCTATTAGTGACAATTAGAATTACTTTTAATTCTTCCATCATAACGATGTTTTTTAAATCCGGTTATACATCAAATATGGAAAACGCTTTTGATATAAAGTATGTATACTTTTTTACTATCGACTTAATATAAATAGTTTCTAGGCTGTAAAGAAGATAAGGAAAATTCCCCTCCCCACCTCCCTAGAAGTAAATGATGATGAAAGAAATTACATGAAATAGTAGAATGTTTAAGTAACCTACATATACATAATACAATAAATTATGACTTAGCATTATTTATAATACAAACAATTTAACTTACTGAACATTGAAATCGAAATTTCACTGAAATCTTCTTTGACCAAATGAAATTACTTATTATAGTCTGTGAATCATTGAATGGACTGAATATCCATATTATATTATGTAAAGCATCTGGTTGTATATAGAGTTCATAGAAATATCCTAGCCATAATATGTGGAGCCTATAATAATAATATTAGGAAATAATAATAATAATAGTTTGAAAAGAGCTATATGAACTCACTTATGTTGAATGGTGCTTAGATAAACAGGATTGTACATTTTATTTTTATCTTACTTAAGGATTTCTTAACAGAAGTGGGACGATGCACAGCTTTCCACCGTTTCCTAGTTTCCAATGACTGTCTAGCTCTAAACAGTTAGTTACCCATAGATGGCAGTGAATGAGGTCACGTACATATATCGCGAATTAACTGAGTTAGAAATATCAACAGTTGGATGTAGGCACGGTTCAACCTCAATACCTAAGGGTCCTGGGTTAGTGTCCCTGATGGAGTCGTGGATGTGGTCTGTTGAATATTTCCATACTTGAACAAAACAATCATATAGTGCTTCTTCATTCCCGATGGTTGTTTAAATCAAACCAATACATGATATCAAATTAAAAGAAACATAAATTACAGACATTTTTATATTACTGTTTTAAATAAAAATATTATTAATGTTTTGTTAACCAAAATGCACATTCCCCAACTGTATTGCCAGCTGTATAAATGTGTATTTCTGCGACGATACTGCTTTCTCGTTATGTGCGATCTGCTTAGAACAGGCCTATCCTAAAAATACGCAAACCACCTAACTCTACAGATTCCTGTCTCTGGCAGTAAAGCTTGTAGCAATCTCTAGTACTCCCCCCCCCATCGAGTATACTAATGAGTTTTATTAATTGTACAATTATTATTTTACGGTTTAGATGTTGCTGCATGACTGAACTCAGAGTTATTCATTAATCATGAAAACTCACTAAACCTCTTGTAATAATATTTTAACTTCCCGATAAACTATTCATTCAACTACTATTATCTGACTGACTAAAAGTGGGTAATGGATACTGAAATTAACTATCTCATCTGTAAACATTGAACGAGCAATTTAAGTAACGCAAAACTGTTTCTTTATACCAAACCGTAACTATAATTAGTTAATATAGACAAACTTTATGTTTATCAAAAAATTCATCAAAAGGAAGCATCATAACATACCTACATAAAAATGTCACAGGTTTCACTTCATATTTATTATAACATATAAGTCAGATATCTCAACAACTTAAAAAATAACAATTCATTCTGTTAGATTTCAATTATCAACTATCATTACAGTGATGAAGTAACTTCGTTCATGGATAATTCATTATGACAACAGAAAAAAACGGCACTTTACTTACCTTTTATGCAATTCAGTATCAATTGATTGTACTGCTTGTTCATCATTTGTTATATGTTTAACAAAATTTTTAATTTTATCTTTATAAATCAGAAAATATTCTGATAGAATTTGTATAATATGAATTGGGCATATGCATATCTGGTATGTTTCATAAACTGAATCATCATTCATTCTACTTTTAGATCTTAACAATTTAGTCTATTTATATTCTAAAAGTATTTCTTCGTTGACCAATCAACTAATGACTAGTGTAACCAATCAACTTAGCAGAACAAGTAACCAATCACAAATCAGTAATTTTTAGTATCATATGATTGAATAATGAAAAAGTTAATCTACGCATAAATAATGATTCATTCAATGAATGTATAAAAATATGTTCAATATAAAATTCACGTGAATGTAGAAAAAGAAGTTAATATGAAGCAATTTTAAGTTTGTAATAGAAATTGTATAAGTGATAAATGAATAACAAAAGACTAGAGATAATAATAAATTCAATTAGTTAATGATTATATTAAAGTGCACCCGGTAGATGCCCAAGTTACGTTTGTCATATAACCAGAATAACGTCCAAGGATTAAAGCCACACGTACAGTATAAGAACAAATTAGAAGGCAGTGATGGATAGAGAAGTGAGTGAGTAAGGTGTTAACAGGATAGCTACGTATAGGTTGGCTAACTAGAAAATAAGATGCTCTCCAAGCTGCGTTGTGTTGTCTGGTGGTGATACATAACCAAGCGCCTTCAACTAGTCGTGTTCGATAAAACAAACATGGTCAGTATCAATGATGAAAGCTTTTGCAATAATTTATTTTGGGAATTATTTACCGCTACGATATTAATGTAGTTTAGTTAAATCAAAGTAATATTTTGAATGTCCAGTAAGAATGTGCAAACCAGGATCAAAAAACTACAAATTCAAACGAAAACAGATTAATCACATGTAAAAATAACTTGGTAGTTAGGCGAAAACAAAGAATAAATGTGAACACAGAAATGTCTTGATGGAAGGTGGTTTGGAGGTATTCGACAGGAGACCCCGGATGTAGGTTTCGTGTTATTTGGCACTTGTCAGTTAGGTGTATCTGTGATCTATGAGGAAATTTATGCTTCTACTCGGATTTAGTCCTGAGCCATTTAGTTTCACAAGTTGCAACTGTTACCACTATGCTATTCATAGCGTGAATGACCCCCTCTAAGACTGGAATATATACATTCGTTAACTATTGCATACTGACCAGTTTCGATGTTCAAAATATTCTTTATGATGTCAATTGGATTCTAACAACGTAATCGCTCACAACATAGTGATCAACCAATATATCAAGCTCAGTCCTGCAGATGGGTCAGTAGAGGCTCGAATATCTAAGTGGTAAGAGTTACAAACTGTGAAAGTACACGATCCGGTATTGAATCAGAGGATGGGCGTGTCCTTCTCCAAAGATTACAAATATACCTTCCTGACATGTGCATAGGTCCAGAGTTCTCTGCCGACTACCTGAAAACCATTTTCCATCACTATATGGTTCTAGTAATTTCCAGTCACTTAGATTCGTGGTCACATTACAATAGGATTGATAAAATCCGAACAACTTTATGAAGGATCTGACAAACATAACAACTCATCAGAATACAGTGACTAAACATTGTGTAAATTTGACTGGCTGCAGGACCTGCATTTATCATCGACATTATCATTAGCACTGTAATTTGATGACTATATCCCGATATGGAAAGTTATGCGCAACGAAAGAGAGCTTTCAAAACACTAACATCTGCGAAAACTAGAAGAAAGGTCTAGCAGATCTTCTTCTATTATATTTTCTCTTTCTAATGGCTGTTTCATCGATTTCAACAATTCTCCCGATGCCTCCGAGTGACAGATTTAAACACAACATGATTTCTGAGCATACGTCTCTACAGTGCTGATACCATTGCACTGCTGATACTTCGTTTACATTTGTAAGAGGCGATGCCAGCGTGACAGGCAACTGCATAATCCACAATACAACCAACATGCAGGTTTGCCTTAGTGTCAATTTAGACTTGCTGATAAAACTACCTGTTCTTAATGACTTTTTTGGCAGCAGCCATTGCAACGAAAAGTTACTCCATCTCAACTGTCTGTGGATTGTATTTGAGTCATATTGAGGCTTCAATCACAAATGAACTCTCTGCGAAGTAGTCCGAAAGCTTGTAAATTCGAAATAACAATGTCCTCATTAAAAATTGCAATAAGCCGATCTAAAGTAGGTATATTGAAATTAGATGCGCGCGCGACCTTGAAAGTAATAACTTGATTCTCATTGGCCTTCTCAAGTTCTTCGGTGAAGTTTAGTTTTACCTCCAAAACTAATAATTCAAAATCCATCGTAAGTAGATAATTGTACAGAGCTGCACACGGCAGTGCTGTCTCTGAAGAAGGTTTTGATCAGTGCAAATAGCCTACAACTATGGTGATGTTATGACATTTCCAACTGAAGTGTTTTTTCCGACCAAAACTCAAGTACTTTACAGTAGACAGCCCCTGTTTAATTAATGACAGTATGCAAACGAAAAATGTTTATAGAACCACGACTAAATTGATTCTTAAAATTTAAAAGCTGTTGTAAGATGAAAAACTGGTCAAACTAAAGGAGACCGTTAAATCTTGAGAAATAAAACCAATCGCAAGAAATGGAAAACAGTGACTTCGATAGGACCAATCTGGATGCGCACACTTTTGCCTCAAAGCACAAATGAAACGACACCACAACTAAGCCAATCACCAGACAGTCAACCAATCAATCGGATTATATCTTATTTATCCATTTATATGTATACAAAACCCGATAACCCAGTGCACCGATAGGGAAGAATAACGATTACACAAAACGGAGACAATAATGACTAGAAACTAAGGGTACATACACATAGTCAGTTAATTATAGTTCCTGAATGAAAAATGGTATGACACAGATCATGAGTCCAATGGGAGGCTAGGGCGATTGGGACATGACTGCAATAGAAATAAAGTAATGGGTTTACGTATACTGACAATAAACGAAATAGTCTTCTGAAAAACAGTTCAGAAAGTTAATTACTTCTCTTGAATCGCCTGCTTTAACTGGGACCTAATAAGCGTCTTCAAATTACTTTATAAAAATATTTGGGATTGATTTACCCTGCTTATTTATTTGTAGAGCAGTGAATTCATGAGGACACTCCAAAATTATCCACCAGCTAAATACATAGTCTCTTACAGAATAGTCAACATATGAACCTCATTCTCATGTGTTAACGCAATCTAACGAAGTTGGATTAGTTGGAAGATTTCTGCAGTCAGAACTGACACAGACGATATAGCCTTTTATTCTTATCAAACTGAAACTGGATATTCTGACTATCTACGCTGTAAGAAATCTGATTCAGATAATTCCTGCAGTATGATAAAATGGTTACTAGTCAAATTGTAGTATTTGCAAGTAATGTATTAATGAGTCAGCAAATCCATTCTGATGAATAGTTATTTATCTATTTTAATAAAATATTTTAAGTTATTAAACAATAAATTTCTAATGAATAGTGTTAGATGTATTAGGTTCACCAGTACAATTAACTCTGAGTTCTTTAGTGCATTTGGTGGGTATATTAACAATGAATTTCACTAGCAAAATTCTTACATTCTTGTAATAATCATTCTAGTAATTATCTGAACGAAGCTAGCCAACGAGACTTGCACTATGACTATGACCTAATACACTCAGGAAACGGTGATTTGTTGACATGATGTATAAGCAACAAAAGCCTACCCTAGAGGTATGGATAGAGAGAACAGTCAACAACGAATGAAACCTAAGATAGAGTAGTTTATTGAATGAAAACAATAGTTTATATATATCATGTATTGGAATAAGCAGTCACAGGAAATGCAAAATGTATTAAAAATTGGACTAGAGGGAGTTATGTACAGAAATAGTCGCGATAATAAGATCATAATAAGATTACAATAACTAGGGAAGGGAAATTGTACAGTTACTAAATGTTCAACATTTACATTGTACCAGTAGGGGTCCCAGAATTACAGAAAATAGATCCTACAGATTGTGATTCCTTTATATGCCTTGTTATAATAATTCTATAATCTGAGATCAAGTTACAAGTAACACTAATCACTGATATAAAAAAGTGACTGAATGTCTAGAAGTATTTCCTACTTGATTAGCTCATGTACTTTGATTGCATATTTACTATACATTTTGTTTATTTTATTTCTATTTTCTCCTTACCCTAAGCTCTTATCCAAACCAGTAACTTTCATTACATCACTTTTAGTCTAAGTACCATAGCTACTCTAATTGCTTATTACTAATCCCTTTGTTTTTCCTGAATGTTTTTAATAGTACATAGTTTAATGTGAAATCTTAACAAATGCATACATATATAATTGGAATGTATTTAAATCTTCCTATTGATTTGCTATGGACCGAAGTTGATCAGTTCTTGTTGCTGCATGTTTATCTTAAGAGGATTGCCTCGATATAACGATTATTCACAAGTATTGTTACTTTTTCCTTTTCGATTAGGATTGTGGCTGGCAAGCGGAATTCAGGATGAGCGCTTTATCCTGGTATCAGTGGCCTGGTGGTAAACACGGTGGAGCTTGACACTAAACGAACTGGGTTCGAGCTCCGGTGTGAACATCAACACTGGGATACAGGTACATATAGCTGACTAGTCTCAATTACGACGAAATGCGCGTCCTAGATTCCGGTTGTCAGACAAGATCCAAATCTAAAAAGGAAAACATATATATACATATACTCGGGTATTGTAAAGAATATTGGATGCTAATGTGATATCACGAAACAGTTATCCTGTGCTTCCTGATTATTAATGATTATCTAATTCAGACCACTTCGTGATATGAAATTAATATACATGTGTCACTCATTGATGTTGATTGAATACCACTGAAAACCAAGGTGAATTAGACAGCTGTTTATTTCTAGTGTGGGAATCCTCAGTATTGTTCACCTCAGACTCTCTCAGGGGGCCGAGCGCAGGAACTTCAGGTCTAACGCACCACTGGATAAGCTTCCAATGATATAGTTGTTACTTTAATCAAATTGTAATACAGCGCGACGATTATGCAATGCAATAGGTGATGATTAATCATATTCAGCTTATTTGGCAACGTGCCAAAATTGATGCCTAATATAACACGCAATAAATTTCAACAGGTTGGTGCACAACTAAGTGAATTTTAATATAAATAGGGTCGTGATTATATGGCATATTGCTGGACTGTTCAAATGTGTTGAGTGACAAGCATCAAAATTACGTTTAAATGACATGAGAACATACCATTTAACTGAAGCTTACAAATATAACTAGATATCTGATATGGACAGCTTTGATAATCTGATATACTGTTACTCTTAGCGACATGTCATATAACCAAAGTAATTTATTGTTATCTAATGAATGGTGAGAAGTAGAACAACAAAAGCTCATAATTAGATCATTATTACAACGCCGTGGACTTTCAGCAATTTCTCCGATCTTCGACAATTTTAGCAGTGACAATTGTTATATTCTAGGACTCAACTAATGAAGACGCATGGAAGGAAAGTAATAAACTTTTTAAACCAATTTACACGAACGTTAGCACTCAATCTTTATCCCATCTTAATACAGTCGACCTGATACCAGCTAGCCCGAACGAAACAGAGTAAGAAACACAAAACCTTGATTCACCAGCCCAAAGACTTTGTTAGTATATTTCAAACACTTTATATATATGCCTAACCAGACCACATAACAGACCAATTAGAATAATGATATTAATACACAACGATGACATTTAGAACAGGAAGACAGAGGAAATGATACACAAACCACCGATTCTAATTTATACATAAAAAGGCTATAACAACAATTTATGCTTTAAATAAAAGCTGGAAACCAAGGCAATACAATTACAGTACTTACTTACTTAATTACGCCCGTCAATCCTCACTGAGGAGCTTAGGCCGCTCACCAGGATTCTTCATTCAACTCTGTCCTGAGCAATCCTTTCCAATTGTTTCCAGTTGCTGTTTATCTCTTTAATGTCTGCCTCCGATTTTCGACGCAGCGTGTTTTTTGGCCTTCCACTTTTCTGTTTCCCAATAGGATTCCATGTTAATGCTTGTCTCGTGATGCACTCTGATGGTCGCCACAATGTATATCCTATCCATTTCCAATGTCTTCTCCCAATTTTTTCCTAGGCTGAAAGTTGATTTGTCTTCTCGTATAGTAAGCTGTTACTGGTGGTTTTCGGACAACGGATATTCAGTATCTTGCGTAGGCAGTTGTTTATAAATACTTGTATCCGTCTGATGATGTTTGCACTCATTCTCCAAGTTTCAGCTCCATACAGCAGAACTGTCTTAACGTTCGAATTGAAGAGTCTGACTTTGAGGTTAGTTGATGTTTGTTTTGAGTTCCAGATGTTTTTCAACTGTAGGAATGCTGCCCTGGCTTTGCCAATCCTTGCCTTTACATCTGCATCGGACCCTCCTTGTTCATCGATGATGCTTCCCAGATATGTGAAAGTATTCACTTCTTACAGAGTTTCTCCATCAAGTTGAATTGGGTTGGTGCTCCCTGTGTTGTATTTGAGAATCATGCTCTTTCCGTTATGTATGTGCTGGCCTATTGATGCTGAGGTTGCTGCTACACTGGTTGTCTAATACAATTACACTAACAATATAAAATAGTAAATAGTCATGCAAACTGTGTACATAAATAGAAAATTTGTAAAATAACTTTTAAAGTAAGTGTCTTCCACAACAATAATTGTTGAAAATATATAATTATAACAGGTGGCATATTCATAAGGGGTAACTAATTCAAACATCAAACCTTATGGTAATTTACAGCAAAAGATATAGTCAACCACAGGGCAATGATTAGTCATTGCATTTAAGTTCGGGAATTCTCACAACGTCAAATCAAACTACGACATATAACTAGGCATATAACCCATATCATTTAGACGTGCATCGAGAACAAAAACATCAAACTGTTATAGGCAAGAATAATGGACTGCTTGAAACTTGGGACCTTTGTCTATGTGGTAGGAAACAGTTGTTTGTTGTAGAGAAGCATATTTTTATTGAGTTTATTATGAATTTAAAGGGCATAAGAATGTCTTTATAATCAGAGGTGTAACAATGATGTAGCTCATAGAATACTGACACTCTCACCTGCAGGGTTAAATAGATATCGAGCCGCCTTTTATAACAGTCAGTGGGATTTTCCACAATTACCTCTTAAGTTAAAGAGTTCGACACATACTGACGAAGAAAATGTTCACACAAATTTTTGTGGAAACTGTTTCGTATTCTTTTCTGAAGGAGTATTTTCCAAGATTAATTTGCATTCTAGATTTTAAAAGTGATCAATAAACGTGAAGAGGTTTATGAACCATAATCATATCCCTATCCAATTTATATGTTTAGTGCCACAAAACAAGTTGAATACGCTTAAACTACTATTTTGATTGCTCCTCTTTGAACACGCTCTAGAGAAGCATTATCCTCTGAAGGTAAAGGGATTTGACGTGGGGGGTTATTTTGGGGCTGTAGTATCAGGCCGATATTGATTGATTGTGAAGTTAATCTACCTTAAGATCTGGGAAAAATTCCTTAGGTAAAATAGGCTTTATATGCTACAGAGTGGAAATTGAAAAACATATCTAGTACATAACAAGGTGTGACGCCAAGGTTTTTTTCTGTTGTGGGATGAGTGACACAAGAACTGCCATAACTGTGTATCAATCAATAAATGTCTGTAATCCCATGTGAAGCATAGGCCGCTGACCAGCATTCTTCAACCTACTCTGTCCTGGGAATAACTAGGTGTGGCAAATACATAATTATTACTATTACAACTCACATACAGCATTTTTGCAAATAGGTGTCATGAGAATAATCAAGTGGCATATAAGTTAAGCAGAATATTAGACACATCAGGAAAGTACAAAGTGGAATCATCCTTTGGAAAGATTAACATGTAAGTTTCCAAAGGAAGGTCTTTTTTGAATATATCATTGATTATTTCTCTGATGCTTACAGAATAACTGAAACGACTATCTGATACGTAGTACTTGATTTGGCTGTTGAACCAAACCACAAACGTACTACAGAGTTTGTTTATTCCCAAAGCACCATAAACATTCAGCATTTACTGGTGTAAAGCGGGATGCGGTTACAGTAAGTCAGTATTTCATTCAAATCTCATAGCAAATAATCTAAGAAACTGTCATTTCTCTACAAATATTAAGATCATTTACATATGGAGGAGTTTACAGATCTAACATGGAAGCTAAGCCACATACTAACAATAAAGTGGGGAGTGGCCAAATAATAAAGCCTTATGGAATTTCATTCTGCGTCAATCAGTCAGCTTTTCAGATTAATCTCAACACAAATCGAATCGTGATTTTCAGCCAATACCGTTACATTACTCACCCGGTTACTAGCGTACCGCTGCAAGCAAAATAAATTCATGAATGAAACATCTTGTTTATTAAATTTAGTATGGAGTTACATTTTGTATAAAGCTTGCTGATGACCTAGACTTCACAGATGACCTAGTTCCTTTATCCCACACGCAGCAATAAAAGCCGATGAAGATGGACAACATAAAAGCATTCAGTTACAACGTAGAACTCGGTACATGCGTACGTCAATTCAAGCTGCCATGCCCTAATTAGCACATAGAGATCAAATTGTCGAACCAAATCCCAGAGCAGGGAATGTAGTAAGAGAGTTAGTAGTAATTGAAAGGAATAAAGATCGGAGATAAGATTTAAGAAAATATGATTCAGCAAAAGAAACCTAGAATTTGGAGGAAGACAAGGAGTAGATACACCTGCACCATTGAGAACGATTTTGAGCCAAATCACTTAAAGTCTTTAATCATAATCATTAACACCATATCAGACAAACAACTTTCACCAGTTCAGATTCCAGTTTGTGATGCTGTGGTAGAAACTATCCAATTAAGCGTTTGTCAACTTTAAGGACTTTAGTTCGATTCTCAGGGAGAATCGAAGGAAAGAGCTTTAGGAATCTCATGCTAGGACCAAAACAGATATCCATTGTATTTTGGTTTTTAGTAGTACTTGACCAACATCAATTTGTGACAATTACAAACAACTAGACTGAATATTCAGGTTCTCAATGATAAAACATTTGCTATTTTGCAAAAAAGTTCCTCACACTGATTCTCTGATTTCCATTGGTTCTTTATGTATGAAATATCAGCAAAGTGTAATGAATCAACTAATTTCCAGTCGGTTTATCACAGCGATTCCAACTTGTCATAAACAACGTAGAACCTGACACACAAATGTATGTTACGCCGAATTGCCCAATCATGTTAACAGGATGAATACAAAGAAACAACATCAACACCATAACATAGTTTGACAGAAATGAACTAAATAGAAGTTGTATGGAAGAATAATGGAACTTTTAATCTAGGTGAGTACAAAGAGTGAATGTAACTGTGACGCTCTGATCTACTCTCAGCCATGTCACCCAGTGTCGCCAACCACTGTATGTAATTACAGCCCAGACGCGAAATAGATAATCTGAACTTGCCAAGTCGGCTAACACCAATGGCCAATAGCTTCATAAACTAATGATACATTTTGGTTTTTTTCTGACCTAATTCTACGCCAAACATCATTGCGCGTTGAAATATGCGGTGGTTGGGAGCATGTAAAACACGCCCCAACTACTTCATTAATCAGTATGCCACCTTTACCTATTGTAACTGACCATAGCATCGCATACTCGGCCATTCCAGGAGGGACGCTTCAAAAACGCATATGATTAAAGATCTGCAGCTGTAGATATCCTCTTACTTTAATAGCCCGAGTTTCACACGCACAGATTAATGCAGAGATATTGAGGTTAGTAAAATAAGTATAACTACAACATTTTAGTTAAACTTTCGAATAATCATTACTTTCCTTCTTAAAGCGAATCTTATTAAATTCAGAGTTATATCAAAGGTCATCTACAATAGGATACGTTTATCTCGCATATCTCAACTATAATTTCTATACCTCTCGATAAAAATCACTTCATTGTAGGAAGACACGATAAATAATTAACTCGATTGGGAATAAATTTGTCATTTCTACTCTTATATCAACTAGAAAGACGTATAGAATAGAGTAGATGTAACAAATATAGAAGCCAACTCACTTGACGGAAGCTTCAGGAAATAACCAACATTATGACCTCACTAGCCTGACTGATTAGAGGAATCTCATCACCTCAAAACTATTATAATTGAGAAATTCCTTATATAAAAATAATAATGAATGACCAATGTGTTAAGGACATACTTTAAGTATACCCAACTACCATCTACTCAGACTCACAATATTGGCTGGTAAAGGAGTAGTATGAAAAAAAACGGACATTGGATCTACAATTTACTGACAGTTCGCGTAGTCAATGTCGTGATTCATGTCTATAAGTGCAAACTACCTGCCTAGGATGTATGTGATAAACACATACAGTGGCTTGTCGTAGTAATATGATATGCCATCATCATCAGCAACGTAGAACCTGGCACATACGCCCGTAGGTTCAAGTTGCCATACAACATTAGCACTACGAGATTACAGAGGTAACGTAATAACAGAGTAAAAGAGGGAAGAGTACAGTAAAGGTGTGCAGAAAATAATAATAGTATTCAGGATTCGGATGAGGTTAAAGAGTGAATACACTTGCGCCACTGTGACCGATTCTAAGCCATATCACCTAGTGTCTCCAGACATTTATTGCGATTATTACGCGGACCCCGACAAGGTAATCTGTATCTACCAACATGGCTTAAACCAATAATCGAAGACTTCATGGACTGATGCCATGTTTTGGTTTGGCCGCTCCTACCCTTCTTCCATCCTACTTCAACCTTATCCAACATCGCGCGACGAGGAAGGCAGTGATCGGGACTGCGCAGTACATGTCCCAACCATCTCAGTCAGTGAAAGTCAATGACTTCTTCGACTGATTTACCGTGTTTCCCAAGAACCTTTTGTCTAACCTCAATATTACTTATTCGACAATTCCGTGATATACGAGCGATGCTACGAAGATTCCTATGGTCAAATATCTGGAGTCGATGCTTATCTTGGGTTTTCATGGCCCACGTTTCGCAGCCATATGTTAAAACAGCGCGGACTGCTGTGCAGTACACCCGGCCTTTCGTTGAGACACGGATATCTCGTCTGCGCCACAAGTGACAAATGCCAATCAGACTTTCTGAATCTGCGCTGAGATTTCGTCAGACGCCGACCCACCAGGGGTGATGAGACTTTCGAGATAAGTGAAGCGGTCAACGCATTCAATTACTTCACTCCCTATAACTAATTTAGGAGGTGAAGCAGGCCAGTCCTGGAATAACATTTTGCATTTAGGAGGGGAGAAATGTATCCCAAATATGCTTGCATTGTTACTTAAGGTGTATCAAACTCTATTGACTGACTGAAATATCAAGCATTGAGAAATAACAATCAAATCTATGCAGAAACATGTAGATTTACAGAATAAAAACATTTTTTGCCTTAGTAACAATTTATATGCATGAATTAAATCAAATAATAACTCATATATAAAACAGAATGTAAAACTAAATATACAAAACAACTAGCCTTTTTTTTTTAAATAAAACAATAACATCTATCAATTAGTAGTACAGTTAGTAATCGACTATCCTATTTAATCATAATGTGTTAGAAAGAAAACTTTTACATGTAAACAATTCAATAGTCATGTACAAGTTAAACAAAAATAAAACAATAAAGTTAAAAAGAAAGAAACAAAGAAGGAAGGAAGGAAAACAAAACAAATAGACTTTACCCCCCACCCCACCCCACCCTCATTTTATTTTGTAGTACACTGGGATACACAATAATAATGAAATAAATGATAAATTAGAAACATTTCATCTTATTTAATATAAATAAACATCCTATTATATCCTATTCATGATTACTATCATTATTGAATACATCAGAATAATGAAGAAAAAAAAAGTGAAGAAATTTACATATATATAATCCTATTTACAGACTAATCATAGATACAATAGAGACTAAATTAAATCTCTAGTGGAAGAATTGAAGATAAAGAATTTTCATCACGAGATAGACAGAAGAAGAAACATGGCAACAACAATAACGGGAAAATATAAAAATCGAGTAAGAGATCAATCAATTAACATGATTGTTTATTAATCATTTAATGAAATCGATTGAATATTTGTTGCTGCTAAAACAGCAGCATTTAAATCAGCATTACTTGAACTAAATGAACCACGTCTTGATGTATTTGTTGAATTATTATTAGTTGGACATTTATGTAAATGACAGATATTATTACGAGAGTATTGACTTAAAGCACCTTGCCAAAATCTTGCAACAGCTGCATTTTCTGCAGATTGACAATTAATTGAAGCAAGTACATTAGACCATCGACGAGTTGCTTCATCACCGCTTAATGATGAGCCCTATAGATAAATTACAGAGGGAAAGAGAGATGGAAAGTATTTAATAAGAGATAATACGGCAATAATAAATTTATAAGCGAATGGAAGACAATATGAAGAAGATACAACTGTTATGTTGGGCGATTAGGAAAGAATAATAAACTTTCAGAACTATGCTTAAGAAAACTATTTCAATTATTTTAGTCGTGTGTAATGCAAACGTTTTATTTCTATAATTGTTACGTTCCCTTTGTCCTATCCTCCCGTTTAGTACATTTACTGTTAGCATATCACCTCTTATTTATGAACTACAGTTAACTGATTGTGCATACGCTACTTCAACTCACTACCACTGTCTTACATGTTTTACAGTGACGTTAAATTCCTAACTGGCTGGTGTGTGGTCCGATTTATGTGTATATTAAGGAACGCTTGAAATAATAATACGATTTGTCTGGTTGATTTATCTGCTTCTGTTCTTCCTATTCCGGCCTGGGAATGAGTGGGCATTGGACAGGTGTGCAGGAACCAGCTAGGTATTTATTAACGATTGTTATTTCAACTTCGTGCCACAAGGTCATATCAACCAATCGGTCATACGCATCTATCACAACAGCATGTTTTACGTCACAACAATAACTATTAATGCTCGTTTCAATCAAGTGATTGAATTGGTATGCATGACACAATTCAGTAATACAATCATCGGTTAGTAAAAATCAACTCCGAGATTGCGAATCGGTTAAATTGAGAAATCTCTCTAAAACAGTAAGGTTGAATATCAAAGCAAATTTAATCTTAATAATGGCAGTAAAAAAGAATGCAAAATATGCAATAATTTCAAAATCTACTTACATGACTCATTATTGCAGCAGTGAATGACTTTATGGATTGGTCATTATCATCATCATCAGCAACGTAGAACCGGGCACAAACGCCCGTAGGTTCAAGTTGCCATACCACACTAGCACTACGAGATTATTGAGGTAACGTATAGATTGGTGAAATGTTTGGTTGGATAGCCATTCGCATTCTACCACTAGCATCACCCATCATCGAGCACACAAGTAAGCTGTGGCTGATTATACGTGATACATGTACCAAATATCTCAGTACACCAACATTCATGACATCATCAACTGAAGCGGTCTTAACCTATTACTCACTGAGTGACCTTGGAAGTTCCTACTCAGTAGGAATTCTGAAAATATTCATGACAAAACATCTTTAGTCTACTTATGTCATCTATTTTGGTAACCAATGTTTAACAACTATAGGTTAATGTACAGCTGAGTGCTTTGTAACATAGTCGTCCTTTCGTTTGGAGATTGATACCTCACATAAACCAAAGTTGATAGAAATCAAGCGACTTTAGTGAATACGTGGTGAAATCACATCAGACATTGACCAATCAGAGTTGATCAGACTTCCAACATAGGTGAAGTAATCAATTTACTAAGATCAATCTAGCCGATAATAGACACCAGTCCTGAAGTGATATTTTACGTTCGTAGACACAGGAACACATTCCAAATACGTTCAAGACGTTCATAGGATTCTGATGAGACGGAGAATCATATTTATTGTACTTATCATTCCAACTAATATATGTGCAATGATTACTTTAGCTTTCCAATAACAGATTAACTATCACAATGATTGTTAATAAAAAGAAGGTGAAACAATAATAAAGCAGCTAAAAAGCTGAACCTTCTGATATATTTCTAATAAAGGAGTTAATAGACAACGAATCGACAAGTGTATTGTCACAAATAAAGAAGAATATCCTTTAAGAGATAGAAGAGATTAAGTCTGATAGTTTGTAAATAGAAACCAAGGTTTCTATTACTTACTTGACATCGTTTAAATGAGTACAATAAACGTGCACGATTGATCCATTCATGTTGTATTGTAGATAAAGCAGCTGCATAAACATCAATAGGTAATGGTGGATTAATACTAAATAGTTTATTAATTTGTTGTACATAATTCGATACTGCAACACGTCCAGTTAGAAGTTGACGAGAAATTGTCGATGGATGATTCACAGTAGATAAACCACAACAAGGTGATTGTTTAAATGAGATTAATTCAGAATCAAATGTTGGCAATTTTGAACATAGTTTAAAATATAACTTAATGACAAGAAAATGTAAGAAAAAAGAAGAATACAGTATTGAAATATAAATAAGTGTACTTAGTAAAAATAAAATATACGGAAGAGATTAGACAAATCAGTCATAGCATCATGTAAAAAAGAGTAGTAAAAGTACAACTTACTGAGGAGGTTTACTAATACGGAAAATGATCGTGGAAATTTATGCGACAATCTAATCAACGCTGAGTTAGAAAATCTGAAACTAGTTAGCTAACAATCACTTGAAACATATGGATAATAGTCAAAAGGACTAAACATATGAATAGGGATTAATTTTTGATGTTAGGAACTAACAATTAAAGAGTTAAGCCTATTAAATATTAAGATATTGGCAAGTAGAATGTATGCAAGACGTAAATCAATCACATCCATAACCTTAGTTCCGAATATTAACGATGAATTCCATTTAGAAATCCTAAAAGATTTCGTGTAACCGATGTTCATTGTAGACAGTAAATGTTACTGAGCAGCAGTCCGCTTGCAATTAGGCTATAGATGCCAAACATTAAGCATAAAATACAAAATATGCGTAGGCTCCATGTCTTTTATAACAGAAATCCTTGAAGTATCACCCTTACATTATAGTTTGATGGAGTGAATTAGATACAGAGTGCTGTAAAAACATGACAAATCGACCGATGTCATCAACTTTGTATGTTCTTCTAGATCTTAAGTTCCATTATTCTTTCATACATATGTTTGCTTCATTCCCTCCTAGTGAATTATAATATTGTGTTAATCGTGTAAACCTAATGTCGTCGTGCCAATGCGGTATAGCAACTTGGACAAATGCATCGGGTTCTACGCTGTTCATGACTAACTGTCTGAACATGCACAAACAAACAGGAAAGACAACAGGTTGTTGTATAAAACCTCTACATATCAAAATGAGTTATAAGTATAATACAATACAATTATATATACTAATGAACTTACAGAATTTACATACGATCGAATAAAAGATTGTGCATTAAATTCAGTTGTTGTTGTTATTGTTGCTGACGTTGATGACGATTTACATTCACAACGATAAACAGCTAAATATAATACATCTTTGGCTATATTTACATCATCTTCTAACATTGATATATTATTTGTTACACTCAAAAGATTACAACGAAATGGTGCAAGATATTCATGACTTCCTACAACCTAATAAAAAGTAAATGAATGATTAGAAGAAAAGAAATAACATTATTATCCGATTAATATTATTATTAATCACAATACCATTTACTTACTAAATAATTCTAAATCACGTTTCATCATGAACTAACAACACGTATCACAGAATTAAGTAGTGGTGTAAGGGCTCAAAGAAACGTATTAACTAATTTACCAAATAAACTTGTGTAGTGAGCTTCCAGCCACACCAATATGTGTACCAATTGGTCGAACAGAAGTAGGTGGAGCAGTACTCAAACCTGAGATAGTGATCTCCAATAATTAGTTCATGTGAACCTAGACAACCATATGACCTATGTGTACTTTTACGCTTAGTATTTTTATAAGCGTGTTATTATATGTTATAATTCATGTACTCCATCTGTGTGAGCTGGGTGTAAGCCTACTCATCACCTTTGTTACATTGATTTGGGTAGTATGCTAAGGTGATCACTATATTTTCTACTTGTCATTGGTTGTTCCATTTTCAACCCTTTAAGCATATCTATATTTAAGAATGGTGCTTCAACATATATGTGTTCCTGGTCAGAAACCTTATTCTCTTAATTACTTGACTGCTTGTGGTTGTAATGTTGGTTGAGAAGATACATTAGTACTATTATTATTGTTGAGTTCTTACTAGGTTATCTCGTAACTGTAATTTAGAATACGAAGCAATAATAAGGATAAAATTGTATACAAACCTAACTAGTAATTACATATTTCCCCATGTAAGTAGTACAGAAGTGAAACGGGACTTAGAAACTAGGATCACGAGAAGTCATACACTAACTTCTAAATTAGTACTTAATTCATGTTAATATAATTAGTTTATTGGTGGTAGATAGCGTGAAACACTGCTTGACCTAGGACTTGTGCTATTTTTAAAACGTAAACAAAGCATATCTCCGATCTAGAAAAATGTGTTCCCTATTAGGTTAGAATGAGCATCCACCTTGGTGAAGAGTCAAGAAATAATTCACTAAACAACCATTAACTACTTAACATCAAAATATGCGCACAAACATCTTGAGAATTAATACAAACACACATAGGATGCAGTTTATTCGCTACAAACTCAGGATTTTATATCAGGATTGGTATGTATTATAGCTACAATTGATCATACGGAGTAAAGTAATTGAGGACAGTGAAAATTTCATTTATCTCGCAAGTATGATCAACTCTGGTTAGTCGATGTCGTCTGTCGAAATGTTACTCTTCTCATAAACTTATTTATGGGTGTAAAACATGGGCTACTGAAATGGATACCATGTGTAGACTTAAAAACGTTGACCATAGATGTCTCCGAAGTACCGCTGGTGATTCTTGGAATGATCACAAAAACAATGTTCATATTTGAAACAGAATACTAGTTAAAGATGGTTAACTAGTTGGGTAAAAACTAGGTAGAGTAAATTTGATCTCGTCGCATTAACGTAGTATAGCAACTTGGAATTATGCGCATATCTACCAACTTTTAGAGTATCCTTTACTGATTGACCGACTGACAGTCACTAGATAAATAATAGACAAAATAAAAACACAACAACAGCAACAAACTAACCTGTCGAACACATCCTTTCGGTAAAAGTTTAGCTAAAGCAGTTAATGTCAATGTTGAATGAATATCTTCAGTTAGTGATTGTACAACTAATTGATTACCAACAGCTATATGCTGAACTAATCGACTAAATGTATTAATGTCGAATACACTAAATAGTCTGGATAAAATCATAAATGAACTAAAGCGTAGAAAAACAAGTGGGAGAGAAATGAAGAGAGATTTAACTTGTGTAAGTATAAAATGTAATCTAAGTGAACAAATAAAAATGATATTGCATTATATATTTCTAACAGAGGTTGGGAATCATTTCATAAACGCCATGTAAGCTATAAACAGCAGATAGTGGAATGGTGAAATGGTGAACTAAGTGTTGAAGTTACTACTCTTAGTTTGAATGTTTGAGCTCCACTCCGTCTATTTCTATCTGAATAGTAGAGTATAGTAAGATTATTAGCCGTTACACAGCTAACTTGTGGCTGAAAGCTAAATAACATGAATCTTTAATTAATAAAGAGGTTACCTTAGTTTCAATGTGAAGTTGTGACTTATTTAACTTATTTATATGAACGGTTGTATTCAGAAAGTTTTGTAATACCTTCATTCCCTTTTTGAAATGGCTTTAACTATTCATCGGTTTATCAATTTATTAATATAGTTACTGGACAAGATCAAAGACCTAACAATAAACGACGACAAAATGACGGTATCCTATGATATTATGCTGTTATTCGCCGAAGTAAGAATAAATTTTAATGAGGACATAACATAGCAATTGCTTGGGACCCACGGACAACTCTCCAAATACACAAAAATGAAGTAGTTAAATCTGACAGAACGTAAAACACATTTTCAATTCAATAGTCAAGCATGAAAAGAATAAAGGTAGTTTAATGGGACCATTTAAATCAGGACTCATCAATAATGTAATAGTTCAAAGAATTTGGAGTGGCTAAAAATCAAGTCAACATTGACACAAATCAACACAATCACTGCGATTAATCCCATGCAAAATGGAAGAACTAACAGCGAGAAAAGGTGCAACATTATTCATTAAATGTTGCCGACTGAGAAAAGCTCCATATTGAGTGAATTAAGCACCCACCATCCCTATGCATAAATGAACACAAGATACTAAGTAGAAAGGCATATATATATATATATATATATATATATATATATATATATATATATATATATATATATATATATATATATATATATATATATATATATATATATATACGGACATCAGCAATAACAAAATATGTTCATCCACCTGATAAATCTTAAAGAAGATGAAATATGTTTCCTGAACTCTACTGCTATACACAAATGAAATGCAATGACAACATAAAAATATTGGTTAGAAAACCAAACAGTGAGAACACTTACGTGAAATTTGACATTTCTACTGACATACTGTTTAAATACAATGATAATTTCTTACTGCCAGTAATTTCAATCGAATCACTTATGCTATTTGTCGACTGATTCAATGATTTTGATAATAATGTGGAACCGATTGACTGGTTGATACAATTCATACTACCGTGTTTATTGCCAGGTACACTAAAAGTATCCCCAGTGCCAACACCACGGGCAGAAATAGTAGCAGCTGTTCTAGAACTTGAAGTAAAACACTCAAATCCGGCTGAAATAAATGCTTCATACTCTTCTTGCGCTACAATCGAATCTTCATCAACTGGAGGACAAATGGAAGGCGGGACAATACTCCACTGACGACTGCCAGCACGAAGCAACCACGTGAACCAAGCATGTAGACGATAGAATATCTAAGAACAGATTGAAATTCGGCATTTACACGGGCATGGTTACATAATTTTTGTAAAAAAGCGTTTCACATTTAAAGTAATCTCAGATTTCTATAAATAAAGATCATTTTTGATTACGTTGGTGTAGTTTTCTAGAAACTGGTTTTCATTTTTTTTATCTGAATTCGTCATAGATTGGTTACAGTTAGGTACCAGAGAAAACCACACAGCTGTCTCAACCTAATACAGAACTCCTCAAGTAGTAACTGGTAGAAGTCGCGACAAACCGGGATTAAAACAGTAATCCTCAATAACATTGAATTGTCGTCACGCTTCATCAAAAAGCTATTTTTGTTTAACGATTACCTTTGAAACAAGCAGTAGTTCCGCTAATTCACATTATATTCAACTAGATGGAGTTATACTCAACGTTCGCCACACTTAGTCAGTACATCGTATCAAGCATTTTCAGTTCTTTCTGCTTATTTTTTTAGATGAATGCTGTATATCGAAGTGCAGTTTTCAGTAAAGGCTTAGCTTTACAATATTTGACTGCAACGTCCGCCATTAAATATTGATTAAGGCGTCCATTTTAACTTGAAGCTTGCTACAATTACTGTTTACAGAATAGTTTACAACTTCACCTAGTCGACCTTGGTGTACTCTTTTCGAATATCTGACAAGTAATAATGGAAATAACAATAATAAGAGGAAGAAGAAACCGAACTTTCTATAGGTGGAAAGTGTGGAATAGCCTGAATGCAACTAGAGGGATTCACAATCAAGTAATGAAGGATTGTATTATTGTTACCTTCATTCTATTCATTTATGACTAAAAGGTAAAGCATTAAAAAGTGACATAATTAATTTTTTTACGATGTTCTTCATTTTTAATAACCGTAATCGTATTCGTGATACAGGAGATGGAAGTGAAATAATTGACAAATGGGTTGAGCCGTGTTAATAGGTGTAGACTACCTGGTTGGAGTCCGCCTGATGATAGTAACCGATGGTTAGAGACTTTAGGTGATATGGCTTAAAATCGTTCGCAATGTGCAGGTGAATCCATTTCATGTCTTCCTCCAAATTCAAAGCCTCTGAATTTATCACAACTTTCTTTTCACCGAATCATCTTTTCTCAAATCTTATCACCGACCTCTATTCCTTCCCATTAATACTAACTCTGTTACTACCTTCCCTACTCTAGGATTTGGTCGGACAAATTAAGAGAAGTCGCGATAAAGTGGTATACAATAGCAAATTATATTGATTTGACTGCTAGCTAATGCATAGATTTGTTTCGATTTTACGTTAAATAAAAAGATAATGGGTTAAATTAGTGGGATAACAGTCATTTAACAAAATTACGACACAACTAACAAGACAGTTTAAAAGTTATGATTTACAGCAACGGAAACGAAAAAATGATCATATATCCACTTTGATTCGAAGCTAGAATGCCACTGTTATCCTCGCTGACTGTAACATTTAGAGCCATATGTCTGAATCTGAAAGAGAGATAGAGTTTCCTTAAAACTGCATAAAAACCTTGTTGACATACGTCTAATTCAGAGAATCCAAGGCTTACAGCTTCCTAATATGTGACAATATGCACTATTAAGACGTATGTTTATTCAGCCTAGTGGATGCACTAAAAATTGATTGACAGAATGAAGTGAAAGTTTAAACAGCATGATATTATTATTGGTTATTATACATCAAGTAACAAAGCACATAATAAGTCACTCATATGCAACATCGAACGTGGCAAATATTTGCAACGTTCTAAGTTACCACATAACATCAACATCAAGATTAATACTAGTTTAATAGTATTATCAGTAGTAGTAAACTAGACATGCAGAACACAAATTAGTATGGGAGAAGTAATTAGTTGAAAGGCATAAAGTAATTTTAGAGTTGAGGAACTTCAGGAGAACAAAGAGTTAGTACATCTACGTCATTGAAACACAACCTGAGCTACATTATCAGTTATCGAATGAACCTAAATAAGATAGTACGAACTTATTAATATGGCTTAGATCAGTAATAAATGACTTCATGAACTGAAGTCAAGGTTGCTTTCCCACCGCTAACTTTGTCATAACCACTAGTCGTTTAAAATCCACACACTTATTATCCGAATCACCATCTTTGATAGTACTTCGCATTAAAATTATTGCTTACATAGAGGTCTCAGCAAACACGAAAGCTACTTCGAAGGCTAAATACAGGCAACTAAAAAAAACGTCACTACAATCAATGGATCCGATTGTTAGTTCAAACTGAACGCGGTAATCAAGCTTGTATACCATGATGGACCGGACGAGCTACATTGGCCGGAATAGTCGTTCTTTAAGGTCCTAGCATGCCTAGCAGGTCGTTTGAAGAGAGGAAAAACTAAAAGCAGCAAACTTAAAGTCCGAAGGAGAAGTTGTACTGCTGATTGTATAGAGGTGTGACGGTAGCAAGGTGTTTACTCAAAAAATTAACATGGTAGTGATGATGCCTTCACACCAAAGTGTGGGGTCAGAAACAGTCACTAACAAAAATGCACACCCCATCATTTTTCCAAACTAATTCTTTCTCGTGTATCGCAAACTGTATTTCCATACTTTTTATTACTATCATTGAAGTAACTACTATTTCTAAGTTTAGTACCCACTTTGCTGTATTACTGAGGTATTGAAACTTAGACTGATGAACATATGCACCAGTTTTTTTGTTGTACATACATGCATACATACACACACATACATACAGAAAGAAAACGACTCACAGGTATATAGTAAAACAGAGAAGACTACTGAGCGAAATTACTAGTAATAGAATCAGATCATTATGAATAATAATAATTTACGTCTAAACGAAGAAATACAATAGAGATACTTTTCAATAAGAAGATAAATTAATACTATAAATCAAGTACAAGCATATTAGCTGATCTAAGCTGGGTACAACTGAAAACCAGGAAGCAATGGACAGGTGTTGTAAACTAGTATGTATGTATGTATGTATAATCAACATAGAACCTGGCACAAGTGTGCATCGGTTCAAGTAGCCATACCTCTATGGCACCGCGAGATTAACACCATAGTGTGAGTGAGCATCTGTCATAGTGGGTGATTCAAGAAGAGCCTGGAGCCCCCACAGGGTTGCTGCCGGTCCCAAGCCCGTATAAAGGAGGAGGGTTGGGTATGGGGTTAGCAACCCCATCCCGTAAAACAACTGCCGTGCTAAAAAACAGCTTACGAGTATAAACCTCTATAACCATTTTAACTCTGCTTTGGGAGTTGGAAGGCTTGATATGAGAGCATGGTGAAAGCCGAGTTCCTTCGGAAGCCATGAGGCTGATGCTCCTTCTGACAACCGGGGCAACAATTAATATAGGTGACCGACCTCAAACAGCTGTCCCCTGGGCACTGCGGTCACACTCTCAGGTCATCACGACCTCCCCCTAATCCACTTTCTCTTTCAGGTTCCTCAAGAATGACCCTTCCACGGTGTGGGCAACCTGGAAGTGATAACCGCCCTCATACTTTCAATAGCACTCGAGCTCACCTTGTTCATGATTAAACATGTTCTCCATCTCTGGTTTCCACTATTAACTTTCAGAAGACTATTTCATTTATTTTGAGTATATGTAAATCGATTACTTTATTTCTACTATTGTAATATCCCCGTCGCCCTAGCCTCCCATTAGACTCATGATCTGTGTCATACCATTTGTCATTCAGGAACTATAATTAACTTACTATGTATATGTACCCTTAGTTTCTAGTCATTATTGTCTCCGTTTTGTGTAATCGTTATTCTTCCCTATCGGTGCGCTGGGTTATCGGGTTTTGTATGCATATAAATGGATAAATAAGATATAATCCGATTGATTGATGACTGTCTAGTGATTGGCTTAGTTGCCTTGTGTTCTTGATTCCGGCTTGGGGACTAATTGTCACGAGAAGAAGTGTTTGGACACTGTTTAATATTATTGAGGTCACGCTACTTTTCCATACATTATGATAAGCCTGATTATATAAAGATATGACAGAACCCACGACTTCACCACACATCAAAGTCATCGTCTACAGCTCTCACGATGAGAGCTTAAACACTGGCTGGTTGGTGGGTTCAGCTACCAGCTTTTCGTACTTGGCAATTTGGAAATTACGGGACCGAAATACATCAGTTTTTTACCCAACACCTCACTAAACTTCACGGAAATTTAACTGTGTTAAAGTTTTGATTTTCGCACTCAGAATTGAATTGAGTACTTATAAATCTCACAAACGAAACAAGATGATCCCAACTTGTTCAATGAGTGATACAGGCGCATTGTAGCTGGAGGAAAAGTTTGTTTGGATCCAAATACTAGAAACGTTTCAAAGTATAATTGAGTCGTTTTTTTAAAGGAGTACAACATATTCAAATAAAAGTGACTAAAATGTAGTCCTCAATATTAATAGTGTAAAAATACAAACTAATTAATAATGATGGCGAAGCTTTAAAACTATTTCCACAACACCTAATAATAAGTCATCACATGCTTACACTACTGACTAATTGCCGAAGGTGAACCTGAAGGTCTAGTGAAGAAACGTGACTGGTGAAGTTAAACCATGTCTGACATAGGATAGACATTACCACTGGTCATCAATTAGGTCAAGCAATATCATGAATTGATTGGAGTTAGAAACGCTAATCAGTAAATACTGACCCAGTGTTTTAAACGTTAAGCATTCACCACAAAGGGTTAAGATCTTGATTCCACTGCCGATGGGAAAATTGACAACCACTGATAAGGGGTCTCATATTAAAAACTGTCTAGTACTTTCTTGCTTTTCGACAGTACTCTAATGAGATCGATCTGTGATGAATACAAACAATAAATTAAAACCAAAAACCACCTTAGTTTAACTACAATCATAGTAGTGTAAACATAAATTTAACGAATTCATTAGGTAAACCGGACAACAATTAAACAAGTAAATCTATCCAAGTTAAAACAATTACTTAGTAATTGGTGAAGCAAATACAGGCAAATAGTTATACACGTACGTACACTAACATATCTAAATATAGAAACTTTCTATAATAAGAAATTAATTTGTATTAAAACTGAATATGTAAAACAAAGTTACAATTTAACGTGATCGTTATGCAATGTATGTGCGTGTATTTGTGGGTAGATTGTAGAGAAAAATCAATGAAACGACTTATGATTTGAGATAAATTGTGGCTGGCAAGCAGAATCGAAAACGTACGTTTTGTCTTATTTGGGACTCGTCAGCTGGATGTATCTTCATCCCGGTGATAATCAATCGCACCGCGTCCTGGATTCCGCTTACCAGCCACAATTCAACTCACATCATACTTGTGAATTATAGTCGTATCGAGGCGATCTGCCCAAGATGCATCTATCGCAACAAAGACTGATCAATTTCAGTCCACATCAAATCAACGAAAAATTCAAACACATCCAAATTACGTTTGACTTTTATCAGAAGCTCCGCGAGTAAAGCGTCCAGCACAGAGAATACAATAAACCAAAACTTAAGCTATAAATTCTCTCTTAAGGTATAAAGATTGGATTTATACTTATATTTTGTGAATGTTACTATATTAGGTAACCAATAGGCTATAATTAACAAAGGAAGAAAGGTTTCCGTACAAATAAGTAAAGATGTAAGAAAGTGTTTATATATATATATATATATATATATATATATATATATATATATATATATATATATATATATATATATATATATATATATATATATATATATAGTTTCATACCTTAGAACGACTTATGTTAGAAAATAAATGAAAACCAGAAATCAGTAAACAGTTGTCTAGACCTGGTAAGAGATCACTCGGGAATAAGCATCCATATTCCAACAGGGGATCGAATTAAGATCTTTAGAGTAAACGGTGAGCGTTTAACATTTAGAAAGCTTAGCATTCATTGAGATAATCTTGATTCATTTGTGTAAATGATAATATATTCGATTCAAGTCTTAGCATGAAAATCAACACTGTAAAGCGGTCAAATTTCTGTGAAGCTCGATAAAGTATTAAATGAAAAACATATGTATATTTTTTATCTTATGTCCAACTTGACTTGTACGGAAAAATGGGAGTTAAGACAAAGTGTGTTAGGCATCCTGCCTGCAGGACAAAATAATACAGTTTTGTGTGACAAACCAAGAAACACAACATTAACTCATGAAATTACTGACTGCTATCCTGAGTAATCATGGTAGATGCAGACTACCTGGTTGGGGTCCACACAATTATTCTAACATGACTCATAAATAATCGCATTCAATTAACTTCATCCAGTAAATCTGGAGCTTTTAAATTACATTATGCCTTTTAATAAGGTGAATTCTTTCTTCTGAAATTACATCCTCTAAACCTATTCATTTTTACTACTACTTCTACTGTTTTGGTATTCACAGTGATAATTTGGTCACACTAGGTGGTCTGGTTTAGATACCTGTGCTTTTCTTCCATCCGACTCCTATCCCAATCATCATCGCTCGTAGATGTAAGCGCTATATGAGCACCCGTAATACATACCTTAGCTATCTCAATGGATAAAGATTTGCAACCTGAATAATTATACACAAACACTACATTGTAGTGATCGACGTACTCAACTAATTCACTCACTACTATTAGATCATACATTGACCCGCAATAATCATGAACTAACCAAACAGGAAACATATATAGAATGTCACTGAACAGCGATGTACACGGATTCAATAAATTATCACAACATACCAGGATGAGAAAAACTATTCTTACATAACAGCTCAGGATAATAACGTGTCACTCAATTAACTATAACCAGACTCTGGAATAATGAGTACACAAATACATGCATCATATAAACCTGATTGATTTGTAAAGTGGTCATCACTGGCCTAGTTAGTATAAATCACATGATTATCACAGCTTACAATAACTACAAATAAATAGTTTTGTCAACAGATTCATACATTTATTCTTACCTCTTTGTACGGCAATACTTAAAGCTATGTAACGTAGTCACCTTTATTATTTCCATGGTTCACTCGTGTAAAAAATTTGAACATACGACAAACTCAATAAACAAATAGACACAAAAACGAAACAGAAGCTAAGATACAAATGTATATCGGTTGAAGCTAAAGCACACATTCTAAACCACCACTGAAATTGAGTATATAAAAGAATAAAACCTCATCAAAAACAGAGTTGGAAAAATGCATCAGTGAGTGACTAACACCATAGAATCCAGCCTATATGTCAATAGATTCAAACTAATATACCCCATGAGCATAACGAAATCAATCTAACGAGAATAACACGACAACACAGTACAACAGGGAAGAATAATGTAAAGTTATGTATGAAAAAATAATAGAACTCAAGATGTAGATGCAGTTAGAGTGAGTACATCTGCGTCACTGAGACCGATTCTGAGCCATGTCATCTAATGTCTCTAGACATTGATTATGATTATCACTCAATCTACATCTACCAACATGGTTTAGTCCAACATTCAAAAACTTCGTCGACTCATACAATGTTTTGGTTTGATCATCTCTACCTTCCTTCCATCCTACTTCTAGCATCCTGTGGTGAGGTAGGCAATGGTTGGGCATACGCAACACATATCCCAACAACTTCAGTAGATGGAGATTCACAACCTCATAAACTGATTTGTCATTTTTTCCTAGTACCAGATACTGAACGTGAATATTGTTTATTTAGTCATTCCACCATATATAGGCGATATTTCGAAGACATCTATGATCAAAGACCTACGTATAACTTCTATTTTCATTGTCTATTTTTTGTATCCATAGGTTAAAACAGAGCAGACTGTTACACAGCACAATCGGCCATTCGTTGGAAGACAGATAAATCACCTGCGCCACAAGCGACATAAGTTGGTAAAAGCCAGTCGAGCTTTCTGAATCCGTGCTGAGGTCTCGTCAGACGCCGACCTACTAGGGGTGATGAAAATGGAATATGTAAAGTAACAAACTTGTCAAGAGTGAATGCCTTCTGAGTCATACCCTCACAAATTTGGGGCTATGATATAACAGTTGCCAATTAATCACTTCATTTTGCAAATAGTAAGCTTACAAATGTTTACACAATCCAGTCGATAACCTTAAGATTACAACAAAAAGTAAACCACTTAATCTAGACATGAAAATAGTGTATGAAAAAATCTAGGATATTTCAGGATGTCAGTTACTTGTTATGAATTAGAAGTTGAAGCTAACAGATAACTTGACATAATTCTATTGTTAAATTGAGGTGATTTTGTGGAAATAAATTTTCATTTATTATTTGTATTTGTCACAGAACGATCTCAATTAGGTACCACTGAAAACTAGAAAGCACTTGACAACGGTTCTCCTCCCCTTACGACCCCCTTCGGATGCATTGGACTGCTAATGAGGAGTTCGAAAAGAAGACGAAATAGCTATCCTATGCTATCTAGTTTCCAACAGTACCCGACAGAGATCCATCTGTAACGAATACAATAATACATTTTTTTAATTTTTGGAGTGTTTTAATTAGTAACTTAATATTTAATGTACGTCTAAATTCATTTCAAAAATATGATCTCAAGTATCGCATTGAATAGAGCAATCGAATGTTAAAAATGAATGATACCTCAGAATTATAATTCGAAGTTCTTAACAGATAAGATATAGCTATAGTTTAGTAGATGAAAACAATGACAAACTAACAGAAATGGTAATTAGTAACTGTCACAGTGATTGTTAATTCATTATCTAATTAGTTTTATGGTTGGACACTATTGAACAACTAGTTAAAAATGAAATTTTAGAAAAAAAATATCTACCTAATTCTTTTTGATTTTGAATAGTTTATGATGACAACACGGTTTGAGTCTCCGAGGAAGTATTTATTCTTTAAGGATCGGAAGTATGATTTGCTAGTGACAAGTGACAACTAGTATGTAACCTAGGTGTCAAGAAAATTTCCTTCTAATTACTTCCAACCGCCACTTAACACTAAAACATATTACAGGTGATGTAGAATCTACTTAGACAAGTAGTGATATTATAACTTCATGGATAGAATTTGATAGGCACTAAGGAATAGATAAGCATGGTATCAGTTACCACTCCATGATCAGTTATTATAAATAGTTTAGTCCTATACACCACATGTCAGAAGTAACAACTCAGACGAGTAACGTAAAATTGAAATCCACAGAGGACACCAGCTCCCTCAAGACTGCAGGTACGCCTTACTGAAGAGTCCCAACTTCTATCATGAAATCTAGGTCCAAGCTCAACTGTAATCATCTTACTTCCCCTTTTCTTAGACAATTAATTATTTATAATATATGAACAGATAACTAACAAAATAACTATTAAAAGAAGGTAAATACTACACACTTGATCATCTTTTGTCAAATCAGCCAACGAACGCATATCTGAATCGGTAGCTCTTTTCTGTTTTGTTTCTCTCCCCAAAGTAGCATTATTATACAAACCATATCCAGCAGTTACAGCATTCCCAGCTGCGATAGCTTGTTTATAAAGATTAGGTGCTAAGGATGCCGGTGGCGTAGCACATCTTCTCAATGGAGCTATTATTTTTGGTGGATGTGAATGAGTCAATGGATTAGTAGCAGCAGCATTATCAGAAGTTTCATCATTGAATACTCGATTAGCTGATAAGCGTAGACGAGAAACCATGCGGGATATATTCGATATCTGTCATTTAAAAAAATTACAACACAATAACTGATCAGTAGGATTATTTAAGGAAGTCTAAATATGTATACTGAGTAAAGTCTGTTTTTACAGGAAATATACGAGGCATAAATTTCTAAACACCTATCAATGCAATGATATAACACTAAAGTTAGGCGAATCGACTAAAAACTACACGTAAAGGTTTTCGTTTGCCAGTAAATGAACTCTTTTAAGGAGAGTTACAGATTTTAAAAAATTATCCCTGGAATATTGACAATACGTGTTTAAACCAATGAACCAACAATAATGAGGTCGTGAGTTGGACAAACAGGATCAGTCAAATTGAAACGTATCATCAGTGCATGAAACTATAGGTTATAGGTTTGGGTTATGTTGGAAGGAGTACACTATTTGGTTGCTATCCGTTTGATAACCGCGAACAATATTTAAAGACAATAAATGGTACGCCTTGTAATCAGTTAGAACGACTGGAATAAATATACTCAATATTCTTCGGAAGTTATGCGTTTCAATATCTATTCAAATATAGCTTTCATTCCGTTGTCTAAGACTATAATGTTAATGTTTAGTCTCTCCCAAAATCATTGTTACTATATTATCGTGGTTTTTGGGTGTTTATCTTGTTAGTTTCATCTTATTATGACAAACTAGTATACTGGGTTGGGTTTACACACATTTGTGTCAGGTTATACGTTGGTTATCAATGACTGCGGCCATAATCAAAACTCTAAACAAATAGAACAAGTCTGTCAGTAGAACTGTAAATCATTTTAAACAAATAGACTATAACGTAAAACCTGGTACAAATGTGTATTAACCCAACTTGTGACACAGCACATTGGAACACTGAAAGTAATGACACTAACAGCAAAGGGTGGAGAATATTATCATCTACACGGAACAGTTAAACATGTGTAGTGCAATTCAAAAGGAACAAATGATATAGAAGAACAGAAGGGACTAAATTACACTAATGAAACCAACTAGATCACTGTGCATGCTTTTAAAAAAATGTTTCACAAAGTCTACAGGCACTGATTGCGCTGACTCCAAATAAATAGTCTGCTCTGACTAACATGATTTCAACCAATAGTCGATGATTTCACAAACTGATGGAATTTCTCGACATGGCACACATTATGTGGATGAACACAGCTCAGGAGTCCCGCGCAGATGTTTCCTGGTTTTTGAGTGATGTTTAACTTAGGTGGATTCGTAGTATCAAGTTCAAAATTTAACAATCTGTACAACACCCAATAATATGGTTGATGCTTGTACGTTCAATGCAGAAAGTGTTGGGGATACTAGATCCCAAAATGATCAATTATTCAAGAAATCAAGTTATAGACTCTGTAATGACTTTGCAAATCGGTTTCTGATTAACTTTCATCACAATATAATCCAGTGTAATAACTTTAGCTGTTATCAATTAAATCAATTCAATGTCATTTTTGTATAATAGTTGTTTATGTCAATCTGAGGTATTTACTTAGGTGGTGATTTTCCTTTAAGTAATAATCAGTAATTAAACTGATATATAAATAAATGCGCTTAAATAAATGTTGTTTCGGATTGCTGAGTCATTTAGCTTTCTCCTTTCACCGGTTTGGGGCTAAGGTTCAGAGAAGACTGACCTTAGGATGAGAATGCTTGGATGTACTATACGTTGTAGGTATTTCAGTCACCAAAATTGGGGTCCAATAGACTGGAAGGGAAAAATCCATCAACCGGTACTCGGAAAAACAAAAAATCAGTTTGATTGGGGTATTTTAAATATGTATAAATCAGCTTAAGATAGGGACCTCTGAACATTAAAACAGATTCAGCGTAAAGTTTAATATCTTGAATGTACCGTTTGATAATAATAATAATAATAAACAAATAAATAATAATAATTTATTCCCAGAAAAATAATTATGGGACTTACTAGAAATGACCATAAACTCAATAGATGTATTTTGTCCCACGATAATACTAAAATACTGTAACGGCTTTGATTACCACGTGCACGTGAATCATTCAAAGGGAAGTTGTAACTTAAAACATGACCATTTAGTTCATCACCAAAATAAAATGCACCAACTTGACCTGGGCAAACCTATAAAATAAAGAAATTTTTATTCAACATGAGTTTACGTTGACAAAGTTTGACGCTATGAAGAACAACCATTGAAGGGACTTATTTAATCATTATACAGTAATAAGTATTTAGGTTTCGCCATCAATGCTCAATTACAGGTTTACTTAATTAAACATAAATGACCACTAATAGATGTATGCACTGTAAAAAGAAAATACCGTGAGGAAATAGAAAAGGGACGGCGATTATAATCCTTGAGGTTGGGAAGTTACGAAGTAATAAATTGTCCACTACGCAATTTATTCAACTCTAACACGTAACCGAGTAGTATTCAACCTTTAATCAAAACCAAATAATTTCAACGCCCAAAAGTCTGCTCCGACAATGGATGTTGACCCAACCAGTCAGTCCAGAAGATAGGATTATTATTTTCTGCATACATATATAAACCTGGATCACACAGTAGTCCAATTAAAACAATGAAACAGGTAAATGATATTTATACACTCAAAGTACATCGTTTCCGTTAAAATAATTCATGAAGTTCTATTACTTTTCATAACTGACCCTGTATGCTGCTTTCTAGATAAACAATTCAAACTTTAAGTGCAACATGTCCGGAAGAAACACCTTAGTCAGTCTGTCCCCCGTTATTGAATTACAGTCTGACATATATTCTATCTGTAATCATAGTAAGTTCTTAAGTTTTTGTTAGCATTCACCAGCTTTACTTAACATGCATTCCATTTTGCGTGTAAAACTTAAAGTCAGTTGTTGGGAAGTTGCATTATTATTCATTAATTAACAAACGTTATGTTCTCAGACATAGATTACATATTTAAGAGTAACATATTTAAAAACCAGGTTGTGGGTAGATCAGAATTCTATAAGTACAAATGACATCAAGATCTCATACAATGAGTTTCCTTTATGAATTTGAATAAAGCAAGAACAACAATTGACGCAAAATAATATGAGTTTGCTTTTTCACTTTATTAATCTCATCAGGTGATCACCTATAATGATGTTATAATTTGGTAAATTAGTCGCGACGTAGCTGATGAGAACCAACGAAATAAGAAATGAATTCATAATAGTCTGCGCCAATTTTTGTCCTTGCTTTATTTAAAGACATCAACATTGTAGGTATAACCATCGGATTCATGGAAAACCTAAGTCCCATATTATTTCCAACCATCTTAGGTTGAATACATTACCCTATGATATCCAGCTACCTAGGTTGTTAAGAAAAGTATATAACGAATTTTGTTGTCGCAGACTGATGAATACTGTAGAGTTGTAAATCTAACTTCTTAGAAATATGATTACCCATTATATAAAATAACTATCTAAAACGGGGGCGGAAGGTTAAGTATAACGAAAAGCCATATAATATGTGTACATGCATCCAAGGCTTCGTATACCAATTTATGTAAGATCACAGAGTTGCAAGTAACTGCTATTTATGATGAACTAATGAGAAAGACATAGTAGAAGGAATTGTTTAAGTCTAAGCTTAAATATTAAAACTGATAAGTAGTGTCAACTCTTGATTTGTATGCAAACCACTGGTTAGTGAAGTAATATAACAATAATTAAATATAACGGAATGAGTACCTCACTAGAAAGACTTCGGAAGCAAGCATTCCGAACATGTGTGCCTAAGTTAACATCTTTTACAAATTGAGTAGATATATATGAAAGATTAGCAGAGTGATCATAGCTAATTATTCCCAGTTCATCATGCAACAAGATAGATGAACATGCTTTACAAGTTGGATGTGATTGTTGTTGGTGTTGTTGCTGCTGAGTAGTAATGTTTATATTTGACATCACGGAGAATCTTGATGCTATAATTTTGGAAAAGAAACATGATGGATAAACAAAATATATAACACAGAAAATAAACAATATTTGAAAGTGATTTACAACACGACATTAGCTAGAGAAACAATCAGTGGTAGTAAACAACTAAATAAAAAATGAAGTATTCGAGATTAGACTGAATATTAGAACGCTATTGCGAACGAACATCATTATAACCGAAGATGTAGACGTAAACAGTCAAATAGTTAGCAACATCGCGGTAAAATATTACGTCGATATTTGATGGCCCTTAGTACTATTCTAGTATACTGATGTTAAATACTACAGAACGTTTAGAACCTGGCACATGTGTGCATAGACCCAAGTTGCCTTACAACATTAGCACAACGGGTTCCAATTTACGAAAATAACACAAAAAACAGTAAAACAAGGAAGCGAAGGAACAAAACCTAGAGAACGACGTAAAGTGAATATGCTTGAGCCAATGTGACCGATTCTTAGCCATGTCACTCAGTGTCTCCAGATACTGATTACGATTATAACGCGGACTCCGACCAGGCTTAGACCAATAATCGATGACTTCATCAACTGATGCAATATTTTGGTTTGGCTGCCACTAGCCGTTTTCCACACCTACGCCGGCCAATAGTGTGAAGAAGGCAGGCGGTGGTCGACATACGTAACATACGTCCCAACCACTACACTCGACGGAAGTTCACATCATCCATTGCTTTTCAGTTTCTTCGAATACTGCATCTGACTTCTATATTGCTTAGTGCATCAATTCGTGATAACCGGCAATATGACTTCGCCACTGGACCTTATGTTTGCTGTTTTTAGTTTAACATATCTTCAAACGACCTGCCAGGTATGGTAGGATCTCAAGGAATGACTGTTCCAACCAATGTAGTCCGACTGCTTTATCACGATAGGAAAGCTCGAGCACCACATTACAGTAGCAGCAACGTTTGCATCTGACGGACTGACGAGTGTGCATCAGTATACGTAACATAAGCGAAGAGATGGAAAAACAAAGTTACTACAAATTAAGTTGGTAAACAGAATATGTCAATTCGGCTTTGCGATTAGTGATAAACCGTTAAATGTTAGGTTTAGAATTCCACATTTAAAAGCAGCCAGAACAATAACACATACAAAGAAATTACATACATGATGAAGGTATAGGAATAGGTGGAACATCACCAGTACAGATTGCATCATCGTTATTTTGCAAAGTATTAGATAATTTTCTTTGATATGTATTCACATCTTTTGTATTAGTGCTATTAGTGGTAGTAGTAGTATTGGCATCGGGTGCATTACTTACAGACGATTTAGATTGTGGTTGTTTAAATGATTGAGTACACATAATTACAGATGGACCATGTTGTTCACAAAAATGGCATAAAACAACTAATGCATCCATTTTTCGTTTTATGCCATTTAAATTATTATTATCTGAAGATTTAAAAAAGAAACCAACCAACATACGAAATTAGTCAATACGATGAAAAGCGTTTTATTGTACTCTAAAAAAGTAGATTAAAAACAAATTTAAATACGAAGGTTAATTAACTGGAAAACAAGTTTTAGTATATCTAGATTATTAAGTTTCCACTATACTTCTGCTGAATATTGTGTACAGCTTCGTATCTCATACAAATTTTAACTGCTAACATGTTTGTAAGAAACCATCATCCGATTGAAATTCGTCAGTATTTTGATAGATAATTGAGTTTTTAATTTTTTTACAGCTTAAAACCCTCTAAGTGGCTATTAATGTGAATCTGAATTATTATTGTTATTTATACTCTGGTGCATAGTGTGAGACTGGACTCCCATGTTACAGTCTCTAGCACATCGAATAAATCAGGTAAATAGACAGGAAATGGGCCTACAACATTTTAAAAGAATTTTGAATGTATTTCTGTCATACATTAAATGTCAATATCGAGATAGTAAACAGACAGATATGAGAAATCCAAATAGAATATAAACAAGTTTTTTTCTTAAAGGCACATTTGAATAAAGTTTTCATACGAAGCATGTACACTTTATTTTTGCTGATGTTCCTAAAACATAAGACATGATTTCAATCAGAACAATAAGTGTTGCCACAACACGAACCTCTCAAAAGAAATATGAAAACCAGCTTCCGTTACCCCACATCTCAGGTAACTATCCTCGCATATCAACCGCAGAATAAAAATGCACCACTTGAATACCACTTTAATCATCAAAGACAGCGAATCTTTGATGGCATAAAAAACAGGGAAAAGGAAGAAGCAATGGCCGATTACTTGGGGAATATCTCCACTGGTAAACCTCATTTTCACGTAAAGTCGACTTCTGGAGTAATGATGGATAATCGATTACCCACTATAAACGATAACAAAGAAGTCGTAAAGGCACTGGACTTTTATATAAAGGAAAATTAACAGTATCGGATAAACTACACTCTTGGTCAGTGAAACAAATTGCAACACACGCAGCTGCATCAACATTCATAGTGTCGCTCAATCAGTGGGCTTTACCAAGGAATTGGAAAGATGCAACTGTCACCCCCAATCTATAAGGCATAGCTCAAGTAGCACACGTTAGATTACCGACCTTAAGAGCACTGTACTCAAAATACTGGAAAGAAACATGAAGTATATCATTATGGTTATTTTAGAAACTCGTAGACTGCTAAACATTCCACAACATGATCTCAGTGGCGGTATCTTGCACAACACTTCTACTAGTATGGTAAAGTTGGATGGAGTCAAATAACGAGAAATCTGTGAACTTAATCTACGCGAACTTTTTCAAAGCTTTCGATAAGGCCATTCACGATAGGATTCTGTTGAGGGTAAAAGGTGTGGCAATTTCCAGATCACAGACTACTGTCGTCGCATTTCAGACAATGCGCTCATAATAGTGAAGGTTTTAAGAAAAATCTCCACCAGGCTAAACCTAGATAGTATGCGTTACGGTCTACAAGGCCCTACGTCTAAGCAAGAACACTCTGTAAAAGTATCAAGCTCCTGCCTAAAGGGATTCTGACATTCTGGAAAAGGTATGAATGACAGCTACGAAATTTACAATAGATATGCGCGGTCTACTGTACGACGCAGCTTGAGAAATTATACTTACGTACTGCATGACCTGCGATTAAGAGGTGGTTCGACTATACTGTGGAATACTAGGAAATAATTTTCATTCTTTAGTAGTAAAGATAATAGGTCTCGTGACCTGTGTAGTGCCGAATGTGCATATGTGCACTTTTACTGCTCTTTATCTCTAACGCTTAGTTTAGGGACCATCGGACCAATTCGTTTAAGCCGGATCGAAGATCGAGCTAGTCACTGTCGCTGCATACTATTCTCCAAATGTCTGCGTCGTCAGCAAATAAGTGTCGATGATTTTAGCTGACATGGCAACTCATTGTCACAATGTAGGAATAAAAAAGGATGCAAGATGGTGACTTTGGGGGGTCTGTCTACTACAAGCTTCTATTTAGTGTTCGATTAGCTTGAATTTGTTGTCTACGTTCGCATATGTGTATTATCCAACTTTGAGTTGATCTTATTACCCCCCCCCCCCCAAATTTGATAGTTACCGTGAAGGGTAAATGTGGAACACTGTCGAATGCCTTGCTGAAGTCAATAAATATTACATCCACACACAGTTGCCGCCCCGTCCTCTTTCGAAGTTAATAAGATAGGAAAGGCGCTTACGGAACCCATGTTGCTCTGGAGTTTAAAAAGTGTGTAACTACTAAATTTAGTATTTTATCTCGGATTATTTTTAAAATGTTAACTATCGTGCTAGTTAAACTGATGGATCGATAACTAGATGTCAATTGCTTGCCTCCACCCCTATAAACGAGGTATATATCCTCGAAGCATTGCTCGTGCTTGCTGGGGCCACTGAGTAAGCAATACGTTTGTTGCGAATAGTGTACTAGGTAAGTACGATAATTATATTGGTGAAGTAGTAAATGTACATCAACTGAGGTGGTTAGGACATGTGTTACGTATGCCTGACCACCGCCTACCTCGACGAGCAATTTTGACTGGTGAAAGCTAGAAGAAAGCTAGGGGTGACTAGACCAAAACATGACACCAGTTTATGAAGACATTGACGTTGGATGCAGACTACCTGGTTGCCGTCCGCTTAGTGATCGCAACCAATATTTGGAGACTTTAGGCGATATGGCTCAAAATCATTTGCAATGGAGAAGGTGTATCCATTTCTTGTCTTCCTCCAAATTCTAAGTCTCTGAGTTTATCATAGTTTTCTCTTTACTGAATCGTATTTTCCTAAATCATATCTCCGATCTTTAGTCCTATCCATTAATACTAACTCTGTTACTACTCTCCATACTCTGGGATTTGGTCAGACACATTAATCTCTATGAGCTAATTGGGGCATGGTAACTTGAACTGATGTACGCATGAACCATGTTCTACGTTGTAACCGACTAATAAAAGAGGTTGATTATAGCATCCTTGCAATCACTTAGTAGTAGCTCATGGGGAAATGACATACTCAATAACTTCAAGAGTGGTCCTGAAATGATAAGTGCGAGTGGAAATATAAGCTTGGAGTGTATCCCATTAGCACCCGGTGACTAACAGGGTTTTAGAAGGTCAAGACAATAAAAAAACTCGCAGTAACAAGGACTGCTTCGATTGTAACTATTTCACTTGTATTTATTGGATGCATATCGACATTAGTATCCAAAGCGTACATTTCGTTGAAATAGTCTGACGATTTTTCTGTTTTGCTCAAGACCGAGTCAACTAACATGACTGGGTCCTCTCGTACCAGTAATAATGGGACCCCATCATGTCTCCTGGTTTGCCCGTTATCTATCTATAGTTACCCTATAAAGGTTTCCTCTTTAGTCTTCGACGATAAGGATATTAGGTCTAGTGACCTGTGTTAGTCATTGTAGTGGTTTTTTAAATGTAGTTGCGGATTCTCTCTGAAAGAATTCACGGACAGAGGTGATACCACCTGTTCAGGTAGCGTGTCCTAGTTGTTGACCATTCGATGTAAAAAAGGGATCCCAAACGTACGCCATTCACCATCATAACGCGTCCTAATTTATTCATGAACCATCTTCACTTCTCGAAACTAAGTCAGAACAATTTAACTAGAAATCACAAGCGAAGTCCAGTAGACGGGAAATTAATTAGTAAATATTGATCATAAAAAAAAACAACTATCTTTAAATCTATGATAAACCCAACAAACACTACGTGATGCTCAATCTTTAGTAGTTCCAGTTTAAACTCAGGGAACGTTGTGTCAGAAGGAGAACGTGGAGCAGTGAGAATCTGGAAAAGAAGAGAATATCAACAGAAAGCACACAAGATACACTTGCTCTTTATAATGAAAGAAATCGATCAGAGTATGGAATGAAACGAGCGTGAAACAGTAGTAATCTGCTAATCGAAACTAGGAATTAGCAGAGATACGTTTCAAGTGTCTCACAGATTACAAGTAGCAAAATATTCGAGTTTAGCGCTGGATAACGTTAGAAGCACAGTATTCTTCAAGGGTAATAATACAAGGTCGATGGCTTCCGTTAATACTTGTGAATTGTACTACTTCCTAGATCCAATCTTGCATTGAACGCATTCTTAGAAGACGTAGGTGCTGCATGCTATGGTAGAGTGTGCCAGTAATTCACGACTCGACGCGAATAGTTAATAACTGGGACGCGCTACCTGAACAGGTGGTATCACCTCTGTCCGTGAATTCTTTCAGAGAGAATCCGCAACTACATTTAAAAAACCACTACAAAGACTAACACAGGTCACTAGACCTAATATCCTTATCGTCGAAGACTAAAGAGGAAACCTTTATAGGGTAACTATAGATAGATAACGGGCAAACCAGGAGACATGATGGGGTCCCATTATTACTGGTACGAGAGGACCCAGTCATGTTAGTTGACTCGGTCTTGAGCAAAACAGAAAAATCGTCAGACTATTTCAACGAAATGTACGCTTTGGATACTAATGTCGATATGCATCCAATAAATACAAGTGAAATAGTTACAATCGAAGCAGTCCTTGTTACTGCGAGGAATTTTAATATTGTCTTTGTGGTAAACTAGAGGAGGGGGTAATCGATCTAATTTCACTCCTCTAAATAATATATATCCGCAAGCTAATTGGCACTCGTCCGTGGGTATATTCAAGTAATGTTTGAACACCTATGTCAAGCATCGTGGATTACAACTTTTTGCTTAGAATATGGATAAAAATTTCACATCTTGTACCCCAACACTCATCAACCAATCCTCATTGTACATAAGTACCAACTTACCTTCCATACTTTGAAAATGTAACCACAACCTTTTAGTAATAAAGCAGCCTGCTGCTTTGTGCTGAAATACCCTTCGAAGTGCACGCGATATATGACCAAGTTACGCTTGCGGTATTACCAGGGCAACTTCTAACGTTTGAACACACCCTTACAAATGAGAATAAATCAGAAGGCAATAAATAATGGAAAGGAAGCTATATTTGATTGTGAATAGAGCGGCAATCGAGTAGCAACGTCTAGGCTGGCAAACTAGAGAGAGAGTTGATTTCCACGATGCGGTGTGACGTGATCTGGTGATGATGCGTGACCGAGCGCCTTCAACTAGTAGTGTCTGCTAAAACAAACATGGTCAGCATCGATGTCGAAACCTATGTAACTATTTATTTTGGGGATTATTTACCGCTACATCTTAGTTGCAGCAACCTCGAGGGTCCTAAATAATTCAACAAGATAGGATAAGAGCGAAAATAATACAATAGACTGCCCCAATTATGCATGAAGCTTTTTTTGCCTATACAACCACGAAGTAAGAGTAAAAATTCACATGGTTTTATTCAACAAGAGACATAGCATATCGGATGGCGAATACATTAGAAAATGAATCAAAAGTTATTATTCTGAAAATACTTTAACTAGATACGTTATTCAAAACAACAATTGCAGTACCATTGCTCCTTTTAAAATTTCTTCATTATTCGTGTCACATGCAAAAATACGGTTGGCTATAACGGGCTAAAGTACCTTCTCCAATTTTGTAATGAGCTGTCGGAGTTTACTTTAAATTGTTTGAAATCAACTGGTGATTACGATATATGTCCGTCAGGTACTTAGTAACTTTATCAGAGGATGTTGGTTTTCGAGCATTAGATGGACATTTCCCTTTTCCTCTCCTGATAATCCTTTATTCTATGGGTCAAATTCCATAAAGGAACACTAGTACTTTTGGTTACGAGCCTTAATGTGTGACCAAATAGTGTGCTCATTGGCATTCTAAACAACACATAACATGGATTTGTAACTCATGAATTTATGTCTAAGCACTGTGCAGGTATAAACTCCTTCAAGTTCATATTTTTCGTGGACACTCTAAGATTTCCTACTGAAACAAAAGTTTACGTTTAGGCATCACAAACGTTCAGCTAGAAAAAGATGTTCCTTGGCCTTGTACGTGTGTATGGGGGCGTGTATGTAAACTACGATTGTATTGAATTTGATTGTTTTACAGACTGGAAGTCTTTTTATGCTCACTTGACCCCATAACATGAAGACTAGCATCTAATTATTACACTCCTAAACTCTGTTTGCATATCCATAAACATTTAACGTAAAAAACGGGCGGCACAACTTTTATTGGAGGTTCAAGTTAACAAGACCTGAAAGTTTATATATTATTAGCCGTATATGAAGGAGGAGAATTTAGTGGTTTCTGAAAATTAATGATGAGTTGGGTAATCAGTGGCATACACATATAGGGAGTATTGACATCTATTAAAGCTAGTGAGTAACAACCAAACTACTGAGCTTGAAATGCAAATTAACTGCCACTTATCTCGTCATTCCTTCTTCACTCTTACAATCCAGTATTTTCTGGGACAAATTCAAAGTGGAACCACAAAGTCTAAATTTAGATTTAAGTCCAAACCATGTTAAAAAGTCTCACCAACAATCGGCCTGCATCCTGTAGGGCCTGGTTTACTGATTCTTACTAGAGTCTTCACTATTTATATAATTCTTATCTCATAGCATGGCGTGTGCAACTATTAACCTTACGTAAATTTACACGGCCTGGTGACTCCACTAACCTGGTTCAAACTGGCCATGGCGGCCAGGCTTCTTGACTAGCATTCGTCATATTTCAGATTATAATGACAGAAAAGGTTGCAAGTACATTAACACATGCCGTGTCGCAACCAGTCCCATGGCGCGAGTTGATTAGTACGCCATCATCAGTACCATTTTCTTCTTGTCATCTCTAAACAATATAACGTGTAGCGGTAAATAATCCCCAAAATAAATAGTTACATAGGTTTCGACATCGATGCTGACCATGTTTGTTTTAGCAGACACTACTAGTTGAAGGCGCTCGGTCACGCATCATCACCAGATCACGTCACACCGCATCGTGGAAATCAACTCTCTCTCTAGTTTGCCAGCCTAGACGTTGCTACTCGATTGCCGCTCTATTCACAATCAAATATAGCTTCCTTTCCATTATTTATTGCCTTCTGATTTATTCTCATTTGTAAGGGTGTGTTCAAACGTTAGAAGTTGCCCTGGTAATACCGCAAGCGTAACTTGGTCATATATCGGGTGCATTTTATTGTTGAACATGATGTGATCTGGTCACGTTCATAACTGAGTTCGTTCCTGTTTATAATTTTTAACAGTATTTTTGGTGTAATTATCATTTTTTTTGTGCACATTTTGATTGCATTTATTTTTGTATTTTCATATATTGCATGTATAGCATGACTGATCAGACTCCTAAGTTCATTAAAATTAAAACTCCCACACCCTCGAACTTCCAGCTCATTCCTTTCTGGACAGAAAATATAGAAGCTTGGTTCTGCTACGCAGAAGCGGAGTTTCGAGACCACGCTGTGACAGATCCACGTGTTCAGTTCCTTGCCGTCGTAAGGTCACTTCCGCGTGAATTGAACAGGTGCGCCACTCCTTTTTTTCAGCCCTGACTGCCTAGAACCTTATGACCAGCTCAAAAGATCAATTCTGAAATGCGGAGATTTATCCGACAGACAACGTCTTGATGAGTTGTTCCACACCATCGAGCTAGGTAGTGGTTCAGCGACGGAAATGTTGTCGCGCATGCGAGAGGTAATTGGTCAATGGACTTTCGACGAAGGTCTTTTCCGCCAACTCTTCTTATCAAGACTGCCACAACAAGTGCAAGCAGTTCTGGTAACGTTTAATAACAACCCAGTAGATGAACTAGCTTCATCTGCTGATCGAATTCTGGAGATCACCAGAACTCGCGACAATGAGGTTTTTTCCATTGCTGAGAAAACCTCATTCCACCGAAAACGACGTGACAAAATTGTGTAATACTCTTTCTCGTTTTCTTGACCTGAAGGAAAGACACCGACCGAACAATTCTCGTCGACAAAGTACGTCACGGAGAAGGTTGTCGTCTCGACTTCGACGAAGCGAAAACCAAAACACCTATAGCAATGGTTTCAAGAAATGTAGAGACCCCTGTTGTTTCCCTAAACATAAACCCATTGTCGACGCATCATGAAACTATTCCCCCGGCACGCGTTAACGGCAACCGTAGCCGGTGGGAGCAGCCGCCTGTTATTTATCACTGATGTGATAACGAAGGTTCGCTACCTCGTCGATACTGGCGCAGAATTTAGCGTCCTTCCTTTAGCTCCATCTGATCGCCACCATGAAGCTGCGTTCGATTTACAGGCAGCTGATGGAAAACACATAGCTACGTATGGTAAACAATACGTCTACTTAAACGTGGGTTTACGAAAACCCATACACTGGATTTTCACTATCGCCGATGTGAAAATACCTATCATAGGCATGGATTTACTTAGCCACCACAATTTGCTTGTGGACCCTAGTAAAAAGAGACAAGTGGATAGTAACACGAATCTCAACATTCGTGGAACCGTGGCTACAGGTTGTAGTTTATGTCCTCTTCGTTTTAAACATTTAATTAACTCTTATTTTCAGCCGATACTCGACAAGTGTCCAGATCTGAATAAGGCGTCATCGAAATTATCATGTGTAACCAGCAATGTTACACATCACATCACGACTACAGGTCAACCTGTATTGTCCAAAGCACGCCGACTCGTGCCTGAAAAACTAAAGATTGCGAAAAACGAATTCGATCATATGATTGACTTGGGAATAATTCGACCTTCCAGTAGTCCATGGTCATCTCCATTACATATGGTCCCGAAGAAAGATAGCAATAACTGGCGTCCCACCGGTGATTACTGACGTCTTAACGCCCAAACTACGCCGGATCGTTACCCTTTACCGCACATCCACGATTTAATGGCCACCCTGAAGGGAATGACAATATTTTCAAAGCTGGACTTGGTAAAGGCGTACAACCAAATACCTGTGTCTGAAAACGATATCGCGAAAACCGCTATAGTAACTCCATTTTGACCTTTACGAATTCCTCCGGATGCCTTTTGGTTTGAGGAAGGCAGCACAAACATTCCAACGCTTCATTGATGACGTGTTCCGCGGGCTTGACTATGTCCATGCATACGTCGACGACTGCCTGATAGCAAACCCAGACGAGGTAACACATATGAAACATTTGGACACAGTCTTTAGTAGACTGCAACAATATGGAGTAACCATAAACATACGGAAATTCCAAATCGGAACAACCTCGTTGGACTTCCTGGAGCATACTATTGATGTGAATGGTATACAACCCCAAAAACACAAGGTGGCAGTTATTCTGGAATACCCGAAACCAACCACCATCAAGCAGTTGCGAGCTTTAAATGGGTTGTTAAGTTTCTACAGACGGTTTATACCAGACTGAGCACCTATCATTAAACCACCAACGGATCAGCTTCGTGGCAATAAAAAAGTGGTCACAATGGATGCAGACTCAAAGAAAGCCTTTACTGCGACTAAAGAAGCAATAGCCAATGTGACTATGCTGGCACGTCACAATACTGAAGCCCCTGTCAGCATCGCGGTTGACGCATCTGACTCAGCGATTGGCGCAGTTCTGCAACAATGGACTGACCAAGCTTGGCAACCTTAACATTCTTCTCAAGACGACTAAACGATACCGAATCGAGATACAGCACTTTTGGTCGTGAACTGCTAGCCATGTACTGTGCTGTACGACATTTTCAACAGTCCATCGAAGGCCGGGAATTTACAATATTCACCGACCATAAACCACTGACGTTTTCTATGAAGTCATCTTCAGATAAGTACTCTCCGCAAGAGTCGCGTCATCTAGACTACATTTCCCAGTTCTCGACTGATATACGACATATATCTGGAGCTAACAATGTAGTTGCCGATGCCTTATCATGAATACATGCCTTGAATCGTATCCAAGGTATCGACCTTGTTGAACTAGCTCGACTTCAAAATGAAGACAATGATCTTCATCACGAGTTATCCACAACAACGTTCAAACTTCAAACAAAGACGATTGGTAAAGGTAAGAACACTTTAATTTGTGATTCTTCTACAGGCACAGCCCGTCCAATCGTCCCCGAAAGTTATCGACGAATCATCTTCGACACATTGCACAACCTTTCTCATCCTGGTGTTCGTGCTACGTCTAAACTGATTGCCCAGAGATTTTGCTGGCCAAGCATGAATAAAGACATCAAAGAATGGGCACGCTCCTGCGTGGCCTGCCAAAGGAACAAAGTAATTCAGCACAACAAATGTCCTCTTGGTACTTTCCCAACTCCCGACGCTCGATTTGACCATGTCCACCTTGATTTGGTAGGACCCTTACCAGAATCAAATGGATTTTCTTATCTTTTGACATGCGTGGACCGTTTTACACGCTGGCCAGAAGCGATTCTCTTAAAAGACATCACTACTGAAACGATTGCTCGCGCTTTCGTCGAACGATGGATAGCGAATTTTAGTTGTCCATCTACAATAACGACAGACCGTGGACGTCAGTTTGAATCTGGATTGTTCCACTCTCTGACGAAACTTCTTGAAGCAACGCGCTTCCGAACGACTGCCTACTACCCACAATCTAACGGGTTGGTAGAAAGATTTCATCGACGGCTGAAAGCATCACTTTCAGCTACAAACATGCCGCAGTGGACAGAGGCTTTTCCACTAGTCTTACTCGGAATTCGAAGCACTGTAAAAGAAGACGTCGGGTCCAGTGTGTCTGAATTAGTTTACGGAACGACTCTTCGATTACCAGGTGAGTTTGTGGAAACCACTTCCACCTCGACAAACCTAGACATCAATTCTTATGTGAACCGGCTTACGAATGCTATGCGTTCAGTTAAGCCAGTTCAAACTCGACAACAATCGACAGACACTTTAATCCAACCAGCTCTACGCCGACCTCTCGACGCGACTTACAAAGGACCATACATGGTCTTGAAACGTGAAACAAAGTACTATACGATTGATAAGAATGGACACGAGGAGAACGTCAGCATTGACCGCCTCAAAGCAGCCTACCTAGAAAGTAAACCTTTCGACGTCGAACTCGTCACAACACCTCCGAAACTTAACATGAGCGAAGTCGCCATGCCTCAAGCAACAACCAATAAGCAAGTGGAAATTCAGAAGAGCTCCATAGCGCCGAGAACTACGCGTTCTGGTAGAGATGTACGATTTCCAGAACACTTAAATTAATATTACGTCTATTAATTTTTTTCTTCTAATTTTCCACTGTGTATTGTAAAGTTTATATATATAAAATAAAAATATTGAATACAAATACCTTTCTTTTAAACTTTACGGTATGCATTTTACACATTTTTGTATGTTTTAAAAAATATCAAAAAGCCTTTTTTTCTTATTCATGTTAGCGTTGTCGACATTTTATGCGTTTTGTAGCTGTATTTAGCCGCCAAATTGCTTTTAAATATAGACATATACATATATAAATGAAATGCACATATATTTAAAAAATTTTGGATTTCCAGGACGCCTGGAAACGACCAGAAGAAAACGGAAGAAAACGATTACATTTTGTACAATTTTTTTTAATATAACGACACTTTAGCATAGGCACTGACGGCCAGAAGCTGCACAACATCCAAGCTGTCAAAGGAACGTTTACCAATGTATAACGCATTGCGTTTTATCCTTTGATCGGTACGTCATGGGGTCCTCACGAACCTATTAGGGGAGGAGTGAGCTGTAGCGGTAAATAATCCCCAAAATAAATAGTTACATAGGTTTCGACATCGATGCTGACCATGTTTGTTTTGGCGCACACTACTAGTTGAAGGCGCTCGGTCACGCATCACCATTAGATCACGTCACGCCGCATCGTGGAAAGTAACTCTCTCTCTAGTTTGCCAGCCTAGACGTTGCTATTCGATTGCCGCTCTATTCACAATCAAATATAGCTTCCTTTCCATTATTTATTGCCTTCTGATTTATTCTCATTTGTAAGGGTGTGTTCAAACGTTAGAAGTTGCCCTGGTAATACCGCAAGCGTAACTTGGTCATATATCGGGTGCACTTCAAACGTTTATTGAGCGTACCACATTTACCACGATACCTGTAGTACGCGTAAGTATTGCACCGACCCGGCAACCTTTTAGAGTACAAGTAGCTTAGAGGTGACCTCATGATAATTTGTAAAATTCTGAGCACCGATTAAGAAACTTACCTAAGTTGAATTTAAACTTTCATCTTGGAGGGATAGATCATAAACAAGGAAGATATAGGAGTGGATTGCAGAAAGTGGGTTGTAGCCAGGCCTCGCCGAATTCCATATCCTCTCCTAATGTTGATTGTCCATTTAAATGATACTGGTCTAAAAAATTTGGAACATTTCACTCAAAGCTCAGTGACCAATGCATACAATATGACTTGTTAGAGCTTAATGTATTTGTACTAACCCTACAGAACTATCCTGCGTTGAAATAGCCGCTGGCTAAAATGTCAGTGAAAACAAGAAATTTCGTTGAGGATTCTAGACTGACACTCAAGAAAACCACCGGTGATAATTGCATTTTGGATAATGTAGTTGCTTGTTATTCTCTAGTATCGTTCCCCGTAAATGTTGGTGAACTTGTAGAAGTTCCACGGACCAAGGTGCCACTGTTCATATACACACACACTTCGTTCCTTCGGTCTATGCTTGCTTAGCTATTAATGCGACAGATAGTTAAGTGTGGTCTGAATCGATAATGCTTGTTAATATTGGGTCAAAAAGTGCTATTTTCACAATTATTTGCAGATCACCGTAAGTCTATTTAACTATTTATTTTATTTATTATTTATTACAGAAATCACGCCAGTTTACAGGCATGGTCATTATGATACAGAAAGTTTAACTCTTTTACAATAGAACACAAAGTTTTTGCGAAATGAATGCTTGACTAATAACACCATTTACAAGACAAGCTGGAAGATACATTTCATTCTTGAGTTTTCAGGAATGTATTAGTAGAGAACACTTATTAATATATGTAATCAATTCAAAAAAGTAGTGTCAAAGACGCGACACAAGGAAGGTTTAGATACCACACAGTTGTTTGAAATAGTCTATTGTGGCGTCAAGTACGAACATGTCCTTGTGTGGGACGGCACCTTGTAGGTGGACGATGGAGATTGGAGGTAACACATTAAAGCATCATGAGCAGATCACTAAGATGCAATTTCCTTTTTAGCGTGGACTTTGGGTTATATTTTCAGCGTGCCACGATAGTTGGGAACTGAAAAGATAAAGAAAAGGAACAAGTGAAAACGCGAGAGGGCACAGAATCAGTTAAGTACATCTGATTATAGTGAGACCTAAAGTGTGCATATTGGATTAACTAAATCTCATTTGTTACTCGACTTTTTTATTCTGGGAAACGTCAACTGATACTAGAGATAACTATGGTAAATTTCAGATCTACTTTATCCTATAAGATAAAGTATGGGGGAATAAAGACATACTACATCACCTCTAAGAAGTGCATAGACATTACGAGTTTCCAAAGCACTCTCTTCTAGGTAGAAACGTTCTATTGCCTGTAGGTGAATAATTAAAAAGTTTTTAAAGTCTACAAGTGCTTTTTATTGTTTAGTCGAGTTATAAGTAGAATTAAATGCCAGGAGGTCCATTGATAAATGTACCATAGTCTATATAAGTTGTGTTAAGTAAGTTACAGATGCCGGCATTGTCCAAGTGTAGGTTTATTGCCAATCAAAACTGTGACAATGAGTTAGATTGTCGTATGCTTTCTGGTAACCGGTTCCAAAGGTTAGCATAACGTGCAACAAAGAAGGAGGATTTTAGCTTACTAGTGGCTCTCTGCACTGTTACCAGAGAGTTTTGGTTCCGCAAGTCATACTTATGTTTTCCAGCAAATGTCAAGGCAGTACAATCTGTTATAATATCTTTATGAAGAATTTTATAGAGTATAGTAAGATTAAGTTTAATCCTTCTGACCCATAAAGGGTCTAACTTCCAAGCACAGCATCTAGCATCATAGGGTTGGCCAGGGGTTAATAGTCTAGTAAGATGCCGTTGAACTTTCTCTATTTTTTGCCGATCTAGTGAACGCATGCAACTATATATAATTGGGCAGTACTCAAGTAGAGGTCTAACACAAGTTTTATAAAGAATAACTTTAGATTCGCTAAGACGATAGTTACGATGAATAAAACCAATAAGTCTACGAGCTTTAGAGACCTGTGATGAAGCATGCTCGGTAAAGGATAGACTTTTTGAATACCTTACTCCTAAATCACGGACGTCATTTAGATGACGAAATTCATGTTCGTTAAGGTGTAGGTTAATCTCGGGGTTAGATTCTCCGAAACATAGGTACCCTGACTTTTGTGTGTTAAGGGGAAGAAACCATTTATCACACCATTTGCTTAGTTTATTGAGATCTCTCTGTATTATGTCGTTAATATTTCGACCTTCATCTGGGTTGAATGTATAGACAACTTTGAGGTCGTCCGCAAACATAAAGGTCTTACCCTCTTGAAAACAGTGGCATATGTCATTAACATACATAATAAATAACAATGGTCCAATGACTGAACCCTGGAAGACACCACTGGTGATATTTTGAGGACGTGAGAGATATCGTCCTAGTTTCACTAATTGAATGCGATCTTTCAAAAACGAAGCTAACCAATCATGCAATTTGACCGTTATCCCGAAAGCTTGTAATTTATATAAGTGAGATGAGTGATGTACTTTGTCAAACGCTTTAGTGAAGTCAAAGTATAGGGTAACAATTAATTTTCCATCATCTCTATTGTTTATTATATAGTCGAAGTATTCTAGGTAGCAAGTTATGCAGGATTTCTTAGACACGAAGCCGTGCTGGGAAGATTTAATTAGCTTGTGCTTAACGATGTGAGTGTAAATCTCCTCTTTTATAACTTTCTCCATGACTCTAGATAAAACGGAAGAGTGATTAATTGGACGGTAATTTTCAATGCTAAGTCTGGTGCCTTTTTTGAAGTGAGGGATTATATACGTGGTTTTCCAGGAACTAGGAAAAATTCCATCTTCCAAGGAGAGACTAAATATTTTTGTGAGCAGTATTGGGAAGGCTGAGCTACCATATTTAATCAAATTAACCGGTATTCCATCCTCCCCGCTATTAAATGAAGGTTTTAGTGATCTTATAGCATTTCTAACATTAGTAACTGTAAACTTCATGCCAGTTAATTTATGCTGGTTAAAGTTGCTGATCATCCCTATAAGTGGACTGTTTTTAGTAAAAGAGTGTGCAAATGATTCACTAAACGCTTCGCAGACCTCCATAGGGTTACTAGTTATTTTATTTTTGATTTTGAGAGTAGTAGGAAGACTGGACTGGGCATAAAGTTTCTTTCTGAGGGTGGCTGCTAAATAGGCTATTTTGTCAGGTAATTTCAGAAGCATTTTTTCGGCTTCTAGTTCTCTCGTTTTTCTGTAGTTTGCTATATTTGTGAATACTGAATGGATACTGGAAATTACGGAAAAGTCATGCTGAACGAATAATCTCTTTCGTAACTTCCTTAGTTTGTTTTTAAATTTAACAGGGATGTATTCACTATTTGGGATGTGCGGTTTAATCACTTTAAAAGGTGCAACACTGTCAAGACATAAATTTATATTATGGTAAAAAGCATCTAGTGAGTTATTAACTTCGTAAGAGGAGAAAAATATATCCCAATTAAGATCATGTAGTAATTTCTCGGTATTAGACCAGTTAATTTGAGCATAGTTTCTACGAGAATCAAGAGGATCGTTTGTTTTACTCTTAGTACATGAACATTCATTGACAATTAACTGGCAAATGACAACTTTGTGGTCGCTGCCAGGAAATTCAAGACTAGTACTGACTGAGTAGTTTGGGGCATTTTGTAAGAAGATTAAGTCTAATAAGTTGGACTTTCGTGTAGCTTTACGTACTACTTGAGTCCATGCATTACTTTCAAGTATTCCAAAGAATTTATCAAGGTGTGGAGGTCCATGCAAGGGGTTCCAAGTAACAGAAGGCATATTGAAATCTCCTCCTATCAACTTGGTCATAGGAAGCAATGATAATGATGCGAATAAATGACCTAATTGTTGGGTAAAAGTATGGGTAGCATTAGGTGGTCTATAAATACAACCTATCAGGAATTGATAATGGGAACAGTTGTCAATACTGACAAATATAGCGTCATCTAAAAGTTCACTACCTTTTGGGGAGATAAGAGATGATGAAAAATCGGATCGAACATATATTATACATCCTCCGCCTTTTCCTGAATTCCTATCTTTGCGGTATATGACATAATTATCAACTTGAAGTGTAAGGTCTGAGATATCGGGAGTACACCAAGTTTCAGTTATTAGGACACAGCATGGGTTAACTGAGTACATTAGGGATTTAAGATGAGTGATTTTATTGAAGAGGGAACGGGAGTTAAATAGATAGTGGAGAACTGTATGGGACTAATCAAATTGGATAGGTCACGGGTTACCTGAGTTAGTGGAGAATCCCTATGAACTCTGTTTGAAATGGAAGAAGAAAATGGAGTATAGGGGAGTGATAGCAGCGAGACATTAGCCACTAGGGGGTTGGGAGAGGGTACTTTGTCACTTGGCAGAGTACTATCTATATGACGATGTGGAATAAGTGAGGACTGAACAGGGGAGGAAGTGAGGCGAGTATGGCGGGATAGTGAGAAGGTAGACTTAAGGGATTCATTGTTTGTAAAAGGTGCGAAGTTACGATTCGAGGTTCTATTTGAGTCTATTGGGGAAGAGAATACTGTGGATAGCGGTTCATATGAAAAAATTCTGGTGGATTGTATGTGGGCAGCAAGCAATTATACGTTGGCACATTATTATTGTATGCCATAGAGGCATAACGAAGCAACCCGTGGTCATGATACGCCGAAGTCTGAGGGGGATTTATTAGTGATTTGTACGATCTCGGTGTGACCGTTGGGCCGCCAAAGGAAAGTGCTGGACTATTAGTGTAGGTGTAATAAGCCTGTTGAGCAAGGTTTGTAGGTATCTTGTAGGCGGATCCCATGGGGTTCTTATGTTGGTTTCTGTTGTTTAGTGGTATGAAATTCGAGTACATTTGGTTGGGATTTAGGGAATATGCTCTAGGGAATTGTCTCAGTTGTAGATTTTCGTATCTATGTGGCCACTTATATTGGTGGTGCGGATATTTTCCATGGTTGTGGTGAGCCATGCTACTGATCATTTGGAACTGAGATGGAATAAGTGGTAATGAGTGGCTTCTTTGTGTAGTAGTGTCTTGGGCCAATAGTATTTGGTACTCTGGCACTGTAGAGTGTGTCACTCCGATTTTTTCTGAGTATTTATTTGGTTTAGCGTAAGGATGGGAGGAGAGAAATCGTTTACTACCACACTGAGTATTAGTTTTTATTTTAGATGGCAGAGGCTTAGTTTGCCTAATATTTTGGGGTTTGTCGTTAATTTTATTATCTAACCTATTAAGGTTCCGAGTATTTTGGGTCTTTTTAGTGCTGTTGGTTTGAGGTTTGTTGCCTGATTCTAAGAGAGAGAATCTATTCCCAGTGCGTAGGTACTCATTACTATCGTTATGCCAATGTTTGAGTTCCTTTATTGTCTTTGCAGTGCAGCGATGCTTTGCAGTGTATAACGTTTCCTCGCACAGCACTTTAGCATGAGGATCGATCGTATTCTTCAGGGGAGTAGTGTCTAAATCGATAAGGTCGGCAGCTATTTCCGTTGCTAATACCATAGTATTGTGGTTTACACAGGGCGAGCTGGTTAGTTCATTTAAATCATGTGGCCCTTCAGTTTTAAGTTTAGTCGGTGTGGTTGAAAGTTCCGATGGCATATTGCGTTCACCACAGGTTACTGTAGGACTAGCCTTGCTAGGATTGTTCTGATTTGCTAGTTCATGTTTAGGTTCGTTTAGATTATGAGCTGTGGCGTTATGCCTGCTACGAGTTCTGCGTTGTAGTGGTGTTTTATCAGCAGATATTAGTACATTCTTGTACTCACTGCCAGTTCTTATACGGCTCATTGACTTGATAAATTTCTCACAATCCTGTGTGTATTTAAAGTAAAAAAGAATTGGGCAGCTACTTTGCCAGTCTTTTTTTCTTAGTCTTTTGCACTCACAAAGCACTTGGGACATGCCTGAAGCCTTTAAGAGAGTTGTCTTTACCTTATTTAGAGGAGAGTCCTCAGGGATGTTGTAAACTATTGCCTTATGGAGCGAACTAATACGCTTCACAACTTCGGTCGAAATGAAATCTAGGAAGGTTTCAGCTTGCTTAACTTTTTCTATGTCAGTGTTATTATGTTTACCAAATAGGTATGATATTGGGGCTAGATCTTGTAGGACATTCTGCAACTTGGTTAGTGTTGACTTAATGTCGTCCACTTCCATTTTATAAGAAGCAATATCAGTATTCTGATCGGCAATGTTGACTACCCTAACAAGTGGTATGCAACTGTCAGCCAGTTGCTGATTGGTGATAAGTGCTTCGTTAACAGATGCTTCAGAGTGTGCAGGGAAAGGGCTATTAAATATTGGTCTTTTAGTTTTGCTACAATTTGTTTGTGTGTCTGACGGATTAGGAAGAGAAAAACTGGTAGAGGAAATGTCGCTCGGTTTAGGAGAACTAGTATTAGGCTTTGAACGTTTTGCCTTAACTCGTGCCATTTTGTTATATCTAGATATTAAGATACTACAAGCTAATACACATAAATACACATACTAATACACATACATAGACAATCGAGTAAGTGTATATAACAGAAGTCGGTAACGATGAGTATATGAAAGCTATATTGGAACACAGCGTAAATCTAACAAACATATCACTTAACGCTCCAAGTTCAACAGTACAAAACCGTCTAACGTTTAGTACAAATATCAATAAAGATACTCACGGCACAAAAAAAATTATGATAGAGAGTTGCAACGTTGCAAGGTGACACAATATTCATGAACAACCCATCCTACCTGCCAAAAACGATACTGCCTCAGAACGCCCGTAGTGCACAATTAGACAAACATCCCAGGTCCACACATCATTTGGATAAGATCACACTTCTCACTGAGGATCTTCCCGATCTGGAATGTTTTCCCGATTGCAGTGGTCTCAGCCGACCCATTCAACCCCTTAAGGATGCGGCTGGGCGAATAGGCACACACACTGAACCCGTCGACATCCTGGAGCAGGCACCAACCAATCTTCTACCAGTTCCTTAGGTTGACTGCCTGATATTTATTACTGTCACACATAACGCTATCATCACTTCACCCACTATCTCCCCGTCTTATTATAATAATTAATATCCATGCCTTTAACCATCCTTTTCCCTATTTTTTTCTTTCATTTTCCTTTTTCTATTCTATTTTTGTTAATTTATTGCTTAACCGATTTTCTAGAAACGTGATGGCTACTGTTTATGAGACATGCACTCATCCACCTTTAAGAGACATCAGCCCACAAACTAACTACCACAACCAAAGGATATTGAGCAGTTGAGTAGGTAGAAGTCCCACAATGGATATTATAAGTGAACTGAAAATCCCACCGCAAAAACAAGACACGAAATCAAAGAAATCAACTGGTTTAAATTAGCTCGTCAAAACACTATTCAATGTTAGATAGCGGGAATCTGAAATCTTACTTCCCAACATGACTGCATCGTAAGTAAGCTTTGCGGTGAAAGAAGCACCACTAGAAACTACTTTAGCCTTGGGAATCCATTATAATTACTTAGTTTGTTTTAATTGCATCAAGAGAAAATCATGGGCAGAAATTGTGCCCATGGAGTTATATTGCATAACGCTAGCGACCCTTGCTAGTTTGCTGACAGTAAGCAGTTGAGAAAGTTCTAAGTCTTGCAGATAGCTTTTGATTCATTAAAATTTGTTAGTGTGTTTAAGGATGGAGCTGTCTCAACATATTAATCGACAAAATTTCAAAATTACCTGAAAAAACCCCTTGCCTTTTCTTGACTGGCCAAGCAACTGGGTCTTGGGTTGTGAAATTCTATCCTCACAGACAGTTGAGCATGTATGTAGTCCAGATAATTATTGAATACTTCGAATGTAGTCAGATTAAGTTTAACTTTTCCACACAATAAGAGGTGCGTTAAGGCTAACTGAGCTTCAAACGTATGCAACCTTTAATATTCTTGAAATCACCTATGATTTTACCCTTAGACTTCCTATTAGCTTACAGTCTTTATTCAGACTATATATCTCCCTGCATTTAGTACCTAATTTTTAAGTGAAAAATTACAGTGTATTGATAGTTGGGTGGATTACATCTTGTATAATACTCATCAGAGCTCAAAAGGGTTTCGTGGAAGAAATTCAGGCACTAGAAAGAGATATTAGATATATAGTTACATTTTAATACAACTGTGGTAGTGGAAATTAAAGATAGAATTCCAACAACTCACCTGGAAGTTTGATCCGAGGTTTATAAAAGTAACTGAAAAATCAAAATCATCAAGAATAAATATTGTTAAGACAGCTTTGCACTCAAAGCTTTCCTAATCGTTTGGTAGTTCCACCTTTGTATATCATAGTCTCGTTGCCTGTATTTTCTATGGAGGTTGTCTGCAGGGTGATTTTAACTTCTTGCCTGTTAGTACTAGTTGGCATGGCGTACCTGGAATCTTAGTAAAACTTGTGTTCTCTACTAGACTACAGCCGTCAGATTTTGTGGTTCACGAAATTATTACTAAGCTATCGAAGATCTAAACTTTTACAATTGCTTAGCATTGTGTTTGTAAAATACTGTTGTAGATTGAACCTAAAATCGCTGTTTCTCAGGAATTGGTTTAGCGTTTAGGCGTATATCTAAGTGTTGGCGATAAAAACTAATTGTAGCACGCATGATGAGTCTAGTTTTTATTTCTTCCTAACTAATAGCTTCAGTCATACTTCGTAGATTTTGCAAAACGCGTGGAAGACTACCTGGAGGAACAGACTTATTTTAGATTAAGTTGTGAATGTATAGATTATATCTTCACCAGCCCCGATGGTTTAGGTATATCTTACGAGTATCGTATCAGTGGCTTTTGCACGATGAATTATTTACTGAAGACGAGAGTTGGGAAAAAAGAATCGAGAGGTAGCCAGGTTATGACGTGGTATATTGGAATGATTGAAGACTAAGTGACTATTATCTACTGAGCCATGTTGCCAAAGTGATATGGCTCAGAGTTGGTTACAATGGTACTTTTTGAACCCCCTAAATCGTGAGCTTAAAATTATTTCATAACTATCTTTTCACGCACTAATTCTCTCTGAACCATATTATGTTTATTCGCTCTTGTTCCCATTATTATTATCATTGAAGTAACCGCCGCTAATGTAGTGTTAATCTTGTGCTTTTAAGGTATAGCGACTTAGACCGGCGCACATATGCCAGGTTCTATGTTGATCGTACATACATACATACATACCGTTGCAATTTCCTGTTCGTAGTCGTAAAGTTGGCTTCAGACTCAGACAACCCAAAATAGAAGCCATTGGCCATCCTGCTCCATGTTTCTATCAAACTCTTTGTAGAAGCATGATGACCTCTTATCCAATAAGGTCTTTCTTGGTTGTATTTCTGCCCGCATTTCCTATTAAACAATTTTTTATTATTTTGGTCTTTTTCATTATAGTTACCTTTCGTGACTATCTTTCGCACCGTAACTAGGAAGTCTTGCACCAACCTAAGTCAATTGCTTCTTATCCTGAAATCGGATATCCTAGATAAGGATGTGATATTTCAATTTGTCAGAGATTCTTATAGTCTACAATAATCGCATCAAGTAATTCGTAGTTTCATGATACGTTAATTCTCTTGTGGCAGTGTGTGTGAGACATGATTACTTTCTTCAGAATTCACGATACTTTTTAGGAATTGCAGTTTTTGTGCCGCTAAGTTTATATCAGTTCACAGATGTATTTTTTGTAAGATCACCAACTTAATCTTGGGGCTGGTTGCGTTTTCTGTATTGCGGCATACTAATTTATTTTGCCTTCTTGAAGAGGTTTTTGATCATCAGGTATGTAGTAGTATTTTCACACGGTACTGGAATATTTCACTTCTTTGTTTTGCGGTTTGTGTATGAAACCGAACTTTTATATATTTGCTAATAAGTTTTGTTTCATGCTGTTTCCCAGACTCTAGTAGAATGAAAGTACATGTTACTGTTTTGTTTGTGCTTAATTCTAGTCTTAATTCTTTGATTTAAACTGTCTGTACATTTATTTCTTCGAAGAAAGGTTTGGAACTTAGTAAATTCATGGTGATGCATTTTTTACTAAACCATGCTTTATGAATACATACTATGACTAGGACAAGACCACTAGTAGGAAGTGAACTTGGGGGCAGAAACGATGCTGTATATTCACTATTGGAGGGATAACTAAATAAGATCACCTTACGGATGACCCAATAATAAAGTTATTAACAGTAAGCAGCAGTGTGATTCATGCCTTCCTTACATGTTTTACAAGAGTCGATGAGACACTAGTGTCTGTTAGCTTCCCTTGAACGGATATTTTAGTAAACATGTTAAATATTCTTAATATAGTATGCGACAAAGTTTTTATTGACTGCAGGGTGAGTGGTTTACGTTGTCGATATCAATCAATCATTTACGGTACCAAGTCGTTTTATGTTGTGTTTGGTATTTTCTAAATTAGCATGTTGTTTTACTATATACAACATTTCTTGTGACTTGTGGTCTTGTTTTTGATTTCAATTCATCCGGTATGTCTAAGTTAATATTCTTATCTCATGAGCGGTTATCAATTGATCATATCGTACCATTCCGTTCTCTATCGATCAATAGTACATTCTTTCATTCAGTAATATCTGGTCATCTAAGTTACCAATCGCCCTAATGCAAAACAGTTTTAGTCTGGGATGTGTGAATTGAAGTCTCCTCTTACTGAAGATTTTTCGCTTAAAAACCAATTTTTAAATCCCTTACTTGCTTCAACATTGAAACAGTGCTAAGCTAACTAGATATTCCAGGGATAGGATATAGACTAAAAGTATAAACATAGTGTTATATACAGTTGTTAGCATGTGAAGAATAGTTACATATTTATTGAGTCCTGTCTCTCTGTATGCTCTTTGTTAACCAAATACGTACATTCTGATAAGACATTCCAACTCTTTGTGCACAAAAAAAATAACACTGACATATTTAGTAGCTTATTTTTTTTTACCGTCGCCTATATTCAGTTGGATAGATGAATTAAACAAAGATTCGGAATTGCCACCTGTTGAAGAAAAATTTGATCCAGAACGTAATATTAAAACTGTCATACGGTATTTCTACAATGATGATGGTGATTTAATTAAAGAAACTAAAGAATACCAAAAAGAGAAACGTGTTGTTGCTTCGCGGGTGGCAGATAGAAAAAAATGGAAAAAATTTGGTGCCTCCAAATCTGATCCCCCAGGTGGAAATTTAGCAAATACTTATCCAGCTGATATAGTTACCATGCAGATTGTTCAAGCAAGACAGGTACGTGTATATATTTTTTTCTTTTTTTTGTATAGTACTTGAAAGCGTTTATAATTAATTTAAGAATCCTGAGTTGCTTAAGCAGTCGGCGGACTATGTTTGAACGAGATCTAAATCTGTTTAGCTTTTAATATAACTTTTATTGACAATCAGTAATTATTTTCGTAGTTAATTGGCAGGATATCCTTAGTTTGTAGCTCGTGCTACATTGCACTCATTTACCTAGAGTGCTTACAATTTTGTGGGAACTAATGATACTTAGTCGACTCAAACTCGAACCACTTCTGCTGGAGATCATCAGCACCCTTAAAATTTCGGACACATCCTGTTCACAAGTGCCAAATAGCGCGCAGCCGTATCCAGACATTGTCCAGAGATTAAAACCCAAACTGCCGATGTCGGATGTCCTGATGTCTTTTCTAAAAACCTATTGTTTTTTCCACATATGAATGGGATGTTAATAACTTAGTCTTCTTTTATCTGGGAGTGGCTTGTGAGATTCCAGTTATTAAATTACAAAATCAGTATATTTAGTCCATCGATAGTGACTCTGTGAGATCTGCAGAGACCTCACTCTATTTTCAGTACCAGGAAAAGTCTTTGGCCGAGTGTTGTTGAACCGAATGACAGATCAAGTAGACGTTTAACTTCGAAATCAACAGGCCAGATTTCATAAGGACCGACCATTTACTGACCAGATCGCGATGCTATGGATCATTATTGAACAATCAATTGAATAGAACCCACCACTGCATCAACTTCCTCGACCATGAGAAAGCATCTGACAGTGTCGACAGAAGAACACGATAGAATCTTCAACATTATGGTGTCAATATCAAGATCCTTACGACGGGCTACACTACAAAATCATTCATGGAGGAGGGCCCTGGCAGATTTATTCAAAGTGAAGGCATGTCAGACGGCTGCCTACTCTCACCTTTTTTTCTCCTAGTGGTTGACTAAATTATGAAAACTACAACATTCTCAATGGAAGCTTGGAATGCAGTGAACAATTTGGATGCAGCTAAATGATCTGGGAATCGAAGGCAGACATGAAAGGAATGAACGGCACTTGGGAAGAACTGGAAAAAAGAGCCCGAAATCGAGTTGGTTGGAGAATGCTGGTAGGCGGTTTATGCTCTATTTGGGGTAACAGGCATTAATTGATTGATAGATGATTTGAACTTCACAGACGATCTAGAGATTCTACCCCACACATAACAACTGCAGATGAGGAAGGACAATGTAGCAGCAGCCTTTGCAACCACTAGTAGGTCTCAACATACATAAGGGAAAAAGCGAAAACCTTAGATACAAAACAACGAACATCAACCCAACCACACTTGACGGAAAAGCACTAGAAGATATAGAAACGTTTGCATACCTGGACAGCAGCATCACTAATAAACGTCGAGGATTTGATCTTATGCAGATGTGAAGACACGGATTGACAAAGCAATCCAAAGCAAGAGGAGCATTTCTGTAATTGAAGAACATCTGAAGCTCAAAATAACTGTCAGCCAACACCAAAGACTGGGATTTCACTTCAAACGTCAAAGGAATTGTATTGTATGGAGCTGAAACGTACACGGAGAACTACAAAAAGCATCTGTCATTACCAAGATTAAATTTCGTAATTTCAGATAAATAGGTTGTTTATAAAATTGAATGATATACATATTTGTAGAATTCCAATGAATGGGAATTAAAACTTCTTACGTTTCGCGGCTTAGGGCAAGTTGCTTCTTTAGAGAAAAATAATTAACCGAATTGAATTAACACAAGATAAAATAGTACATTGGAGCAAATCAAAGTCAAAGTAAGTTCGTACATTTAAATTATAAGTCTGTGTTATGTCAGTTCATTTGGGTTAAAGTGGTTTGAAGTGGGACATGTATGCATATGTTAGTGTGATATGAAAGGAAATATGTGAATATGTGAGAATAAAATTGTATGTATGTTCATGTGAATGAAATTTAGTGTACTTTGATTGTGGTCAGTTGGATAGTAGGCCCATGTTTGGTGAATAGGAAGGCCTTCTCTATTGTTAAGTGCAGTTGGATTTAACAAGATGTGAAGCGCTACAGCTATTCGTCTTTCCTTATAATTGGAAAAACCTTTTTGAATAATTCGGATATTTTTAATATCGACTTTATGGTTGTGGTAGTGGTAGTATGTGCAGACTGTTATTACTGATTTAATTTGTAATTTTGCAAGTTCAATAGGATTATTAGGAGGTCATTTAGTGCAGCTTTCATGTTCTTTACTACGAATTTTGATTTCTCCAATAGAGAAACCATTACTATCCACACAACCCAGCCTGTAGACGCATATCTGTGTAGAGGTGAAAGGGATATTGTTCTTTAATTCAACTAATGCACCTCAACTAGTGTTGGTAGTCTTGTAGAATGTCTGGATTCCATGTTGTGTTATGGTGGTAAGGTAGAACAGCTGTACCAATCCATGATATTTCAATTGATTTACTATTAGTTAGTAATAGGTCGTTTCGTTTTTGTAAATTTTTAATTATATTCAGTGAAAAATTATGAAATCGTAGGATGCTGATTATATTTTTGCATTCAGATTTCTTGTTATCTTTTGTTGTAATGAGTTTATTGGCTCTTTTGAATAAATTGAGAGTCAGGGATATTTTTGCACTGAATGGATGTGCTGAATTGAAATCGATATATCGATTTGAATGTGTGTTTACGATAAATACTCAGACTTTCAAAGGGATTCTTTACGAACAAACTAACGTAGTGGTAATGGGTTCCCCTGTTTTACCAATTGTAGCAAACCTTTTCATGGCCCTTATTGAATTACTTTTAGCTATTTGGTGTGATTTAAATGTACATTTACAATACAATTTGTTTATACTTTGCGTCAAATAACGTTTCACTATACACTTACTACCTTTGAAATACGTTTTATTGATAAAATAACAATTAGTGAATAATCTCAATATATGTAGCTGTAGTTAAATAAATTATAACACTTGCTTTATTCTTTAAAAGAGTCGAATTTATAAACACTACAGATTCCTTGTTATGGCATGAGATAGAAGAGAGGGAGGAGGATTTAGTTGGTAGACGCGAACGCCAATGAGATGTGCCTAGTTGATAATGCGCGACTAACCTAAGCCCACTCACCCCCAAGGCCGACAATAGAACAACCAGAATTGGGAACCGGTAAACGGATAGAGCGAGATCTGAGAACTGAGAGCCGAGATCGTATTATATTTTAATCATGCCTTTATATATACATAGAATCAGACCACACAGTAAACCAATCACAAATCTAACATTGATACGGAATAAAGGAAAGAGTGGCAGTGAATAGGGACAACTTGTACATAACTAAGTAGCTGTAGTTCATAGTAATAAACAATATACAAAGAATAAATACAATAAACGAGAGAATCGGGCAAGGGAAACGTAACAGTCATAGAAATGAAATGATTGCATTACTCATGAATAAAATAATGAGGATAGTCCTCCAAAATACAGTTCTGATAGTTCGCTACTTTTCTTTAATCACCCGGCGTAACATTCCTACTATTCAATTGATTTAAAACTAGCCTACATCTATACTATCTATCAGATTGTACATACATACATACATACTATCTCAATATTTTACTGTAAATGTTACCAAAGAATTATATACAACTCTTTAGAAAGATGTTTCGTGCAATAGCTTTAAGTTATAAATATGTGTAGGGGTTCCATGAACTGTTTAAATAAATTCACTATATTGTAACTGCAATCCTTTTTTCCTATTCCATTGAATTCTTCTAAAGTTCTACAAGTTTGTTAACAAGAGAAAAGTATTCTCAAAAAAGATGATTGGTTGTAAATATATCAAGTGTATTACTTATTATTGTTTCCATTTATAGCCTGAACAAGAACAAAAGAGACAAGAAGATGTAAACGCAAAAGTCAAACTTGGAGAACCTGTAGTTGCTTGCAGTTATTGTAAAGGTGGACATTTCACACGTACCTGCCCGTACAAAAGTGATATGGAAGCAATGCAGTTGTTACAAGAGCAACTTCGAGCTAAAACTGAACCTACTGAAGAATCAGTTAAAGAACCAGTAAGTAAAAGTATTGTTTTGTTTCACGCATACTGTTAATCTGTGGTATGCTGCTAGGTCCGCTTGATATCTGCGACCAGTGGTCGGGTGATATAATTAAATATGACTCACCGTGTTCCAGACGAATAACTCCTTATCTTCGAGATATTGTGTTCCAGGATTACTTCATACGTATCTTTCATTCTTTTTTGTATACTGTTATAGGTGTTTGGTTTTAATCACTATTATTTCGCCACATATTTCGTTAATTTCATCCCTGGTTTATGTGGTACAGCGGCTTGGATTGACACAATTGTGCCAGTCGCTACGTTAATTTTACTTGATTAACTGATATTTCAGGTTCGGAAAGCAACACGTCTGCATGAATGCATATCTCTTGTTTCCATGTTTTCCCTACATATTCAACGTACTTACAATATGTAGAAAGTTGGATCTCTATTGTTATTAGTGCACACATTGAGTGTCTGTGCCATATTCTGATAACATTCACTGATATATCTTACATGAATTCATCAGTAGTTTTCAGTTGTAGGGTTGTTTTTTTTATTAAAATGATTAGTGTTTATTCGATATATTTTAATTTAATTGAAGCTATTTTACTTTTTAGCCATTAAATATAACGCGTAGGATCATATGGAAAGTGTTTAAACTCATCGACTTTTTGATGTTAATCTTTGTTTATTGGTACTCACAAATATTAGAAAACTGCCACTCGTTTTGAAGCATATACATAAACTCGGATCATGCTCTAGTGCGAGCATGCATTCACCTGTCTTCCTGAACGCAGAAAAATCACAGCAAAAAGATCCGTTAGAGCAGAGCTCAGCCTTAAGGAAGACAAGAATGAATACCAAGAACAACTTGAGACACATGTAGGTAATTATGAAAAGGGATTTACTCCGACGTGGCTTTACAAAATACACAAACATCTGTGGAAATAACATTGGTGTCTGTTAATTACCTAACCCGAAAAATTAAGAAAAGTCGATGAGTTTCATCGGCATCTACTGGATTGATAAACTCTCAGGAACTTCTGATCAGGTCCTGGATACGAGAAGCTAAAACAAATTAGATGTAGGCTGGTAAAGAACATAAAAAATGACCGCGAGCAATGATAAACAACAAAACCGAAATAGGTAACTCTAGACTGATTTTCAGACTTATAAAAGAAGCCGGGATTGAAATGTCAAGTGTTGTTGGGATAGTTTCTAAAAAAGACGGAACTTTTATCTAGTCCTAACTTAAATTTTTAGAACGATGGGATCAACTTTCCAAAGAGCAGTGCAATTGGCCTCCAGCTACTTTACACTTACCCATTATTTTCAGACAGCCCAAATGGAAAGTTAACATAAGTCCCCCGACTCTTATGAAAGTTGCACTAGTTATTGCTAATCTTAAGCAAGGAAGGGCAGTGGAACCAGCTGCCATAACTCCAAATGCCTTTAAGAATGGTGGTCCAAGTTTAGCACTTCGGTTAATTGATATTTAAGCTAGTCTAGGAGCTGGGTGCAATCCCATGTGATGTGTTGATTACTGATCGTCCCAATCTATAAGAAAGGACAAAAGTCATCTTGTGGTAGTTATGGGTGGATGATGGGGGAAATTAATTTGACTAATACAGTCTCCAAAATATTAGGTTCAATAGCTTTTAGCACCTAAATAAGACTGGTGAACTGGAAACCTTGAAAAACTGAGTTGATTTCAGACCCGTTTGTTAGCGTATTGATCATAAATCCCCTATTGCGTAAATTTTACAACATGAACTCATATATCGACGTCCAACAATGATGGTTTATCTTGACTTGAATGTGCACACTGAGCGTCCTATGGCATTATCTGTTACTAAAGAGCGTAACTCAGTAGTATATAAACATGTGGATTTCCTTTACTCGAACACAAGTGATCGAATCACAGCTTTTCCCAACTGTTATCTGAACTTGGAATCTCAAGGCTGTCTACTATCCCCGCTTTTTAATTTCATTGTAGGCTTAATCTTAGAATTACCACTTTGGTTGCCTTAATCTTTAGGGACTTTGAATAAGCAGGTACTACAGTCCTATGAAGACGTCGGTAAAATACAGTATGTTGGTAGCATTTGGCAATCCAAGCGTTACTCCCTTTCTGAATGCAGATTGTCGCCTTATGGTTGATCTTTATCATGACCTGAACTAAAGATAGGAAGTGACGTAGTTGTGCACTTCAACCACCACTCCAAAGTCCTATCAACTCTGATGAGTTTGTTTCTGGCATAATCTCGGCACGGATCCAAGAAGTTTCTTTGGATTTTGCGAACTTACGTTACATATGGTATATGTAACATATTTGTCTGCTAATAAAAAAACAGTAGGCAGCACAGCATTCCATCCTGTTTTACTGTATGGGTGTGAAATATGGCCATTAGGAGTAGATAGTTTTCTTAGGTTATTGGTATGTAATCATAGATTCCTTCAAAATATCACTCACATTTGTTGGGCTTACTGAGTAAGTAATAATAAAGTTAGTTACAGGGTACTAGAAAAAGGTGGCAGTCATTGATGAGGTTATAAGTCCTCGTCGACCGGCGTGGTTGAGGTACTACGCATACCCGACCACTACCTATCTCGACATACGATGATGACTGCAGTAGGAGTAACATGCAAGAGAAGTACTGCTGGGTGAAACAAAATACGACAGTCCATAAAATCATCGACTGTTAGTCTTCGATTTGTTGGTACGTGCAAACTACTTGGTTGCGTTCTGGGCGAGTCACAGCTAATGATTGATAGTTATGCTTGCACTTTCCCCCACGAATTAGTTCTTTCTACCTGAATAACAATGTATATCTAGGCTTTCTCACTCCTACTTTTAATACTTCGATATTTAACTTGTAGTAATGCATCTAATTGCATAGATCTACGTTGTTGATGACTGACTGGTTAGTTAGTTAGGAATACTTCAGCCATAATGAATTGAATATTACAGTTTGATTAGTGACAAATCAGATTTTATCTTCATACTCTGATCTAACAGGTTGTAGATACTCCGATCTCGAAATACTTCGTCTAAGAAATTTCTTAAGTTACTAGTGTATGAAATCAGTGTTGTCGTATTGTATTACTTCTGGGTCCAATTTTTGTAAAAGTCTCTCATGTATATACAATGTTAGCGAAACACGCATTTTCGATTTTTATTTAATCACCGTGAACATGTTATTAGAGATCTTAATTTCAGCATTCCTTTTGTGTAACTCTTTATCGGTTTGATAAATTTTAACTTTATAGCAGAACGATCGTCCCGGACGTTACATTCCACCATCTTTACGTGGTGATGCAGCCAATGCAACTGGTTCTAGTATGTCAACAGATAAACGTCCGTTCGATGAAAATGCTGTACGTGTCACAAATTTAGCACCGGATACAACTGTAGATGAATTGAAGGCAATATTCAGTGCATTTGGTCATGTAATGTGTATCTATCCAGCAAAAGATAAATTAACACAACAAAATAGGGTAAATAAATCTTGTTCATTTATCTACTGCTTTTATTGCTTTTCTCAAAAGGGCGCTGTGCATAGTTGGAGATTGAAACGTAATAAAACTTGTATGTTATAACTTGTGAATAACAAACACTGTATGATACAGTGTTCCAGTTATTATAACATGTCTAAATACCTCTACACCCATGTACACATGTATACACATCTCGATTGTAGCTGCCGGTAACCACAATATAAACTCTTTCACAATGTGAGCGGCAAGAAAGTAATGACTGTTGTCGTACACGATTGATTTACGCCTTCTCTTTGCATTGCTAAACAACAATGCACAGATTACTGCATACTGCTAGCGAAAAATACATCAACTATGTAGCGTAGTAGGACATGTATAAGCTAGTAAATTATAATCATTTGTTTCTTCGCCATTTGTATAGTTACTATCTTTTAGGGGTATTGAAAAAAACTGATGTTATGATTATGACATTGTGTACTCTGAAGTTGCAATGATAACGAATAGGAGGTAACAGATCTAAGACTAGTATTTGAAGCGATCAGTATTCCACACCAACTACTGATATCACATTTGAAAGAAAGAGGAACAACCAATCTTTGCAGTTTGTACAAACTTATGTGCATCCATAATTTTATACGCTACGACAGCGAAATACATATGTATTTATAACTCAGTGTAACTTTGTAAAATTAAAGATATTTTCACCACTTTGTTTATTTGTCTAGGGATTCGCGTTCATATCGTTTAGAACTCTAGAAGAAGCGAAAAATGCAATTTATGGTATTAATGGTATGAGACATAATCACGTTGTCCTAAAAGTTGATTGGGCGAAGTAGGTTTAGTGTAATGTTTATACATTATTCTTTTGTGTACATTCGAGTATGATATTTTTTTAAAATGTTTATGCATACTTTGAGATGGTGGTTGGGAGTGCCTACTGTGACGACTCAATTATCATATTGGCTGGAACATTCGTTTCTTTAGGTTTTACTTTGCCATATCGGTCAGTTCGAGAGCGGCAATACAGAAGCAAACCTAAGAAAGAAATCTTTCTACCGGTCGCACAGTAATGTAACGCTAGTAAGGAGTTTGATTTTTGGCGACGGTACCTTCCCACAGCGAAATCGATTAGAATAAATCAACCTTGAAAACACCTCACCGTGCCTTACAGATTTCCATTTCCAGCCTTTGAAGTATGAAGACATCAAGTACTATTTCCGTAGTATCGGTCGAGATGCTATTTATTCTTACGTAGTATTGTCGTCACACGTAGAATCCTAAATTTCTCGCCTTTCATCTGGCATCTGTCTAACTGACTTACTTGAGACAAGTATTGTTATCAATTTGTTATGACGTGATGAAAGAGAGGGAGTTTGATTGGTTGATGCGAACGCCGATAAGGTGTGCCCCCCAGGCCGACAATAGATGAACCAAAATTGGAAACCGGAGAACTGAGAACAGGAAAACGGATAGAGCGAGATCCGAGATCGTATTATATTTTAATCATGCCTTTATATATACATAGAGTCAGACCACACAGTAAACCAATCACAAATCTAACATTGATACGGAATAAAGGAAAGAGTGGCAGTGAATAGGGACAACTTGTACATAACTAAGTAGCTGTAGTTCATAGTAATAAACAATATACAAAGAATAAATACAATAAACGAGAGAACCGGGCAAGGGAAACGTAACAGTCATAGAAATGAAATGATTGCATTACTCATGAATAAAATAATGAGGATAGTCCTCCAAAATACAGTTCTGATAGTTCGCTACTTTTCTTTAATCGCCTGGCGTAACACAATTACAGCCCTATTGAGTGATTAGGATATGCACACCGCATCAAGATGCCAGATACAGTGAGTAAGTGATAAGAGACGTTAGTATTTACTAACATATTCAAATATAGTACCGTTCTCTTTAAATGTGTCGTTTACTAGACTCTGAGTCACAATAACCACCAACTTCTATGGTGTGCTTCATGAATTATAGTTTTGATAATCAGCATTACCTCTAACTTTTCATAGTATTGATACATTGGCTTCTCTAACATGCCTCAACAAACGACATCGATTCAAAGTAACAGTCGTCCTTACTCTGACTCCAGAACTGTTTCTACACATCCAACTACGTTTCACCCATGGCAACCTCATATGCTAAAAATTTTCTCGTTACTTCAAGAATAATTAGTATTTATTTTGTTGCATATGACCTTTGAGGCTACTTGAATGTTTCCCTTCTGTGACTACCATGGTACTAAATACCATGGATTTGGAGCTAAATTTACCTGTTATTGAATAAGTATGTTGAATGTTTCCCAAATTTGTTTTAATTACATTTCGTCAGGCGTGTCAAAAATAATCAGTAAAATACATTATTAGATTATATTAAGGCTCGTGGAATGCAATTAAACTTCAGTTTAATCTCAGATATCATTTAAAGTTTCTAAATTGGTTTGTTTGTATTCATCAGAGATTGATCCCCACCAGGTGTTACTGAAAACCAGGTAGGATTCCTAGTGGTGCTATAAGACATGGATGTTCTGTTTTAGGTCCCTAGTGGAGTCGAAGGTACACACTTTTGTGGGGTGGAGTTTCATACTAAAACAAAACAATTATCGTGCTCACAGATTTTCAGTAACGTCTAGTCAAGATCAATCTCCACAAAACTGCATTCAATTAAATATCAATATGTAATCTGTTGCCTATTATTGTCACCTTATTCAGATTGTTTTTCTGTTAATATTTCAGACGGAATAATTAAAACTGTCGACTGAACATACATCCTAATTATGTTATACATATACTGACCTATGGACAATTACTATTTAAATGAAGAAATCGTTGATTATGATTAATATCTTTGGTTTATTGAATAAATTCCTAGTTCTTGAAAGTTTACCTTGACATTTTGTTGCATATGTTGCGTGAAAATCGATCAATCGAACATAATCTTGTATGCACTAATTATTCTAATAGTGGTGTGAAAACAACTGCTTGGACAGAAGATTGTTTTATTAAATGAAAACACAGAACGTTATAAATAATATATACATTGCTTGCAATACTGTTTTTGCACGTCTTTTGCGTTCCCCGATCGAAGTGGATTTTAGACCGGCTTCTCTCGCTTGCCTTTTTTCCTCCTACGTATTTTGAATAGACCTTGCTTCGTGACACCCTTCGACTTAGCTCATCGGCTGTTTATTGTTGCAACTTTTACTCGACTCTCCGCTATATATTACTTATAAGCGATCTCGTGAGTAGCATCTGCCACAGTGTTTTCATTTTATCTTACTTTCTATTCGATGAGCAATTCCACCCTTACCTTTAATGTCACCTTTGTGATACTTTAGTAACTACTGTAGCTTAGACTCTTGTGATTGGATCAAGAAGCATAAATCAATCGATCCTTCTAACGAGCACTAATAATTTCTGCTGTGGTTCATAGGTGACAATCAGATTAATGCAGGGCAATAAACAGCGGAAATAAACGGAGAAATGTACATGGGACAGTAAATTATTGATGATGACTGAGTTAGTATGGATTGTGTCTATTGTAAATTAAATAAACGTTGGAGTGTGGTGCTCGTCTTTGGAAGCACTAATTCCCATAACTCTAATTGTGAAAATTAATGCATTCGTTTTTGAACAATAATTACTAGATCTAGTGTACACGTGTCCATCTGTAAACCACACAGCGTATGCTAATGACTAATACCATTCAGTAAACCGACGACAACAAGAGAATTTCAGCCATGCAAAGTAATGCGACGTTGACCTTAGTTCTAATTCATGACCCAATAGATAAAACGTAATTCCGAAATCCCAAAGTATTTCTAATAACTAGACATCACATAAACTGACCACCATAAACAAACTGGAATACAATTCTGAATAGAAAGCAGACGTTTATTATACACAACTGGCCTACAACCAGTCGGTGTTTTATTGACATGAAGAGTGCTTTTGGTTAAGTTCTTTATCTAGTTGCTTTTTAAAATCAAAATATGGCATATGGCCTTGTTTATTACTCTTGAATTTCATATGATGGCATATTAAACTAGTTAATGTTACGTTAGATATACGAGTTTACTTGGATAAAGTAGCAATAGATATAATGGACACAAAACCAACGTGTACACCACGACGAAGGTTACCTAAATTAATGAAGAATGCAAACACCACTCATTTACTTGTCCGCAGAAAGTCGACAGCTCCAACTAGAAGGCCACCAAGTACACCCCATAGTAAGATGGGTTTACGGCAATCAGGATTCATATTATAGCACGAGATATCTAATTCTAGAGAAAAGGGCATATTTATAAAGAAATTAGTAATAATACAATACTTTAAGTGCATATTATCGTTTGTATTTTCGGGGGTTTATTGTCTGTGGATTTAATTTGTGAGCACTAACAAGATATGTATCAATAAAAAGTAATGTAGGACTTTAGGATATTTAGATATCTTGTGATATTTCTCAAAATAGGAGAAACCGTAGTGAATGAGTTCCTACAAACAGAGTGTAGGCTTAGTGATAAAAAGACTGAAATTCCAATTAGCTGATCCTAGGTTCAAATCGAAGCAAAGAATTGTACATAGTGATACTGGCTAGTTAGCGCACTTTAACTTGACCGTATCCTTAGTTCAGAAAACAGTAGACAGGAACGTGAACTTCTCATTTTACCATAACCTCAATACTGCTGTCATTATTATCTTTTGATGTTTTAACAAGCCATTACCACATATCTTAATATGGGTCACGTTGATAATTACCACAAACATTCATTTCATTACACTGTAAAGACTTACATTGACTTGTTATATCCGAATACGAGAGCGTCTGATGACTTTTGACAACCTTGCTATATGGATTGCCACATAGAAACAAAATTTCTTACGAATGGTTTTTGAACATACAACTGAAGTTCAATACTAGTAGTACATTGGTTGTCCTCAGTTTTATTGGTACTCCAAAGTGAAGAATCTCGGAAAACCGGCTCAAGTGGTTACAACAAGTTGTAATTTTGGCAATGGGAATTCCAAATTAGTCACTCAGTTCTGGCCCAAACAATCTAATAAAGGCGAACAAAGGGTGACTTTTTGATAATTCGCCTTTAGATAGACTATTTAGGCGTATGTCTACAAATTTACACTTTAGGTAGACTAATTAAGCCGACTTTATAGGCAGGTGACGCATCAAAGTATGCACAGGTCACGACCCTGAAATGTACTGCTGTCAAACCAGACAAATTATGGGAGGTCAATGCGCGAATAGACATTTCTGATTATTTACACCCGACAGACGTAAAAGGCGCACAATGTTGCATTTTCGCCTTTATCCACACTATCCACCATTGAAAATCCGCCTTTATTTACACTTTGTTGGCATTTATTTACGCTTTACTGGTTGTTTGGGGGCTCATTTATATAGACGTCAACACACAGAGAAGGACTTTAAGGAAGCTCTTCGAAGTATAGAAATTTGACTAGCATCAATGTTTGTTAATATTAAAAACAACAGGTGCAGTGTATTTAGCTAAAGAATCAAAAGGCACTGATAAAGTGCAACGCACAAGTCAAATTTTCACGACTTCAATGATCAATCTTCAAGGGCAAATCGGGTTAAGCGCACCCGGTATATTACTAAGTTACGTTTGGATTATTACCAAAGCAACTTCTAACGATTAAACCCACTCTTACGAATGAGGAGAAATCAGAAGGCAATGATGGATGGAAGAGAAGTTATATTTGATCGTGAATGGAGCGGCAATGGGATAGCAACGTCTAGGCTGGCAAACTAGAGAGAGTTGCTTTTTACGGTACGGCGCGACGTGATCTGGTGGTGATGCGTGACCGAGCGCCTTCAACTTAGTAGTGTCCGCTAAAACAAACATGGTCAGCATCAATGTCGAAACCTATTTATTTTAGGGATTATTTACTGCTACACGGGGTTTTCAGTCTTCCGTGGTGAGGATAATAGGTCTCTGTGTAATCCTTACAATGGTCTATTCCGTGCTTATTCACTCTCTCCTTAAAAAAGTTTATTAGTGTAATTCATACCTCCTGATAATATACCGCGATCTATTCGTTGACCACGCGAAGCATGTAAAGGATTCACACCATGTCTTTAATTACTCTCAATTTTTGAACCATTTTGTGATAGCCTTTTAGATGAATAGTTCTAGAAAAACAAACAATATGACGTTTTATCATCTATAACATTATTTAGCATACAGTGTGCCGATATTAGGTCACCTTGTGCTCACCGATACAATAAAGGAAAAGATTTAACTCCAGGTTGTTCCTGAAGCTCAAGTGAGAAGTCTTGACTGGTGGAGTTTAGACTTGTTAGAAGTGAGACTGTTATCACCAATGTCAGTGGATGATTGTCGCGCCATATATCACAAATTGATGGTAGTGGGAATTCTGCCATTCGGTTAGGTTTTTGCTTCATCCTGAAGCCCTTGGTCGGGAATCTGTGATGCGCGCTGCTGAGGAGTTCCACACTAGAACGAAACAGCTGTCCAGTGCTTCCTGCTTTTTAATGGTACCCTGCGAAGATCAATCTGTGATATATTCAATGGAATAAAATAACCAATCACCGCAAAAATAACCATCTAAATTAAAAGATTTAAGCTCTGTAAACCCCAATCATAAAAGAAGTTTTAAAAGTCGATTAATAGTTTGGTTTAAGCTAGGTAGACCCGTTCATGTGTTTTCACAATCTTAATAAGTTACGGAATTGCTGCTTGGACACAGTATTCGAGTTGCAGACTCATGAACATAAGACATAAAATCCAGAACAACTTTATAACATTTAAGTGCCTTGTGGAGTGGCGTGCAAGTTTCGTAACACTCTATTAGGATATGATGTGAACTGATTAGCAAAGCTCCGAGGACCCCACCACCCGAAAACTTTAAAAATTCAGGCTTTTGTCTACATTTTATAACTTTGTTTTCATCTCGGTGAGTGTTATGACGCGAAGAAAGGAAGGAGGAGGGGATGATTTGGTTGGTGGACGCGAACACTTATAAGATGCGTGCCTAGTTGAGAATGTGCGATTAACCTAACCCCACTCACCCCCAGGCTGACAATAGGACAACCAGAATTGAGAACAGGAAGAAGGAGAGAGCGAGAACTGAGAACCAATTATATTTTAATCATGCCTTCATATGCACATAAAATCAGACCACACAGTAAACCAATCATAAATTTAACATTGATACAGAACAAAAGAAATAGTTGCAGTGAATGGGGAGAACTTGTACACAATTAAGTAAACGTAGTTCAAAGTAATAAACAACATACTAAGAGCAAATATACGAAACGAGAAAACCGAGCAAGGTGAACGTAACAGTCATAGAAATGAAATGTTAACACTGTCCACAGTTATAATAAATGAAATAACGTTATCAGGCACAGTTCCCGAAGATAGTCAATCTTCATTAGGTGCCCGGCATATCAGTGAGAATCCCTCCACTCTTAATGCAATGCACAAGAGAAAAGTCAGGCAGACTATACATGCTGTACTCACGGATTTTGTGAGTATTAAGCCACTAGTAAATTTATATCCTCCTTCTTTGTTGCACGCGATGCAACTTCTGGAACGGATTACCGGAAGCGTACGACAGTGTTGCTCCTCGTCACAGTTTAGATTTGCAATAAACCTATACTTAGACAATGCCGGTATCTGCAACTTTTAAGTATAACTTATATAAAATGGCGTACATTTATCAGCGGACCATCTGGCATTTAGTTCTTTCAATAACACTTCTAAAAAAATTATCTACAGGTCTTTAGAGCTTACTAACGATTCGCCTACAGGCAATAGAATGTTTTCCTTCCTGGCAGATGTTGCTGTGGAGTCTCGCAATGCCTATGAATTTCTTAGAGGTGATGCAGTATACCTTTTATTTCTTAATATTATACTTCTCTGAGCTCTTTATCCTAAAGCAGATCTAAATTCTGTCATAGTTATCTCTAGTATTAGTCGACGTTTCCTAGGATAAAAGAAAGAGAAATCGGTTGGACTGTTCACCTAAACTTCAGAATGTCATAAAGTGTTAATAATAGTGATCGTTGTCGAAGAAGGCCATAATACTGTCCGATTCCTTCCTGATTTATGTATATTGTGATTGAACTCTATAATTTGCTAATTTAAAAACAGTTAGCTATGCTGCTAACTTAAGTGTGCCTACTGATTTATAATTGGAGTGGATGAGAATCTGACAAGTACTATAGTTATATTAAGTATTTTGTTTAATCAAGCTACAAAATCAAAGCAGTAAAATAATGGATATACAACTAACGAAACTCGTTAGTATGCTTGTGGGTGGGAAGAAGGGTTATAGCGACTGTTTCAGGTTCATTGAAGGTGATTTGCATGCAAATGAAAAATTGCCATTCAAGTTACAAGACATCAGTGGTTAAAAATAACGAATTATGTTTAAAGATATCTTCAATGTAAACTATTGCTAACATTCATAGTGTAGACTAGTTTGTAGTCGTTAATGGTTGTGTTGATAATAACCAGGTAAAAATATCATGCATACTTCTTAAATTTATAAAACCTATGCTCAAGAAGACCCTTGGGAGTAAATCTGTAGATATTTGAAATATATGAGGAGGCAGTAATATTAATAATAGCTGAAAAGCTTTCTGCTTCGGAAGTTCTAAACTGTTTCCTAAGCTTTAAGAAAATATCTGAGAACTAAAGGATTAGCATTTTCTACCTAAAATCAAGTTAGAAAGGCGTAAAGTTCACACTGATCTTAGTTGCATGGCAAAAAGGCATTTTTCATGGTGGCGGAAAATATCTTCTTCACGTAGAATGTTATACACAGGATGCCAGTCTAATATATTTAAACATCGGGGATTGCAGGAACACTGGAAACCCGGCGACAGTACACAGTGCTCACAACATGGATACTAATATGTCTTACACTGTGACTGATGATAAAACCTGCCATTTACGATAAGAATAATGTATAACGAGAAACGGTGCACGTTGTCATAGAGTGTTATGCTTGCTGTATTCTCTACGAATCTGAAGGGCAAGTAGGAGAATGTGTGTTGCAAGTATGATATTTTATCCCAGAACTTTTACGAAGATATCTGGCTGTCTTTTCGCAATATTCAGCAGGTGGCATAATTACCCAATTTGTTTTCATCAATCTAAAATATCCCTAAGATTTCAAAGTTATTTTAACCTGTAATATGATAACACACACAATATAGATCTGGATTTTTTAATAATCACAGATATCCTTAGACACCCGCCTTACCATCTTCAGCATTATATTCTCCCTAGTATGATTGTCCGCTATACAGCATATATTGAGGGAATAAGAAAGCTTGATCTGTTATGATCCTGTTATGCTGCTGGATTAGTAACCTCGACGGGTTCAACAACTACACATACATAGCATCAGTAATTTCACCTTCGTTATTAACAAAAACTCATGCACAAACGACTACTACGGAGAACGCGTATGATCGAGAAGTTTAGATCGAAGATGATATATATATATATATATATATATATATATGTATATATATATTTGAACTCACTCATTGAGTCAAAGTTCATTTGCGCAGTACAGTCTGATATTTAATACGCTTACTAATAAAGAAATATACTGTGCAAAGATTATTGTTAGGGGGGAAGTAACCGTGGCCTCTACAAGTCATGCATAAAGTGGACCATTCTACGGGATCAGTGATCTGCCTTAAATTTAGTACCACGTAAGTAAAATTGAAATACCGCTTAATCTAGTCGATTAGAATTGGACTATTATTTGACCTTAGTCCAAACATCTTTTAGTTGCATTCTTCTTGCATAAAGAAGAAATTTTGCATTTTTAAAAGTATAATAACCTCAGTATTTCTATCATGATACAAATGTAATGAAAATGACTACAGTAGAAGGTAAAAGAACATAAAGTATATAGGATGTTCAAGATATTTAACTATTTACTGCACTATATCTTGTTTTTACTAAAATAGTTTAAGTTAAATGTCAATAACACAGTGGTATTCATTCTATGAGCTTTTTTTTATATTTTAAGCCAGAAATCATTCATTACATTCAACTTCTTTCTTCGTTTTTTTTGTAAAGTAACTTGTTTCTCAATCTAAACTCTTCGATAACAAGTAAATCTAATATATATATATATATATATATATATATATATATATATATATATATATATATATATATATATATATATATATATATATATATATATATATATATATATATATATATATATATATATATATATATATATATATATATATATATATATATATATATATATATATATATATATATATATATATATATATATATATATATATATATATATATATATATATATATATATATATATATATATATATATATATATATATATATATATATATATATATATATATATATATATATATATATATATATATATATATATATATATATATATATATATATATATATATATATATATATATATATATATATATATATATATATATATATATATATATATATATATATATATATATATATATATATATATATATATATATATATATATATATATATATATATATATATATATATATATATATATATATATATATATATATATATATATATATATATATATATATATATATATATATATATATATATATATATATATATATATATATATATATATATATATATATATATATATATATATATATATATATATATATATATATATATATATATATATATATATATATATATATATATATATATATATATATATATATATATATATATATATATATATATATATATATATATATATATATATATATATATATATATATATATATATATATATATATATATATATATATATATATATATATATATATATATATATATATATATATATATATATATATATATATATATATATATATATATATATATATATATATATATATATATATATATATATATATATATATATATATATATATATATATATATATATATATATATATATATATATATATATATATATATATATATATATATATATATATATATATATATATATATATATATATATATATATATATATATATATATATATATATATATATAATCGTAGTAATTAAAAGAACATTTTATTAAATGAATGCCTAAATTTAATAAGTGTTTAAGCTAGTGAACAAAATTAACCTACTTTGAAAGTACAATAAAGTAAGATCATCTAAACTAACGAGAGAATTGAACTTTTAGTGTGTGTGTGTGTGTGTGAGTGTATATACATATGTGTATATGTGTGGAAGACAAATTAATCCGTCGTGATTGTAGCAAATCTATATGATTACTGACGACTGTACTTCAAGTGTTTGTTATTAGTTAACTAATTAAGAGTTGTGATGATTGCTAATATGAATGACAAAATTACTGGAAAACATATTGTAAAGAACTGATTGTTTTACTCCCATTACAAAATCTTGCGATCTTATGATGAATGGAATCAAAGACTTGACTATATGCAGTCATCAGTGTAAATACACGACTAAATCCTCTTATATTTTCTGACTCTATATATGTATGCAACAGACAAAATACGCTTATAATAAGGAGTCAATTACAAAAGATTGAATTAGAAGTGTATTTCAAGCTAATTACAGCCCACAACCGATCACAAACCAAGCAAGCTGCTTCATTTTATTCTGTGTTCAATCACATGTTGAATATCCATATTAACGTAGAAATGCATAGCATAATAGTGTTGTTGTACTCGTGGGAGGAGGGTGTGGGGAGGTAATTACAGCCTTGATAATACATTATATTTCAAATTCCTAATCAACATAAAACAACTACTAACCACCAGTAAATTAAAATTAAGAAGAAATAAGATGAAGATTGCAAAATAGATGATTGTACTATTAGGTGTTATAGAGATAGTTGAATTGATGAAGTTTTCATTAACAGTCTGTAGCGAGCTCGGAACACTTATGAGAGATACGCAAATTTCAATACTTTATATATCGTTAATATACCAAACAGAAAAATGTTTATCCTAACTCAGTTTACTTGATAATAGCTACGTCTTGTAATCAGAAGGCGATATTCCACAGGTCTTGCCACATTCAGTAAATAATGGATGCAGTATCCCGAGCAGAATCCAATTATGTAGGTTTAACCAGAGAGGAAAATATCCGAAGCAGCAGATTAATTGAAAGCAAGATAAGTTATTATAAACACTTAAATAGGAAAGGGGTATTGATCCTTTATTCCGATACCATGCACTTTATTGGGAACAATTAATATAGTGTATACATATATTTGACAGACCGCAGCGAAGAATGAGAATAGGTGTACAAAGCAAGGAGAAAAGTCAAGGTTACAGGGTTATCGTTTTTATATTTTAATAAATACTGTTAAAAGTGTGTATCAGGAAACATACTTATAAAAATTAGTACATTCATATAATTGATAAACATCTACAAGAATCAGTGTTTTAAAGTTACTGAACAAGTTATTTGAGTTTAATCTTAACATATATTTTATAGTCAGCATTAAACAAAATGCAAAAAACTGAATTTAACAGTTAGTGCGAAAGAATTGTAGTACAGGTATGTTGATGATGCATTCATTGCCTGTAAAAAAAATACATGAAAAGATATTCTAATTTCATGGTTTACTGTGGAATATGAACATAATGACTAGTTTCACCTCTTAGACATTGGTATTTAACGAGATGTAAACGATATTTGGAGTGGGTTACTTTTGAAAAGAGGCTGAACTAGCTATTTTTCTTGTAAATATTGTTGCTTTTGCCAAATTTTACTAATTGCAAAATTAACGGAAAACAGCACCACTGTTCATTTTTTTCCTCACTGACTTTATCGCTGCTGATTGATTGTTGCGATTATTAGTGTGCTAGTTATTCCAATTGTTATAAGGTCTTTATTGTAACAATATATACAGCGTTGGAGACAAATAGCATCGAATCTTTGGTTGTATCTGCTTGGATTGAGGCGAGTAGTTTAGTTGTTGAGTTGTTGATCAGTGGTTGTGCCTATCTGTTTTGTTAGTGTAGATCAGTTCATAAGCTAGAGAGTTGTGGTTTGTACTTCCGTGTATAACGTAGGTAGCAAAGACATATGAGTTACATTTGAACTTTAATAGAATTTGTTCAGTAAACTGTCATTGGTGATAATTGTTTCACTTCCAACAAGTCTGAACTCCATCAGTCATGACTTCTTATAATTCCTCCATAATTAATTACTACTTTGCTTTTCCATATTAGCATAATGTACAGTAGAGATAATGGCTTCATTTTATAGTTCCTACTCTTTATAAGAGGTGTAGCAACAAAACTTGAAGAAAGCCAGTGAAATGTTCGGAACTAATCTGATACATTCACTGTTTACCGCTTATATAGATTTTCAATAAAACGGAAAAAAGAAATTAGTTATGGATATGGTTGAATGTTTATAAAATAATATCACTAATTGGTATAACCTAAATAACATAACAGAACTGGAAATTGAATTCGAGATGGCTTATGGAGATTGGCATTAAGTTTATTTGATTGAATTTACCACAGATTGATGTTGGAAGGGTACCATTCGAAACCAGGAAGCACTGGACAGCTGTTTCGTCCTAGTATTGCACTCCTCAGCAGTGTGCACCCTAGAATCCGCCCTAGTGACTTCAGTTTGGTGAACGCCTAGCCCTCTACACACGTGGGTCAGGATCTAATGGTAGAATTCCCACTTCCATTAGTCACAATAATCAGCTTACTAGTGACTGACTCCAGGATGTTTCTGACGCTCGGGTGAGAAGTTGTGATTGGTTGAGTTCAGACTTGTTGGGGAATGATACAGTTATCATCAATGACAACGGTTGATCGTCGCGCTATATCACAAATTGATGGAAGTGGGGATTCTAACACTGTATGTTGGCCCAATGGTGCAGAGTGTTAGAACAAGAAACCACCATATTGTTATTTCATCCTAGTAGGCAGCAAGGGGAAGGGTATTTAACAGCTTCAATGATACCTTCTATTCTTCAGTTAATCGTAATAACAACATTTAGTGTACACGGTAAGTACTTAGTAATTAAGAAATTAATTTACTGACCTTAAGTTCCATGACATCCAACTATATGCCCATGTATATTCTCAAAATAAATAAATAAACTAGTAATTTCTGATAAAATATTTTGTTAGTAACACAAAACACTACAATATTTGTCTACCACATTTAGGTGGTTAAACACACGTTGTAGAACTCGTCAAACTGCGTCACGAGACAAGCACTAACTTAGAATCCTTATGACCAAAGGAGAAGAGAAAGACCAGGGGATATATTATATCGAGAATTGGAGGTAAACATGAAAAAAATGAACAACACCTGGGAGGAACTGAAAAGGAAAGCTAGGGACAGAGTTGGTTGGAGAATGCTAATCGGCGGCCTCTGTTCCACGTGGAGTAATGGGCATTAATTGATTGACTGACAGTGTATCAGAGTAAAATTAGTTGTCAATAAAACATTAAAGTAAATTTATCGTTAATTGATTAGCTCTATACGTATTTCTATGCAGAACAATCGACATTTCTTAAAAATAATCTGATAGATGAAAATAAATGTACACAGAAAAACAATAATGTTTATATATAAGTTTCTGTAAAGTCAATAACTGCATTGATTAATAAATAATCACTACGTGTTTAATAACATCAGTAATAATAATAATAATAATAATAATAATAATAATAGCAGCTTCATTGAACAGTTTGTTTAGCATAACATAAATTTTCAGCTTTCATTATCTCAACAAGTTACTCTTTTTCCATCTACATGTACTAGTTCGTGTTCATAAAAGTAACAACACCACTACCACATTTCTTCTTCATGACAGGATGATCCTGACGAATAACGTAGAAACGCTTTAGCAGTACTAAATTGTACATTTAATGTAACGTGACTAAACCACAGTTACAGTAAATGTTTAGACTAAGGAGAAATTGTAGGTAGTTCAATTTTTCAATAATAGATCTGCAGGCAAGACTAAGAATAGACATTTGATGAATATTGATATTGCCAGCCACCATGATGTCTTTGCTTGATGCAACAATGAGATGATAATTGTGTGAATAGAAACTTCCTTATTAATAAGTAACATAAGAATTCATAGAATACAAAGATGCTATATTAGAGATTGTCTATCAAAGAAACAAACAAATAATTCTAAAGTATAAAACAACAGTGATATAATGATTTCTAGTTGTTATATACCAACTCTTCATTTTTACTACTAAGATAGTTGAAAGTTTACCATGGACATTTTCTTAATGTAAAGGTTAGATTTGAGTTTGTAGAGTTTTGATGAGCTTTTACCATACATTGACTGATCATGAGTAGTAACCAGTATCGTGTTTGTCTGGTTCTTTATAGTGTTGGTCCAATTCTATTGATCACTTCCAATGTGTCAAACATACCAAATGATTTAACATTACTGGCACTATGCTAATAGAAAGTAGTTTGGAAGTGCCCAGCATGAAACTCTTCTTCACCTAAGCTTCGTCGTATTTTTACTCGTCAGGGAGATGTACCTACAACGTTGAGGGAAATGGATGGTCCATAGCACTTTAAAGGACTTGACAAACATTTTTTTAATTACCCAGTGGACAGTCAATACATGTACGTCACTCCTACTAACAGTCACTTGCGGCTAGAGTAATTCAGTCGCAACGGTGGCAGACTGAAACCGTATGAGCTGGTATCAAAACCTTCAGAAAATACCAGTTTCCACGTTCACGTGTTAGTCATGTTGACGAGTGTCAAATAACAAGAAACATTAATCTAGGTTTTCTGTGGTTTCTTTGATTCTCAAAAGAACTGCATCACACTATCAACTTTATATTATTAGTAGCTTTTTATAGACTAAAGTAAACAAGACCAACAATGATTACTAGACAAATATGTTGTATATTTTATGAGAAAAAAAGCAATCATTTTTGATTTACTTACTTACGCGCGTTACTCCCTTATAGAGGAGCATAGGCCACTCACCAGGATCCTCAATTAAACTCTGTTCTGAGCAATTCTTTTCGGCTGTTTCCAAGTGCTGTTCATCCTTTTGTAATCGGTATTAGTCTCTAACATTTTCAGAGTTCATCAACTGTGTTGAATTTAACATTATTGACCATCTATTTTATGATGAAGTGTTGCAGTAAGTTGTAATGAATGTTTCATTTTTAAAAATGTGTTACCTCATGCTTTAAATTCACTTGTATTCAGTGATTGTTTTCTTTTCCTTCTTGTCTAACTGTAAATACAATGACATCTTCATAGATGTCACTTTTTGATTATTTGACACATTTGAAAAGAAGCTTTCAATGTGAATTACTCTTTAACATATAACACTTTAATCAGTTAATGAATAAGAAAATGACCAAACATGTTGAATACACATAAAATTATTGAATGTTGAAAAAACTTATTAACTCTACCATTTCGTAGTCATTAACAAATCAAATATTTTAATGTTTTAATTCAGTAGATTAGTTATGCATAATTTAAGAACTTAAGACATATATACATTGGTCTATTTCACCACACCTAATAAATTAACATGATGAACATCAGTAATTATGAAAAAAACATAATGAGCATAACAATTTTAATTTCAAGATAAATTGTCAATTCATGGAAACGTATGAAAATACACAAATAATGCATGTATGCTGTACTATTGTAAATGATTGTAAATTATGCCACCCAGCCCTCAATAACTTGTTATATCAATCACGTGAACCCAATCTAGTTGATTCGCTTAGATCATATTAGTTAACGTTTTAGTATAACTAAGTCTGTTTCTGCTCGAATCATCAATTACAAGTACAGGAAAGCAGTGGTTTAGCGTTTACAATAAACAACATCATTCACATGTTTCGAAGAGGACGTATGATTAGACAATATTATGTGACAGATATATTGAGGTGTGGAGACCTTGGTTACTCCCTAGAATAATGATCATTGTACTGCTTATTCCTTTATTGGTATGTGTGCTAAATGTTAGACTGTACTGTATTATCGACCTATGCAACGGTGTGTGATATGTGACATTGAATTCTGTTTAATTTAAATATATTTATGCCTATCTTCGTTCTGGATTTCTTGACAATATATGTACCCTGAAATTGTCATGCGTGCGTAAGTCATTATGACTGATGAAGGTTGAATTACTGATAGTATATATGTAGTTGTTGAATCTAAGGCGGTTACGAATCCGATAGTAAAACCAAAATTTAACGGAGGTAAAGTGCTAAATCTTATATATATATCACGTACGTTATTAGTATATTATTATAACAATACATGCTTGTGAATGATTTGTTGGCTTATTGACAAATAAGTCAGATTATCGTGCCTGAGTAACAGGTTGAGGCAGAGCTGGGAGTAGCAGTAGATATTGTACTCCATGTAAATCAGAATCGACAATCAGCCATCCCACCTCGTGACAACAATTATCTATTGGGGTGGGTGTAAAAATCAACGAACCAAAACGGAATCAACGTTCACAGGAAAATCAAGGTAATTTTATCACTGGTTCAGAGATTTTGTTTGTTCAGGGGCCAATAAGTATCTCGAGTTCTTATCATTGACCTCACACAGCATTATTTGCAGCTAATTAGCAATTAGTGAACATGCGAACTTATTGGTGTGTTGAATATTATAGCTAACCACTGGTTGGTTGAAGTACTTTCAAGGAGATGTTGTAAACAATTAAGCAGTTCCAGAAGCTACACATAAAATAGATGTCCAAACCCAATTAGCATGTCCGACAGGCGCATCTGTCTCTGTTGCCTATTAACGCTGCTCCAAAAAACAGGATGCTTCACTAAAGATGTTTGACCAAGTTATTTCAAAGATGGAGAAACTATCTGGTTAAAAGCTTATCGTGGTCCCTCAGGTATTAAAAAACATTGCCGGGTTCTTATTCCAGTAGACATTCGCACAGTAAAGCCGCTATTCTGAACTAGAAAGGTGTTTTAACCGATATAATAAAACTGTCGGCCGAGCACACGAAGGATCTAAAATATTCACAAGTGGTTGTATTAAATCGGGTGAAGCTGTTATATTTATCTAAGGACAATCCAAACGTGGTCGCTTCATTAAGTTCCTCATTCAGGAATATAGTTGTCCAAGAAGTTGTAACACCATAGGCTTGAGTACTACAAATGTCCAATGCAACGAAGAGTTGCCTCGGTTACTACACAAAGATCCCACAACTTTTCTTTGGGGGGGGGGAGGGTCGACTAATCGTAGGTTGTAATTACTTAGATAATTTGCAAGTAATCATGTTTTTACTTTTTATGAGTAAATTTGTTGTACGTAACCATTCTCAAATTCAAGTGAGTATGAATGACCTTGCTGTTGTTTATTTCAAAAGTGGTGGTGTTATATTGGGCTATTCTGGAAAAGTAACTAACTTCCGAAACTGTATTTCAAAAGACTATTTCAATCACTTTAGTTTTGTTTGAAGTAAACATTTCAATTCTATCATTATAATGGCCCTCTTGCCCTATTCTCCCATTTGACCTATTAATTGTTAGTGTACGATTTCCCAATGTGCGAATTACAATTACTTAATTATGTCTACGTTGCTTCAGCTCGCTATTACCATCTCTCTTATTTTGCATTTACGTTAATTTTTTCATTGGTTGACAGTGTGGTCAGGTTTAGTGAAATATGTATAAAGTATCACTTGTAATACAATTGAGTTTATTTGGATGATTCGTTGGCTTGTGTACTTGCTATCCCGTCCTGGAACTAAATCGTTGTCTGGCAGATGTTAGGTATCAACTAATTTGCTGTATTGTTGTTGGTGTGTGTAGTTTCGTGTGCATGGTTGCATGTTCTTGTCATAAAAGTTTGGTGACATAACACGTATCACTTCATTTAGTGAGCACTTACAAACTCGTCAACTGATTTACCGTTTTTCGATTACGAAGATACCAATAAATATCTACGAATATCAACTACTCTTAAGAGTAACGTTTAACGTATACTTAGTTAAATAGATGAGGGATTGTTGAATACTCTACTCGTCTTTTGATTTACAGATAAACATCTCGTTTACTTCATAGGTGATATAAATTGTCTAAAGTGACATCAATTTTGTGAATTAGTTCTATAATGTCATCAGACATCAACTCAAAAAGACTTGAATAATAGTTCTATGTAAATAAATAAGTAGTGATAATAGTAAATTAAATGATACAGTTTACTTCGAAATTTAGAAAAAAAGAAGATTAAACAAAAAAAAATGATAACTTCAATATTGAAACAATGAAAAAAGGGAATAACAAAGTGATAAAGTAACAACTAAGGTCTATAATTGTAAACTTTGAAAGTACTAAGCTGAATGAAGTGATGAAATGAACATCAATATATTTGGGATGTGTTGATGACATACGTGTTACATGTGAGAACGAAGATTATGTTTTGGAAATTACTTAACTGTATCCATTCAGTCTATGCAAACTAAAAACTCACAAGGAAACTTTTTTGAACTTAAAGGTAACCAGGGTTACATATGTTACGGTTTCATCATCCACTCATCATGAAACTTCTTAGACAGGTTACTACTTGTACTTTAGCAGTTACTGTTCAATCTCATGTAAAACAAGTTTGGTTAAAACGTTGTTGTTAAGGGTAACGAGACTATGTTCTAAAGGTTCATTTGATAGCGAATTAGAAATCATTCATAAAACTTTAGTTGATAATAGTTATTCCATAAAATCCATGCCAAAGCATCTCAAATTAACAATTTCCCTTACATAACAAATGACAGTCCCCAAGAAAAGTGTGTTCATTAATGTTCTATTCAAAGGTGTTGATCTCAGAGCGCAGAATAGTCTCCGACTACGGGCTAGTTCAGCATTGACTTATCCTGCTGCTAATTCGATTATTACTTAATTCATAAAGATAGTTGTTCAGAATTAAATTTAGATAATAATCCACCCCCCTAGTTACCACCAATTGCATTTGTTACTTTGAATGTTAGGCAGTAGCACGTAACTTGGAAGAACGGAGAGGGTATTATTAAGAATAATCTCAAAATACCTATCTAGGAATTTGGTTTTAGATGTTTCCAGATTACCTACTAGTGCCATAAAAAGACATATCATGGACACAAGTAATTCAGTGAATCTTAGTGTCGCCTTCGGAGTAATTAGTAGGTAGAATAACGCTAGGATTCTACATTATGCAGAAATAGTCATTATTCGTCTGACAAACCAGAATCTATGCACACAAAATAAGAATTTATAGTTCACCCGGCATCACCATGGTGAATGACTTCTTACTATTCTTCGCTTTTTATCTTCGTTTCTCTTTCTCATTCCCCTTACTCGTTTTTCCCCTTTTAATCGTGTGTCGAAAAAATGTTAGCTACTTAATCTCGTTTTGTTCATTCTGTCTACCATATTTGTTATCATTTTACATCCTACACGTATTCATAATAGAACCTTCAATGTTTTATTAGCCTTATTATTTTTGTTTCTTGCATTACTCACCAAATCAATTGACCTCCTGTCAAAATGTTTTACACAGCCTTGAACTATTGTTTAAGTTGAATTGTATCTGGCATATGGAATCCAGTATCCGCGTTTCGTTCTATTTGGGACTCGTCAACTGGATGTACATGCTTGGTAGTCACAATCCAACTCAAACAATCCTTGTATTAATATTTCTATATGGAGAAAATCTGCTTATTATGCATATATAGTAACAGAGACTGATCAATTTCAGTCCGTGACAAATCAACAGGAGGATCCAAATACATCCTAACCTCCAACTAATATGGTCATTATCATTATCCAGATTGGTAGTTTTGGTAATTAGTGTCAATTTTGTCATTTTGTCTATTATCTATTTAATATAAATTAGTGCATGTTTTTCACTTTAGATCATGTCATGACCCCCCCCCTCTATCACTTATACCCCCCTCCTCTCTCCAATTTTTATCTATAAATATTAACTTATCATGATGGTCGTTATTAATTATTAAAGCTAAATGGTGGCTATATGTATGTTACATTCAACATTATAAGATTTAGTGATAAGTATATGAAAGAAGTAGAGTAGATGAAGTGAGAGAATGAGTTCACATCATTCCCTCCACCGAAATGTTTATTGTTCTTGTTTTGTAAGAAAATAATTCATCAAAGGAACAAATTATATAAAATCATTCTTTTTCTATTACATATATCTATGCATAGATTTGCATAACAAATATAAGTGATTTTTTATTAAATGTAAATAATAAATATATAAATAAATAAATCATAGTTACTAATATGGATACACTGAATCTATACCTCATCATCATCCTCATCATTGTGATAATATTTTATTATTATACAAAAATCAATTTATTGATTAATCTAAAAATAATTAAAAAAATAATTAATTACCAGTTATTGTTCATGTATTTATTTATTTCCTTCTTTTTTTTATTTGTTATTAAAAACACCAACATTTCCAATATCCATGATTATTGTCTAATTCAATATTTTTATTATGATTATTATGTAATTCTGTTTCGATGTAGTATATTAGTAGTATTAGAAGTAGTAGTAGTAGTTATTGTTGTTTTAAAGTGATTTAATTATATTTTAAATGAATTAATATTTTTATTTTACATGTTTATTTGATTGCATAGAAATAAGAAAGACTTAGTTAAGAAAATGAAAATAGCTTCAAATAATAATAATAATAATAATAATAATAATAAATGATAGTTTTAGTGATACTATATTCTCTAAGCTGAAGCTCTACAATTCAACCATTCTTCTAGGTAGAAGATAGTTTACCTAAAATAAGTGATGAAATCTTAGCACGGATTCAGAAAGTTCGTCGGATAATTTTTTTTACCAACTTACATCACTTGTGGTGTAGGTGAAATATATGTCTTTTAACGAAAGGTTGAGTATTCTGTACAACAGTTAGTTATGTTTTCAACTTATAAATGTGAAACATTGACTTTCAAAATTAAAAATAGGTTCCACATCTTTAGTAACAAAAATTTTCGAAGAAAAAAGCCTGTAAATCATGGAATAATCAAGTAATTAATAGTCACGTTAGATAACTAGTACTATGTGAAAATGGAAGGTCAGTTAATGAAATTGTAAATCTTCACCGCCTGAGGTGATTGGAAGATGTGTTACGTATACCCGACCTCCACCTACCTCGTTGCACGATGTTGGCTGGTTTAGAAGTACGAACAAAGGAAGAGAGAAGCGGCTAAGCTAAAACATGGCATCAGTCCATGAGACCTTTGACTGTTGGTACGTGTAGCTTACCTGGTTGGTATCCTCGTCATAATCGTAATCAATCGACGGGAGCATTGAGTGAAATGGTTCAGAATCTGTCACAATGGTGGAAATGCATTCACTTTGTATTTTCATCCAGATCTTAAGTTCTGATATTATTTCATACACATCTTTACTTTATTGTTCTTTATTATATTTTAGCGTTGTGTTATTCCTACAAATCTGATTTTGCTGTACTCATGTTGTTTTGCAACTTGAACCTATTGGTATATATACCAGGTTCTACGTTATTAATGACTGACTGACTGATAGTGAATATAAAACGAGTAAGTATACTTGGTGTTATTTAATTGCTCAAAAGAAGAATTTCAGTTCTCTACTTTTCCTATTACTAGTGTCATTTATTTCCACATCATTATCGAGATTATAAACAGATTTTTTTATTGCTACATCGTTTATCATAGTTTCAAGATTATTCTGAAAAGAATAATGTAGAGCTATACTATAGTAGCAGACCAATATGGCTTGAGGTCCATTTAAGGGAAATGAACATTTTTAAGCTAGAGAAAATGATTCTCAGTTTAGATGAAATGGTGATAATTATACGATGAACGAATGTTACATAGGACAAAGTTTTGAAGTTGTGCGATGGAGATGCATAAAAACTTAGATACAAAGAAAAATGTAACACGTACATTATTCGATGGCATTAGTGGAGCTGCTAAAATACAATTTGAATAGAATTTTTTTCAGTCGATCCAAAATGACATCAAAGCATATGCCAACCATAATCTAGCATTATTAAGGAAGCATAAAAGTGGATGTTACGAAACTAACTTGATTAGAAAACCTTACATAATTATTTAATGGTTGCGATTTTTTTTAACTTGAAAGAAATACAATAAAGAAATTCTTTAAAATTACTATATAATATGTTTCCTCTCAATCCGTAATATAGCCATAAGTACTTCTTCAACCTGAACTACATTGCTTCTACATGCTATATAGTCATATGGACGAGTTTTCGTACAGTACTTTCTTCAGATTAAAAGATATACAAACATTGAGCCACTAAATAACTTTCAAAGATTCATTAATCATGCATATTTGATACATACACTTTAAATTGTCATGTTTTACGTCTTCTTAATAATACTAGGTTATGATAAACATATGCTGACTAAAGGTCACTTTAACATTCACTTAAATTTGCCACTGTAGAATAGTTCTATGATGCATTATCACTGTCGTCGTGTTGCATTCTGCGCAAACCTACAATCATTACGTCAATATACTTGGAATGTTATAAATAATCGTCAGAAAATCATGCTTTACCTAGTTTTTTTAACATTGGCAAGAATTAGCAAAGTGTACCAACACTCTTGGGATCATTGATTTTCTCTACTGTGAGATTAGGACGCAGGCTACTCAATTTCAAAATCTAGCACATCGCCAGTTAGCCGTCTAAATTGCATCTGACCTCTTGTAGGATACATATAGTTACATCAATAATCATTTAGTGACTAATGTCATAACAATTAAAGTATACGGACCAGTCGATTCAGTATTGGCATCTTACAGCTAGAAAAAAACTATTTTCTTCTGTTTACGTGTTACAGAGACTGTAGAATGCAAAGATTTATATCACGAAATGATCTAAGTTTAACAGTCAAAGTAAACCATGTGAGGGGGGGGAGAGGGTATAGAAAATTTCCTTAAATTGAACTTATTAGGGACGGTAACCATGTGCAGGTTTCTCAATGAATGCTTAATTCACTGACTGCTGAGTCAGAATCTAATGGTCAGAAATCCTAACATCAATAAATTCATTATATATTGCAGCACTTTATTTATTATTATTATTAGTAAGTAGCTGTTGTATGTTCAAAATGGTTGAATCTGATCTAATGAATTGTTTTGGTCGTCAGAGATTCTCTAACAAAAATCGTTTCATTATTATCAAATTCCATTTTCTTTAGAGTTGAATGAAATCAACAGTTTATTAAACTTTATTTCATTTATTAAGAAGTATAAAAATCGCAAACATTAGTACATTATTACCAACATTAAACTATAACTTTGGTTATACCAAATCAATAGTATAGTTCATTCCGTATTATCAATTTACGAAAAAATTCTATACGAGAAATAGTATGTAAACAACTCCTTTTAGTTAAATTAACTACGATGTTCTCTTTGTTTAAATGAACACAGTCACCTTTTCTTCTTCTTCTTCTTTTTATTTTATTTAAAGAATGACACAAACATTCCATTTATGATCAGAGATATTCCGAAAATTTTAATCAACTTACATACAATCAAACACACAAAGTTTACTTTAGACTAACATAGATATTTTATCATTTCAACAAAAGATCAATGAGTGTATTCATAGTTACTAGATTATTTCATTGACATAAATAAAGCAATAACATCATGATAATCTATTGAGATCTACTTAATAAATATGACTTTAGGAGGTTACAAATTTGATTCACTATCTGCATCGACTATCAATTACATTAATTCAATATAAGTACAGAAATAAGTTATCTAATGAATTCACTTAAGTTACGTTCTGGTAGATTATGCTATGAAAAACTAGAGATATCAATTGACTTCTTAAGTTAAAGTAGATAAATCTTAGTTTTGATTAACAAATACAAATTTCTGAAAATCTAGTGATATTCTGCACAATAAGTTGGAAATACACAGGAATTAATATAATTCCTTTGACATTAGGTTAACATCAACAAATCAGATAGAGAAAGAATACATACCGCCACTGTGAATAGTCTTTATCAAAGTTACCTAGCGTCTTCATCCACTAATCATGGTTATCTCAAAGACGATCCCCTCCCAACCAAATGGTCTGCAACAACCAATAAAACTCAGGGTAACAGTTGGAAACTTTATGAGCTGATATCGTGAGTTATTCTGTTTGCTTTCATCTTTCTTCCAACCTATTCCGATATTAAGTATCAACAAATTTTGTATACTACTTGTAAATCTTCTTAGATAAATTATTGTATATATATTATGGAATGACCTCAACTAATCTTAAATTCACCTCCAATTGTATAACTTCAACTTCTTTTAGTATAGAAACACATGGATTCAAGTTTTGTTGCATAGACGTTACTTAAATAATAAAAGAGATAATTTCTTTTAAGTGATTTCATTTTCAAACCTATAGAATTCCTAAACAACATACTATTATTCTTATTTGAATCAGATTGTAATTGGTAAACAGAATGCACGACGCGCGTTTCATCCTATATATGACTTGTTAGCTGGATGTACCAGAATCCCAATGTTAAGGCTCACATAGGCTCGAACTCAGTTTGTTTCATGTTAAACGCCACGGAAGATTCAAATACATTCTTGAATACTATGATTCTTATTTTGTGTTTTGTTACATTATTTTCGTTTATTTAAGAATGTTATCGGCACAATTATTACGGCTAAGTATATTACATTTTAGTTTGTTTTAAGAGAACTTCAGAAAGTAAAATAAAACTAATTGGTTACTTAATTTGAACATGTCGAAAAGTGACATTTAGGCTATACAACTTGTAAAATCAGTAAAAATTTTTGAGATACTTAATGACAATTCATTCTCTTTGGCTATAAATGTTCTCTATAAGTTCAAATTCATATACATTAAAAACTCGAAACTATTTCTAAGATATATAGGAACTTTAAAAAAAACTCATAAACCAACAAACTCACCGTATTTTTTTATGTTGGTTAGGTAACGTATAAAGCAAATTCATATTTCTGATTATAAACAGCAATTCTTGTGATTAGTTGTCATGGTGACTGTTGAATTTTTAATTTGATATCACAAGTTTGTCTGAATGAGACAATGATCACTAGGATGCACTGGACCAATTTATGATACCAAATTAAAAATTCATCAATCTCCACAACAACCAATTACAGTTAATACCAGCTGACTAGGGACTAACTTCTCAAGGTAATTCGTGGAATTCTATTGAGAAGACGTGACCAGTGGAGTCAACCGTGTTTGCTGTAATTCATTTGCCCACAGATGGCAGTGGATAAAGTCGCGCAAACGCATCACGAGTTGACTGAATTAGAAATATCAGCCATTGGGATCCGACTCAGTGGTCTAGTGGTAAGGCGTTTGCAACGGATCCAGAGGGTCCGTTGCGAGGGACCGTTAATGCGGACTGCTGAGGAGTCCCATAATAGAACGAACACAGCTATCTAGTGATTCCTATTGATCAATGGTTTTCTAATCCAGAAAAATTCGTGATATCAAGGACAACCTTCCCATTGATTTCATTGCATATATATGCCCAGATGAATTAAATTAAGATTAGATATGTTTATAATGATATTTGTATGTGTAAAGGATACGCTCTTGTTCATTCAAATTATGCATATTTTTGACAATTTCTTCCACAACTTCATCGAACAACTAAAATAAAAGATTAATTGAGCATTGATATTACATGTGATTAATGAATACAAGTATTATAATTGTAAGTACACACTACTGAAGTGTCCCAAACTAAGGAAAAAGCACTCTCTGGTTTTAAACAGCTGTATCCAACTGAGGTAAATCCCGGACAAATATAAACCAAAATTAAAACAATCGTCAGTAAAACTACTTCAACTTAACCAACATATTTTTATGCTTTAAAATAAAAACTAAAGTAGAATTTATCAATTCGTTATTGTCGAGATCATGGTATGGATATAAGTCAAACATATCCCATAATTAAGCTGTAAATGAATTTCAGTCTACTTATCATTTGTATTTAGAAACAAGCTAAATATCCTATCTAACGTAGGATATATTCCAGAATTGCATTAACCCTAGTCGCCAGAGCCCACTCTACCTCAATGAGGTTCATTGAAAAAAATGAAACGTAATGAATAAGGTAATAATAAAATTTGAGGCTTGCAAGTGCATGAAAGCATTAAAATATCTACACCTCAGTCATCGATGTTCAACCATTTCATTAATAATTTTCAATGATAACTTACAACTATCTAGTAGGATCCAACTAAAATATTTGCTTTACATAACCAATAACTTTATAGACTAGTCCTATTGAGTCTTTTTCCAAATCGATTTCACTGTTATGCAAACATTACAAGTCAATTTAGGTAAAATATTGGTTAAATATAAGAAAACAATGAGTTGGATTATTCAAAACATTGTTCTTTTTGCTTCACCTTAGTCAGGTGTAAAGTAGTTTTAATAGTAAAACAAAACAATTTAACTTAACATTCAATAAACAACTCTGTATTTAATGACATAATTAATTAATGGTTTTCTAAACAAAGATTAAAGTAAATTATTTCTAAGTAAATATCTTGATTTATAAAAGTACATGTAATACAATCCTAATTATTAGCATACTTGAAGTTTGATACTGTTAACTATATATACATGAACAATAATAATGATATCTTTGAGTATCTTATGAATATAAAAGAGTGGGTAGATGTTCTGGATTCCTTCAAAATGTTTAATAAAGAAATAATTGATAATTTTATAGAATTTCTTGAAGTTACCAATCGTTGTTAACTACTCTTCATTATGTCATTATGTTATCATCTAATCTCTCATTACTACTTTCATTAATGTTCTGAAACCAAGTTTTTGAATCATATGTATTTACTTTCAATATACTTTCAAACATTTTAACTTTGTTTAAATGTTCATCGTCTTAATGTGCTCTAAATTCCAGCCACGTTTATCATCGTACGTTTGTTTATTACAGGTTGTTTAGAGATGTTAATGAGAAGTAAGTTATTCAATGGGAACATTGTGAATCGAAAGGTGGATAAATAAATTAATAGTAATCAAAATTAAAGAATGTTAAGGTAAAATATTATGCAAGGAACATTAAAATGATAACAGTCAAATGTCTACATTGACACATTGCTGACAATCATTCGTGTTTTGGTTGTACAATCTTTAGAGATAATCGATCAAAATTTGATGATTCGGCACCATTTAGAATTTATTATGTTATATGTACTTATTATCAAGTTAATTACATTGTCTTTTTCTATTTATTGTGACATAATTTTTCTCTGTCAACTTATAACTGTTAAGCAACAATATAGGACAATCGATTATTGTTATTTCATTTATACACACATAGTTAAAACACAATAAATTTCTATGAACACGCAAAAATGTTTAGGTGACTTCTTTTTTAACGACTAAAGTGTGTGAATTAAACTCGTTAGACTATAGTTATCTTAGATAATTTCAGTGTTTAGTAAGTGTTCTAGATCCAGTACATCGATAATGTTACCGATTCGTTATGTGGGTTTGTGTATCGTATTAGAAGATAATTGCCCCTAGAGATATCAGTTTATGCTTCTGGAGATATCGCTAAATGTTTGCTATAAATATATCAGTAGATCGCAGCCTAACATGTCAAATTTTACACACAAATAAAGCTAAGATTAAAGTTTTAGATGAAATCATTTTTGAAAAATACGCCTTACTATACAACATCATTCGCTAATTCAGTAGAAATATAGCTACAAATGCTTGGTACGACAGAACAGTAAAAATATTGCAGATAACTATAATCACTACTTGCTTTAGATTTATTTAAACAAAATTATTATAGATTCTAGTTATTTCAAGTACTCATAAGTTATTATGAAGGGGTATGCAATCTATTGCGATATTCAACACTAAAATAGTGAAATGAAGACTCCTCAGATTTCGAGATATTTTCCACTTTGTAGTTCCTTTGCAAAAGCGAAACGATGACTATGTTGAAATTAATTAATTTCATTTACACAATAGATGGGAAAAATATACTAGTAGCAGCTGAACTCATATAAAATTTTAGTATACGGGTTGGAAATGACAACCGTTAAAAGGATCTAGAAGACAAGATTAAAGTGGTCGCAAAAGAAACATCAGAAATACGCATTCCGTTCTATTTCGGACTCCTCATTTGGATATACTTAGTACATCCTAGTGTTGATGTTCACACCGGAACTTGGACTCAGTTAACTTGCATCAAATGCAGGCACGTTTTCTACTGTGATACTAAGCCAGGAAAACCATACTTATATAATTTGTAAGTAATACTGCAAAATACTTAATTATACTTGTGAATGATACTGACGCCGTAGCAATTCGATTGGAATGAACATTTATCAACGAGGATTAGTCGACTTCAGTCCATAACAACATATAAAAACACATTTTAACTGCATACATTTACTTGTTGTGCAAGTATGATTAGTGTGACTTAGTTAATTAGTGGTGTTTAACACCAATGGATTGCGTTCGAGTTCCAGTATGAACACTAACACTGGAATGTGACAGATACACTTAGCTGATGAGCCCAAAACGGAGAGAGACGTATATTTTGGATGTTCACTTACAATTCACATAACTTACTGATAATCATACCCTCGAACTAGCCCATTAACGAAGTAACTCGCTTAAAATGTACGTATAGCAATAGGGTCTCATCAACTTCAGTCTTTGATAGCATCCATACGAAAATACGAATACATTTTAATTATTTACAAAACTTGTTATTTTTTTAATAATTAATAGTTGAGTTCACTTTATAAAGAAATTTGTTTTAATTCTTCTCATTCTGAGAAAACTGTATGAATTTCAAATAGCACAATTACTAAATCAATTTATAAATGATATAGTTTATTTGACGTTGTAAACTACAAATACTTCTTGTACCTGGAACTTATTATTGGCAGTTTAATAATCGTAATAATAATAATAATAATAATAATATTAACTTAGAATATAATATTAAAACAATTACTTACTTTTTGTATTTGGAAATCTGTTTTTGCGCTTGTTTCAACAAAGAATAAGTTTTCTTTTTCGGCTTTTTCAGCTGCTTCTTCAGCTGATACAACACTATAAATAAAATGAATAACGTATTATAAATATTTTATTCAATTTTATTATTCGCAACAGAGATAACTTTTACGTTGTTTAGCTTATCATGGATCTATTCTTTAAGAAAATACTTTCTTCCTGATATTATTATGTGATGAAGTGGATGAAAATATGCAGTTTTACTAAGTGCCTAGATCAATATTGATGAATATCTAAGAAAACGTTCCCATGATTTGAATGTATAATGTTGTTTCAAAACTGATGTAGATCTGTGTTTAGTCTGACCACAAGGAGTAAAATAATCGAGAGCATAAGCTACTCCATTTATGTTCTTAGTTTCTCTGGTTTTCTTGAAATAGTAGCTGACCCAATCACAGAATGAATACAGAAAGCCTATTTATCTAATGGAAGCTTGCCTCAAATGTAACGTGGTGTATACGTTCGTCTGATTATACTAAAGAGCAATCTACTTCCTATCGTATTATGAAAGTACATAACATGAGTTGTTTGATAGTATTCGGTCAGAGATAACATATAAACATTGATTGTGCATTGTCAAACAACCAAGTGAGTAGTGATGAGCCTAGAAGCAGATAGCTAATTAAAGACCGCAGATTAAGTGATGAGATTAGTACATAAGTTACACTGAATACAAAAAATCTATTACACCTACATTACAAGCAATGGTGAACAAGCCGGAATGCTACATCAACAGATTAAGTAATGGACTTAAGGGCTGTGTAATGTTGAAGAGTACAGATACAAGATCTGAATTTTCTTTAACTCTATTGACTAATGGTGAAATGAATGTAAAATGCTTAAAAGGTCTTAACACAGTCGCTTATTTGTTCGTTCGTGTTCACAGAGACCGAGACGTCCATGAAGCGGTGAAACAGCTGACCAGTCCTCATTGGTTTTCATAAGTAAGCGACCGGGATGAATCATGGACGAACATAGATAACAAGTTTAATATTATCTTCCACAATAATGTAATAGGAAAATGAAAAAAGACTACAAGATACTACTAATCTATAAAGTTCTGCAATCTTTTTAACGGATGTTCCTAGATGAAAATTTTGTTCACAACTAATAGACTAACACTGAGTAAAGTCGTCCATGCATTACTGTTATCAAACTGTCCTCGTCTTAAAAAATGAGGGCATTACAGTGAAACTAACTGAAATAATGTTGGTAATAAGCATGAGTAAAATTCATGGGTGAGGGTTGTGAGAAACAATTTAAAAGAGAGGAATGTAACATTTTCGAATAAAATGAAGCAAAATAAATAATGACCACAATAGAAATAATACCTTAGGTTAAAAGAAAGGGTAAGACGTAGTTTTGTCATACAGCAGGCACGAATAGACTGAACTTCCTTTTGGTTGTATTGCTCTCTCTTAGTTGAAGGATTTAGTTGAGGTCTGTGTCTACTCAGTCATTTGAAATGATGATGAAAATGACTTAATCAAACCATCCAGCTCTGAAAACGCAGTACAACCAGTAGCACCCTTCTAGGCTACAAATCTTTGCAATCTAAAGGGAGAGCTTCGGTTGTTTTCGAGAGATTAATAAAAAGATATCTATAAGGATTAGGACATATTTCATAACTAACTCTAAAATCAACATCTGAGTGGATGAATGACCACAGTTGATTAAATATTAAAATACTATACACGAACTTCACCCTATAAACAGCAGATGAACTAGAAGATGCACATAGAAGTAATCATACATGGGGGATTATTCTTTACGCTTACGGAAATTTTAGCAACCTAAATACTTTTTTAAAGATAAATTGTTTCTAAGTATACTGGAAACTTGGTCCACTTAGGTTCCAGATGGACAAATAGTAATACTTCTTATGGATCGAACTTCTGTTTTTAGCAAGTTTCTAGCATATTTTTGTCAGTACAAAAGGATAGATATCTGTTTTTAGCTAATGCATTCAGTACTAAGGATTCTTTGTATATTTGGTAGCACAAACAGCAAATGGATCTCCAATTTTGCCCTTATCGGTTTCCGGATAGAGAGGTTTATTATCCCACCGTTTCACGTTTGTTATCTACATACTTACTTTTTCAACATCTTATTATTATGCCTTGTTAGGAACACATAGAGAAACAAAACCAATCAACCCACTTCACTTTTAGCCTATATTCTAAAGCAGGCTTGCAGGTATCAAAGGATGTAAGATGCCATTTATTCCAACATTTATGAATGAGTTGTCCATATATCTTTTATACTTTTAAGGCTTGTCATTCTCTCTTAAAGTTTAGTTTTACTGTCACCATTAATATTGTTTTTCAAAATGTACTTACATTGTACTGTTTGAGTTAGTTCAAATTATGGATGTTTTCGTCAATAGAAATTATTGTCACGCCCTACAATGTTTACAAATGACTGAATGACATTTAGAAACACTATTTGAATCGTTCTTAATATAGACATAAAAGCATTTCTTTAGGGATTGTACTCTAATCAAAAGCATGAAAATAAATACATGTTTACATCACTATCGGCGGGGGGGGGGTTTGGATGGTATAAAATATCCAATATAGATTATCATTTATTGAGAATATGTTACTAATTTACGTAAAACATAAATGATACATGAATGAACGTGAGTGTATTATCACCTACGAGAATTTTGAGTCAGGAGGTGAAATTCTCCATATCTGATACCTCACAACAATATTATGACAAAAAAAATAATCGAGTGGAGTGCACGTAAGTAGCTCACCACTATGTTGTCATACACTGTCGTATTCTGTTTGGTAGATTTGATAACATGAAAGTCACATGAGCACATTGATAGTAATTAAGAAGCCAGGTATTAAATTTTACACAGTCGCATAAAATCAGTACTACGTGAAATGAATAAAAATAACCATATAACAAAGTAAATTACCTATATTTGTTAGTTGTAGTAATTGCATTTTAAGACATTATAAATTGTATAAGCACATAAATTTATTACTTAATTACTGAAAAGTATATTTCACTTTAATTTATTCAAAATTTTAACTGTTCTATAATAGAAATAAAACATAATAAGAAGCACACTGAAAATGTATTATGTTTTATTCACTTTTAAGTGTCAAATATACGTATATGCTGTGTTTACATTAAGTTAAATCAGTTTTTTTATTACTATAACACTTTTGTCTTAGACATAAACATATATCTATCTCATATATAATATCAATTAGTACAATTATTTTGCTATATGAATCTTTTATTATATTTAGATCACATTATCTATGTTAATACAGTGATGTATTTTCAATCCAAATAATAATTATACTTAAATATAGAAAGATATTAAATCACTTCATTTGGTTATTTATATTATGATAAAGGAGTGATAAAGAAACAAAGTATGGTTTCTAGAGTTTTCTTTTCTCATGTTTATCAATAATGTAAACATTAAAACAAAAAATGTAAAGCCTGATAATACTGAAGATTCTTTGCATTTGTTGAAATTATGGTTATTATTAGATTAAGTGTATACTACAAAACATGCTCAATTTGAGAGTCAATCACTTATAAATTAATGAGTAAATCAGTATTCATTATGATAAGCACAGTAAGTAATTAGTTATCATTAAGAAGGCATTCATCTACTACTCATCTTGATAGTGTCAAAGTATGTGACTAGATTCACTAGATAGGGATATTTTAAAACACCTTACTTTCAGTACATCCATGTAAAGTCTAAAGAACTTCTTCTTACCCACACACCCCTCCCAACCCTAAGTTTGCTGCTCTCCATCTTGATGCTTTCTAACCGATATACTTGGTATTGTAGGATCTAGACAAACAAGTGTTTCAATCATTATAGCTTTACTGGATCATCAAAATAGGCAGGCAGAATCATCGCGTCAAGGTAGCTGATACAGTCAAAGAACTGTAACAGTTATATTATACGATGTGTTAATTGAAGATGAAATTGTAATTGACTTAAAATATCATGGTTTTGTTAGCCGATATATACCATCTTTTTTCAAATTCCACAGGTAATATTAATACAGAATAGGATCGATTGGTTATACTTAATAACATTTTTAAGAGTTACGTACAGGGTTACTAATTTTGGATAGTTCTGAATTCTGATATACTTTAACAATGAAGAATTTTAAATAGTGAAAATATTCCCATTTATGCATCTTTAAAAGATGAAATGAACAATTAGTTTTTTATCATAGCTCCATAAAGTAGTAATAAAGTCAATGCTAAACAAATGGTGGCGTTTTGGACATCGATGTCACAAATTCGCAAGTGTTTCTAACAGTTATTATGAGTGATCAACAATATAATCAAAGCATAAGAGTGGATGAGATAACTATGTTGGCAAATACAAATCAATAAATAAATAGATTGGCACAAGGTAGGTTAGAATACGTAAGAATGGAATACGTTGGCAGAATTGATAAAGTTTTGGGAATAAATCTAATGGTCAAGACAATTGCGTGAGAATTAAGTGAATGTCATTATTATATAAACGTGAAAGACAACGCGAATTTGGGAATTGTCACAAGAATTAGAATTGTAATAGTAATAATAATAATGGTAGTATAAGAAACAATCTTAATTAATCATTTTTAAAGCACTCAAGTTTAATGATGTTCTTTTATGATGGCCAACGAAAGTGAAGTTGTAAAAATTCCTTCTGCACACATACAGGTTCAAAAAAGTGACTGCTAAAGACTCCGGTTCTATGTAGAAAATTTATACGTAAACCATACAGCAAATTGAATGACTTCCGGTATACAATAATTTTCAAACTCTTTAAACATCTACTTAATGTTCATCGTTAAATGAGTGTGCAAGTATAGAGCTTTTCACTTGTAGTAGTTGCTTTGATAATCACATATAATTACTGTTCTATACACTTTCAAATTCGAAACATTATTATGTAACACATCACAACTTGTTCGGTACCAGTATTAGTACTCATATAAATTGTGTGGATATATGTTACTGTAGAGCTTTGATTGAAAACTAATTGAAATGAAATATATGTCTGCTTCTTTAGTCCCTTTAAATGAGACTTTTTGGGTAAAATTTTAAGGAAGACAAAATTAGGGTTTATTTAACTAAGTAGCAGTCAATAGACCGATTGATAGTCCTAGAAATTACTGAGGATAAATTGATTGCTAAATAGTACAACGTTTTATAATGAAGAAAAAGAATGCGAAACATCAAGCGAAAATGGTATTTCTAGAAATTATTGAAGATTTAATTAAGTGGTATAACAAAAATTTAGTAGAAACACGTGAAGATAAAAATGCATGCACACTCCTACCAAATCTCTGTCATAGTACGCAACTAAATCATTTTCGGTATATACAGGATATATCACTTTTGTCTGTCCCCATAACTGAGTCATATCTGTAATAAATCGTTGACATGTTGCGTAATCTGCCTATCTCCAGTAATTTGTATAACTACCAATCGATTTATTAGCTAATATTTTGTCAAAAACTCTTAATCTTAACTTTGGTGTAAAATAGATGCCCGAAATAATAATTTGCTGATGCTTGATGATGTAAGACTGTACTAATATTTAAACTATTCGAAATTGGTAACTTGTTCATAAACAATAAGAAACAATGAAATATAGTGGATGCATTTCATGTGCTTTTATCTTTTGAACAAATGCTCTTACTAATTATAAAGTGGGTACAAATAACAGTGTCACAAATACCATTGAATGGTCGTCGAGGTATATGGCAAATACGTTGAAATTTAAAAATAAAAACAATTAGACAGCATAAACCTATTAAATACACTTTAAGTCTTGTGGCTCATTAAGTCTACTTTGACTTGTATAATGTGTCAGTATGTTGCCAAAGCATAAGTTACACATGTATTAATTTTGACTACAACACTGCGCTATGCAGCCTGGTGTAGGGATTGATTATAATGAATCTAGAGAAACTCACACCACGTAATGGGACCAATGCACGAACTTACTGACTGTTAAGCTTAACCAGATTTATGGATGGAGATTTACAGGTCAGAACCCTTTTAACGCCCATAATTTTAAATTGCATACTTCGAGTAATATTGTTCAAAATAGGTCTCAGTGATGCACGCAACATTAATGTTTTCATATCTACGCAAAGAATCTTATTTTCTATACATCACTTTCTATTTAAATTACTTGTTATCCCTCCCGCCTTTATGTTTTTACTTTCGCCATTCTACTTCGTCTGAAGCAACCTGAATTCGTAGATACATGCGTTATGTTTTACTTTTGTCATAGTTGACTTAGTATGCACCTTTTGCAAATCATAACCAAAGACACAGCAACTATTAATAGATATTTGGTGAACGTTAGTTTATGATGAAAAATAATTTTGAAGGATAATGTGACAATTAACTTGAAAAATTACTTCTAAATACCTAAACAGTGAAATATAAGCAGTTTATACACTTCGTTTATCTAATAAAATTGAAGGGTGAAAGAACAATCGTGCATGTCTGAATAAAAAGTTATAGTTTTTATACTGAACTCTAAAACATTTTCATAAAATATTTACTTCCCAGTTATAATAATGTTAGAACTTTCTGTTGAATTAGTTTTGTAAAATATCTGAATAGAAGCTTACCGTTCGTCTTCTAAATCCACCTTATTGCCAACAAGGAAGACCAGTGTCTTTGATGATCGTTCTGTACGAATTTCTCTAATCCAGTCGCTTGCTTTAATGAACGAATCACGATCTTTCATATTAAGACAAGTAGCAATATTCAAATCAGTATTTATTTTTGACAAACATATGGTTACTATAGACATTAATGTTCACTATATATGACCAAAGCAGATAGTGTAACAAGATATTTGATATCCAAAATATACGTTAAGGAGTTGTACATATAAATTAGTTATAATACAACAAGTTAAACGGTTGGAGTAGTCGTTTAATTAATTCAGTGCATAACATCAATTTATGAACAATGTTTACAATGATAGAAGTTTTCATTATTATGCTTATAGACAAATAAAATAATATTAATTAAAACTATGGTCACTCCTAAACACTCCTAAATTTCTCGAACCAAGTTTAACTTTTTGATTGTACTGACAGAAATATAGAAATAACTTCATGCCGCAGAAATGAAGGAATGTTTTATCGGAAGGAACATATGCAAAGTTGTTAATACTTAGTTTACGTTTACACAGTTTTACCTTGTTGGAAAAATAATTTTGTGACAAAGTAAACTAAACATCTTTTAGCCAAATATGTAGTCCATTCGAATATCCATCAAGTGTAAAAGTATTTAGCAACCAAATCATTATCTGTTTGAATGCATGTAGCTTGCAGAATACATAATTTGCGTTAAATTCACTAGAGAGATTACACCTAAGATTATGAAGGTGAATTTCTTCTTATAAATCTGTAGTTTAAGAATATAAACCACACTGCAATTGTCTACAATCAAGTGATAAAGTCTAAAGACATTTAAAATTTTTCCACCTTCTACCTTCGTAAACTTTTGTGACACATGATATCAGATAGATTTCATAACGCGTCAGACAATTTCAACATTAGTGGCTATGATTAGTTGTAATTAGTAGATGTAAGTGGAAATTTCACTCTCAACGTGTATGTTTTAAAGCATTGAACCTAAAAGAATAAACTGTGTGGAGTATTATGCTTTGGTGTGAATTTGTTTCGATAAAATGCACTTCCTTTCAGTGTTAAAAATATTTGCTCAATACTTTAACTGATTATCCTGAAGTATGTAAGTTTTAATAAGTACAGAATTCTACAACAGGTAACGTCCTGGCTATTTAAGTTTCGAAAGTTTAATATTTAACTTCGTTGTGAAAGGATTCAAACATAGTACACAACGCAATGTGCCATTAAACAGGTTTTGACTCCGTGGACTTTATTTTAGAGTCACTGATAGGTCTTATTTGAAACTGTATAATTATAAACAGCATATTAAACTCAATAGATTCGGACAGTAATTTCATTTAGTGGGATAAAAAGTTTAGATGATACATGTCACATTATTATCATATCGTCTGCAAAGTTTTAGGCCATAAAAGTCCACATCAAATGTACCTGACTTAAAATGAATAATAAGTTTACTAACTAAATTTAAAACGTACAAATACTAAAGTAAAGGGTTGTCTTAACAGTGTTACACTAACGATATAAAGGCTTTGCAAAATAGTTGTGAAAGGTAATCAATATAAACATTTGTAGACAGTCAGTGATACCAAATAAGAGTGTGATGCACTATTATATATATTTTACATGTACTAAAGACAACTCCTACTCACCATCATCACCTCAGTTTTAATACTCAGTTCTATACGCTAATGATTGCATTAACGTGGCAACGATTATCTGAACAAACTTCTATTTGAATTATGCCATCTAATCTATTCATATATTTGTAGAAGCCAATGTAACTCTGTGCATAATATTTTGTACATCATACTTTTCACTACTGTACGTATGCTGGATGCGTTGAGTCCATTTTAAGGTGACTTTCGACTAGCGCCTGCCACGAATAATAGCTTGTTTCAATATAAATCTTATAAACTCATGGTATTGTCTTCTGTTATATACACTTATTAGAGTGTATATGTGTATGTACTAGTCGGCTGAATTTACGGTGATTTATAAATACTTTGGAATTATATTACTACTGAGCATAATACTTTTGTAGTTCGGTATTAACAAGTAATGATGAATCATATTCCTCTAAATATTCATGAATTACTTACTTGTAACGTCGTAAACAACGATTGCTACAGATGAATCCTTTATGTAGCTAGGAATTAGGCTACGAAATCTTTATGCTATATAAAGTGTGAAAATTCCGCAATACCTTTCTTGACCAGCTGTATCCCACAGCTGCAAACGTACCTGCGAGAAAATAAAATACAATACTAACAAACCTACTTACAGATTTTTCGTTAAAGCAAAGGGTTTTGGAAACAAAATCAATGCCTATCGTGGCCTATGAGATCACAATATTATAACATAGCAAAACAAATGCAACAAACGTGATAGGCTGGATCAAATGTTTCATGCATGAAACGTAGAATAATACATGTTTTGCCAACTACTAATCTTTATTCTTTATTGTGATTGTTACCTCCATGTTCTCCAAGGAAAACGCATTTAGCCTTTGTAATCGAATATTCCGAGTTAGTCGATTCGTGCATATCACGAAAACTGATGAGATCAGCAAAATGTCCCGGAACATTTCAACGAATAATATCATGCAATTTACAAACTAAAACATCTAATGTTGTGGTGCATTAATAATAAACTTGCTCTTGCGTATCTAAGTCTGAATAACATGATTTTATTTTAAAACGTAAATTAAGAATTTTTTTTACGTAAAAATGAGTTTGGAACCCCATTACTGGTAACTTCGCTCCGTACAGTTACTGAATGCTGAACAAAAAAATGCTTAGCAAAGTTCCATTTTTCCTAATCAGCCACGCAACAGTTTGTTGTGTCTGATATGCTTCTATACTAGTTACACTGACTCGTGCACTTAATATTTAGTTAGTGTTCCATTAATATAAAGCGCCTTCGTCTGAGGAAAATTAAATGTCTATGAAGCCAATTAAAGTGAACAAAAATTTGGAGAGACTTAACGTATACCGACAGTTACAAGACCTTAGACTTCTGAACGAACTACTTTTTTTAATCCGGTATTCATGCTATCCAATTTTTATCTCCCTAATTTTCACTTCTCTTGATTATACATCTTGTCAAGCATCATAGTAATACTGTGGTCGTCAGTTTGTAAACTATTCCTCCATTCCCCTTCATTTCGCCGCTCATCATTCTTTTATTTATTCTTCCTATATTCTTGAAACATCCTCTTGCAGTGAATAGTTTCTTCAATAAATAGTTCGTCAGGCTCTCATCATTAATTGTGACCATGCTTGTTTCAGTGGACACGGCTAGCTGCGGGAGCTCTGTCAGCTATCACCACCAAATGACGACACGGCGCATCGTGGGAAGCGATTTCTCCTTTACTCAGTGAGCCTAGATGCTGATATCTGCATTACGTTCAACTCACGGTCTGATATGTCTTCCTTTGCACTTATCATGGCCTTCTGATTTGTCCTTACTCGTACATGCACGTTTAACTGTTAGAAGCTAATTTGCTAATACGACAAGCGTAACTTGTCTATATACAGGGTGCGCGTCAATCACATTACTTAACGTCTCGGACATATAGCTACTAGGATGAAGAGCTAATTTCGTTGTCCTTGTTTAATAACCCGCAGTGATATTTAAGAATGGTTGGGGTGGGCCTTTGACCCTGTATGACTTTAGCTTAATGAGCGATCACTTATGAGGGACTTTGTTGAAAGCTTTACTGAAGTCGAAAAATAAACTAGACACTAAGAGCCCGTTATGTAGTTATGTCATCTAGATTGTCTAACGAGCATGTGTCACACGACCTATTCTTTAACGATCAATGTTGGGAAGGGAAGAGCGAATTGTTCTTAAGTAAATATTGGAGTAATTCCTCCTTGATTATTCTTTCGATTACTCTTGATGCAAGGGAGGTTAGGTTTATAGGCATGTGTCATCAGTCGTATCCAAATGAAGACGAATTGGCTTTATTTTTCGAAATTTTTACACAAGGGAGGCCAAGCATGAAATATACAGGATAAGTGTACGTCCTATCTTAGAATACTGCCCACTTGTCTTATTTAGTATGAATTGCACAGTTACCCTACGAATTAAATTTTCCAGAGAACTACAACCCGACGTTCACTAGAGTTTAACTGTAATTGTTGGGATGGCTCCCAGAAACTTCAACGAAGCCTCTAGAACCCTTGAAGGAGCCTGAGACACGCTGTCCAATCACTGATCAATAGAAGCTTCTAGAATCTCGACGCAGAGCGTTCCGATTGAGTAGCAGTCGAGACTTTTTAATTCGGATTTAATGGATCGTAATACCGATTTATTTGTTTCAGAAAACTATAAATATACGAATATTTTGTACTTGTCTCACTTCCCATTTCACTGGAATAAAGTTTCTTGTTTTCTCGTCTTCTGTCTTCTGATTTTGCAACTAGGAGGGTTCAAGGCTTTCAAGTGCTAAGATTGCTTTACGGCTAGTCAATTTATCAGGTACAAGATATAACACTGGCAACGGGGTGAACTCATCCAAATGTCATTTACCTTTGAACAAGTTAAAGCCTTGCTGGAACGCCAAGAAAAACGTCATGAACAGTTCCAGATACGTGTGCTAGAAACTTTAACCCAGCAAACGAATCTTACCCAGAAGGGGCTATCAGAAAACTCATGCACATCTCACGCCGATTCAATCATGACTTCTATCAATGATTTTCACTTCGATGGGTTAGTTGGTATTACATTTGATTCGTGGTTCAAGAAGTACGAAGACTTGTTCATAGTGGACCTGGAAAAAATTGATGATGCCGCAAAAATCAGAATGCTGCTTCGGAAACTTGGCACGGCTGAACATGAACTCTACACTAACTACATCCTACCAAAGAACCCAAGAGGTTTTAGTTTCGAAGCAACTATAAAGATTCTGTCGGGAATCTTTGGTGAACAATCGTCTTTATTCAACATTCGCTACCAATGCCTTAAATTACCAAAAGCAGGCGATGACGACTGGGTGAAACATGCAGGCTTAGTGAATCGTGAGTGTGAACGATTTAAATTATCATCAATGACAGAAGACCAGTTTAAGTGTTTGGTATTTGTATGCAGCCTGCAATCACTTGAAGATGCTGACATCAGAACCAGAATATTGAGTAAAATTGAACAGTGTTCAAGCATCACCCTCCAAGAAGTCACCAGTGAATGCCAGAGGTTGGTGAACTTGAAGCACGATACTTCTACGGTCGAGAATGGTAGTCGTTCTCTGTACGTTCACACAGTAACTGAGCGAAAAGATTATAATGTGCGAAAGCAATGTGGCTTACAACCTCCTTTCCCATGCTGGTTATGTGGAGAATGGCACTATAAGAAGTTTTGTCCATACAAAGATCATCGTTGCATTAAGTGCCATCGTAAAGGACACAAAGAGACTTACTGTGAAGGGAAGTTACGTCGCCGTCGTCCACCGAGACTTTATTCCATAAAATATAAAGCTCGTGCATTAACCAACAAATTAATGGTAGCTCAGACTGTTGTGACGCGTGGTTCAGGTCTTTTATCGACCGCAAGATCTCCGTCGTAAATTGTTATCTGTCTCGGCTGACCGCACGCTTCGTCTCCTAAGCTATAATTCGACCCCCAGGCTGAAACTACTCGTCAACAGGAACACAAGAGAGAAGACAGGAAATACTGCAAAAAACACTTTAATGCAAGAGTTCCATTATGTACACAAACTAGGACATATATATTATCATAAGTGTCCTTCAAGCTTCTAGAGAATTCCGTAACCTTCTAGAGCTAAGACGATTGACCAATCACAGGCGTAGCACGTGATTTCTCTCTGTCTAGAAGTTTCGGATAAAAAACTATCTGCACTCTGATTGGACACAATATATCCTATTGATTTCTGTGGCAGATTGAGCTTGTTGCGAGGGCTTTTCTGAGCATACCCAACACCTCCCTCCTTTTAAAAAATAAGACTTCTTACTCGGGTTTACTTGCAATTTAATAACTGGTTTCTTAAGGCGTGTCGACTTTCTTGGTACCCAGTGATTATGAGTGTCCATCGTAGTCCCTGTCATT